>CM044317.1:48404729-49029729 GCA_024291935.2 Okapia johnstoni
AGAATGGATTTTTTTAAATTATTGCATTCTTAGTGCATATATGAAATTTCAGAAACCTTATAGAAATGCAGCAGCACTGTCTAATAATCTAAGGGAAGAGGAGAGACTTAATAAAACAGTATTTTATTTGCTATTATCTCTTTATTGGTGTCTCACAATATAAAGGCTACTGATAGCACTCCTGGAGTTGTGGTTTTAAAGCAGCATGGATTCTGATCCCAGGAGAATTCACATTAGAAAAGCCTGTTTCATGAGCATTCTCCATCCCAGGATAGCTGTTGTTTTCATTCTGAGGCTGGTCTATGCAAAAATTGATCAATGAACTTATTTTTTCCTACTTGATTGACTTGATTCTATCAGAATTTCCCAACAAGAAAGTGGGCTTCCCTGTGGTTCAGACAGTAAAGCATCTGCCTTGCAATGCGGGAGACCCAGGTTCGATCCCTGGGTCGGGAAGATCCCCTGGAGAAGGAAATGGCAACCCACTCCAGTATTCTTGCATGGAAAATTCCATGGATGGAGGAGCCTGGTGGGCTACAGTCCATGGAGTCGCAAAGAGTCGGACACAACTGAGTGACTTCACTTTCACTTAACAAGAAGTAAGCTACTCTTCATGGAAATATTCACAAACAGGCTAAATATGTCCACACATTTCAGAAAATGCTTCTGCACTGGATAGAAGGATGACATAGATGACACTCCAGTCCCTTTCAATACTCAGATGTGGTATCTCTTGTGCAGACCCTATCACTCGCTATCTGGGTGACTTGAACAAGTAACTTAACTTCCCTTGAGCTCTTCAGCCTCACCTGTAAGAAGAGAAAACTAAACTAGATGATCTCAACGTCCCTCTCATTGCAAACCTCTATCATTTATAGCAGAGGGGCAACAGGCCATCTGAGGTGGAGGGAGGGTGGACTCCCAGAGAGCAGGAAAGAAGTGGGAGCAGGGAAAGGACCCTGCACTTAGAGGAAAGAGGAGAAGCTGGTGAAAGAGGAAGAGAAATAAAAGCTTTCAGGAGGGGAGGGAAAGCATGGAGAGTCATGTAACAGGAGAGAAAAGAAGAAATCAAAAAAGAAGAAAGAGAAAGACGAAATGACAATGGAGAGATTCTGCTTTACCCAGCCCCTCCCAGCTCTATTTAATAGTCCCATCTCCACCTTCTTTATTGTTCAGCTATCTTGATAAATTTCAACTGGTATTAACATAAACCATGTGGTTAATACCATAGTTTTAACACCCAATTCAATTTTATTACTAAAGGCATCTTTTTTTCCCAAACAAGGATCTCTCTGAGACCCAATGCATTTTCCTTTTATATTCATCACATATTAAAGGTTTCCAGGAGCCCCTAAATATCCAATTTATGCTGAGACTCCCATTTGGTATGCTGAAGGTACTTCATCACCATTCGTTATGAATGAGCTACAACAGTATTGCAACAGCGCTCAGCAAACAGCTCCTGACTTTCAGGTGTCGTTACATGCAAGTTAAACTAAATGGATGAATTTTTAGCAGGAATAATGTAGTTCATGTTGACATTATTCAGAGCTTTCCCAAGAAGACAGGTATTAATCAGACAACACTCCTGTAGGTCTCCGTATATAAATATTTGGGCGTCTGGCTAAACAGTGCCCTAACCTTTAAAAGGCATATAGACCCTTATGCTTTAAATAGGGTCATCAGTATAAAGGGCAATTTAGGACAAATAAAAGGAAGAATTTCTTTGCACAGGAGTATGGATGTATATGGAACCTATGATAATAGGTTCCAAGAGTTTGAACAGCAAACAAATAAGAATAAGTCCCCATGAAAGATGTAGATAAGTCAGTAATCACTAAATTCTGTGGATTCTTCTTTCAAAATCATTCACATTTCTGTCTCTTCCTCTCTATTTCCACTGTCCCCATTTTGGACAATATACGTTTATTGAAGCCTCAGAGGAATTTTTACAAAACATGAGAACTCAGGTGTCATTTCTGAAAGTTTACAATCTAGAAAGAGGGATATGGTATACAGCAAGAGGTGTCTAGGAGAGCCTGTAAGCACACGCTAGGTGATCAGTGAACAGATGAACAAGGGTTGCTTCAGAAATTAAGAAGAAACGGCCATTTCTGAAGGCAGGAAGACTTGCAGAGAAGGATGAATGTGATATGGGCATCATGCATGGAATCAGGGCATGGATAAGCAAGCAAGATGAAAATCCCCAGAGCCAAGGCATGGAAGTGGCCAAGGGTTTGACACAATTTTGAATGAATCATCTCTCTGGGTAAAGGATGGAGTTCATGGGAGGAACTTCACATAGAAAAGGAAAATGAAGCTGTTAGGAACAAAATACAGGTATTCCTCACTTTTTGAAAGTTTGCTTTGTGTGATTTCACTTTTAAGAAAGACCTACATTAGTACCTGTTTCCACTAACCAAAAGAAATCCAAAATGGGTTTTCACTTTTCCAAAAAAAGGGAGAAAAGAAAAGAAAAGTGGTTGTTTTTCAGTAAGCTGTTACAGAGGCAGGGAGAGCAGTTCCCCCAGGAAACTACACTCAGGGAACTACACTCAGCATCACAGGCTCAAGCCACCATCACTTTGAACTGTGTCTGTGAGCATCTGGGCTTTATCTCAGTTTACTTTGTGCATCCATTATCAAGATATGTCCTAGGGTAATTGCTTCTTCACTTTACATCATTTCAGCTCACGAGAGTTTTCATACTTTCTGATAGCCGGGACATCTGTGTTGGAAGTGCTTGGCAAGCATGCTAAGAGTTGAGACTCTTCTGTAAAAGGGGAGAGTCACTAGAGATGTTTGAGCAAGAGCAAAAAAGACTTCAGTTGAGAAAGCAATGTGAACAGAAAGGAAGGAACATATGTACAGGATGTCCTGCTCCTCCCTTCTAATGCCTGCTGCTGCTGGATCCATCTTCCTTTATCATCTTACGAGCCTTCCATTCAGAAGTCCTCGCTGCATCCCACACAAAGTCCAAGGTCCACTTCTTGGCACCTGCCATGTGTTATGGAGTTTCACCGATCTATCATTTGCCACTTACTGAAAACAGGACCTTTCCACTTTTAACTAGTCTGCTTACTATTTCCAACATGCACACAGTTCATTATTAGCAAACATTCCAGTGCCCAGTTCTGTGCTAGATGTGAAAGTGCAAGGATCATAACATAGAGCACTGCTTTGGGAGACCCGCAGTCTAACGGAACACCTCTCCCACGGATTTGTGCCTGAATCCTACCTATTCATCCAGAAGAAGCTCAAGTCCACATCTTCCTCACAAGCCATCAATGATCACTCTTGCCCATGCTGGCTTCACTTACTAGGAATTCACCTGTGCTTATAACATTTTCCACTCATTCTATTATTATAATTCATCATTTGTAATTTTAACATGTCAAAAAGTTTTCACTTTAAAAAGCAACAACAACAACAAATTCAGCGGTTAAGGTGGGTTTTTATTCCTGGTTACTTACAGCCCCTGCAACTTGCACAGGCTGACACCAGGGGGCAAAAGTGTGCCAAGGGGACAGCAGCCCCTAACCCCCGGGCTTTAAAAGCATGGATTTCTGTTTTTCATACGTCTTAGATTAACCCTAAACCTTACACATAGGCATAATAAAAACACAAATCATTATGACTTCCCTGAATCATTATTTGGGAATAACCCCATATATAACCAATTTACCCTTCAGTTTTGGCTTTAGATGAGAAACTTTATTAACTAATCTTTCCCGCCAAAGTCCACTTGCTTTCCATAAGGCCAAGGCTCTTATAAGTCCTTCTCCAGGCCCCTTGACAGTCCCCTTGCCCACTTGCCAGATGACTTTTCACAGACATATAATTTTATATTCCCATATTTAAAATCGGTCTTATTTAGTCCTTCCAAATCACCAGCAGAAAACAGAGCACAGACGAGCAATGGATATAGATTAATTATATGATTGATTTTTCATATGTGTGTGTCAGCTTCATTCTAGGTTACTAAAAAAGGCATGTGTGAGGAATGGGGAGTACATTTGGAAATATCCCTACATACCAAGGGGACAGCCTCAGAGTTTCTTAGAATCTCACTTCAGAGGCAAAATAGAGGGGGAGATAGCCAGTTTAGTAGAAGTAAGCGAGAATTTTTCATTATTATTTTGCAATGATAAAGGAAGAAGGAGTAGCCCAGGAGAAGGAACAGAAAAGCTGAGGATGCTTGGAGCAAAGTCCTTGTGATGAGAGCCTCCAGCCTGAGAAGAGATGCCAGAATACTGCTCACTTAAGAACAGCGAAGGACATTCACAGACTCAGGACCATCAAACCCACCTTAAAACATCCTTTGGTTCCCAAGCACAGATATATGCTACATTTCATGGGATTGCTTCCTCACCTTCCACTGGGGCCCAGAAACAGTCGGCATCAACTAATCCCACTCTGTAGTGGAGTCTTAGACACATAAGGAGAGGTGAGAGGTAGGGGAAATTTCCAGTTGCCTCAGGCTTAGTGATCCAGCGGGGCTTGGTGGAGAGCTGGACATTTTGCTAGAGAGGTCTACATTTTAGCACAAAGAGAGACACAGATAACGTACCATCTAAAAGAGACTTTGCTGGGTCTTCCCTGGCAGACCTGAGTTCATTCCTTGAACAGGGAACTAGATCCCGCATGCTGCAACTAGAGTTCACTTGCTGCAACCAAAGATCCCCAAGTGCTGCAACCAAGACTCAGCACAGCCAAATAAATAGATATTTTTAAAAATAAACAAATAAGCGACTTTGCTTACAAGGACTTTTGGAAGAGTGCTAGAAGTCCAACCAGGACTTCTTATGACAACAGAATCATAAGCGATCAGCTAGAGAAGCATTCGCCTGTATCCTGGGAACTTCCAGGTATACTTCCTGGTACTAGGGAGGTCTCCAAATGGCCTGGGAAAGTGCCCACGAGAGAGTCATCTTTAAACATCTGCAAATATCTGCAACCATTTTGGCAGCAGCCAAGTTAGACATGTCCCCCTAAACTCCTCCGCCTTTCTCTGATTCATCCCTAGCAGCCTCAGAAGCTGAGGCTAACCAACACGTGTGTGGGAAAGGAGGAGGGCGGAAGAGGAAGTTGACAGAAGAAAGAAAATAAAAGAACCTTGCCCTTCTTCTGATGGAGACAAATGCAAAGCAGAGGAGCAGCTTCAGTATTGAATGCAATTCAGAATTTGTATTATTGTCCTTAACTCTACATATGAATAACAGAACCATAATTGGACAGAAAACTGGACAAACAGGACAGAAGAGCCTGGCGTGCTGCAGTCCATGGTGCCGCAAAGAGTCGGACACGACTGAGAGACTGAACACAACTGGTTTTTGTTTGCTTGTGGTTTTTCATTTTTATTTTTTTACTTTCTATTTTATACTGGAGTAAAGATGACCAACAAATTTTGTTAGTTTCAGATGTACAACAAAGCGATTCTGTTATACATATACATGTATCTATTCTTTTGCAAATTCTTTACCCAAGTAGGTTGTTACAAAATGTCGAGCAGCGTTCCCTGTGCTAAATAGTAGGTCCTTGTTGGTCATCCATTTTAAATATAGCAGTGTGTACCTGTCAATCCCAAACTCCCTAATTATTCCTCCCCCAACCCTTTCCCCTGGTAACCATAAGTTCAGCACTGCAACTGTTTTGAGGGACTAAAGGGATCCCTATCTTTCAATCATCTAAGAGTGAGCAGGTAAATGATGAGACTTGCCTAAAATTTCATACAACATTAGGGAGAAAACTAGCCCTACAGAGCAGCTTTGCAGGGGAAGTTATAAAAAAAAAAAAAAGGTAATTTATGACTTACCTGACATGTCTACTTTTAAGCTACTAGTTGCATATTCACAAGATGATACAGGAAATGGGGCTAAGAACAATACCATATTACTATGAATTCAAGTTCCTAATACAGAGAAAGAGTTAGAGCATGAGGAGAAAAAAAAGAGGAAGACTTATCTCCTCCCTACTAGGAATTTCTCCCTCTATCTTTAGGTACAGAGTTTAGATACAGGCTGAATCCAAAGAAAGCATCTCTAATTGCGCTCTACTTCCTATAGGATGCAAAACCAGAGCTAAAAGGAATAAACTTCCAAACCCCCCAAATAAAGCCATACACAGGGTTTTAATGTATGCAGTCTCCTCAATAAGTTAAATATCCTATAATACATAGAAACAGTACAGGGCAAAGAGTAGGCAAATGTACCTAACACCAGAGGCTCTAACAAGAGAATTTATTGGGCAACATAAGAGTGCAAGGGTGGAGATGAAGACAGTGCCAACCACGGGCAGGATTTGGGATTCAGATGTGTGGTGTGTGTGTGTCAAGGAAATGGGAGCTCTTTGAATTATGGGGCTATAATTCCATCAAGGGATCCCGAGGACTGCATAAACCGCTTGAGCCTCCAGAAATTACTACCCCATATTTCAGTCACCTGCGGTTTGTTCTATGAGTAATTTATGGGCTGCCTTGGCACAGTCTGTCTTGTCAAATCTTAAACTTTGGATATTTCTTTGCAATTTGATTTGTCTCTTACCTGAGAATCTGTCCATTCCTGTAACCAACCTTTATTGATCATTTATTACATGCACTGTACTATGTGGAGGGTTGCCTTGTGCCTCTCCCCTGGGGACCTCCAGTTGCTGCAAGTTTTAAATCCTTAAAATTATCTGACACCAGAAATCAGACATCCCATGGCCGAGCCCCCTGCCTGGGGAGTGAAGACCCATCAGCAGCAATGAAAAAGAAGCACAAGTGTTTAAGGCAGACACAACCACAAGCTTTTGGGGGTGGGATTCCCTGAATGCTCCATCCTTGGGGCTCTCTCTAAGCAGTTTCCCAGGCTCTGCTTACAGGGAAAAGCTCCTTTTAGGGAAAAGGGGGTTTATTTCCCTGATGCTAAGACATAGGTACAAACACCCAATCAGACCCCACCACCTGGCTCCAAGTAGCTGGCATGCCTCTGAGCAACACAGATACACTTGCTCCATTTTAGCCTGTCTACAATACCTCTGCCTCCTTTACGCCTTCAGTGGTATAAAGGTAGTGGTAGACAGTAGCATAAAAGCTGAACTCTCAGACTCACTGCATTTAAACTGCAGCTCTGCTGATCATCTGGCAGAGACTGCAGTAAGTTACTTAACTTCTCTCTCAGTTTCCTCATCTGTAAACCAATGATGCTGATGGCAAGGATCAAGGTGTGGTGATGAGGGTGATAATGAAGAATGATAAAACCTTACAGGGCTATAGTGAGGATTAAATGATAAACAGGAGGTTGCAAGAACACAGTGCTTGGCACAGAGTAATATGCTGTGTATGTTCTCAGTCGTGTCTGACTCTTTGCAGCCCCATGGACTGTAGCCTGCCAGGCTCCTCCATCCATGGAATTTTCCAGGCAAGAATACTGGAGTGGGTTGCCATTTCCTTCTCCAGGGGATCTTCCCAACCCAAGGATCAAACCCATGTCTTTTGTGTCTCCTGCATTACAGGTGGACTCTTTATCACTAGTGCCACCTGGGAAGTCCAATCAATATGGTACCAATAATTAATTAGCTATCAGTAATATTAAAATATCATATATAACACAACAATTGTGTATAATACTTCATTATTATATCATTATGGTTAATATTAACATTAATGAATTAGCTATTACTAGTTGATTTGGTCAATTAACTCCTCCTTTCAGCACTGTGAGAATCAGCAGAGCAGGAGGTGAAGTCCGAGTTGCCAGAGGAGTGGCTTTCAGCCTCAGGGAAGGATAAAAGGAAGTTTGAGCCTGAAGCTATCTTAAAAGATCAACCTGTAAGAATCCTCATTTTGTAAATGAAGACACTAAGTGATGTGGTCTCAGTGTTACTGACTCTAACAGTACCTTAAAGACATACATTATGCAAATACAAGGTGCCAATAATTTTTTATTATCTCTCCAGCCCATTTGCTTCAGCAATCCCTTCTGGGAGGCGGCTTCACTTCTACCCCTTCACAAGCTCCAGGCCAGTAGAGACTGGTTCCTCAAATTCAGGGCGGCTAAAACCAAGCACTACTCTTGCCCCAAATCAGTTCCCCCTCCTCCACCTTCTCTGCACTGGCAGCAGCAGCACCAGGTCCACAGTCTCCAGCACTACCTTGTTACCTTCACCATCTCCCCAGCCCCACCCCCGCCCCCTCCCCGGGCTCCCCACTTCCCGGAGTCTTGGCTGCTCTCCCTTCTCCCCATGCCCCATCCCTGTCCTCATTTCCCACCTCTAACTTCACTCCAAGCCACTGAGGTCAGGTCCAGCTGCTCTCTGACTAGTGCTGCCTGCAGGCTGTCATCAGTGAATCTTGTTTAAATACTGTTCCTCACATTAGTCCTCAGCTCAGAAACTCTCCTCACCGGCAAAGGGATGACTTTCCAAACAGTTAGCTCCAGGGTCCTTTCTCCCCACTTACCCTCCTTCCCATTTTTGTGCCACTAGTGAATCAAGACTATTGACACCCCTGAGTAGTCTTTGGAATTTCTGCTGTTTTCCTTGAAATGCACCAGCTAAAGCTGCAGGAGGCTTGTGAGAGTGGAAAAGCAGCACCAGGCTTCCCCACAATAAACGCTTGGCACAGTAGGGTTGGGAAGAGGCCTGGGGCTGCTCCCTCCCACTCTCAGCCCTTCCCTCAAGTCCCCTCCCTTCCAAGGCTGCCTGGGATGCTGTTTCAATCAGGGTTTTCCATCTGTGTGGAGCATGAGTGATCCAGTGTGCTCGCCCCAGACCAAACAATCCAGGGAGGGGAACTCCAATCCTGCCCATCCCTCACCTGGAGATGACCCCCAGGTCTTCACCACAAGAACACTGTCAGGCAAATAGACCAGGTACCTCTAGGCACACGGGGCAGCAACGCAGACATTATCATGATGAAGGAAGTGGGTTCTCTTTCCTCTTTGTTTTCCAAAGTCCCCGTTCATCCAAAGGACAAGCCACTTTAACCTTGACTCTGCCTATGCGTGCTCAGTCGCTCAGTCGTGTCCAACACATTGCAACCCCAAGGACTGTAGCCTGCCAGGCGCCTCTGTCCATGGAATTCTCCAGGCAAGAATACTGGAGCGGGTTGCCATGCCCTCCTCCAGGGGATCTTCCTGACTCGGGGATCAATCGAACACATGTCTCCTGCATCTCCTGCACTGGCGGGAGAATTCTTTACCACTAAAAGGAAATTCTGTTGCCAGTGAGCACCAACCCGGCTGGGCAGTGTTTAATAGGTGCTGACAGTGGCACCATCTGCCAACCACACAGGCAGCCCCTGAGAGAACAAGGAGACTGATTGTGCCATCTCCCCCGTGAAGGAACAAGACAAAAATGTGAAAAATGGCATCATAGAATACTCGGTACAACTAGTTGCAAAATATTTCTCTTAACACTTCTGGGAGCAAAGTGTTTTGGAAAGGCAAACCACCTCCTTCCTTCTGAAAGCAAGGAGCACAAAGCTTCCCTGAAGGGACAGACACCAAGCTTGAGTCCAGGACCCCCACACAGGCTCTAGAAGGGTTTGAACCCACGTAAGTTGAAATAGTTGTAGATGTGCCCCAAAGCATTCCCAGTTGCAGTCTATGTTACTAATAACACAGACAATAAATAATAAAGGCTGAATAGTCAGGCTTTACAGGTTACCAGAGAAAGGGATCTAAATGATAAAAACCAAATTATTATCTCTGAATGTGGAAAGGGGGGGGGGGGTCTCTCGTTATTTACCTAATAGATAGTCCCACGGTTTGAAGAGTTTGGGATTTTGTGGGGTTTATGTTTTTTCTTGTTTTTTTTTTTTTTTTTTGGGGGGGGGGTGTTTGTTTTAGCCATGCTGCGTGACTTTTGGGATCTCAGTTCCCTGACCAGTGTTGAACTGGGGCCACAGCAATAAACTACTAACAACTGTGCTAAAGGAACTCATAGGTCCAGAAATAAACACTGGAATGCCGCCTCCATATCGAGGTCCTTGTTCAGCAAGATGCTATCCATTGTGTTTGTGAAACAGAGAATGCCGCCTCCATATCGAGGTCCTTGTTCAGCAAGATGCTATCCATTGTGTTTGTGAAACAGAGGGTGCAGGTAATTGTTTCCGGGCAGTGTCCACCCATCAGCCCCCAAGCAGCTGAAATGTAGGTTCAAATTATACCAACATTGGTCCTTCCTATCTCAAATATCTGAAAATAAATCTGTACATCTTCCACACATTTGGAGACACAGAGTAATAAACAAATAGAAGAAAGACAAATAATCAGTGAGGTGATGATTACCAGGAATTATCAAAACGTGCTTTTCAGATTCAGAAATTCTCAGGCATTAGAATCAGCATTTGCATTATTGAGGTTTCTCCATCCCTCCTTTCTTTTCTTGTTTTGCTTAAATCAGTGTACTGAGAAAACTTTCAGGAATTTAAGAGATGTACTATATCAAGTGGTCCCCAAAACAGAATTTAAAAGAGTTCTTATAAAGGTAATATCTAATTATTCACTCTTTTCTTCTAGCCAAAAATGGCTCTTAAGAATGAATGAATGAATAACCTTGATCTAAAATCATGCTTCCATGCCTATTTTACATCTACTTGCCCACTAAAAAGAGATACACATTCTCTAACCAACTGCTGCCTTCTAGGTGCTATCCTTAAGTCCTTCTTGCCCCATACTCTAAACTCTATCGAGTAGAAGACTATTTCCTATAAATTTCTATGTTTGCTATGGTTTTTAATGTACATAACAAATCATTGGAGCAGTGTGTGTGTGTGTGTGTGTGTGTGTGTGTGTGTGTGTGTGTGTGTGTGTGTGTGTGTTTAAATAAATACCTTGCGGGGCATGCTTAGAAAGTCTTACTAATGAGGTCAATGAGTGCAGAGGTTTGGAGACCACTGCCTACAAAGGGATGAGGTGGGTGTCTCCAAACATTTAAGGGTCTTCTATAAAACAAATATATAAATATACTCTGTACATTTTTTATATTAGAAAATGGAAACTCTATGTCACAAACACTTGTGAGAGACTAGAAGGAAGTTCCAGCATCAAAGGAGTGAATACACCGGGGCCACTCCTCCAGTTCCCAGGCTCAGACTCAGGTGGACAAACCGGGAGAACAAGCCAGAAACTAGGACAAAGATCAAGGTTACTCCAGTGCTTGCTGCACCAGCCACTAGAATAAAAACAACAGGCCTTCCCTACAGATTGCATTTGTCTTTCATTTAAACCCGTAGTCCTTTGGATTGCTTTAGTAACATGCCACCACTCAGAATACTCTCAACGTGCCTGACACTTCTCTAACACAGCCACACCACACGACTGCTTGAAGCCCTGTATCTGTTCATCTTTCCTTCTCTCCTCCCACTCAGCGAAATTCAAACACCACCAGAGGAAGGACTTGGATCCTCATCTTTTCAACCACCACCATCGGGGGCATGTCACCCTCATCAAGGGTGGAGCTGTCAGACACTCAGCAGGATACAGATCGCTGGGAAAAACACATGTTCCTGATAAGCATGGTCCCACGAGACTGCTTACTTGAGGTAAAGTCATTTTGACAGGAGTTACACAAACATGTTGCTCCTATTGAAGCAGAGATTCCCTCCAAAATTTGAACATTATCTCTAGTCTTATTGCTGCAAAAAAAAATCAGATATAATTTGTTAAAGATAAAAATACAATCACCTGGACATGGTTGATGTTTTAATAAGCCAACATGATCTCTTATTGGGGGATAGAAACAAGTATGAGAGAAGACTTCCAATTCTGAACAACTATTAAGGAGAACAGTCTTTAGATTGTTGTATTTTTTTAAGGGAGGGAGGTAGTAAATACCCAAAGCATTACTCCTTTCTAGCCTCGAATTATATCACATTCCCTCTGCTACCTGTTTAGCCACTGCTGATTAACTTGACAACTTAGGAGCTAAATCCTACTGTTTTCAAACCCATGGGGTAACTTTTTTTAATACTAAAGAAGATCTAAATGATACTAATAAATCAAGTTACTCTATTCTAGAGCTAAAAGTAAAAAATAAAAAAGGGAGGGGAAAGATGCTTGCCAATGGGGGACGGGAGGTGAATTAGTCACTTTTAGTAATACTACTTTTCATAAAATGAAATAGCATCGTAAATATATATCACTCTATAGCTAGTGAATTGTTTCAAAATATTTAAAGCTGTAATTAGGGACAAGAGCAGTTGAAAAATATTTAAGAAGAACATTATAACAATATCAAGTTAATTGCTGGAATTATTTGTGTATGGAACACCTAAGTACTACACCAACGTTTGGCTCTAGATAACTTGTTTCCCCATGGAAATGATCAGGAGGGTTGGTGCTGGCTGGACCATATCCATAAGCTGTTTTATTACTGCAATGGTCCCCTTTATTTGTTTACAAATTTGATAATTAGGGGCAATAATCCACTTGTCATTTGAGCATCCAAATGGTCTAGCCAGCAGCAGAAGTTTCAGAGAGCTTTGGTCTGGGGATAAGATAAGGTCCCTGTTTGGCCAGAGCCAGAATGGTTAAGGAGGTCACACTGTCAGCCCCAAAACAGTGAGTTGCTTCCTTTTACACTATTTTCAGTATTCTCTATAAGCTTCTTTAAGGGGCAAGGCCAATGTGTTGCTGGTTCCAGTTATCTTAAAGATTAAAGTGCCTTAATTACCTTTAAGATATTCTTTAAAGTCAGGGACTAAAAATCTAAAAAAATGAAGAAAACCCCACATCCATTTGCATTTACTCCTGGCACTAGCAACGGTTCTGCCATCCAGAGGAGCCTCCTGCTCACACACCAAGGGGTCCTTTTGAACTTTGCAAATTGCATCCAGACCATCAAAAGTAAATGAATAAAAGTCAAGTAACACACAGTAACAGGCAATCGATCCTGGACCTGTTAGAAATGGGTTGCCAGAGTTCCGCATTTAGACTCCAGAAGTATTTGTCATTGAATGTACTTTCATCAGTCCTTGTTCTTCCTAAATAGCACTGCATAGACAGGAGAACAAAGGATCCTGGGTAATAGCCAGGAGCAATGAAAATAGTCTCACCGGTAAAAAAAAAAAAAAAAAAAAGAGGAGGAGAGGAAGGAGGGAGTGGAGGGGGGAGATGAAGGAGAAGAGAAAGAAAAAGAGGAGGAGGAAGAGCCTGAGTTGTTCCCTATCAACAAAAGGCACCATCTTTTTTATTGAAAATACACTTAACAATTGTTCAATTAATTAATTAATTAATGCAGAAAAATCTGATTGTGCAGAACTTATTCCTCTGAGGAAAAATCCAGCTTCTTCTCTCCCACCTTAACCTCAGACCAGTCAGCTTATCCATGCAGAAGTGGTGGGTTTCAGGGCTGAAGTGAAGCCCCTGTCCCTGAACAGATTTTGCAAAATCAACATTTTGGGTGGTCAGAAGGTAGATGACAATAATGATGACAACAAAATCCTTTCACTTTCAAAATGCCAAACTTGTCAGAAGAAGGATATTTTCTCAATCAGTGTGAGGTGCCTCTTCTTCCTTCCCTGTCACAGAGCACTCTCCATGTGGATAATGATACAGATTACTTGTGCTTGCACCTCCCATTCTAATTTGTCTCCTGTCTGGCTGGGATAAAAGCAAACAAGAATGAACACTAACAGCAGTAACTTTTAAAGACTGTTTTTCAAACAAGATTTCTTCAACTGTGGTCCATGAATCCTCTAAGGAATCCACAGATAATTTCAAGACGTTTCTAGATCTCCTGAACTTACATGCAAAATTTCATATATCTCCATATTTTTCTGGGACTAGGGCATAGGACTTGCATTAGATTATCAATGGAGACACAAAAATTAAAAACCACTGTGTGTGTGCTCAGTCGTGTCCAACTCTTTGCAAACTCATGAACTGTAGCCCGCCAGGTTCCTCTGTCCATGGGACTTTCCCAGCAAGAATACTGGAGTGGGCTGCCATTTCCTCCTCCGGGGGATCTTCCTGAGCCAGGGATTGAATCCACATCTCCTGAGTCTCCTGCATTGCAGGCAGACTCTTTACTGCTGAGCCACCAAGGAAGTCCAATAACTTTCTAGAGTATGACCCTCTTTCTGGGAATGCTTTCCCCCATGCAGCCTTCAGGGAAGGAAGTGATGGGAGCTGTGTTTCTAGAGGAAGAGGGGGTTACAATAAGCTGAGACCTCTTCCTGCAGAACTGACAAGGTTGGGCCATGTAAGGTGTGTGAGCCAAAGGGGAGGAGGGGCAGGCATTTCAGGAGAGGGGCTGGCGTGAATGGAGTCACAGAGCAGAGCACGTGAGGCACGTCTAGGCAATGGCAAATGGACCAGCCGGGATGCACTGGATGGCTCACACGGAGGAGCCCTGGCAAACAAGATGAATAAAAATGTGAGGACACCAGGCCCAAAGGAACACCTCATCCTAGAGCAATACAGTGCCCTGTGGGAGTTTTCAGAAATATTAATCTAGGATGATGGGTAGAATGGATCAGAGAAGCGGCAATGCATGTAAAAGAGATTATCACAGAAGCTTAGGCAAAAGAGAATACCTAAAACCAGGGCGCCACACTCTATACCCAGTGTGGATTCCAGGGCCAGGCTTAGGGTAAGGGGCTATCAACTCATCAGTAAGTAACTAACTACCCAGTGAGAGATCATATGGGCACGGATTCCTTAAAAGATCTAATCCAAGAACAAGGGTCTTGGTAACTTAAACGTCCATCTTGGTGACATTCACAGAGCACAGGCAGAACCTTGCACAGAGTAGATACCGAACAAAGATCCCTTGAACTGACCCAGGTGAAGAGATACAGGGGACAAGACGGAAAGATTTCGAGCACTCTCTGAGAGGCTGGGATGCGCTGGTTCTACAAACACGGAGAGAGCTCTCGGGGAGGTGGGTTTTAAAAATAATCCAAGTCAAGCTGATGTAATGGCAAAAACTCCAAAAGGCAAGGTGAAAGACCTCAGTTCCGGACCTGCCCTTCAAATAAATATGGCTTTCCAAAAAAAAAAAATAAAGAAAAAAATAAATATGGCTTTCCAGAGCAAATCCACCAGCCAGCTACCCATGTCTATGAGTCTATACTTTCTCTCGAGTAATCTGGGCAAGACTCCCACAGCTATAATCCTTAACGCCTCCTTTCCTTGAACCCTAGTTGTTTCACAAACACATATCCTCATAGCTCAGTACACACAAGTAGGGCTCACTGAGGACGAGACTCCAGTTCTGGTTTAAGTCCAGTCGTTCTAAGTCTGTGATCAGTCAGCTGGGTAGCCCATCGCCTTGGCAGCATCAGTATTCACAAATCATGATGTTATAAAAGAAATGGGAACCTCTGGCAATACGGTTTACCTCTGCACAAATTTAAATCATCCTTGTATCTATTCTGACATAGGCAAGGCAAAGTATAATTCGGCTGCTCCTTCATCCAGACAAGTGGCGATGAGGGTGGGGTGGGGCAAAGGGAAGTGGAGAAAAAGATAGAATTTAATTTTACAATGAGGGGTAAAAAAGAACAGGCAGCCCACAGGTCTTCTGGCCATCCAAAAGCATCTTTCAGCATTAAAGATCACACTTCCTTAAGTTATCTTCCAATAAAAAAGAAATACAGAACTTGAACAAGAGAGTCAAATGACCAAAACATCCCCGAATTTCTTGTTATTTTTCTTATAAGTAGCACCTGTTCATCAAGCAGGAGAACAGTTCAATCTAGATAGCCTAAGAATGAAATATAAAATTAAAGCCCACCTAATCAAGACTGCATAAGTTGCCCACACCACAGTGGGTTTTTGTCTTAGTCATTATTTTTCCATAACCCACTTTGGGAAAGTAAAACCTGGGTAATTTCTAGGGTTCCTAATCAAGTTATACCTACAAAATGCTGAGTACCCAAACATGAGTTGTCGGGCAGTACCCAGGACTCCAGCCCCCATGGGAGGCACCTGGAGAGAATGAATGAAGGTTTCACATATTTAATGTTGGTTCTCCACGGATGTGCCCTCCAAGTAATACACAATAAAAAATATCTGTGACTCCACATACTCATAACTTAAACCTTCTTGGCGTGAAGATACAGTATACTTTGTGCTATACAGGAAGAATAAATTATAGACAAAATTTCAAACACAACTCTTTCCAGCTGAAGGTGGGGAAAGGGCAACTCAGTCTTAGCAGAGCTAGGTCCACAGTCTGTTGACTCCATTCACACTTTCAGTCCAGGACTTCCCCTGTCACACAGAACTACCACCAGTTGGCCTTGGAACACATTTGGTAGAGAGACAAGAGGTGGGTAATCCTGGAAATGAAGCTGGAAACAAAACAGGCTTATCCATTCATATATCTTCCAACACATTCTCGTTAGGCATCAAACAGTCCTCTCAAAGATGAAGAGTTTGATAAGATATTAACAATTGAGTTTTATGTGGAATAAAAATGTCTAGCTTAGGGTGTTTCAGCACTTCTTCCCAGTTACACATTGCTTACGTGGTAAATCACCTCAAAAACTCTCTCCCATTATGTCTTTGTGAATCCACAGTATCCTAGGACTGTTTTGCCAAAACTATATTCAGAGTCTTTTTCAAATAAAGTATATGAACTTCTCAGAAGTTGCTGTCTTTTAAGAAGTTCCTTTTTAACCCCATTAGGAATAGCCCTTCCCCAGGCAGGTGCAGTCAGAAGCCCAAATCCATAGCCATCACCCCGGGATCTTCACCCCATATTTCACTGGAAAATGTTCTAAGTCAACCAAAACTATGTCTTCAGAGATAGAGTGCCTTAGTCAACACTGTAACCCCAAGAGTTCAAGTGCTCTATGAGGAGGGCAAGAGAGGACAGGAAGGGGAGGGGAAATCCTTAAGAAACATTAAGATTCTCCTCAGCATTGCCTTCCCCTCACTGGACAAGGGCTGAGAAGACCAGAAAAGTTGCATTAATAAAAACTGCATAGAGTCTACACGGCACAAAGTGCTTTGCTACCATTTACAACGATCCTCTTCCTGCTTCATCTTTTCAGTACATCTTGCAAAGTTTGTTTTCAAAAAAGACATTACAAGTTGGCGAGCTTCTGCTTAAAAAAAAATCAATCAAATCCTTTCCCCTTCACCTCTGTTAAATAGATCTTATTCCTGAGCTTTATACCCTCCAAGTAAATCAAACGTAGGCAACTTAACACTCCGGAATCAACAAAGGACAGCTTTCCAGTGTGAGTTCAGGCAACGAAAGAGACTTCTCTGCAAATATACAGTAGAATTGAAGATTGTTTGTAGCTGTTGATGATCTGTAAAAATATTTCCAAGGTTCTTTCAACGAAAGGTTTCAATTCAAGCAAGATCACAAAGAGGATGATGAGCACGTCCTAACTGCGCCTTGGTGTGTATTCTGTCGGCTTGGCTCGGGCGAGTGACCGTGGCTGCTGTTGCCTGAATATGAAATTCCTCCACCCGCCGATCTTCACACGCACGAAGCACATTAAAGAATAAAATGTGTTTATGTACACCTCTTCCTAGAGGTTTAAAGCGCCAAATGTTACCACATGAATCCTCACAACACCCCTGTGAGGTAGGTAGGTGGAGACTATTGTCACCCCCACTTTACAGGTGGGGGAAATGAGGCACACAAGAATTAAGGGACTTGCCCAGAATCACACAGCTAGTCACTGGCAGGGCTTAGGATAAAACCAATACTGGCTAGCACCTAGCACAGTGCTTTGCACATAGTAGGTGTTCACTGAATATCTATGGATTTTATTTGACTTATATTTCAACATACAATATACACACAGAAAATACAAGCGGCCACCAAAGAACATTTATCTCCTGCATTCCTTCTGATGACATCACTCATGACTTTGAATCCTACTGGATGAAGGATGTTCAAGGATCCATTTCACACCTAAGCCCTCAGGATGCAGGGGATCAACGTATAAGCAGTCTGTGGACAACCCGTTCTTGCACCTGCTCTACCACACAATGTTAGTTTTCTAATGAAAACAAAAATGGATTTCAGGAACCATGCTGACTTTTTTTATTTTTTTGCCTCTTTGTTTTAAATGGAGCCATAGGAATGGTTCTGTGTCCTGTTTGTACAAAAAAGAAATAAGGCTGCTCTACTCCAGTTAGCTTGTGAGAACTGTGCCAAGCACAAAGATCTCTGCCCAGCTCGATGGATTTCTGCCTGGGAAACTGGACTGACCCCAGGGAGTGGCAGCTCCAACACAGGAGGGCCATCAAGGCTGACCGTCACTTGCACTGTTCATGGTCTGTGTAGTCGTCCATGTCCACATCAGAGTCAAAGAGCGAGTGTCCAGTGAAATCTGTGTCTGGGGTTCTGGAAAAACTATTCTCTGCTCCCTCGTCTTCAAAGGTCTCTGTCCTTGAGTAAAAGCTGAAATCCAGCAGGGGCGTGTGTGTTTTGCTGCTGTCACTGCTCTCCTCTGACTCATAGATGGTGTTGTCATCATCATGGTGCCACTCGGGCCAGAATTTTCTCCTTATCCTCTCACAGTACATAGCGAGATTGATCAGCTCACCTGCAGGGTGGTAAGGAAAGCAAGGTTAGTTCTCAAAAGCAACCATCTACCAGCCACTTGGCTTTCTGGGCAACGCAGAAGAACAGTGTAGGGTAGGCATGAACAATGCTTTTCCACAGAGGCACTGTCCAAATGTTTAGATTTTATACACTGAAGAAGAAAGGTGAGTGGGTGGGAAAAGGTAACTCCAGTGAGTGGGCTAGATGAAATTCAGGAGTGCGTCCTACGATGGTGAGGAGTGAGCAGGGCAGCTGATTCAAAATGGCAGCTGAACTACCCATCGTTTGGCTTTGTGAAGCATTTTATTATTTTATGTTTGCATGTCAAGAAAACTAGTGCTTCAGCTGGTTCATCTCAAAATTAATTTATAGTCCATGAAAACACACCAACTGTTAGTTGGATTAAGTCAGCCAAAAGTGATCATTCATTCCACAAATATTTGTAGTGTTGTTACAGGCTGCTTACTATGCCAAGTAGTTGAAAAAAAAAATAGGTTAGGAAGGAAATTTTGCCCTGAATCATCCATAAAATAGATAACTCAGAACAGTCTTTATGCATGAACGTGCCTGCAAACGCATTTAGTAAAACAGAGATTGTTTAATTTTTTAAGTAAAATTCAACACTACACCCATGATCGGGTTCTTGCTTGGTTGCCAGGTTACTTCTTTTTCCTGTGAATCAAAGGAACACTTTCATTAACTTGCTAAAATTGTCCAGGCATTCGTCTGAAACATGACACAGTATTTGGCTTTCATTTCCTAATTCCAAATGCAAACTGCAGAAAGAGAGTGAGTTTTTGCTTTTGAGCCACCAGATGGCAACACTGCTCAATAAGCATATAATTTGTCACTAACTCTTACAGGATTTTATCGCCCTGAGAATAGTCTTTGGATGTTAATTTTTTTTAATTATATAAACACTCACTTACTGTGTAGGTAATCCATGTTTTATTGCAGAAAATTAGAAAATACAGGTAAGCAAAAAATAAAAGAATTACCAATAATCCCATTTGTCATAACATTCTCATGTATGCTGTTCCTGAAATTTATGTTTATTTATATATACATTTGGGCTTCCCTTGTGGCTTAGCTGGTAAAGAATCCACCTGCAATGCAGGAGACCTGGGTTGGGAAGATCCCCTGGAGAAGGGAAAGGCTACCCAACTCCAGTATTCTGGCCTGGAGAATTCCATGGACTCTATAGTCCATGGGGTCGCAAATAGTCAGACACGAGTGAGTGACTTTCACTTTCACTTTTCACATATATACATTTACATATATTTACATTTGCAATGTAGGATTTACTATATATTGTTTCCTATGCTACTATTTTAAAAATTTGATTTATTTATTTTTGGCTGTGCTGGGTCTTCTCTACTGCCCATGAGCTTTTCCTAGTTTCCCATGCTACTTTTTTCACTTAACAACATATAATGAAAACCTTTTCATTTTACTCTGTGACCACCTTGATAATTGTATTGTACTTCATTATACAGATGTACCACACTTTAGTTTTGTTTTATTTCAGCTCCCTATTATAGTCATTTAGGCTGTTTCTATATTAATAGCTTTACTGGTCACAGTCTGTAACTACTCTATCTCATTTTCTATCAAAGAAAATAATATATATTCATTTTGGAAAATCTTAAGTCTGTGTATAGAAATGGTATAAATATATATAATGCATACATACACACACACATACACATAAAGGAGAAAACAAAAGCACCAATAATCACATCAATCCAAGGTAATGACAATTAACATTTTGGTGTGTTTCTTTCAGTATTTTTTCAATTTATGTATTGTCACTATTATCATTAGTTTTCACTTCTTGTAACATTGTAAACATTTTCAACAACTAAAGTTGTTCAAAACTTGATTGCTGTTCTATTTAAGTAAATACATCCCCTACAAAACATAAGGCAAATCCCCTTGCCTCATGGATCCTGTAAACTATTGGATTTGTACATGGTTCACCATGTTCAGTCTTCTCAGATCAAAATAGTTCGACTCACGCTTATATGAGTCCATTCTGACTGCCCCCAACTTGAAGATCTATGAGCTCAGGAACCAGAAGCTGAGAAGCCCACATCACTGCTCCTTTTGGGAAAACACATGCAAATTTTTCACTTATTTTCTCCCTCAGAGAAGCAGTTATGAAAATGCTTTATCCGGTATTGCTGGTGACCAAAAATTAGATAAAGATGCGGAAGCGGCAGCAAGGGGCCACTGGGGTAGAGGATATCAGAGATGAACTGGGGTCACTTCACAGCTGGGGACCACCCTCTTTGCCTCAGTCAAGTCCATTCCCAGAAAGTCAGAACCTAGGTACAAAGTGCACGGGATCTACGTGATACATGACTGTCTGCACTCCTTTTGTGGCTGTCCTCTCTACAGCCCTTTTCTTTACGTTTCATCCAGGAGAGTTGCCCCCCTTCATGACTGTGTGTCATTAGAACCTTTTCAATCAGGAACAATAAAAATTAAAACACACCCGCCTAATTCAACTTATTGTGACAATTGTGTATTACTTTTTAATTTAAAAGTCCAATAAAATAAATTAGTAAAATGACTAATGAGTGGTTATTAATATTTTCGGACAACTGGAGAAGTTATTTATCAGAAAACCAAATGGCCCTTAACCCCGAGGACACTCCCAGACAGAATAAAGAACTTTTCTCTTCACGTTTCGCTAATGGGAATATTCCCCACTCTGGAAAAAGTGACTCATTTCATTTTCCTGTATCACTCCAGCTCCTCCCAGCACCGCTGCAGCCTTGACCCTTAACCAGCCAATATCTAGAAAACAGGGCTGGCGCCCACACACAGTCTGTTTTCAAGGTGTTCACTCAGCACCTCTCTGTTCCAAGCTTGTGCTGGGTGCCAGCTATGCCCGTGGTGGTTTCCTTTAACACTGTGTTGTACAAGCAGCAAGGGCGCTGAACATTTCCTCTTTAGAAAAGTTCTTACCAAACTTGAATGTGGCAATGAGGACACCCCGCCCCCTTTCCCAGTCTCCCTGAAGCTAATTCACAGATCTCAAAATACAAACACCAGCAAAGGTCACTCAAGCCAATCCTTTCCCAAGACCCAAATTCCCCATGACCTCTTCCTAAACACCTCCAAATAGAGAACAGTAAGAATATGGGGTGGGTATATACATGTATGTTTTTCAAGGATGTCCAGCATTCTTTCTATCTTATAATCTATCAAAAAATAAGCAAAAAACACATCCAAGTACAATAAATAACTATTGATAGAAAAGCTGCTGAACAGGGTTTTTCTTAAAACACAAAGGTCCACCTAGTCATAGCTATGATTTTTCCAGTAGTCATGTATGGATGTGAGAGCTGGACAATAGAAAAGGCTGAGCACTGACGAATTGATGCCTTCGAACTGTGGTGTTGGAGAAGACTCTTGGGAATCCCCCCTTGGACAGCAAGGAGATCAAACCACTCAATTCCTAAAGGAAATCAATCCTGAACATTCACTGGAAGGACTGATGGTGAAGCTGAAGTTCCAACACTTTGACCACCTGTTTCAAAGAACTGACTCATTGGAAAAGACCCTGATGCTGGGCAAGATCGAAGGGAGGAGGAGAAGGGAACGACAGAGGATGAGATGGTTGGATGGCATCACCGACTCAATGAACATGAGTTTGAGCAAACTCCCGGAGATGGTGAGGGACAGTGAGGCCTGGCGTGCTGCAGTCCATGGGGTCGCAACCGATTAACAAAAACAATGGAGGGTTGTGTTTCTTACAAATTCAGAAAAATAGCGTTAGGTTCTTTGATTTTGTTCTGGCTCCCCAGAGCGAGTGGCGGAGTGGCAAAACCCTTTCCCTTTTGCTGTTTTACTTTCCAGGCTCTCCATGCTCCACGCCTGTGTTAAAGAGAGCCAAATCCACATGCAATTCTCTAGTAAGGATACTCTGATCAAAATATCAAATGTGACTCCACATTAAAAGGGTTGCTGAAAAAGACAAGAAATAACAAGTATAGGTGAGCACGTGGAGAAGAAGGAACCCTCATTCACTGTTGTTGGGACTGTAAATCGGTGCCGCCACTATGAAAAACAATATAGAGGTTACTCAAAAATTAAAAATAAAACTACCATATGATACAGCAATTGCATTCCATTTGAGGTACTTTCAGACACTGCTGATGAGAATATAAATTGAAACAGTCCTTCCAGAAAGCAATTTAGCTGTGTAGACCAAGAGTTTGCACCCTTTGAGACAGTGATTCCCGAACTAGAAATTTAGCTTAAGTAAACAACCAGAGGTAAGCAGATATATATATATATATACACACACGATAAATACACAATATTCACTATAGAATGCTAGTAAAAATTATTTAAAATCACCAGCAAAAGACCTTCCCAGTAGTCCAGTGGCAAAGGATCCACTTGCCAGTGAAGGGGACATGGGTTCAATCCCTGGTGCAGGAAAATTTCACATGCTTTGGGGCACCTAAGCCGGTGTGCCACAGCTACCGAGACTGTGCTCTGGAGCCCCTGAGGCACAACTAATAAAGCCTGCACACCCTAGAGTCCGTGTTATGCAACAGGAGAAACCACTGCAGTGAGAAGCCTGAGCACTGCAAGCAGAGAAGCCAGCATGTGGCAATGAAGACTTGGTGCGGCCAAAACTAAACAAAACAAAACAAACCACCCACAAGTCCGGAAAAATATTAATCACATAAATTACAGTGTAGCTATAGGATAGGATATTATGTAACTACTAACTACATTGTTTTGAAGAATATTTAATGACAAAGGAAATGGCCATAATACAGTTAATCACAAACTGCAAACTGCAGGATATAACTAGTTCAACATAATGATCTCAATTTTGAAACATATATGCATACATGTACTTGATAAAAGATGAAGAAACATACTACAATATTAACAGAAGCTCTCTGTGGGTGCTGGGGTCACAAGTTATTAATAATCTTTTTAAAAAATTCTTTATCTTTTCTAAATTTTTCCAGTCAGGAAATGATATTTCATATCATACACAAACATATTATGTATATTTTAAGAACTGTCAAATGTTCAAAGTCTGTCCTCCTACTCACCGAAATTAAGGAAAATTTCCTACTATTCTGGATGTTTCCTGGAGTAGTTTATGTAACTAGATATTGTAAATAACATCTAGGACCAAAAAGCTAATTTTTTTAAACTTTTTGACTGCACCATGAGGCATGCAAAATCTTAATTCCCTGACCAGGGATCCAACCCTTGCCCCCTGAAATGGAAGCATAGAGTCTTAACCACTGGACCACCAGGGAACTCCCCAAAAGCTAATATTTATACATTTGTCCTCACACAGGTGGCAAGGACAATGTCGCCCTGGCTGTCCCAAAGCTACAGCAGAAAATTGCCAGATCCAAGCCACCCGCACTCCTGGGTGTGAGCCAGTTCTCCATTATCCAGGCTCCTGGTGGTTTATTTCTACTTCTCCTTCCTCTTGTTACTTCTTGGGAAAGTCTCCACCACAGAAAAAGCAAAGGCAGAGAAAGAAGTTGAAACCAGATTAGTAGCCTGCCTGCACCAGCAGCTCTGATCAAAGGCTTAGAAGGGGCCTGGAATAATGACTGGAATGAGTTTTAAAGAGTCGCTATGGACTTGAATGACTTGTGCTCCTCCAGTCCCCAAGGAGAGCTGGAAGCTACTAACTCGTTTTAAGAATGAAAGTGCCTGCAACTATGTGCCAACAATGCCCTGCAGATGATGGCATCAGATGCTCCCAGTGTTTGCATCTCCAAGTGAGACTCAAAATCAATTCTCCAAAAACACCAATCATTTCTTTAAAAAGAATACTAAATGCCTCAAGTCCCTCCAGGAAGTAACAGAGGAAAGCACCAAGTCATAAATAAATCAGTAAAAGATGCCTCATTTCTTTAAGAAGGGATTCTGTACAATCTAAGAGTTCTACTGATATTGGATACCTAAATCCTTCTAAAGCAACAGATGACCTCATACACTTGACCCTTGAACAAAGTGAAGGTTAATTCACATAGAACTTATAGTCAGTCCTCTGTATCCAAGGTTCCTCCACATTCGTGGATTCAACCAACCAAGCATCGTGTAGCGCTATAGTCACTACTATTGAAAAATATCCACGTGTAAGTGACCCGTGCAATTCAAACTTGTGTTGTTCAAGTGCCAAATGTAGTGTATGTGTGCATAGGGCATGTGACTGTATGTGTACAGGGTATGTGTACACAGTTGGGTAAAAGTATAAGTGTGTGTATAAGTGAGTATGTATAGAACTATGTGAGTAAATGTGTGTTTGTATTCAAAGGTGTGTAGGGAAATGGAAGGAGACAGAAGGAAGTAACAGGAAGAGAGAGTATACACAAAACACACCCCGAAATGAACTAAAAGTAGTCAGTATCTTTGACACTACCATTGAAAATCTGATTATAATAATGGGAAATGATTTTAAGTGCTACAAGCATCACTAATCTGATAGTCAATTTATGAACTGAATATTCAATTTAGATAATTCCCAGTACATCATAAGACAAGGAATATCTTCATGCTGATTACATAGGAAATTAAATGTAAGTCCATACTATCCTTACCCCCACTTAGTGGTAGTTTCAGAAGACCTTCAACAAATGCCTGATTCCTTCCAACTAAGCCTGGTAATGTGCTGATACCTGTCCTATCTCCACCAATCTGGAGCATACTCCTGCTGCCATTAGCCTGGTCTGAACCTCTGGGCATACACATGAGTACACACCCACCCACCCACCCACCCACCCACACACACACAGTTACAGCCTTCACCAACCTCCTTACCCACCCACCCATGACTACTACACATGACTGTTCATCTGCCTCAGTTTCTTGTATGATTTTGCCTTGCTTGGTCCCACCCATCCATCCAACATTAATTAAGAGTATTATATTCACTGGTGATCTCATGTACACTCCCAGTCTCTCAGCCGGGGTATGTAAAGTGAAAAGCCTTAGTTCCTCAGTCGTGTCCAACTCTTTGCAGCCCCATGGACTGTTGCCCACCAGGCTCCTCTGCCCATGGAAATGAAAGAGGTAAAGCCTAGGCAGGCAGTCCAAGGCCCTGTAAGGAGGAGGTGAACATTCTCTGCTCATGCTTTCCTTGAGCCTTATGCAACAATGTATCTTACCCAAGAATTGGCCTTTCTTTAGGTCCCAGCTAATGATCACAGCACAATGTCTTACTCATGGATATGCTTTTCTTAGACTCTATGTTAATGATTATAACCGTAACAAATCTTGCCCTGAACCCTGTTTCTCAAGACTTGTACCTCTGATTACATAGCAACAGTATATCTCACCCAGAGACATTGCCAGGACCATTCTCCCTGGCTAATCTTGTGCCAAAGTTATCTCAGTATGTATGCCTTGGGAAAGAGTCTGGTGGAATTCTTTCAACCTTGAGGTATCCTTTTTATCTATTCTCAGCAGCTAGTTAAGTATATAAGGCCCTGCTTAAACTAGTGAGGTGGGTACTCTTCTGCCCGCTTCCAGTGTCTCTTGCTGGAAGCTTTCTTTATCCCCGTTACTTTAATAAAATCTACACAAAGCTCTGAGTGACTGAGACTGTCTTTGGTCCCAGAATTAAATCTTCTCTCTTGGAAACCACGAATCTGGCAACACCATTCACTGTAAGCTATCATCTTGGGGTCTCATCTCGGATCTTCAAGACAAGGTAAGAACGTTCAGAGCTGGGACGCTTTTGCTCTTTTAATGTAAAGTCTCTACTTTCCTAACTCAGTGTGCCTGTCTGTGTGAATGTGTAAGAAGCAAGAGCTGTGTCCTGCTCCACAGTTCCATGGTGATCCTCATATGGCAATATGCCTGTCGGGGGTTTATACTGACCTGCCAGTGTCAAGAGAAGGCAGTGGCAACCCACTCCAGTACTCTTGCCTGGAAAATCCCATGGGTGGAGGAGCCTGGTAGGCTACAGTCCATGGGGTCGCTAGGAGTCGGACACGACTGAGCGACTTCCCTTTCACTTTTCACTTTCATGCATTGGAGAAGGAAATGGCAACCCACTCCAGTGTTCTTGACTGGAGAATCCCAGGGATGGGGGAGCCTGGTGGGCTGTCGTCTACGAGGCTGCACAGTCGGACACGACTGAAGCAACTTAGCAGCAGCCAGTGTCAAGGGGCACCCAATGTCCTCACGAGGGGAGCGGCCAAAAATGGATGAAGATTATGGACCAAACTTCTTTTCCCTGGTCAGCCTTTTCTGGTCTCTCTGACTGCTTTCATAACTGCTTTAGGAATTCAAGGTACTAACCTAGGGTGCCGGATTGTAGACTGTCAGGAGACTGACAATCCATGCTGTTATTGAGTTTTTCCAGCCAGACCCCCATTCCAAGTTTTACAGGACACTGCAGGCAGGAACACACTACAGAGCTAAGTGGAGCTCTAGCTCCAGGGACATCTCTCAGACTGAAAATCACCCTCCTGACCCCAGAGACCCAGAGGTGAGCTCTTGGTATGGCCATGCCCCTGGACTATATGGATGGATGCATTACTGGTGAACATGAGATTCCTGAGGACTCAGATCAGGGAACCCCAGATTTGGGCAGACTGGAAATGCAGCCGGCTTCTTCCCTTGGTAATGCAAGCTCTTAGTGGACCAAAGAAAGCCCTCCAGTGACCCTTATCTCAACTCTTTAGATATTCTTTTTGTACAATCTGCTGGACAGGAATAGAAAGGTTGACCTTGACACTCCATGAACATGAAAGATTATTCTTTTCCTAGCAAGCCAGCCTTCCATCACCTCCTTTGTTATCACATAGGCTGATATGGCGGCTCTCAGAAGGGACATCTTGGCTTTTCTGTTAGGCCCTTTATAACTTACTGCTTCTACTGCGGTCAGGAATATGCTCAGGAATGTGCACAGGCACACGGAAGATGCGTGTTTCCCCTAGTGATCTAAGCTTGGGAGACATTCTGGAATGCTACTCTGCTCTACCCCAGGTGGCCTCAGAGGAGGAGCAGAAATCAGGCAAAGGTTTTAACGGTGAGGAACTGGACATCAATCTGGGATGCCAGGTCTACCCCTGGTGCATCTCCACCCCTTCTTGGTGGTAGACCCGGGAGGGATGAGACTGTGGGACACCTGTGCTGGTGAGGACAGGTTAACTCCGGCCAGGGAAGGAAGCTCAGGTGGAAGACCTGTCTCCACCCCCATCTAGAGCAGGGAGGGACGCCTCTGGTAGAAAAAAGCCATGACACTGGGTGCCGCTTTTTTATCTCTTACAGATGGGAGCTAACAGTTCCAGAACCACCCCCTTTAAATTCTATCTTGAAAAACTGGGATAAGTTTGATCCCCAGAGCCTAAAAAGCCCCTTCTAAACAGGCTTTCTTTACTTTTTTTTTAAAATATTTATTTATTTATTTATTTATTTTTAACTTGTTTTGCCATACACTGACATGAATCCACCATGGGTGTACATGTTTTCCCCTTCCAGAACCCCCCTTCCACCTCCCTCCCCATCCCATCCCTCCGGGTCGTCCTGGTGCATCAGCCCCGAGCACCCTGTATCACGCATTCAACCTGGACTGGCGATTCATTTCACATATGGTAATTTACATGCTTCAATGCCATTCTCCCATATCATCCCGCCCTCGCCCTCTCCCAGAGTCCAAAATACTGTTCTACTTATCTGTGTCTCTTTTGATGTCTCGCATACAGGGTTATCTTTACCGATTGACTAAATACCATATATATGTGTTAGTATACTGTATTGGTGTTTTTCTTCCTGGCTTACTTCACTCTGTATAATAGGCTCCAGTTTCATCCACCTCATTAGAACTGATTCGAATGTATTCTTTTTAATGGCTGAGTAATATTCCATTGTGTATATGTACCACAGCTTCCTTATCCATTTGTCTGCTGATGGACATCTAGGTTGCTTCCGTGTCCTGGCTATTGTAAACAGTGCTGTGGTGAACATTGGGGTACACGTGTCTCTTTCAATTCTGGTTTCCTTGGTGTATGCCCAGCAGTGGGATTGCTGGGTCATATGGCAGTTCTATTCCCAGTTTTTTGAGGAATCTCCACACTGTTCTCCATAGTGGCTGTACTAGTTTGCATTCCCACCAACAGTGTAAGAGGGTTCCCTTTTCTCCACACCCTCTCCAGCATTTATTGCTTGAAGTCTTTTGGATAGCAGCCATTCTGACTGGCGTGAAATGGTACCTCATTGTGGTTTTGATCTGCATTTCTCTAATAATGAGTGATGTTGAGCATCTTTTCATGTGTTTGTTAGCCATCTGTATGTCTTCTTTGGAGAAGTGTCTGTTTAGTTCTTTGGCCCACTTTTTGATTGGGTCGTTTATTTTTCTGGAATTGAGCTGCAGGAGTTGCTGGTATATTTTTGAGATTAATTCTTTGTCCGTTGCTTCATTTGCTATTATTTTCTCCCATTCTGAAGGCTGTCTTTTCACCTTGCTTATAGTTTCTTTTGTTGTGCAAAAGCTTTTAAGTTTAATTAGGTCCCATTTGTTTATTTTTGCTTTTATTTCCAATATTCTGGGAGGTGGGTCATAGAGGATCCTGCTGTGGTTTCTGTCTGAGAGTGTTTTGTCCATGTTTTCCTCTAGGAGTCTTATAGTTTCTGGTCTTACGTTTAGATCTTTAATCTATTTTGAGTTTATTTTTGTGTATGGTGTTCGAAAGTGTTCTAGTTTCATTCTTCTACAAGTGGTTGACCAGTTTTCCCAGCACCACTTGTTAAAGAGATTGTCTTTTCTCCATTGTATATTCTGCCTCCTTTGTCAAAGATAAGGTGTCCATAGGTGCGTGGATTTATCTCTGGGCTTTCTATTTTGTTCCATTGATCTATATTTCTGTCCTTGTGCCAGTACCATACTGTCTTGATGACTGTGGCTTTGTAGTAGAGCCTGAAGTCAGGCAGGTTGATTCCTCCAGTTCCATTCTTCTTTCTCAAGATTGCTTTGGCTATTCGAGGTTTTTTGTATTTCCATACAAATTGTGAAATTATTTGTTCTAGTTCTCTGAAAAATACTGTTGGTAGCTTGATAGGGATTGCATTGAATCTATAGATTGCTTTGGGTAGTATACTCATTTTCACTATATTGATTCTTTTGATCCATGAACACGGTATATTTCTCCATCTATTTGTGTCCTCTTTGATTTATTTTACCAGTGTTTTATAGGTTTCTATATATAGGTCTTTTGTTTCTTAGGTAGATATATTCCTAAGTATTTTATTCTTTTTGTTGCGATGGTGAATGGAATTGTTTCCTTAATTTTTCTGTTTTCTTGTTGTTAGTGTATAGGAATGCAAGGGATTTCTCTGTGTTAATTTTATATCCTGCAACTTTACTATGTTCATTGATTAGCTCTAGTAATTTTCTGGTGGAATCTTTAGGGTTTTCTATGTAGAAGATCATGTCATCTGCAAACAGTGAGAGTTTTACTTCTTCTTTTCCAATCTGGATTCCTTTTATTTCTTTTTCTGCTCTGATTGCTGTGGCCAAAACTTCCAAAACTATGTTGAATAGTAGTAATGAGAGTGGGCACCCTTGTCTTGTTCCTGATTTTAGGGGAAATGCTTTCAGTTTTTCACCATTTAGGATAATGTTTGCCGTGGGTTTGTCATATATAGCTTTTATTATGTTGAGGTATGTTCCCTCTATTCCTGCTTTTTGGAGGGTTTTTATCATAAATGGATGTTGAATTTTGTCAAAGGCTTTCTCTGAATCTATTGAAATAATTATATAGTTTTTATTTTTCAATTTGTTTATGTGGTGTATTACATTGATTGATTTGTGGTTACTGAAGAATCCTTGCATCCCTGGGATAAAGCCCCTTGGTCATGATGTCCAAGCTATCAGAATCTCCAGGCAAGAATCCTGAAGTGGGTTACCATTCTCTTCTGCAGGGGATCTTCCCAACCCAGGGACTGAACCCAGGTCTCCTGCATTGTGGGCATATTCTTTACTGTTTGAACCACTAGGGAAGCCCAAATATTGAGGAGTAATCACCCAACAGGGGCTTGAACCCATGACCCTGGTATTAAGAGTCCCATGCTCTACTGATTGAGCTAGCAAAGCCCTGATTAACTCCTGTCATTCCCCTTCTCCAAACCAAAATATAGAACCTTGATCCCCACATTCCCAGCACCAGGTACTTGCTTAGGTACTGTTTCAAACAGTGGTTTGCCTCAAAGTGGTTTCCATTCATCCATGCAGGGGAAGCCTCTCTCAGAGGCCCCAGCAGCCATGCATATTCCAACACTCCACTCCAACACACATACACACACACACAAACAAAGACACATGAAGATCTGGTCCCTTAACATCAACCCAGGTTGAGCTGATTTTCCCTGCCCCATTGCCAACATGAACTTGACCCCTGGCAACCATCCCCATCCCTATCCCCACACATATGCTCATCCTCTAGCTCTGGCCCCATTTAGCCCACTTTTACCCCACCAGTTTAGAATTATAATTCTCACAGCCCTACATCAAGATCACACAACAAAGATACAAGAATCTATTTCTTTGGTCAAAACGTACATATAATATCAATAATAATACCTCACATAGCACCAGACTTACAAAGAATCTGTTGACATTTTCCTCATTTTCCCACAAAGTTCTTGAATTTTCCAGCTCTACTACTCTCCAGGTATGATCTACAGACACCCAACTGGAATAGGAGAAGGGAATGTTTTGAACGTATGACACAGAATCCTATGTACCTATATCCACATGTGAACTATATGAGACGAGTCTGTACTCAAAAGGAGCATGCAAGATAGGCGGTGAGTCCATCACGACCACCCAATCTCAGATGCCACAGCACTGGATAAACCAGACACTGGAAAGCCACCACCATCCAAAGGAAATTAAGGCAGACTGACAAAACAAGGGCACTAGGGGAATTCAAGTCCTATTTCAGTGACAAGTAATAAGTCCACTAGGTAAGCTGCTGGAAGAAAAGCCCTTGTGTAGAACATGGCAGGATTTGTGTCAGCTTTGCTAGGAACATGGTTTCAGCAGGATGACAGGTGAGAAGCCCCATCTCTCCTCCTCTGCCTCTACCGATCCTGACACAGAAAACCAACCTTGGCCCTGGACACCATAGCCTGGTGTCTTCACAAAGCACAGCCAAGCTCACAGGCTTGGGCCTAGAATTCTTCACTGTGTTGCCCCCAACCCTGGCCCCCAGCAATTCCCAAACCTGAGAGCTTCATAGGGCTTGCCTTTAATCAGCCGTTCAGGTCTCGTCCCAGGTAAGGTCCACATTGCCTGGGCCAAGTGTCCAAAGACAGTAGCGTCGAGGGTGGAGAGCTTGGGCCCCATGATGTACTTCTTGTCACCTGCAGCAGACAGAGAGAGAGAGGTCACTGGCCGGCCCTTGCTGTCCTGCTAAGTCACAATGGCATTCAGCATCTTCCATCATACATCTGCTTAACAGTGCATCAAAAGCTTTGCAAAACCAAATGCATGCATCTCCTTTTACTGAAAACTAGAAACAAAAGTAAAACAAACAATTCTGTGATATATCAACTGATATGATAACACAGCAGGGAAGTAACTGGGAACATACCAAGGTAAGCAAATGAGAGAGGGGGTTCATGGAGAAAAGGGAGAACTGATCACACCTAGAACCCCAGAGGCAACTCCTTGTCTCCAACTCTAGTCGTTAAAGCTTGAGATGCTTAAGAACATCTGGACATTTGCTTAAACCATCTCAAAAGTAACCCCAGTTAAACACAGCCAGCTTCGGCACTTACTTTATTAAATTAATACATTTCCTTGGGGAGAACCAGAACCCTAAGCTACTTAGGAAGTCTGGAGGAGGCAAGGCTCTGTATGATATCTCCAAGGACTTGGCAAGGTTCTCACCACTGAGCACCAACAGGAAACGAACATAAAGAGAAGCTTTAAAACTTCAGGATAAAAAGGCAGCCCAGGAGGAACTGGATCCATCCTACTTCACATCCTGGTCCCACTGTTATTCACTATGAAAGCCTGCTCATTAATCAACCTCTCCAAGCCTCAGTTCTTCCATCTGGAAAAGGAGATGATATTAAAGGTATTTCTTAGGACCACTGTGGGGATTAAATTTCATTAACACATGTAAAGCACTTAGCACCAAATCTGGGTAACTCATCAAATACCAGCACTCATGATGAGAGCCCTTTTGTTTTTCCAGTCTATTCCATATCTCACCCAAAGCTAAAGCTCTAGGACACTCTTTTCATAGTGGCACTGCCTTTCACAACAACTTTTAATGATTTATGAAATGGGCTATGAAATACAGCCCAAACTCAACCTGCAGTCCAAGCCACATCACATTCTGCTCCCACCCACATTCCGGCTTTGCCCCTCATCCTTCTTTAACCCAGCAGACCTGGGACAGCCCCATTCACCAGCCCACTTCATGCTTCCCACCGCTACACCTCTGCTCATGCTGCACCCACACATATCCTTGCCCTCCCAAATCCCATATGTGCCCCCTACTTCTCTCCATCTCATAAATTATGTTCATCTCTCCAGCACAAGCCTTCTTTCAAAGCCGTCTCATGGCAATGGAAGCTTTCAGTTCCGACAGCCTTCTTTCAAATTTCACTTTTACACATACGACCCAGATTCAAAGAGAAGAAAACAGGTTAAAGGAGAGCTACAGTGGCTTCCTGGCCCCCCAGAAATGTTGATTTCCTTAAACTGCTAAAAGGAAAGAGTCTAAGGGAAATGCTAGAGTACAATGTGAAGTCTGTTGTAGACTCCAAAAACTTTGGGGAGCAAGAGGAAAAAATGCATATAAAAACTTAGGAAACCTAAAAATAGAGCACATAAGACCTTGATAAAAAAAATAAAAAATAATAACAATAAATATAATCATTTGAATCCATACAATGCTAATACATATAGCGTTCAGACCAAATTTGCTTTTTGGCTCAGAACATTAAAGCTAGAAGGACCCTGAGTTATTAATAATAACAGAAACAGACTAAAAATGCCAGCACCCAGTCTCCGGACTCCCAACCTGATACTCTCTGCTCTGTACAAGATGCCACAGAGAGCTTCATCTATGAGATAAAGACCCCAAGGAACAGCAGGAGGGTTAAGCTGTGAATGTTTACAAAAGGATGCTTTTAATTAGGAGGGAATACAGAATATAGAAGGAGAAAAGAACAAAAGTCTAAGGGTTTTTAAAGGTACTTTCCCCCTCCCTTAAAAATGGATAGAATTTAGCATTCATTGTAGACACACAATTATACATGTATACGCACACACACAATACAGTTATAAATTTAAAGATTATAAAAATACTATGTTATCAAGAAGTCCTCAGAGTACCCAATGGCAGGAAACTTTTTTAAAAACTTTCCTAACTAATTTTTTAGTTAATTTTAGACTTATAGAAAAGTTACAAAAATAGCAGTTTTTTTATACCCTTCAACTAGCTTCTGCTAATATGAACAGCTTAGGTAACCATAGAAAAAGCAAGAGAGTTCCAGAAAAACATCTATTTCTGCTATATTGACTATGCCAAAGCCTTTGACTGTGTGGATCACAATAAACTGTGGAAAATTCTTCAAGAGATGGGAATACCAGACCACCTGATCTGCCTCTTGAGAAATCTGTATGCAGATCAAGAAGCAACAGTTAGAACTGGACATGGAACAACAGACTGGTTCCAAATAGGAAAAGGAGTACGTCAAGGCTGTATATTGTCACCCTGCTTATTTAACTTATATGCAGAGTACATCATGAGAAATGCTGGGCTGGATGAAGCACAAGCTGGAATCAAGATTGCCGGGAGAAATATCAATAACCTCAGATACGCAGATGACACCACCCTTATGGCAGAAAGTGAAGAAGAACTAAAGAGCCTCTTGATGAAAGTGAAAGAGGAGAGTGAAAAAGTTGGCTTAAAGCTCAACATTCAGAAAACTAAGATCATGGCATCCGGTCCCATCACTTCATGGGAAATAGATGGGGAAACAGTGGAAACAGTGGATGACTTTATTTTAGGGGGCTCCAAAATCACTGCAGATGGTGATTGCAGACATGAAATTAAGACACTTACTCCTTGGAAGGGAAGTTATGACCAACCTAGACAGCATATTAAAAAGTAGAGACATTACTTTGTCAACAAAGGTCCATCTAGTCAAGGCTATGGTTTTTCCAGTAGTCATGTATGGTATGAGAGTTGGAACTATAAAGAAAGCTGAGTGCTGAAGAATTGATGCTTTTGAACTGTGGTGTTGGAGGAGACTCTTGAGAGTCCCTTGGACTGCAAGGAGATCCAACCAGATCATCCTAAAGGAGATCAGTCCTGAGTGTTCATTGGAAGGACTTATGTTGAAGCTGAAACTCCAATACTTTGGCCACCTGATACAAAGAACTGACTAATTGGAAAAGACGCTGATGCTGAGGAAGATTGAGGGCAGGAGGAGAAGGGGATGACAGAGGATGAGATTGTTCGATGGCATCACCAACTCAATGGAGATGAGTCTGAGTAAACTCCAGGAGTTGGTGATGGACAAGGGAGGCCTGGTGTGCTGTGGTCCATGGGGTCGCAAAGAGTCGGACACAACTGAGACTGAACTGAACTGAACTAGGTAACCACAGTACATTCATTGTTGCTGTCATTGTTTAGTCGCCCAGTCGTGTCGGACCCTTTTGCAATCTCCTGGATTGGGATTCTCCAGGCAAGAATACTGGAGTGAGTTGCCATTTCCTTTCTCCAGGGGATCTTCCCGATCCAGGGATCAAACCCACGTCTCCTGACTGCATCTCCAGCCTTGCTGGGAGATATTTTACCACTGAGCCACCAGGGAAGTCCCTCAGTACATTTACCAAAACTAAGAAATTAACATCAATATAATTCAATTAACTGCGCTGTACTCTTCATTAAAATTTTAGTAGTTTTTCAACTAGTGTTCTCCTCTGCGTCAGGATCCCACATTGCATGTAGTTGTCAGGTCACCTTAGTTCCTCAGTCTTTCCTTGTCACCCCCCCCACACACACACACCCCCATCCACACAGCCATGCCCTGCAAGATCTTAGTTCCCTGACCAGGGATTGAACCCCATATAGTGAGCACAGAGTCTTAACCACTGGATCACCAGGGAAGTCCCTCCTTGTCTTTCATAACCTTGACATTTTTAAAGAATTCTGATCAGCTATTTTGCAAAATGTTCATCAACTTGGGTTTGTCCAACGTGGTTAATCATTAGAGTAGTCATCCATTTTTACAAATGCTCCTGTGATGGTTATTTCATATGTCAACCTGACTACGGCATGGGGGGCTAAGTGATGTGGTCAAACATTATTCTGGGATTTTCTATGAGGGTGTTGTGGGCAAGATTAACCTTTAAGTGATAGGCTGTGTAAAGCAGAACACTCTCCCTACTGTGGGTGGGCCTCCTCCAGTTAGTTGAAGGCCTTCATATGACAGAAGGGCTGACTCTCCCCAAAGGAAGAGAAAATTCCTACTGCCTGATTGCCTCTGAACTAGGACAGAGGCCTTTGCTGACTTCAGACTTAAATGGAAACATTGGCTTTTCCAGGGTCTTGAGTCAGTTCTGACTGGAACTACACCATCAGCCCTCCTGGGTCTCCAGCTTGCCAATCCCCTCTGCAGATCTTGGTATCTGTCAGCCTCCATAATTGTATGAGTCCATATAAATTTATTATATAAGAGAAACAGACATGGATAGATCGAGATATCTAGATCTATATCTCTTATTGGTTTATTTCTCTGGAGACCCCAATACCCCTTCTCAGAGCATCATATCAGGAGGTCCACAATGTCCATATGTGTTATCACTGGGGATATTAACCCTGACCACGTGGTAAAGGTAGTATCCGTAAGGTTTCTTCCCTGTAACGCTACTAGTTTTCCTTTTGCAGTTAATAACCTTGGGGGAGAAACTTTGAGACTGTATCACTATCCTGGTTCTCCTCAGACTTTGGCCCACTAACTTTAGCATCCATCGGTAGATGTCAACTGAAACAACTAATACTGTGGAGTTTGCCTAATCAGGATTTTCTATTTCTCTATTACTTCTACATGTATTGATTCAAATACTACTGTTCCCTTCATCCCCCTTTTACTGACATATTCAATTATTTATTTATGTAAGCATGCACTTGTCGATATTTATTTTATTCTATGGCCTGTAATCCAGTACTCTCATTATTCCTTGTGTTGCTCAAATTGTTCCAGATTTGGTCTTTTGAGCCTAGCAGGAAGTATTTTTAATAAAAAGACTGAATTTAGATTAGATTCTGCTTAGAGATGAAAAGGCCAAGTCAAAGTCTCAAGTCTGTAGCATCCCCAGGCTTCACCAAGTGCGCCCAGTTCTCACTACTGGAGGGTTTTAGCAAAATAGAACATTAAGGGCACTTCTGAAGGGCACTGAGGGAGAAGGCTTGGGTGATGAGGCAACTCAAGCTTCATTTTCAGTAGGTGGACCCCCTCCCTGGCTTCTGTAGAGATGGACAGAAGAAGCTGACGGTACTCTCATCACCACCTCCCATCCCATCCTTCCTCAAATAACCTCCACTGGTCTAACTCAACATTTCCCTTAAGGCTCAGATCGCATGCTCCCTCTTCCACTCCAGAAAGGTTACCTGCACTGTTCAGTCCTTGAGCACCTCTCTTCTGCCAACCCCCAGAGGCACACCTGCTCAGAGCAGGGCTGCTCAAAGAATAGTCAGGACCAGCAGCATCAGCATCACAAATGCTGTCTATTGAATCAAAACGACTGAGAGTGAGACTGGGAGAGAATCTGTGTTTTAACAAGCTTCCAGGTCAGTGATTCTTAGAGAGCCAGCAATTCTTGGACCACACTTTGAATAGTGCTGTTCCAGATGGTTCTTATGTACACTGAAGTTTGAGAAGTGCTGGTCTAGACTAGAGTATATCAATGTTCTTAAACTCGAGCGTGCATCATAATCCCCTGGAGGGCTTTTTAAAAATACTGATTTATCTCCCACGAATCCCCCGGTTTCGGATTCAGTAGGTATGAGTGGGACTCAAGACTCTGCCTTTCTAACAAGATCTCAGGTAGTGCTAAGGCTGCTGGTCCAGGAACCACACTTTGGGAACCACTCATCTAAATCAATCATTAGGTAGTTCACACATGTCATCTCATAGTCTTATTTATGTGTGTGTCCTATCTCCTCAAGTAGTGTTTAAACTCCTGAGGGCAGGTAACCCTCTTTTACTTTCCTGTCCATCTGATATCTATCATAGTAGAAATCATCAAATAAGGTGTTGATAGCCTTAAGTATTAACCACCTTTATCCCTAGTGGCTTAGTGGTAAAGAATCCACCTGCCAACGCCTGCCAATAGGTTAGATCCCTGGATCTGGGAGATCCCCATTGGAGGTAAAAATGACAACTCACTTCAGTATTGTTGCCTGGGTAATCCCATGAGGACAGAGGAGCCTGGCGAGCTACAGTCTGTGGGATCACAAAAGAGTTGGACACGACTGAATAACTAAACAAGAACAACGGCAACCAGATTTAAGTATGCTTGATCTCTGTCCTTTCTTAGAATAGAGAACTCCTGTAAGGATTTTAAAATATAAAAACGTGAAAGCATTTTGCAAACTAGAAGGTGCTACTCTAACATATGCAATTATTTTACACTCATCACCAATAATAGAACAAGTACTATTTGTGGGCAGAACAGTCCAACTTTCCTCCCAGTATAGAAATCCCTTCTCCCACTTTCTGACCAGACGGTTCCCAAACCCAAGCCCTCCAGGAACTTAACCATCATTCCTGGGCAAGGTAGGCAATTCTATGGTTAGTCAGTTCCTTATACTGAGACAAAATATGTCTCCTTGGGACATCTACCATTGATTCCAGTTCTTTCCTCTGGAGGCACACAAAGTATTTATGGTCATATTTACTCTATATGGCAGAGCTTCTCTGGTGGCTCAGTGGTAAAGAATCCATCTGCCAATGCTGGAGATGCAAGAGATGCGTATTTGATCCCTGGGTCAGGAAGATCCTCTGGAGAAGGAAATGGCAACCCACTCCAGTATTCTTGTCTGGGAAATACCAAGGACAGAAGAGTCTGGCAGGCTACAGTCCATGGAGTTGCAAGGAGTCAAACATGACTTAGACACTAAACAACAACTCTCCACAGCACCCATTCCTAGAAAAATTAAGTCTCCACTAACATACTTCTAGGTAAAAACTGATGACTTGTTTTCATACGTATCACTATGGGATAGTGAGCAGAGTGTTTGGGAAGCAGCTACAGAAATGAACACAGAATTACATCTACTTACTCCCTTACTAATTCTGTTCCCAGCTTTTACTGGCCACCATCAGCTCCGTTTCTTCCATTTAGCTAAACTTCCAAGAGCTGTAAGTGGCAGAAAAGACTGGCTGTGCTGGAAAATATTGCTCTGGAGAGAAATTAAAGATTAATAGTCAAAAGACTTTCAAGCACTCATTTTTCTGTTAGTCTAAGAATAAATGATAATTACATGTTTCACCTACTTAGTGTCCCCTATACTTGAGCACCAACACGATTTATAAGCAGATAATCCCAGTGAAGTCAATGTTGATATTGTTCCTTTTCTAATTGTCCCTCTCTCAATTAACTAAGACTTTAAGGACTATTGAGAAAGAAAGATTTTGAGTACCTTCCCCAAGGATGGCACAGATCCCAGTAACCTTCCAACCTTCAAAGAACACACACTTGAAGTTCTTTTTCTACATGAGACTCTCCCAGAGGGCAAAACAGCAGAAAATCTACGTTCTAATCTCTCTTACACTCCTGGTTCGCCTTCCCTTTTTCAGAAACAATAGGACAGGCTACTTCCTTTAAAGAGCTCTTGTTCATATTCCCAGCATACTCTAAAATCACTGAATGTGTGATTCTTTCAACTATAGGGGGTGCTATCTTATATATGAGATTATTAACAGTCCTTATGAGTAAATATCAGAATTAAAATCATTAACTTTTACAACATTCTGACATTTACTAGTTGCACCAATTGGCTTACAGTCTGGGAAAAAATTAAGGTGGGGGGGGGGGCGCAGGCACCAGAAGCCCCTAAATTTAATTGCTCCTCAGACTGCATTCTGAAAGGCAACTAGATACTCCTATAATCTTCTACAAAATTCTCTAGAGGAACATGCAAGAAAATTTTTTTCAGTGTGCATGTACTATCTTGACCCCTTCCCCAATTGCCATCTCACCTCTTCCTCCCAATCTTCTCTTTGTTGATGTCCCAGCTCTTAAAATTCCCTGTGGATGAAACAAGGATGCACATACATTCTCCACTATAAGGACAGGATTGCACTTGCTCTTCTGAACTTCAGTCCTATTAATGTGTCTGATCACCTTCTGAACTCCACACTCAAAGCATTCATGCTCGTACATTATAATTTTAAGGAAGTGGTATAAAGGAATTGCACCAGTTGTAGAAAAATTTCATACACGGGAGATCTAGAGTAGGAAAATATTTCCCAGGAGGAGGCAAATACCTGCTTAGCCTCACTTATTATTATAATTTAATATAATTAAACAGCAGCTTCTGGAAGTCAAGACCACAGCTGACATCTCTAACAATGACGCAGTGTTACTGACTCACTGATGATCAGCCTTCTTATTTATTTCTCTTCTTAAAGTTGCTGCAATATTGCTGGTTTTGAGTCTGACTAGACATTTAACTGAAATAGTGAGATTTGAGGAGTATAAAAGCTCTATGTATCTCCCAAGTTTCACTTTCCCAACTATACTTCTAAGGGTAAAGAATATAGAGCACCCCAAGTCAAATCACTTCCCAAGAGGCTTTCTCCTTAATTTCATTTCTGTCCTGGCTGTTCTGTATTTGGGCAACAGAGGAGGCAGCTGTTCTCTTTATTCAATAAAGACTATCTGGTTGCCCTCAAATATGATTTAGTTAATAAAATAACACATCAGACTGAATTCAATGTCATGTTGAAGTTTAAAATCAAATCCTGTTGTAAGGAACTTATCCTTCTTTTAAGGAAGTTGAACAGAAGCAGATTCTAATGGCAGGTTTTGTGTTTGGCCATCAGGGTCCTGTAAGCAGACTCCACATTCCTAGAGGACTTTTCTTCACGTTATGGACCCCTGGTTTCACCTGAGCTGGAATCCAGGATCTTCAACCATTCTCAAACATTTGTTTAGTTGCTAAGTTGTGTCCAACTCTTCGCAACTCCATGGACTATAACCAGCCAGGCTCCTCTCTACAAGAGATTTCCCAAGTAAGAATACTGGAATGCATTGCCACTTCCTTCTCCACTCAAACATCTGAGCAATCACCAAAAATTAGTGAAAATCTTTAACCACCACAACTGTTTAGCATCTGGCCAGAGTGGTGGACCTGACTCACACAATAGGCACAGGTCCCTTGGGATGAAATCAAACTGCTATCGACCTCATCTTTCTGAGGAATTCCCTGGCAGTCCAATATTAGGACTCAGTGTTTTCACTGCTGGGGTCTGGGTTTGATCCCTGGTCTGGGAATGGCAAAAAAAAAAAAAAGGAATCTGATTCCTTCTCAGATGATATACCCATGAGTATGCTGAATATCACATCAGAATTCTGTGTGCTGTGTCTTTTTAAGCATAGGACTGAGTCTTTAGCTCCCACCTGTGGGAGACTTATTACTCCCCTACCAGTCAGGATACAGGTCCATGTATTGTGACCATTAGATGGTTAAGAATGTCCCACACAACTGTCTCCCCAGGGTATGCCACTTTCTCAAAGATCACTGAATCCAGAGACAGAAACCTCCTGTGAGTCAAGCTCTATAATCTCAGAATAGATCTGGGTTTCTTCACAGCCAAGACAAGAACACTGCTAAAACCAGAATGAGTAGTAATAAGTGTCTCTGAAGAGACTGAAAGATAATATTCCAATTCTAAAAGATGTAAAATCTTTTATCCACATAACTTAAGGCAACAGAGATTTGATGCCTGTTGCCCATCATAGCAGGATAAGCACTCTTTCCTCTTGACAACTCAGCTGTACCCTTCACGGTTCAGCAGTGCTCAAAGAGGCTCCTACTAGGATTAATGGCATTGGGGCTATGTAGGTGTGTTTGTTATTGATGGCTATATAACAAGTTTCCTCAAAAATTTAGCAGCTTAAAAGGCCAAATATTTATTACCTCACAGTTTCTGCGAGTCAAGAATCCAGGCAGCTTTCACTGGGTATTCTGGCTCAGGGTCTTACACAGGCTGCAATGAAGATGTCAGCCAGGATGCAACTAGAGTTATCACACTAGGTGAAGCAAGTCAGAAAGAGAAAGACAAAGACCATACAATATCACTTGCATGTGGAATCTAAAATATGTCACAAATGAACTCATCTATAGGGGCTTCCCTGGTGGCTCAGACAGTAAAAAAAACTGCCTGTAATGTGGGAGACCTGGGTTCGATCCCTGGGTCAGGAAGATCCCCTGGAGAAGGGAATGGCAACTCACTCCAGTATTCTTGCTTGGAGAATTCCATAGACAGAGAAGACTGGCAAGCTACAGTCAATAGAGTCACAAAGAGTCGGACACGACTGAGCAACTAACACACACACACAAAACAGAAACAGACTCACAGATACAGCAAACAGACTTGTGGTTGTCAAGGGGGAGGAGAGGTGGGGAAGGGATAGACTGAGATTTTGAGGTTAGTAGATGGAAACTATTACAAATAGAATGCATAAGCAACAAGATCCTACTGTATAGCACAGGCAACTATATTCAATATCCTGGGATACATTATAATGGAAAAGAATATAAAAAGGAATGTGTATATATGTATAACTGAGTCACTATGTTATACAGAAGAAATTAACACAACACTGTAAATCAACTGTACTTCAATAAAAAAATAATTTTTTTTAATCCCAAATATTGGGGGGAAAAAAAGGATGTCAACCAGTCTGCAGTTATCTCAAGGCTTGACTGGGGGAAGACGTTTCCCAACTCACTCATAAGGTTGTTAACAGGACTATATAGCACTTGCTGGATCCCGGCCATGTGTTCCCTGCCACATGGGCCTCTCTACCACACTGCTCACAATGGTGTAGGCTTCCATCAGAGCAAGTGAAAGATCAAGGGCAGGAGAGACAAGATGTGCAAGACAGAAGCTACCACTTTTTTTAAAACCTAATCTTAGAAGGGACATCCCATTGCTTCTGCCATATTCTGTTTGTCAGAAGCAAAGCAGTAAGTCCAGCCTGTGCTCAAGGGAAGGGGATTATCCGAGAGGATGAATCCTGGGAGGCAAGGATCACTGGGGCATCTTGGAGGCTGCCGACCACAGGAGAAACATATCAGCACAGCATTTAAAAGTGTTTACAGGTTAAATGTCATGACATCTGTAACTTTAAAACACTTCCACATCAAGAAAAAAATAGTTGAAGTAAGTATGACAAAACATTAACTATTAAATGGAGGTGATGGTTATAAAGCTATTCATTGGACTATTAAATACTATTCTACTTCTCTGTGTGTTTTACATATCATACATACATCATATGTATAATATATTATGTTTTGTCATGTTGTATATTATATAATTAATGTATATACACATGTGGGGCTTCCCTTGTGGCTCAGCTGGTAAAGAATCCGCCTTCAATGCGAGAGATCCTAGTTCGATCCCTGGGTTGGGAAGATCCCCTGGAGAAGGGAAAGGCTACCCACTCCAGTATTCTGGACTGGAGAATTCTGGACTGGAGAATTCCATGGACTGTATAGTCAGTCCATGGGGTCACAAAGAGTTGGACATGACTGAGCGACTTTTACTTTCTTTCAAATACACGTGTGTATTATTATAAAAGTATATATATATATATTACCATATGAGGGTAAGTACTATGTATTGTATTACTATTTGCCTAAGCACACTGGAAATGTTCCATAAATGTCAGCTCTTAATACCATTTTGATTATATGCAAGACACAGCTCTGGGTACTTGGGATCATGGGACTAACAGAACAGACAAGGTCACTGCTCTCATGGAGTCTACATCCCATGGAGAGATGATAAACAAATCAATCGATAAATAAGAAAGCATCAGCCAGTGATATGTGCAATGCAGAGAATTAAAGTAAGGTGATGTGATAGAGGGTGACTGACAGTTATGTTAGACTGGTGATCAAGGAAGGCCTCTCTGTGGAGGTGATAGTTACCCAGAGACATGAATGTCAAGAAGGATCTAGTGGTGCACAAATCTGGAGAAGGGAATTCTAGTCAGGAAAAACAGCTAAGAGAAGTATCACAAGGTCAGGATAAGGTCAGGATAAGCACGGTGTGTTTGTGAAGTAGAGAGAAGACAAGTGTTGTTTTCACAGAGTGGGCAAGGTTTAAGAAATGAAATTGGAGAATAGACTTATAGACATGAGGAGAGGGGAGGGGAGGGTGAGATGTATGGAAAGAGTAACATGGAAACTTACATTACCATATGTAAAATAGATAGCCAAGGGGAATTTGCTGTATGGCTCAGGAAACTCAAACAGGGGCTCTGTATCAATCTAGAGGGGTGGGATGGGGAAGGAGACGGGAGGGAGGTTCAAAAGGGAGGTGATATATGTATACCTATGGCTGATTCATGTTGAGGTTTGACAGAAAACAACAAAATTCTGTAAAGCAATTATCCTTCAATAAAAAAAATAAATTAAAAAAAAAAAGAAATGCAATCAGAAAGAAGGCAGGACTCCAGCAGGTGTACATCAAAGTATTAAATATATATATATATATTCTTTCCCCTTATAGGCTTATAGGTTATTACAAAATATTCAGTATGGAGTCGGATTTAAAGATCTGCTGTCTGCATGGCATTATCTTGTGAATATTTTTCTTTTCTTTTAATCATTCAGGAATTGGAACCCAAAACATTTAAACACACGGCCCTCCCATGTGGCGCTAGTGGTAAAGAATCTGCCTGCCAATGCAGGAGACGCAAGAAACACAGGTTCAATCCCTAGGTCAGGAAGATCCCCTGGAATAGGAAATGGCAACCCTCTCCAGTACTCTTGCCTGGAAAATTCCATGGACAGAGGAGCCTGGCAGGCCACAGAAAGTCAGACACACACACACACTACATTTAAACACAAAGTCACTTTTCTCAGGGAAGAAACAATTAGAAGACCCCCAGGATGAAGCAAAAACCAGACTGCTTCTGTCAGAATGACATCAACCAATTTGTGCTGCTAAATAAGCCATAAAGATTTCTAAGAATTCAGCACTGATTAGCATTTCATTTTAATCTGCTAAGTAACTTTTTTGTTTCACTAATAATCAACACATTTTTACCAAATGAGATAGCAACAGTGAAACTAGAAAAGAAATCAGCCACAACTCAAGGCCACAACTGTCTAGTCACCGTAAGGATATAAAGATTTTAACAAGAGCAAGGCCTGGCCCCACCAATCCCTGGCTATTGAAAGTGGCCAGGCCCCCCAGGCCTCCATCGCTCCCCTCCTTCTGGAAGGCTGGAATGGATGTGATGCCTGAAGAGAAGAGCTGCTGCTCTCTGAGGACTGGATCTAATGGCCCTCTCCATTAGAAGCTGCAGCAATTTAGTTACTGAACAATATGTAAAGATCTTTCAGAATACATGGATCACTTAACTTCAGCCAGATCAGATTCCAGTATGAATCTGCACAAAGCTTAAGTTTTCACGGGAACCCCATCAATCCAGGTAAAAATAAAATTTATGGTTTCCAGGTCAAGTTATTACTATTCTTGCAGGTGACTTTAACAAGCCACCAATATACACATACAGAAGTTGTCCTAGAGCAAAAGAAATGCATTGTCATTAGCTGCACAGCCCTAGACTGGCTCCCTAGCCTCTCTGACTCCCGTTGGGCTTTCTCATCTGTGAAATAACTAACTCCCACGGGTGTTGTAAGACTACAGCGTCTTCAGGATGCTGTTAAAAATAGTGTCTAAAATTTATTCACACACACACACAAAAAACCCTTGCAGTCTGCGTAGTAGGTCTGCGACATGGAGAGAAGGAAGGAGTGGGCCGAGGCCCATGCAGACAGACCCAACCAGGGTCACCCTAACCAAGACACAGTTCCCTCATGTGGCCCCTTCCCAGAACACACACCAGCCCTTCTCTCTGCCCTATAGTAAATGACAAACATATTTGAACCACCTCCTGGATTTTAAAAATAACTTTTCCAGCCCTCATCCTAATAAGCAATGAGGGCTGAGAACCACTGTCCTAGACAGGCCCCTGTAATTTGCAAAGGGCTTAGAACCTACATTAGGAAACATTGCTTTGAGGTTCCAAAACATACCCTATGGTGTCTATTATTTTCTTCTTTATCTGTGGGTTTTCTCTTTCGAGCTAGGCTGACAGGTATAATTACTCCTGTCTTCGTTCTCCTCCTCTGCCCTCTGTTCAGTTACTCAACATATGCTAATGCTAAATATGCATATGCATATGCTAAATATGCTAATATGTACATAGATATAACCTAATGTTTCTCATCCTTTTCTGCTGCCAGTTGTGAAGACTCTGCCCTGCCACTTTCACTGGGAGGCATGGCGTGTGGCTGCTGCATGCCAGGTAGGCTCCCACCCTTGGCCTGAATGCTTCATGAGAAGGCAGTGCAGCGTACATGATGCAATTAAACAGGGTAGGATGAGCAGCTATTAAAACAGCCTATTCCCAAGCTCTCTTAAAAAAACAGAAGACAATTTTGCTACTGTCCAAAAGCCTTGGAGTAAAAATCACTTCAAAAGAAGTAGGAGGTTAGTAGAGATGTTTATTGGAAATCAACCTTGTTCAAAAAGTAGATTTAAAAATAAGGGGCACAGAGTAAACGCAGACCATTTAAAGCACCCTGCCTTCGGAAGTCATGAGTGGCAGCCCAAACATAAATCTCAATCCAAGCGATGGACCAGAACACGAATGAATAAATCTGCCTCATCTTATAACATGGAAACCCGCCTCTGCTCTTTTCTCTAGAGAATGAATATAAAATTATCAAACCATCAGAACCGAAAGGATCCCCAAAGACAATTTCTAGTTAAGCATCATATTGCCTGTGAAAAGACTCCCCGGCTATCTGGATGGTGGTCCTTACCCTCACAGAGCAACTAAAAAACAGTGGCTCCGACCACATGACAAGATGTGTGCGTGCATGTGTGCTAAGTCGCTTCAGTCATGTCCGACTCTTTGCAACCCTGTGGACTGTAGCCCGCCAGGCCTCTCTGTCACAAGCCCTCCCAACTTTGGATGGGTCTGTACTACAGTGCTGTCACACCCTGAGCTGCCACCTGTTGTCATTTCACCTCATACACACCCCAGTCCCCCTCTGCTCTCCTTTCCTCTGCCCAAACATGCCCATCACCTGCAGCAACACCTAAGGCGCCCTCTCTCAATACCTGAAAAAAAATAGTTTATGACTCTTATATCTACACTTCTCCAGACTATCTGTGCCCACTATCTTCCTCACAGGAAATTATCTTGAAACTAACCACCTTCCTAATCACCCTTCTCTGGATGAACCCGGGTTTGGCCACGTTCTTTTTAAAAGATGGGCCTCAGAACTGAGTATTGTATCCTTTGTTCAACAAACACTTGCTGAAAGCCTCATATGTGCCAGGGGCTTGTTCGGGCTCTGGAGACAGAAACTTATCCACCAGGCCTGGGACCCAGCCCAGCTGAGAAGACAGTCAAGCCTACCATTCAGAGACAGTACAGGAAGTGCTCTGGGGGAGAAAGTACCAGGGGCTTGGGAGCAGGGAACAGGTTCTCCTGACACAGTCTGCGAGAAAGCTCCAGAAAGGCTTCCTTGAGGAAACAACTTAATCCAAGACATTATGCTTTGTTTAAACAGGCTACGTTTTTATTAGCTTCTTTGGGAGTCCATCATGCTGGTGACATAATGAGATTGAAGTCAGCTAAAATCCTCATATCTTTTTTCATATATCTCTCCCCACCCTGTATCAATGCAATTCAATTTGGGGTCCTAAGTATAGAATTTGACATTTATCCCTACTGGGTTTCTTGTTGTTATGGTTGACAGCTTTGATTCCTGACTTTTCCATCCAATTTTTAGCTATCCTTCCACCTGGAGTCATATAAAAACCATTAAGCTTGTCTTTGAAGTTGTCAACAGATCTCTGAGAAAAGACACGAGCAGCATCCCTGGAGATTCAGGGGACACTAGTCCATTAATGGGTACTGTGAGGACACAGATACTCAACCAAGCGCACATCCACCACCAATTAATCCAGGGGCTTTCCAACGTTTTTCTTTGGTAGGGGAAGTTCTCTATCAAACAAAATGAAACAGATTCCCAATACACAGACAGGTAACAGAGGAGCCGATCTAAGTGAAGAAAGGGTAGAAAGAGTCCAGCCATCAAGGGATCCCTCTCCCCTACAACAAACCACTCAAGAAACCTTGGTGGTACCATAGGCATCCATAAAGCCCCCTTTGAAAATGAGCCATCTTCCACAAGCATATCATGAAAGATGGTCTCCAATGGTTTGAAGAAATCAAGAGATTGTCTATCCAATCAGTACGTCCAGCAAGTCAAGAAAATAAACAGTTGATCCTGAGCAATATGAATTTTAACTGCTGCAGGTCCACTTGTATGCAGATTTTTTTTCAATAAATATACTGTTCACATATATGATCCGAGGTTGGTTGAATTTGCTAATGTGAAACCCACAGATACAAAGGGCCAACAACGGGGCTTGAGCATCTGCGGATTTTGTTATTAACAGCAGGTCCTGGAACCAATTCCCAGTGGATACAGAGGGACGACTGCAATCACTTTTTGATATGACATTCACAATGAACCAATAATAGTCCTTCAAGAAAACCAGCCATATATTCAATAATTCATTCTAGTGTTTTATTTCGTTATGAGAATCTACTTTTTCTCTCCCCCTTTTGGAAACAAGGATGATTTCCTATCTCCATCTTCTGACATTTTTCCTAGCCTCCTCATTTCTGAAAGATTACAATCAGAATTCTAAGATCACATGGGGAAATTTTTCACATCCTAGGATACTGTCAGCCTAGAAACATGAGCTCCACTATACTATAAGCTTCCTGAAAGTGGACACCATTATAGCATTATTATTCATCTTTGTTTCCCAAGAGCATAGCATAGCAGCCAGTGCATAATTGATACAAAAATAATGTTCAGATAGTTTTCTTGTTAGTCTTTAGTTGTTTAAAAATCTTGAAATGCTCTCTTTTGACCTTCTCACTTAATTTAGATTTCAATTCAACTTTTTATATAGAAGCAAATTATGAGTTGAGTGTTGATTTTATCCTTGCTGTCACTTAAGTTTGCATCCTTATAAAAAAAAAAAAAAAAAAACAAAACCTTTAAGTGTTCTGAGCTCTCTTGCAAACCACAATTCTCAGTCTCCTGACATTACAGCGCTCTGCTCAGCTCTTTAGAGCACCCTTTGCAGTAATAACAATTTCGTTGGGTATGCCTGTGACCAAAGACAACTGATGAAACGCATTATTCTTTCTGGAGAAAAATGTAAATTACTCACAAACGATCCATAGATAGCCACCTAAGGATAAACCAATTTATACGTGTTCTGTCATGGTTAAACCTTCAGCCACCCTAAGAGAAGGGAAAGCTGACAATATAAGGGGGCAGATAAGGATGAAGAAAAAGAGAGTGATGAGTGCCTAGTAACTAACTTAAGCTTCCTGTTACCATATCAAACAAAAACCAAGCACTCTGGACAAAAAAAAAAAAAAACATACTATTAATAATCATAATTAATGTTTCAGCATTATAATCCTCCTTATAGATAAAAATTCTTGTAATTTTTTTTTTTTTAGGAAAAACCCCACAAGGCTTAATTATCTAGTAATTACAGTCATCCCTTAGGATATCGGTTCCAGGATTCCCAAGTATACCAAAATCCGCGGATGCTCAAGTAAGTCCCTTAGCCAGCCCTCCATATCCACAGGTTCCGCATCCACGGATTCAGCCAATCACGGATCCTAAACATAGTACTACAGGATCCAGGCTTGGTTGAACTGCAGATGCGGAAATCAAGCAGATAGGGTTTCCCCGGGGGCTCAGCAGTAAAGAATCCGCCTGCCAATGAAGGAAGATTTCACACACTGAGGAGCAACTAAGCTTCTGCACCACAATTAGGGAAGACCCTGTACTCTAGAGCCTGTGCCTCACAAGAAAAGCCACTGCGGCAAGATGCCCGTGCATTGCAATGAAGAGTAGCTCCCACTTGCCACAACTAGAAAAAGCCCATGCACAGCAAGGAAGACCCAGCGCAGTCGAAAATAAATCAATAAATATCTCCAACTCATCCACAGTCCCTTACAAAGAGCTGAATGCATGTGTGCTCCTACAGTCAGACTCATACAGTCCTGAGTCAAAGGCATTACCCTTTTGTCTGCATTCTAATCATTCCAAGTACACTCTCCCACGTAAGGTCTCCAGCCATGGCTAAAAAGAACATTCTTTCATAGGATTTTTCAGTTTCCACCTAGAAAGCCCAGGCCTATTTCTGATTCTGCCTCTTAAAAGCATTCACAAATTTCAAATTTTGCTCAGAAAGTACCCTCAGATCCACAGATCCTGGAGCGCTTCATTGGCTGGCTGCTAAACGTCTCCAGACATTCATTCATTTTCCTCCTTCATTCATCCAGCAGGTATTTGTTGCCCACCAACAGTGCCCAGCTGAGCCTCATAACTGAAATTGTATTCTTATTATTCTATCCCCTATATGATTATGTCTCCAAAACCAACTCTATTTGCCAATTATTCATTTGCTTTTCCCATAAATGCTGTGTCACTATGCAGGGTCTGTGAAGGTCCAATCAAAAGCAGAGAAACACTAGAGTTAGTCATCTGTGCTGCTTCATTATGATCAGATAAATGCATGGCTCCCTGAAGACCCCTTCATAACAGTATGAGCTACCACCGACACCCCCATCCTGCAGACTGTTTCCCCAGCCTGAACTTGAGGGGCAGTTAGAGACATGAGAAGAAACTTGGTCCAGCTCCATCCACTAGCAATGCCCACACACGAGGAGCTACCACTTCAACTTTCCTTAGTTCCGGTCCATCTGACAAAAGCTGCTTTCCAAAAGCTTCATATTGCATTCAGGCACTTGAGAACCACAAGACAAGGACTATAAAACTGCAGTCTGGCAACAACCTAAGGCACACTCCCCAAAGATGGAAGTTCTTGTACTGCAGCTACAAGATCCCCACCCCAATCTATTTCTTACCCAACCCAGCTTCCTGCTCTGCAGTCCCAACACTCTAAGACCAGTTCTCTTATAATAAAGTCCGTATGTGACAAACGCATTGCTAACATTATACACAACAGTGAAAAGCTGAAACAATTTCCCTTAAGATCAGGAACAAGGCAAGGATGACCACTCTTACCATTTTTACTCAACAGAGTATTGGTAGTCCTAGCCACAGCAATCAAAGAAGAAAAATAAAAGGAATCCAAATTGGAAAGTCACTGTTTGCAGATAACATGATACTGTTTGTGAAAATCCTAGAGATGCCACCAGAAAACTACTAGAGCTCATCAACAAATTCAGTGAAGTTGCAGAATACAAAATTAATATACTGCATCACCTCTTCTGCTCCATAGCAAGCCTTTACAGTCTGGACAAATGGGACCCCAAAGGTATTTCAGGTTAAAAATGAGTTAGAGATTTTTCTATTACTAGTCACAAAGCCTATATAATCTTCTATATATTATTTATGGGCTTCCCTGATAGCTCAGTTGGTAAAGAATTCGCCTGCAATGCAGGAGATCCCGGTTCGATTCCTGGGTTGGGAAGATCTGCCAGAGAAGGGATAGGCTACTTACTCCAGTATTCTTGAGCTTCCCTTGTGGCTCAGTTGGTAAAGAATCCACCTGCAACGCGGGATACCTGGGTTCGATCCCTGGGCTGGGAAGACCCCCTGGAGAAGGGAAAGGCTACCCACTCCAGTATTCTGGCCTGAAAAATTCCACGGACTACAGTCCATGGGGTTGCAAAGAGTCGGACATGACTGATCAACTTTCACTTTCATGTATTATTTATCTAAGAACTAAGTGATCAGTTGAATACCTATATATTTGAAAAACAAAGTGATTTACAAATTGAAAAATAAACAAATCTTAAATGATTTTATTTTCTAGTTCAACAGCAAAATACAATCATTCTGAAAAACTATACCACACTGTAACTCTACGTGCTGATAAGAGTGACATGAAGCATACACATGACAAGTGACTCATTTTGCTTCCTTTGAAAGGAAGAACTACTTTATATCCCATTACTCTTTATTAAATAGCCAAGATTACACACTGATGTTTATTAAAATAACCAATAGATCTGACTTTTTGACATGTGCCAACACAACGGCAACAAAGACCATGAAAAATAAAAACTCCCCAAGCCATTTCCATGCATCAATAAAGCCTCAGACCAGGAGGGAAACGTGCGCTGCACTCTCACTTTAGTCTAGTCTAGTTGGCTGGGAACCGGCTTGCTTTCCTCACTTTCATGTACAGATTCCACTTTACTACTTGGCTCTTTTCATTGCTGTTGTTATTGTTTAGTCGCTAAGTCCTGTCTGACTCGCTCACAATGCCATGGACTGTCATCAGCCAGGCTCCTCCGTCCATGGGATTTCCCAGGCAAAAACGACTGGGGTGGGTCGCCATTGCCTTCTCCAGGGCATTTTTCTGAACCGGGGATCGAACTTGCATCTTCTGCATTGGCAGGCACATTCTTTACTGCTGAGCCAGCAGGGAAGCAGGGCTCTTTCAATAGCAGCTCCTAAAAAAGAAAGAGACCTTTTCTCCTCAAGTACTTGTACACTTCAGCCTGGATTTTTAACACATCTCCTTGTTGGAAGCCAACCTCCTAAGGACGAGTATGATTTCAACTCACAAAGCCCAGGAAACTGACTTCAATGATGAGACTCCACAGTCCATGCTGCCCTCAGCCTCCAAGAGCAACATCATAAAACAGCTGGACATTATAAGTAAGCTATATCCTGGGTGAAGGGAAAAGTAGTGCTTTCTGCCTCATTTAGTAAGAAGATTATGATGCTTAGCCAGAGAGCCTCTTCTTCCCCAGACACAGAAAATGTGCTTCTCTTACAACAGAGTTCAAAGCCAGACTGCTACCTGGACCTCCATTCAGAATAGAACTCTAGCAAACTTTAGCTTTTCCAATAACCCACTCAGTTTCTCATCCTAGAAACTCATCTGGACTCAGAATGCCATTGTGATACTTGCCAGGGATCCAGCCTAGTGATCAGTGATGCAACTGCCTCCCATCTCACCAGCAGTGGGGAGAAATCAAACATGGGAGAGACACTGGTGTTATCCTCACTATGACTATCACCCTGATCCCAAGTTCCCCAACCAAAAATGCTCTAGAAGGGAGATGATCACCCCACTCTGGTTAAGGAACCAGCACTGTTAAACCATTAGAGATGAACTATCATCACTTTGGAAGCTCAACTCCTGGCTTTCTGGGGCTCCCTACAGTGAAAGCTGGGGAAGAAGCCAGGAGCAGATGGAGCCACTGCTGAGAAGAAATGGTCCTCTCTGCACTGGCTTCTGTGTGGCCCAGAGTCCAGCACTAAGTTTCCAAAGGAATGAGACAAACTGGAGGCAAATTCCACTCATACCTACATCAGGCAGGCCCACCTGGGCCCACGGAGACAAAGCACCAGCAGGTCCAGACAGCATCAACCTCCAAGCCAGGTGGGGCTTCGGAGTGTCTGTTTAGAGCAGGAACCCAGCACATCAAGGCCCCCCCACCTTGCTGTTGCCCCCAGGACAAAGCTGGCCAAGAGCTGGGTGTGCTGTTGGGATCTCCCTCTGTAGGTTCCAGGGAGGACTCCAGGTCCAGTAAGCATCTGCAGCGAGGAGCAGGGAGGAGCTAGTCAGAGTGGGTCACTCTGCATGGTAACAGAACAGTCCCCAGTTCCTGGGTACCAGGTAAGTTTAAACAAAACAAATCCAAAACTCCACTTCCTGGAGGAGGTGAGGTACTTAATGTGCTCCAGAACAGAGATGAGGGTACCGAGAGAGGACCAAGGAAAACCACAGTCACTGAACAAAATCGGCAGCTCTGAAGGACTAGGTCCTATGACCTTGGCTCTGTATACATGAGCTGCTCCCAGGAGAGGCCATTATTTCACACATCGAAGCTGAATTCAAATGATCCATTTGTGAACTGTCAGAGCTAAGGCTCAAGCTTCACTCAGAACATTGTCACATCAGCCCAGCCACCAGCCGACCAGGTGAGCAAGGGTGGATCACTTGACTGAGCATCATCACGCACCCATGGAGAGGCCCCTTGGTGCTTCTCTTTAAGAGGCTTCCCAAGCACAGTTAAACCCACTGGGTGCGGTAAATACAAAGTCAGAAGAGCTCAAACATGCTAATAAGAAGAGGACTCAGATTACAAAGGGAAATGAAAGACGTGAGAAAATGTCAAATGTCGCTCATTCACTTGGGCTGGGTTGGCATCTCTCTTAGCTGGAGGTCACAGTATCCAGTCGAATCTTCCGAGCAGATGTGTCTGTAAATAGCCTTTCACCCTGACCCATTTATAAATAGAAGAGCTTCTTTGCTCAAATTCCTCCTTGGCTCACAACACATTCTGAAATACCATCACTTACAGCCAGTTAGTAATACTATGCCACATTCTATGTTCTCTTCACCCAGGGGCCTCACCACACTAGAAACACTCACCCTCTAGTGATTGAGAAGACAGACACATGTTCCTGAAAATTAGGGGACTTGGTTAAAAGGTGGGACTGCAACCTACATGTAGAAGCAAAGAAATCAACCAAAATAAAGCTTTAAAGCAGTAAACTAGCAGTGCTTTACTAATCATGCAAAAAGTAAGGACAGAAAATACAAAATAGAAGGTGTGGTACGTTACCCAGAAGCCCTGCTAAAGACCGCATGTCCTTCTCCATCAGCATGTAAATCTCCTCCTCGGAGAAGCGGCCAATGCCGTGGCCATGCATCTCGCGTTTCACGATTCCTTTTGTTATGTGGCACACGACCCACCTCAGCAGGTTACTGAAGGGACCGCCACCACTAAGAGAGAGCATCTTCCGGGTCTCATTGAGATTGTCCACCCACTGGCAATAAGCTAAGGTCCTGGAATTGTGTGGAAAGAAGTTACTACTGTGCGTTAGATACATAGCAGGTCCACAGAGTCAATTTCCAGGGAGGGGCTGGGAATTGAGCACATGCTAGAGGACTGAATCACTGCAGCTTTTACAAAGAGCAGTCTGCATGGCAGATGTTACAATGGACTCAAGTCCATGCCTGGACTTAGGGTCAGATAGCTTGCCATGCTACCATCCACCAAGCCTCCTCTGAACCTGCCTGGAGACCCCCAACCTCCCAAGGGCGTGCTTCTGCTCTCTCTCAGGCAGCCCCACAGAAAACAAGTAGAAACCCACTTTAAAAGGGTTTTAGGCAGGACAGTGAGTACCTATGTGGGTGGGGGGTGGTGGCAATGGGAAGGAGGTGGCATGACTGGGGCGCTGGTTTCATTCTTTTTTGATCAAAGTTATGGTTATACAAGTCTATGCTCCGTGTTTTTAATTCTTATTGAAATATAGTTGATTTACAATATTGTGCTAGTTTCAGGTGTACAGCAAAGTGATTCAGACACACACATATATATACACACATATTTATATTCTTTTTCACATTCTCTTCCATTATAGGTAATTATAAGATATTGAATATAATTCCCTGTGCTATACAGTAGGTCCTTTTTGATTATCTATTTTACATATAGTAGTATATATATATTTTTATCCCAAACTCCTAATTTGTCCCCCTCCCCGCCTATGGTAATCATAAGTTTGTTTTCTATGTCTGTGAGTCCATTTCTGCTTTGTAAATAAATTCATTTGTATCATTATTTTAGATTTCACATATAAGCAATATCATATGGTACTTGTCTTTGTCTGGCTCACTTTACTTAGTATGATAATCTCTAGGTCCATCCATGTTCCTGCAAATGGCATTATTTCATTCTTTTTTATGCTCTATGTTGATTAATTAAGCTGCACATTTTTTGTTTTATACACTTTGTGTATACATTTTATATTTCCTGATATAAAAGGATTTTTTTCCCAAAAACACATTTTTTTGCCTTTTTGACAGAATCTCTGGTGGCTCAGATGGTAAAGAATCTGCCTGCAATGCAGGAGACCCAGGTTCGATTCTGGGTTGGGAAGATCCCCTGGACAAGGGAATGGCTACCCACTCCAGTATTCTTGCCTGGAGAATTCCATGGACAGAGGAGGCTGGTGGGCTATATAGTCCATGGGGTTGCAAAAAAAAGTCAGACACAGCTGAGCAACTAACACTTTCACTTTCACAGAATAGTTGTAGCTGTCCATGTTTACTATGAACTATATAAATTATAAATAGTATACAAATGATTCATTCTCCAGAAAGGCAGCTCTCTGCTTCAGTTTGTTCTCCAGGACCCTAGAGTGAATAGAAATACCAAAGGAACTTGGTTGGATCATTCTCCCCAACTAGGTGATGGTTGTGGCAAGAAGTCCAGAAGCTCCTGTGTGATCTGTGTGGACAGCTAAGCGGTTAACAGCTGCTCGTGTGGTGTGCTGGCTGCAATACTCAGGCCTTTGCTGATTTTGTTCTCTGAACCTGGGGTGATCACCAGACTGTTTTTATGGTTCATCGTGTTGGGAGATAGACATTAAAAGGTTTTCCTACTGGAGGCTAAGAAAAATATAGCTGTGGGTGTAGAGACATAAGATATTTTAGCTCTTCCTCACAGTGAGCAATAAAAGCTGTACTGGTGTCATCTCCCACTGCTGGTTGATACAGCAGTAATGGTCACTTGAAAAACATCAGAGGAGTGAAAATACTTTTTACAGAGAGAACGCACGGGATGAGAGCTAATTGTAGCTACTTTCTATCTCAAGAAAAAGAAACAAAAGCAGAAAATAAGACCCTGATATTTTGATCATTTTATACAGTTCTATTCTTTAAAGTATGAAAATATAGGGGAAAAAACAGACTTCTCTAATTTTTTAAAGTCTTCCTGATTTTTACTGAAAAGTCTCAGTTTCAACATACTCTACATACAACCAATTTCATACAACCAATTTCAACATACTCTATTCCACAACTATAACTCTTTTTTATTAGCTTTTTAAAAGATGCTTACAAATCTTGTTAGAAAGATTTGTGCAGCCCTTTTAGTAAGGATCTCAAAATAAAGTATTGAGGAGGCAAAAAATTTTGACTGAAAAGAGGAAAAAGTACACTGCGATGGTAACTAATTAATATGTAGAGAGTCAATAAAACTTCTGGTATAAAAGATTTAATTTATTCTCGCATTTTTTTTTATAAATGTGCAAATAAAATGCTTTTCTAGTTCTTCTTTTTATACCTGCAATTATTAGGGTGTCACTTTTCATATTCCACTAATCAGCACTTTGATTCTAGTAATAATGATACTAGACCTAAATTCACAGTAAAAAGGCCAATTCCATCCTTGATTATTCTGCAAGTCAGTGATCTGAAAATAAAACTAAATTACCCTAAGTTAAGCATGACCAGGTAATAATAGCATCCAGGAAGCATCTAAAGTGTAAAAATGAGGACTGGGGTGGCTCTAAACAGATAGATTGGTGTGAAAAAGAATTCATTCTTTGTAGACAAATCACATGGGTTTGATCACAAGCAACTGATCTAGAAGAATGAGCAGAAGTTCACCAGGTAGAGCAGAGGCAGAGGCGTGTGCATGAAGAGTCCCAGCTGCTCCATGAAAGGCAAGAACTTCAGGATGGGCAGGTGGGGCCTGGGATGCCTGAGGGAGCCTGGAAGCATTGAAGCCAGAAGGAAGGGCAAGGATTGGGTCAAGACGCGCCTGCTACAAAGGGACTAAGACTTATTTTGAAATAAGACCTGCAAGGGAGGATCCCAAAGGTTTAGGTTCTACAGGCAGGGGCATGGAGGTGGCAGTTTCAAAGATGTGAGAGGAACTGAGGGTGCCTAAGAAAGTTCCTAGGAAAAGGAGTGGTTTGGGGGAAGCCTATTTCAAAGGTAAGTGAGAAGACTAGAAGGCCAGGCTGGAAGGGCCAGCATGGAGAGAAGTAGGGACACCACTCTCTGTGAGACAGAGAAGTGAGGGGCTGCAAGGAGGTTCCAAGTTTCGGCCCCATGAACTCGGTCTCCTCTGAGAGCAGGAAATGAGGGCATGTGCAGAAGATGAGGGCGCAGCAGCGGGAAGAGAGTCTGGGAAGACTAATGAGTTAGAGGAGCCATAGGGACAGAAGAGGTGGCTGTTGTCTGGGCCACACAGCTGAGCAGGGACGAGAAACACACACCATCCACAGCCCCAGGCGATGGTGTAAGGTTCTCTATCTGCTTTAGCAGCTTAGATGCAGGGCACAGGAGAAACACTGGGTTGATTCAGAATGTGGCAGCTGAAAGTAACCTCAGACATTGGCTTTCTTTCCTTCTCTTCCCCACCCTGCTCTCATTATCCTTCCTCTCTTTCTCTCCCTGTGCCCAAAACTGTAGACCAGTATCAGGGAAGAGAAGCAAATGAGGGCCAGGCAGGCTCTTCTATGGCCAAGTCCTGTGAAGTAAATATAAACTGCAATGTCAATGAAAATGCTCACTTCAAGGGTCCCTAAGTCAGTTTCTACAGATCAAAGACATCCCTCACACATGCTGCCATATCCTGACAACCACAAGTTCACACCCTCCCACGTGAAAGTTTCCTGAACATCTCCATGTGAAAGGGACTCCCACACCCACCATTCCACAGAAACCACTCTCGTCCAAGTCAACAATCCCGTCTTGTTGCAAAGTTCAAATACATTTTATTTTCATCTTTATCTTTCTTGAACTCTTTGCAGCATCCAACACTGTCAGCCTCTTTCTTAGAATTCTCCCTTGGCTTACGTCTCTACCACTTTTCCTCTCACCTCTTATATGTTGCCAAGACTTTTACCTTTATCCCTTCTACTTTCTTACACCTCATTCATGGGGTGATCTATGTTTCATATTCAGGATTTCAAAGTGAGGACTCCCAACTCCATATCACAGCCCACAAGACCTCTGTCTTGAGATCTGCAGATACACTGAGGGAGCCTCAGGCACTGAAACCAACATTTCCAAAGTTGGATTCATCCTCTTTCTTCCTCGCAAATCTGCTACTCTGCACCGAAACCAGAAGGAATGCTGGGAAGTCCTCTTCACCACTCCCCACTCCTCACTCCTGACAGCCAGTCACCCTGCGGCTTTGTCACCAATTCTACTGACACTGTCATTCAGGCTGCATCACTGCCAACCCTGAGGATGGTGGCCTCCTCACAGGTCTCCCAACGGCCCCTCAAGGACTTCTAGAAATCCATTTTCCCCTAGTCAGCCACAAAAAGCTTCCTAAAGCACAAATTCCATGGTATAAGACTGCTTCTCAGAGTCATGCATTCGCTCCCCATAGCTGCTTCACCTGGTACCTCAGCCTCCTCCATCCCAACCTCCCCCAGCCCCGCCACAGCCTGACCCCAAAACTGGCACTGCCTCCGCACAGAATTATACATGCCTCCCCGACTGCCTCCTTCTTGCCTCTAAACTTCTGCAGACTGCTGCCCCCTCTGCCTGACATCCTCATCTTACCCTCTCATCCGATCCCTTCCCCCACCACTCTGACTGGCCCTAGATTCTGTTTGACATCATCTCCTCCGGAAGCCTGCATCACATCGTTCCAGCAGGTGCTCTTCAGACTCTCCCCCAGCGCTGCTTGGCTATGCAGGCTGGATGGCGCCCTCCCCTGTGAGCCAACTGAGGACAGGCACTGTGTTTTCCCTGACATCCAGCCCCTAGTGGTCACACATCCTGGAACTCTGCTGAAAGGGTGAATTGTTGACTGCATGAAAAGTTCTGAGCCAGCTGCCGCAAAGTGGTGTTTCTAAAGGCTGACAATATTTACGCAGGAAAACGGAAAGAGAGAGGCCTGTGGAGAATGAGGAAGAAAGGGCTGCCCCCGTTCTCCTTCTGGGATCTGCCTCTTCACTCTCTGCTGGGAAGAGGCCACTACCCAGGGAATTGTGAATTATAAACCAGAGAGGATGGGGAGGGCCAATTTGGAGACTGGCAGGCTGAGCAATTAAAATAATTTCTCATTCTGAAAGCCTCTGTCAGGAAGTTGATACTCATTTATTTTAATATATCACAACTGATATATCTGGTCTCTCCGACAAAATGATGTCAAAGAGGTTTGATTTTTTCCTCCACTATCGAGGATCTTAGAACTGAAGAGTAAACCCTGCTGAAACATTTCTAAAGGAGCTAGGAAGGAAAGAAAGTAGATCTCTGATGCTTTAATAAGGATATCTCTCATTATAACCTCCCATGAAGCCTGGGCTGTGGCCGAAATGACTATTAGCACATATGGGAGAAACTGCAAACCTACTGTTTGCTGAATGAATCTTAGCATGTGGCCTTTCCAACCATGAGAAGGCCCTTTTCCTGGTCATGCTACTACCTCCTTGCCACCTTTTACTTGTACTCTAGATGCTCTAGGGTGCAGGAGCATATGATATGCTTCTGTAATTTCACCAACTTTCACAGGATTAGAAATGCCTCTCTGAATGGGGCCCTCACTACAGCTAAAACTGGGGGGAGGGATACAAAAAAGAAAGGAGAGGGGACCACTTCAATCAAGTTGTAATCAAGGAGAGAGTCTCCTAGCTTTTAGAGAAAATCTCTGGTAAGTCCTTTTATTAAAGCATACCATCTCTCCCACTCAACAAAAGCCAAACTCAAAATTAAAAAAAAAGAGACTTCCTTGGCAGTCCAGTGGTTAAAACTTGACCTTCCAATTCATGGGGTGCAGGTTTGATCACTGGTCAGGGAACTAAGATGCCACATGCCTCAAGGGAAAAAAAAAAGCAAAACATAAAACAGAAACAATATTGCAAAAAATTCAATAAAGACTTTAAAAAATAGTCCACATCAAAAAAAAATTTAACTATAGCCAACCTAGAAGTGATTTGAATCCTCTTTTCTAACATCTATATTTTTATGGGTGAAACTGTTATGACTATAGGGAGTTTGACAATGGTACCCAACACCATTGAGACTAGAAGAGCTTAAGACACTCCTGGTGACTCAGAAGGTAAAGAATCTGCCCGCAATATGGGAGACCCAGGTTCATTGCCTGGGTTGGGAAGATACCCTGGAGAAGGAAATGGCAACCCACTCCAGTACTCTTGCCTGGAGAATTCCATGAACAGAGGAGCCTGGCAGGCTACAGTCCATGGGGTCGCAAAGAGACACAATTGAGCTGCTAACACACACACACACACACACACACACACACACACACACACACTCAGTAGTGTCCACAAGGGGACAGTATGTCACCTAGAAGCCGCTACAGCATTTGTTATCAAAACAATTTCATTCCAGTAATCTGACCCCAAGTCTCTCAGACTTTGCTTTATTCAGGCTTCCCTGCATTTAACTTTAGCATCCAGTGAAATAAAGGGGATAAAAAACCTCTCTCCTTCATCTTCAATAATAGCATTTATATTGCAAGTGGGATATAATTGTATGGATTTCAAGTGCAAGAAAAAACCACTTTATAGCTGAATGTGCTTTTTGTACAGACCTAATTCAGAGCTTCAGAATTATATGATGTTAGATATGTTTTCATTATATAATGATAGGAGTCTTTGCTTTTCAGAAAATCATATCTGAAGTAGAGTATTTTTAAAGTTTCAGACCAAGACAGACACATCTGAAAACTCCAGATAACTGAATCAATTGAGTCAAATAATTAATTCTCCCTCTTACACTTCTGTAAGTATAAACACAACCTTAGAGCTCATCGATGGTCACAATTCAACAAGCTCTCATGGAAAGCTCATACTGGTGATATTTTCCTACATACTGTGGTCAGTTCCCTATGCTGGCCCTCGGTTTCCACAGGCATGCATTTTCTTACCATGGATCACGCGGGGTAGAGGGGGTGGGTGTTGGGATTTAGAGCTCTCAAGAAAGACTCTTCAGGATCTTCCCAAAGCAAGAAGTTAGCTAAAGGTTTGGAAACTTAAAGAAACAGAGAAAGTCTGTTTTTCCTTCTGCTACTGAAGACTAAAAGTAACTGGAGGAACTAGGATTTTTTTTTTCTTGAAAGGTCACTGGATATTTGTATCTCAATCAAGACTTGACCTCCCACCTTCACTATTCATTTCTCAAATTAACCCTTGAGGAGACACAAATGAAAAACAGTAGCTAACCCCAAAAAGTAAGCTATTTGCACTTTAATTTAAAAATACTAATTAAGAGCTTTCCTGGTGGCTCAGTGGTAAAGAGTCCACCTGCCAGTGCAGGAGACACGGGTTTGATTCTTGATCCGGGAAGATCCCACATGTCACAGAGCAACTAAGCCCATGTGCCACAACTATTGAGCCTATGCTCTGGAGCCTGGAAACTGCAACTACTGAGCCCGCATGCTGCAACTACTGAAGCCCTTGCAACCTAGAGCCCGTGCGCCACAACAAGAGAAGCCACCACAATGAGAAGCCCACACACCACAACTAGAGAGTAGTCCCCGCTAACAACTAGAGAAAAACCCACACAGCAACAAAGACCCAGCACAGTCAAAAAATTAAAAAAAAAATTAAAGTACTAATTAAAAATTACTATTTTTTAATTAGAAATAGAAGAATCTACATATGACCTTTGCAACTTCCCAAGCACTTGGGGGTTTGTGATCTGTAAAATTAAGATCCTCACCCACTGGAGTACCATCTCCCAAGGCTCCCTCCCAGCCCTCCCCACTACACCCTGCCCGTTCATCACATCAGTAGGAAAAGAAGAGAAGGGAAGAACAGAAGATGAACTTCTATCAGGGAGTAAACATATATAATACATAACTAATACCCAGAGCAAGAAGCAGTGACAGGTGGTACTTGGAAATCTTGCTGGAGCAAAGTCTTTCTAAGCCGAATATAAATTTTATGCACGCACACATAGCACACACAGAAATCAAAGAGTGTCGCAAAAGTACCAACTTAACTATAAGGCTTTCAGCTTTTCAGGCAGCTGAAAAAGTGCTAGCTCTCCATATTAATTGGCCCATCCATCAAATGAAGTAGCACTTGGGGGTGGGGGGGTGGGGCAGCTCAGCAAGGGAAAGTACAGAAAGCCTGGGTGGCCCTATGTTGGTTCTTCATTTTCCTGATCACTGCAGAGCAGGACCTGTAACCCTGGGCGAGCAAGTGAGATGACTCTGTCCCCCAAGGGCTTTTCCCTCAGGCTAAGCATGTCACCTGCACTCATGCATTTTGGTCCACACTGCAACCCCAGCAGTTCTCCATAAGTATTATAAGGAACAGACCACACTGAGTCTGTGATCATTCCCACCCTGATCTGCATCCCTGCCTGACTCCCTCCTTTCTCCCACCCCCTTCATCTCTGCAGTGAGAAAGCGAAGAAAGTGATGCTTCAGGTCAGTCCTGGAATAAAGTGGGCAAGAACCGAAAGTGGAAAAAGAAAAAGAAAAAAAGCAGAAGGTCACAAAATTCAAGAGACAAGTTTTCCATTTAGAAAGAGCTGAATGTATGAAATAGGAATGTGATGGCAAAGAACTTTCTACAGTCAACCCCACACTGAGTGTATCTTTCAGTGGAAGAGGTGAAAGCTACTCAGTGAGCAATGACCAAGGAGTAACAATTAATGCCCCCAAAAAGTGGACTCAGCAATTCCTTATTAAATCTTTGGAACAAGATAAAGTGCAGAAATCAGGGAAAAAATATTTCTTACCTATTGGAGTGTACAGAAAGGCTAAAACTCCAGAAGATAAACGAAAAAAAAAAAAAAAACCACATTTCAATGAGATTGTAAAGCAAGAAGAACCAAGTCTGCCTAACTCATGCAATGTCACAGCAGCATACCATCTGCAAAACAGGGGCACTTAACCCACACAGTGTCTGCAACGCTTCAAACTCAGGGAATATGGGCTGGAAGTCAGCCAATCAGGGCAAAGTACAAGCTAGGAGTCAGCCAATCAGGGCAAAGTACAAGCTAGGAATCAGTCAATCAGGACAAAGTACAAGCTAGGAGTCAGCCAATCAAGGCAAAGGTACTCAGAAAACAGTAGTAAGCTTTACTTCTGGATCATGGAGAAGCTCTTGTCATACAGGGAAAACTGACAATACTCTGCCAAAGCTTGCATAATTTATTTCACCTGAGACTTCTATCGGCCTTAGTCTTCTGTTCCCTCCTCTGAGTATCTGATGCAACATTAATTCAGCAGTTTGTATTTGTAAAAAGCCCAGTCCATCTCCCTCATTTCAGTGACCTAGATTGTGAGTAAGGAACTATAGCCCATGGGCTAAGAAGTTTTCATATTTGTAAATGGTTGAGGGGAAAAAAATCAAAAGAACAGTGTTTTATACTAAATGAAATTCAAATGTCAGTGCTTTTGTTGTTTTATTTAAACACAGTGATGCTTATTCATGTGTGTATCATCTATGGCTGCTTTTGCACTAAAACCGCAGAATTAAGTAGTTGCCACAGACAAATATAGTTCAAAAAGCCTAACATATGTACTAGCTGGGCCTCAACAGAAAATGTCAATTCTGCTCTAGATACCTAGAGACTTAACAGCCACAGTTTTGACCCCTAAGTCAATCAGAATGTAGAACACTTTGGGAAAGGTGTAGCAGTGAGGGAGGGGGAGCTGAAATGTGAAACAACTTGGCTTGCTTCAAATGATGGGGACATGCCCTGGACACCCGCCCAGGCACCGGGGGGAACTCACCAGTAGAAATGCTCCTCCACCATCTTAGTCACTGCCCTGGAGATGGCTCGTTCATGAGGACCAAGGTTTTTGTTTAAATTCACTCCAAGTTTCTCTTCCAGAAAGTCAATTATGAATTCTGTCCCAGAAACTTTTTCATGATTATATTCAATCCAAGGCATTTTCCCTTGAGCAGAGAGTTTTCCACCAAAATAGTTCTAAGCAGAGTAAATTGTAAAGAGAAAAGCAAAGTTTTATTTAAATTTCACTGTATGGTTAACAGAAACAAACATTCCAACAGTATATTTGATAGTGACTGCACTATTAAAGTGAATGAAATTGGCATAAAAGCTCTTAAGGGGATAAATAGTTAATCTGGGGAAAAAAAGGTTTATCTCACATGAAAATATTACTTTACTCCCATACATTTTATCACGGACTCTGGCTTGTGTGTGCTTAGTCGTTCAGTTGTGTCCGACTCTTTGTGACCCTACAGACTGTAGCCTGCCGGGTCCTCTGTCCATGGTGATTCTCCAGGCCAGAATACTGAAGTGGGTTGCCATGCCCTTCTCCAAGGGACCTTCCCAACCCAGGGATCGAACCCAGGTCTCCCACATTGCAGGCAGATTCTTTACCATCTGAGCCACCAGGGAAGCCCTTATTGTTCTGGCTTACTGGTTTTGGTTTGTTTGTTTGTTTTTTAAAAAAAGAGCAGAAAGGAAGGTAAGAGTTGAAATGATCTTCATCCTGGCCAGAGTCAGTCTAGTTATAATGTATGAACAATCCAAAAATGCAGAAAGTGAAAATAAACCATAAGGAGGCGTATACTGATTGGGCTACTGATCAGAAACCTCACTTGGAACAGTACCTTACACTTGAAAATGCTTATAATAATACCACTATATTGCAAACAAGTGGTGAAATTACAACAGCGGGATATAACAAAGTGTGCCCAACAGACTCAATTCCAGTGCTTATGAAAATGCAGATTCCTAGGCCCACATCCAGATCACTGAGTCAGAATCCAGGGAAAGCTGGCCAGAAATCTGTACATTTGACAACCTCCCTTTGATTCATACCCACGATAGAAGTTTACGGTGTCTCAGGGGAGATTCTGATCCCAAAACAGGGTTGGTGGGAGGTGGGGGTGGAGTCACAGACTTTATAAGCATTGAGAATGACAGGGTTACAGCTTCTGATCCCTGTATAAAAAGATGTTAACCACACTGACGGAGCTGATTCTGTGATAATGATCACATTTATTCAACTGCTTTTCTCAGTAAATTTGGACTGTGTGAACCTCAAAGTTGATTTTTAAATCTGAATCCAGTTTTGGGTGGTCTACACGGCTTAAATTAATCAGATTATTACAAAAGTCTCCTTGTACTTCATACAAGTCAATAGTTCAGATACTATGGATTAGCAGCCAAATGTTGGTTCCTGTGGAGGAAACAGAACTCTCAGATATTGCTGATGGGAATATAAAATGGCACAACCACTCTGAAACGATTTGATAATTTCTTAATAGGTTAAGTACACACCTGCCACTCAATCCAACCATTTCACTTCTAGGTGTTTATCTAAGAGAAAAGATAGCATATATCCATGCAATGACTTGTACATATGCTTTCTTGTGTGGGATGGGCGGTGTGTGCATGTGTACACGGGTTCACATGCTCAGTTTGTATCTGACTCTTTGTGACCACATGGACTGCAGCCCACCAGGCTTCTCTGTCCATGGAATTTTCCAGGCAAGAATACTGGATCGGGTTGCCACTTCCTACTCCAGGAAGCAGGAGACAACATTTTAGAGATATTAGGAAAATATCTAAAGATTAGATGAATTCAAAAAATATTTTTAAAAAGAAATGCAAAAATGTCCAAAGTAATCGGCAAAACTAAGTATGAGATGCAGGTAATCTTTTCCATGAATTTCAATTTTTCTGAATGTTATATTCCTTTTAAAATAAATCTATATAATTTTTAAATAATACTTAATTTTCCTTAACTTCCTTAAACATATTAAAGAACTTCTGGTCTATTTTTATTTAGGCAATTGGAGTCTGACTGGCCCACCAACAAGTTTCCGAAAATAATTTTGAGAAGAATGATGAAGAAGTAAATCCTCTTTATCTTTGCCAAGCTGATGTTTCCCCCTGCAAGTCTGTCCTAGATGAGATTAATGCATCTACACTTAGGCTACATTATTAGCACAGCAGAGAACGCCATAGGCTTTGGGTGTAAAAATGTGGTGCCCTCATTTAGTCACTGTGTGACCTTGGACCTCCCTGGTCTCCCTTAATCCCCCTGGATTCATCTATATATAATTGGGATAATATGCTATGCCACGCTAAGTCGCTTCAGTAGTGTCCGACTCTTTGCGATCCTTTGGACTGTAGCCCACCAGGCTCCTCTGTCCATGGGATTCTCCAGGCAAGAATACTGGAGTGGGTTGCCATGCCCTCCTCCAGAGGATCTTCCCAACCCAGGAATCGAACCCACAGCTCTTATGTCTCCTCCATTGGTAGGCGGGTTCTTTACCACTAGTGCTACCTGGGGAGCCCATTGGGGTAACAGCAGTGGCTAAAATTAAATGAGAAAATGCACACAATGTGTTTGATAGAGTGCCTTTATCAGAAGTATTAACATCACCATCCCCATTTTAAAATGGAGAACTTGCAACCTTCAGAGAAATCCCAATCTTGGAACTTTGACGTGCTACACTGGCCACAGTGCCCCTAACTTTTGAGTTAAATTATATCCATTACATTCACAGCACCTCTGGAACCATCTTGCAAGATCCCCCACTGGGTAAATTTGAGCTAATTTGAGCACCTTTTGTGGATTATATAACATGTTGAAAAAAATTCATGCATCCATTACTGTGAATAAGAAATAAATGCATTAGTCTCTGTCCTTGGTTCCCAGCACAAAGCTCCTAAAATCCTTATAAATTTCTAAGTGATCAGAGCATGAGGAAAACATTTTGTTCTGAGGTGACTCCAAGTGGGCTCCTGGATAAACTGATCACCAGAAAGACCAAGTCACAATTAGAAGATTAGCATTTTCAACCTCCTCCCCCATCCTCCAGAGAGCAGAGAGGGGTTGGACATGGAGTTATTAACTCGTCACAAATAATTGAGGAGGGCTTCCCAGGTGGCACTAGTGATAAAGAACCCACCTGCCAATGCAGGAGATGTTAAGAGATGCAGGTTCAATCCTGGGTCGGGAAGATCCCCTGGAGAAGGGCATGGGAGCCCACTCCAGTATTCTTGTCTGGAGAATGCCATAGACAGAGGAGCCTGGTGGGCTACGGGCCACAGCATAGGGTCACACGGGCCACAGGGTCACAAAGAGTCAGACATGACTGAAATGACTTAGCACACATGTGCACACCACTTGAGGAAGCCTCCACAAAATCCCCCAAGTATGGGACTTGAAGAGCCTCCAGGCCGGTGAAGACATCCACAATGGGAGGGTGATACTCCCAAATCCACAAGAACAGACGTTCCTACTTAGGACCCTCCCACATGTCCCTCTTCATTTAGCTGTTCATTGTATCCTTTATCAAATCCTTCAGTAAGCTAGTAAACGTAAGTGTTACCCTGAGTCCTATGAGCTGCTCTAGACTAGTAATCAAACCTAAGGAGGGGTCATTAGAACCTCTGATCTACAGTCAGTTGGTCAGAAGCATGGGTGACAATCTGGGCTTGTGACTAGCATCTAAAGCAGTGTGGGGCAGCAGGGGGTGGGCAGTCTTGTGGGACTTAACCCGGGGAATCTGATGCTGCCTCTGGGTAGCGTCAGGATTGAACTAAAGTGTAGGTTGTCCAGCTGAAGGCAGGGATGACAGAGGATGAGATGGTTGGATGACATCACTGACTCAATGGACATGAATTTGAGCAAGCTCCAGGAGATGGTGATGGATAGGGAAGCCTCGTGTGTTGCAGTCAATGGGGTCACAAAGTCGCAGAGTTGGACACAACTGAGTAACTGAATAACAACGTCCAGCTGGTGTCAGAGAGGACTGACTGTGGGGTCACAAAGTCACAAAGAGTTGGACACGACTGAGCGACTGAATAACAACATCCAGCTGGTGTCAGAGAGGACTGACTGCTGTTGGCCTCATGTTCGACCAGAAGTGTCAGAAATGAAGTGTTTCATGTGAGTCGCAAAGGAGACTCATGGAGAGAAACACACAGTAGGGAGGGACTGGTTTCCTCTACACAGGAAAGAAAAATCTGAGTACTTCCCTTTATAACTATGCACTATAATTTTGTAGAAGAATATCCTTCTTTTTTGAAGATGCACCCTAAAGTATGGAGGGGTGAAGTGTTGTGATTCTTACAGCTTATGTTCAAATGTTGCATTAAAAAAATTGTTCATAAAGGTATACATAAAACAAAGTAAAGGAAAGAAGGCAACATGTTAACAATTGCTGAGTCTAGGGGAAGGGCATATGGATGTTCACATACTATTTTTTAAATTGTCTGTAGCTCCTAAAAATTCCAAAACAAAAAGATGGTGGGGGTGATATAGGGCAGGAAGAAGCAGAGAGTTTCAAAAAGAGCCATTTCTTTCTCTTTTCTTTCTCAGATTTAAAAAGAATGATTGTGTAATACATGCTTCTTATACAATCAGTTATGGCAAATCATGCAGGTATCTTTATGTGAAAGTTGCTCAGTTGTGTCCAAATAGCTCAGAAGTATTTGTGATGATAATCTCCAGCTAGTAGGATATCATCGATTTTCATTTTCCACTGACACTTTGTTGAAATTGTTAAAATTCTTATAAGGGCCATGTCGTCCAAATGTAATCAGGAAAACAAATGGTAAAGCTGTTTTCATTTTGAAAAAAAAAAAATAACCATATCTGCAAGACCTCCTTACATCTTTCGGTAACTTCCTATGAATCTATAATTATAACAAAATGAAAAGTTTTAAAAATTCATCTACCAATATTTATATCTTTATTTTAAAAAGCTAACAACTGCAACTAATACATCAGGCTTTTTAAGAAAACCCTTGTGAGTTCCTACTAATGGTCATCAAATATTTATCCCTGTCTCATTTCGATTAAAAAATAAAAAAGATTCAAATATAAAGTCATGCTCTTAGGAACATGACATTTTAATCTTTTTTTAAAAGGCACAGGGCAAAGAAGGGGCAGAGGGTAGTGCTCCCTGGGTTGATGACAAAATACCTCTCTACTGATCCTCCAAGCAGAGAGCCCAAATACTACTTCCCAGGCACCACCAGCAACAACACAAACCCTCACTGAGGATGCACAAGGTCTCAAAGGATCCCCACCCCCGAGACAGGATCAGAGCATTCCTTTCTAAATCATAAAACCATCTTCCTGTTACCTCCCGATGAACACCCACTTCATTTATTTTCCACAGAGACCTCACAGAAGAAGAAACACTCCAATATCACTCCTTTCATAACAAATATAACTTAACAGGAAATAATAATTTTAGAAGGGGTAAGCAGTCCCCCCTTGAAGGTTTCTCCAGGCTTCAGAGCGAGGCGTGTGTCCAGCTGCTCCAGCTATACTAACGAAAAGCAGAAGCTCTGAAACATTACCAGAGGTGGTTAGGCTGCTGGTAGAGCGCTTAAGAGCTTGACAGCTTGAAGGTGAGCAAGGAAAGGGCAGGAATTCCTTGGTGGTCCACTGGTTAAGAATCCTCCTGCCAATGCAAGGGACACAGATTCGATCCAGAAAGATCCCACATGCCACGGAGCAACGAAGCCCATGCACCACGGCTACTGAATCTGCTCCCTAGAGCCCAGGAGCCGCAACAAGAGAAAACCCATTTGCAGCAGTGAAGACGCAGTGCAGGCAAAAATAAATAAATAAAATTCAAAAAAAAAAAAATGGTGTCATCTACCTTCTTTTTTCTTTTTAAAGAAAAGTGTTAAGTGTCCAACTCTTTGCGATCCCATAGACTGTAGCCCACCAGGCTCCTCTGCCCATGGAATTCTCCAGGCAAGAATACTGGAGTGGGTTGCCATTCCCTTCTCCAGGGGATCTTCCTGACCCAGGGATCAAACCCAGGTCTCCCACATTGCAGGCGGAGTCTGTACTGTCTGAGCCACCAGGGAAGGAAAAGGTAACACAGCCTGGCAGCTGCCACACCACTGCCCACAGGATGACTTCATCAAGGGTGGGGGGCACAGGAAATCTAGAAAGCCAGGAGAGGCCACAGAGCAGGAAACTCAGGTTCAGAAGCAGTCATGGCTAAACGCAGCCATGTGGTGGGGAGTGATGAGGGACCAGTGGCAGGTGGCCGCTGGGAAGCAGTCTCTCCCTCCAATGTGAGTCCCTCAGTGACACACACCTTCAAGCACTGACTGCCCACACCAAGCTGAACAAGTGTCTTTCAAATCCAACTGAACAATGACTCAAGCCTTGTGAGGTCTTTTGCTATTTTCTCCTCCATTACTGGCTTCCAAAATCCTGAATAATCTCCCTGCCTCTCTGTCCACACTCACCCCTTGCATTCCAGTTCCACTCACAAAGACCCTCTGTGAGTCTAAGACCTGGATCACCTTCAGTTCAGTCGCTCAGTCGTGTCCGACTCTGCAACCCCATGGACGGCAGCATGCCAGGTTTCCCTGTCCATCACCAACTCCCGGAGCTTGCTCAAACTCATGACCATCGACTTGGTGATGCCATCCAACCATCTCATCCTCTGTCGTCCCCTTCTCCTCCTGCCTTCAATCTTTTCCAGCATCTTCTGCTCTCCCAGATCTCCCAGCCTGAAATCCAGGTTCAGTGTCATATTCCCAGAGGACCAGTGACCACACTGAGCATGTCATTCAACTCTCCCAGCCCTGCCTTAGGAGGATCAGTGCCACACCCCTCCACCCCACATGCCTTCTCTGTAGAGAAACCAGCTCAGAAAGCACAGGCCACTGGGAAGCAGGACTTGGAGGGGTAATATCATTAGCAGGGCAACCAAAAGCTTGGCTAGGTGAGGGACTTCCCTCTCTAACCTCCCAGCTGCTCTGCTTCATGCTAAGAAGACCACCCATCCCAATGCTGCTACTTTGTAAGAGCTTAAAGTTGAACGTTGATCATCTGGAGGAAATGCAGCAAAATGGAGGAATCACAGTGGTGTGGGGATGCCTGGGGCTCACGTCCTTACTTTACTTAAATTCCTTCAGAGGCACACAGCCTGCGTCTTAAGCTTTAGGTCTTTCCCAGTGCAAAGTCCTGGGCAAGGAAGCTAACATCCCTGGAAAGAGGAGTTCTCAAACCAAATTAACTAGACATCTAAGGGGTACAGTAACTAAGAGAAGGGCAGCACACTGAATATATACAATGTAAGGCAGAATGATTGGGAAATACCAATTTAATTAATGAGCATAAGAAATATCCTCCAAAGGATAAAGGAAGGGATTGTAATACAAACCAAGGGGAAATAGTAAGAAGAAAAATCCAAAGTTTGACACAATGGATGAGATAAATAGTAGGATGGTTACAAGAGAATAGAGGGATGCAATGGAAGCTCAGAGAAGTGAATTCTCCAAGGAGGAAGAAGAAAAGAATAAAGGATAAAGGAAAGGTTCAAAGAAACAAAATAAAAGCAGAGATTTCAGGATCCAGATTCCAGGGTGATTAGGAACAGGAAAAGAAGAAGGGGAAACAAATTAATAAAAAAGAAAAGGAAATATGTGAAGAACATAGACAGTTTCTCAGAATTAAAAAGAGATTAAAGACTTCAGATGAAAAGGATTTACAAAGGACCAAAGAAAATACATAAAGATCCACACCAAGCCAGAGTATGATGATAGTTAAGAATGTTGACATTAAGGATTTTTCCCTCCACATTCCCAATGCCGGTGGCCGGAGTTCGATCCCTTGTCAGGGAACTAGATCCCACATGCCTCAACGAAAAGATCTCATCTGCCACAATTAAGACGTGGTGCAGCCAAATAAATAGACAAAAAAAAAAAAAAGAGTTGAGCATAAATGCAAATTCTAAAAACTTCCAAAGAGAAAGAAAAAGAACCAGATGAACATCAGACTTATCAGCAGCAACATCAATGCAAAAAGACAATGGAGTAATATTTTTAAAGCACCGAAGGAAAAGAACTTTGGACAAAGGAGTATCAAATGTGCAGCATAATAAAGGTGTTCCAGGGCATGCAAATCCACTGAAGGTTTGCCCCATAAAGGCTCACTCAAAATATTCATCAAAGAAGTACTTATATAAAGACATAAATAAATCTTGTAGGATAAGATATATGTGAAATAAGGCTAGTCAAATAACCTGGTGAAGTTTTCTTAGCCGAAAAAAGGACTATAAAGAGAAAGGATTTCCAGAACTCCAGAATTAAAACATGAGGTAATAGCAACACACATGGAATGAGCCCTGAAAAGAAAGAAGCCCAAGACTAACATGAACCTTCTAACAGACTTGTATCATTAGACGGCAAACACAGACTCTGACACGTATAAGAAGTGAGTAGGGATAAATAAACACAAATTTGGATCTTAAGAGCAACTGCCATAAGAGCAAAAATAGGATTTATTTTAAATGACAAGAAAAAGAAATTTAGACAGCAGGAAATGAAAAAAAAAGTAGAGGGAGGAGAAAAATATTAAATAAGATGTTAGAAATATGTCCTAATAAAATAATCATTACAAGTATAAATGCATTAAACTCACCAATTAAGGACACTCCAGTTGGTTATAACTAATACATTGCCTACAAGAGACAAATACAAAAGAAAAAAAAAAAAAATAGAGAGAGAGGATGAAGAAAGATATTCCAGGCAAATAAGCTGGAGAATCAATCTGAATATCTGATAATACATAACTCAAGGTTAAAAAATTCATAAGGGACAGAGATGGGTACTATATACCAGAAAAAGAAATAAAACAGTAAAAGATGTAATCTTTCGTATCATATGGCCCTAAACAATATAACCTTGAATATATACATACTCTTACCTAAAGGCAGAATAGACAGCATGACAAGAAAAGAGACAAATCAAAAAATATACTTGAATATTTTAACTCAGTCCTTCCAGAAACTGCTAGAGGAGGCAGACAAAAAATAAACAGATATAACAGTTCTAAATGATATACTAAACATGCTCAAACAAGTATATAAAAAGAGCTCTACTCTCAGAGAATGTGTTTATTCTTAACATTTATAACAAGTAGCCATACCCTAAGCTAAAGTGTCAGTCAATTCCAAGGAATTAATATCACGAAGACTACCTGCTTTGACCATAAAATCAAAAAACAATAACAAAACCAAAGTTTGGTTTTTTTTAAATGCCTATGGCTAGAAATTAAGTGAAAAAGAAAAACAGAAGGGAATTTTTTAAAAAAATATGACTGAACGACAATGAAAACACAACCTGTCAAACTTGTGAGACAGTTCCAGCTTCACTCAGAAAAAAATGTATATTTTCAATGCATTCATTCTTCCGTTCCCTCTCTAAGGCTGAAATGAGCAAGTGTTTCGCTGACAGTCACCCAAACAGAATGCGAAAAGCTCCACGGGAAAAGCACAAAATCTACAAATATCTCCTTGGTGGCCTGCTGGATCCTCTGTCCCCAAGATTCATGAGAGATAAATACAATTCTTCCAATAAATAGAAACCTAAAGGAAAGAACCATGTCAGGCCCACCTTTATTTACAGCTGCCCAGCAGGCCTATCCACACTATTAACCAAAGAATACTCTTTGTTAGGAGAAAAATAACATGGCTCCTGCCTGAAACCTATGAAAAATCCAGACCCTTCTGGATTTAATGAGATCACTCATTAAACTGGATGTAAAAATCAAAAGACTGGGACTAAGTTTCCCGAGCATCTACTAAGAACTGGGCACCGCCGCTTTCATACCCACTTCCTCTGGCACCAAGAGCGAACCCTTCCCCCACTGTGAGAGTAAGTACTTCCCCTCCCCCCCATCACCCACCACCCTGCCTTGCCAGCCAGTATTGCTGCCACGAGGATAAAACATATTTGCACGCAAGTACCTGATAGGGTAAGTCAGCCATCCTTAAATAAGTTTCCATTTTCAAACAGAAAGGAGATAAACTGGGGACACCATTGTTAGGTCTTGCAAACTGATGCAAAATAATAGCATCTTTGGAGTCAATCTCTTGCTGTTTCCTGTCAAAACCAAAACAGAAAGAAAGAACAATCCATGTGTTATACATGTGGTTCCCTTAGTTCCTCAGAGGTCCCTGCTAGGCTGCAGCTCCTCAAGGAATAAGTACATCTGTTTGTCAGAGGGCCTTACCTCACCCAGAAGCACTTCGAGGGGGAAATCTTGGTCAAAACACGAGAATCTCACTAAGTCTGCTGTTACCATGACAGCACAGGCTCACGGCAGGGGCTCAGGGGAGTAACTATATGTCATCCTCTCTCTAGTAACTGCAACCTATGGGCAGGAGGTGTACTTTCTGGGATAGGCCCACCTCTTCTCCACCTGGCTACATCCACCTGCTACATCTTGTCCCTACAAAATGGATGGATAAAAAAAGGTTTTCTGTGCTTACTGTGCATCAGGCATTGTTCTGAGGGCTTCACAGGTATTATCTCATTTAATCTCCACAACAACCTTAGGAGGTCGGTACTATTATTATCTACGCTTTGTAGATGAGGAAACTGAGGCACAGAAGATAAACCTACCCAAAGTCCCATTGCTAGTAAATAGCAGACCCTGGATTAAACCTTGTAGTCAGAACCTACGTTCTCGACCATGAGTCTGTACCTTGAAGCAGTCTCTTCACCCACAGGACCTCGGAGGAACAGTGCAGATCTGCTCTGCCATGACTCAAGTCTGCAGGGAACCTGAGACCCTTGACTCTGCTTATCCCTCTTCCAAACCATTAGTGCCCTCCCCTGGCCTTTCACCCACGGTGCCCAGGAACCTACCCTCTGGGTGCTCTCTCCTCCTCTCTCCCTTCAAGGCTCCACACTTCCACCACACAGCACACCCCCCCCCCCAACCTCCGCCTTTTCCCTTTCTTCTTTTTCATCCTCACACCTATCTTTTCCTTTGGCTACTTTTCTGGGTGATGAGGACTTCCTTGGTACAGTTTTTCAACAGCCACCATGTAGTAGATAGAATGCTGGACTCTACTTCTGGACATCTGGGGTCAAGTGCAAGCCCTACTTCCTACTAGCCACGTCACCTGAGACCAAATCTACTCTCTCAGATGGAAAGTGAGGACCGTACCAATTCTGCCTCCTTTATCATGAGGACTAAATAAGATAATATCTATAAACCTTTGGTGGCTACCAAACACTATGTACCAGCCGTGGACTTCATGCTCATTCAAAGAGATATGGTCTTATCCCCTTTAGGAACAAAATCTCATTACACACAGCGCCACTCATACATCATATTCGGGAACCTTTTGCAACCTCCATCTTTCACTCTACCAAACCATTTCTGAGTCACATAAACCTCACTCTTCCCCCTTGGCCTTCCCTGAGCCTCTGGTTCTCTCACATTGTTCCTAGTTTAATCCCACACATCCTCTCCCCAAGCAAGCAAGGGCAGGCTCTTCATATCAGCATCACAAGGATGCCCATTTCCTGCAGAATCTCCAGAAAGCACTCTCTTGGAGAAGTTTACCACGTGAGTGTTATTCCTGCTTAAAGAGTTAAAAACAACTCACTTTGAAAAGACTGGTCAAAAGAATAACAATGTTTGCTGCCTCTTGACAATACTTGCTACAAAACAAACGTTTTCATTTAGATGAGATGTTTGGGAGGTCAGATACTAAAGTTAAGAAGCCATTTATGTTTCTAGAAAATGCAAACTGTAGATCTGACAATTAACTGATCTTGTCCAGTCAAGTAATTCAAGTCAGAGTAAGTTCATGTAAATTCAGCCAGGCAAAAATTAAAGAACTGAAAGAAGAAAAGATAAACATAAAATTCCCTGCTCCGTTGGCCAGAACAACCTAATTCTGATGGTTAACTTGGGCCCTGTCATAATAAAAATGGATACGACTAACATATCCCAATGACTTTGTGTACATTATATATATTATTTCATTCTGACAGTAACACCACAGAGTGGATATCATTATAGTTTAAATTTAGTATTTAAAAAAAATTTTTTTTGCCACACCACATAGCATGTGGGATTTTAGTTCCCCGACCAAGGTCTGAATCCAAGGCCCCTTCATTGGAAGCACACAGTCCTAACCACTGGACCACCAGGGAAGTCCCTAAATTTAGTATATTATACCATACTTCCATTTTATAGTAGACAAGGAAACTGAAGTTCAGAGAGGTTAAGTAATTTGCCCAAGGAGTATCAATTGAAGATCAAACTGTTAATAACTCTAGTTCCCAAACTCCCAAGCACTTCGACTACACCAAAATGGGCAATTTCCCAGTTAATTTTATTAAAGTAGCCAGTTTGACTCAGGCCACTCAAGCCTGAAACTTTCTGATGAAAGCCTATAATAACTAATGATGGCCAACTTTTAGTGAATGCTCACTCTAAGGTCGAACTCTGTAGATTTGACAATTAACTGATTCTAAGCATGTCACGTGTTAACTCATGTGATCACCTCTGTGAGGAAGACAAGTATTACTATTCCCATTTCACAGATTATTTCCATTTCACACTGAGTAACCAAGTTTACTCTTGGGTCCAAGGTTACATGGTTGGTTTAAGGCAGAGTGAATTTGAACCCAGTCTGGCTCCAGAGCCCTCCCGCAACATCAGGAAACTCTCTAACTTGGGATCAAAGGAGCAGGTAATCTAGACATAAAGTGGTCTTTTGATAAGGGCTATGAAAGAGAACACCTGTCGAGCAGCAAGACTAGCCCTCCTCCCATGGTGAAGGGTATCACAGACGACCATGCCTCTGTGTCCTGTCGATGGGCTGTTTACAGAGATCACATGACCCACGGGCTGCTCTGATTCTCTAAGTTTTCTAGGGCGGGCTGAGCCCCTGTGCCTAAAGTGCAGACAAGCTGTGGGTAACAAGTCATTTCAGTACCATTCAATTTACAAACAACACATTTCCAGACGCTAGACTGAATTCAGAAGAGCTGCAAGTCTCTTTCCACTACAGGAGAATAAAGTAAAGGACTGGGACTGTATGTCATTAAAAATACCGTGGTGGGAAAAATATAAGTAAAATCCAAAGTACCTACTTTAGTTATTGTATGGTACTCATTAAGTAAACATCCTAAATTCTCACCTGTCAACTTTACTATCCACTCTGGAGATACCCATAGATTATGGTTAAGTCAACACAACAGGAAATCCAAGTACAGTGGTGAAGACTATGATTGCCAATAAACTCAGACAGTGTAGCTATTGCAAGATGGATTTTCCATCCCATGTATTTCAGACTGTTCTGAGTTTTTGACTAAACTACACTGACAACTGAAACTTGGATTTCACATCAAGGGACGGTCTCTATCCTGTAACCTCCGAATCTCAGTGCCCCGCTTTTCTGGGTCTTCTTTCCCTATCCCTTCTGTGCCCTTAGCAGTTGTCAAAAACTCAGGTCGCTGCCACAGGCTTGTCTTCCCTGAGAACTGCCCCAATTCTCCTTTCTTTCTGCCATCAAAACTTACTCCAGAATTGGTACTTGTTAGGAGAAAGTAGTAACAGTGTGGGCGCCAAAGACACACATTCTCAGATTTGAATCTGGATCCCACTTCTCTTACTGTGTGGTCTCGGACAAATTGCTTAACCTCCCTCAGCTGAAATGTCCTCATCTAAGAAATGGAGATCAAGCATTCAATAGTAGTGGCAGCGGAGGAGGCTAAATGCAATCAGGAAGGTAAAGCACTTCTAAGCTGAGCCCGCTACTGCTGCTGCTGCTAAGTCGCTTCAGTCGTGTCAGACTCTGTGCGACCCCATAGATGGCAGCCCACAAGGCTTCCCCGTCCCTGGGATTCTCCAGGCAAGAACACTGGAGTGGGTTGCCATTTCCTTCTCCAGTGCGTGAAAGTGAAAAGTGAAAGTGAAGTCACTCAGTCGTGTCCGACTCTTCGAGACCCCATGGACTGCAGCCTACCAGGCTCCTCCATCCATGGGATTTTCGAGGCAAGAGTACTGGAGTGGAGTGCCACTGCCTTCTCTGAGAGCCCGCTACTAAGGGCTCAAATATAGGCAATTATTTATTATTTGCATTACAACAGGGTTTCCCTACTCAATATAAACATCTGTCAAGAAACAGAAGTGAATAAACCAAAGATCAAAAACACTTTCTCAAATAAGTATCCAAGTGGGCAGAGGGCTCTTGAGAGTTTCGACCACACCTACCAGGGTATGGCCTGCTCCCAGGGTCAACTCTGAGCTCCCCCACCTGCCTCCCCATTTCTGCAAGGTCATTTAAGCAAGTTTTAGACTCAGTCCCCTGAAGCTGTGCCTCACTCCCTCCTCAGAGTGGAAGACTGGTGAGAAGCCACATGGTTGAGGATCCTCAAAAGGCTTTGGACAGGAATTTAATTTCAGAACAAGTGGGTGACCATTTCAGTTACTTGCACAGATGTTTTTGTTTTTCATATAGCTTGAAACCTAACTTAAAATCAAGTCCTAAAACTGGCAAATATATAAAATAATCTAGGGAAACAATTCATGTAATTTTTTTTTAATTTGGTTCAGTGAGATTCAATACACTGTGCCAAGTGAGAGAATTCAATGATAAGCTTAAAATAAAACTTCTCAATTATGGGTAAATATGCAAGCCAATACACTTCCCCAGACCTAAATGATTTCCACTCTCTCAGAGACTAGAAATTTTCCAAATACCTGTTAGGCTGTCACAGTGTCCTCCTGGAATCCCTGCAGGCCCCTTAAAGGTCACCTATCACTGTCTTTGTTTATAAACCTATTGTGTAGGATTCCCCATGGGAAAAAGGCTTGCAGACACATTTTCTCACTTTTTAGAAAATACTGGCCAAGAGGAACATTCTGAGCTACTGAAAACTGCTCTTCCTGGTCCTCTGCCAGAGACAGAGGTCTAAAACGCACGGAAATTTTAAACATAAATTGTACCAGTTAGCCAAACCACTAGTTCCAGGAGCCTACGGTATTATTCTACTCAAAGATCTGGCGTCCGGCTGAATGTGCCAACAGCCGAGGCCTCCATTTTCTGGTATTTCCGTTTCAATCCTGTAAACATTCTGCGGCAGGCAGCAGATGCAAGTTGCACTGGGCAACTCCCGTGCACGCCCAAGTGCTACTTCAGTCCTCAGATCCCCTACTGTTCGCACAACAATGGCATTTAAACCTGAAGATGGTGCTTAGCTTTAAATACCAGGTTAGCAGATAACCGGGTTAAGGCTGCATCAAAATCGCACACTCCGCTGTGCATCCCTCACAGGGACCCAGAGCTCTCTGGAGCTTGTGCAATTTCAGCCTTTCGATGATGGTGACACTTGGGGAGGGACAATGAAAAACTAACCTTTGAGTAAAAGCTAAGGTGAGTGGTTAATATTCCAGCATGATCATCTATAAAAAAAAATAGGGTGTTCCATAAAAATGTAACTTAGTATTTCTACCGGGCCTACTTCTATTGTCGCAAACACACTGCACTTAGGATCTTCATAACAGACTAGTATGCTCCATAACAACCCAGAGAATTTTTCCTTTTAGCACCAAACGATAGGGATTCAAGTGTTTTCCCCTCCCGGGACCAGTTTAATTCTGTCAACTCGAAACTGCCCCTCATGGCCGGGTGACCACGGACTGTCTCTGGCGAAAGGGAAGGACTGAATCGGGCATTTGGGCGGCGTGACCGAGGGGCTGGCAAGGGTCCCCCCTCACGCCGGCCCGGCCCTAGCCAGGTGCCCCTCTCTGCGCCCCTGCGCGGGGCCCTCTCTCCGGCTCACCTAATGACCAGGAGTTCGTGGAGCAGATACGCAGCTGCGGCCAGCAAAGCTCCCCCGGTCAAGTAAAGGGTTTTCTTCCACCAGGGATCGGAGCCCAGCCCTGCCATGATCCCACCGTAATCCTGCAAAGGGAAAGCGATGATGTCCCCATAAAAGGAGAAGGGCTCCTCGGACCCGGCCCACCAGCCGAAGAAGGAGACGCTCTGGTTCCAGCTCAGATCCACCACGCACGGCCTGGACGAGGCAAAGCCAACCCCCCAGTGCATGCTGCGCGGCTGGCTGCGGGCGCCCCTCCCAGGGCCCGCGCCGCCCGCATGGGAAGGGGCCGGCGCGGCCAGGCGCGGGCTCAGCGGCGCTCTGGGGGCGCGGGCGGCGCGGGCAGCGGTGACCGAGGCGGCGGCGGCAGCAGAGGAGGGAGGGCGCGGGCCGCGGGCGGCGGGCCTGGCCGGCGGGGCCCGGGGGCCCTGGGCGGCAGCGGCGGCCGCCGGCTCCCCCCCCCGTAGCGGCCTTTCCGCGCCGCTCTTTGTGTCGGCGCCGGGAGAAGGCCGCGTGATGTCATTGCTCCCCGGGGCAGGGAAACAGAGGCGGGATAAAGTCACCTACCCCGCGCCCTGCCCCCGCCCCGCATCTCCGCGGTCCGGCGGCCTCCGCCCCGGCCGGAGCTGCAGGGCTGGGCGCGCCGGCGGGCTCCGCGCCTCCAGGCGGCACGGCCGCGAACGGCTCGGCGCGCGAGGGCAAGGCTGCGGAGGTGGCTGGAAATGCGGCTCCGCTTGGAGGAAGCTGCAGTCGGGCCCGGATCTCCGTCCCTCCCCCCAACCCCGCGGCCCGTCCCCCGCCTCCGCTTCAGCCCCTCCCGCGGGCGCGAGAGCGGGGCGCGCGCAGGACTCACCTGGGGCGGCGCCGGAGCTCCAGCCGAGACACCGCCCCGCGCGAGCCGGGGACCAGGGCCCGGGCCAGGTCGCGAATTACATTGTTCTGGCCATCGGGAAAGCGCTGTGTCTTTGCAGAACTTATAAAAACACTCTTATCACATTACACGGTTACCTGGGTCTTGGAGGAGTGCCCCCGGAGAGATGTCTGGTTTAACAAATAACAAAAGGGTACCCTAGAGAGACTTACCCTCTGAGAGACACAGCCCAAGTCCTAGTTTTTCCCCTTGGAAATCGTTAGCAGGGAACTTAGGGATGGAGCAGGGTGGGCCCGGGGAGGGGCGGGAGGCGGGGGGAGTGTTGTTTTTCCTTTTAGGTGCAGCAAATTTGTCAAACGTGTGTGTATGTGTGTGCGTGTGTTCAATTGTTTTTGCCTTTAACTTTATTTTTTAAAGTTCATTCGTACTAAGAACAGGGTCGTGCTTCATAGAAGTGTAGGATGTACGCACAAATTTTAGCAAGAGCATGGATAGTTTAAAATTGTTAAAAGGAAATGAAAAAAATTCAAGTAGTGGGGGTTATCACTCTTAAGGTGAAAGGATGGATATAGGAATCTAAGCTTTTGTGTGAGGGAGGGGAGACTGGAGTGAAGGGCGAGTCCCCCTTTCTGTTAATACTTCCCATACCACACCAGCCACTTAGAATAGGCAGTGAGTGCTGTCCTGTAGCTAATAAAATCCGGGCGTGTTGCAGTCCCAATCAGAAAAGGGGAAAGGCTGGCCAGGCTGGGGCCCAAGCACACGAACAAGGACTGGAACAGATCACCGCTGTAGCCATTTAGGTGACCTCTCAGAAAGAAGCAGAGTGTGCGGTTGGAGGTGAAACCTTCCATGAACAGGTTACAAGGAGTGGAACCCAAGGGCCTGCTGGAGAGACAGAAGTTGTCACCAGACCACATTCTAGGAGAGGACCAGGAGGCTGCCTAGGAAGCAGAGTGGGTAGGAGTGGGATAAGGGCAGAAAAGCTCTGGTGCAGAGACGTTACAAGGAGCGCTGGCGTCAGGAATTCTCCATTGTTCTTCTGCATCCTTCCCACGTGGCACTCAGCCTTTGCTCTCTTTACATGTTAAGCCAATATTTAATATCCCCCTAATTATTCACCTGAGTGTCTGGGGCCAGCCACAAGGATGGGGGTAAAATCCCTTGAAGGGAGGAATATGGAAAGCAAAAGAGAGAATCAACACTGGCAAACCCTGTGCCCAGGAAGCAAGTTAGCAACTAGATGAAATTTAATATTGAGATCCCAGAGAATGCATTGCACTCTCACAGCTGCTCTTGTCAGCAGACCTACACACCCACTCATGGAGGCCACTGGCCACTGCTGCGGTCCTGGGAGTACCAGATAATTATTGAGCATTATCTGGCCTTTGGTTCAAGTAGTTTGGTTCAGAGCTACTCTGAAGTAAATGTCTTTTTTTTTTTTGGCCGAGTCACATAGCTTGCAGGATCTTAGTTCTCCAACCAGAGGTTGAACCTGAGCCCTCAGCAGTAAAAGTGTGGATTCCTAAGCCCTGGACCACCAGGGAATTCCCTGAAGTGAATGTCTTTAAAAGCAGGTGTGAAAGTGAAAATTAGTCATTCAGTCATGTCCGACTCTTTGTGACCCTATGGAGTGTAGCCCACCAGGCTCCTCTGTCCATGAAATTCTCCAGGCAAGGAGTGGGTTGCCACTTCCTTGTCCAGGGGATCTTCCTCACCCAGGGATCAAATCCAGGTCTCCTACATTGCAGGCAGACTCTTTACCAACTGAGTGACCAGGGAAGCCACTAAAAACAAGTGTAGGTAAAATAAAATCCTGTAAGAGAAGTTAAAATATAATCTTAAATGATCTGATGCAGATTAAAATTAGCTTTTAGACTCATGGCATAGAAGAGAGAAGAGTATTGGAATTCAGGCTCATATAAAGGCGAAAGAAGGTAGAGGAGGATCTAAGAAGTCAACAGACCTAAGAGTTGAGCAAAGGTTTGGCATGAGGATGTAGAACAAAGCTTGGGGAAACAAGAAAACCCTCTGGAGCTAAAGTCCCAGCAGAGATGCAAGCCTTAGCCAGCACTTTGTGCAAAATCAGACTGAGCTGTAGGTGGAAAGGCTGCACCACAAGGGTTGCAATCCAGTCACAGAGAGAAGCGAGACTGTGGCTCAGGGGCAATGCCTCAGCCCCCAGGGTGGTGGTATTATTAACAGCCAGGATTCAAACCCAGTATGTCTCACACCAGCTGCCCTTTGTTTGGGCTTTCCACCACCTACAAAGGCTCTCATCCCAAGGACCAGTGGTCGAGCGCTGTCCATAGTATTTCTTCTTTAAGATGTTAGTCTGTGTCTCAGTCTTCTGAACCATGCCTAAATCCAATGGCTACAAAGCCTCAAACATGCCTGCCTGTTATGCTATCACCTTTTGAGAAAGGTAGACTTAGTTCCTTACACAGCCAGTGCTATGCCTCTGTCATGTGACTCTGCAGCCTGGTCACAACAGTATGACAAGTGCTTCCCAAACCTTGTATATGTATCATCTGGGAATCTGCCACAATGATCAAAAGGGGCAATTAGGTCAGTGTTTCTCAAACATTACCATGTATATGACTCACTGGGGATCTTGTTAACATGCAAATTCTGACCCGAGTTCTGGGGAGAGGTCTGAGATTCTGCATTTCTAACAAGCTTCCAGGTGAAGCCAGACCACACTTTATCAATCATTTGGAACACTAGCTTACAAGTAGCACCGAAAACTCTGTCCCAAAGAGACAGAACCCTGTGTTGAATGGTTCCTAATCAACCCATTAAGTCACCATTCTTGATGAGTTTGGACACCAAACACACAGATAAAAGAGTTGGTGCAGTAGTAGAAATAGTAGTAGAAAGAGTAGAAAGTAGTAGTAGAAAGAAAATGAGTCAAGACTCAAGAAAAGCATTTAGAACAGTGAGAAATGCATATTTCTTGTGAGAAGATGATCTGATGGAAGCCACGTGGAAGGAGAGGTGGGGGTGAGGTGTTAGGAGGAGAAGAGGAGGAAACCAGGGTGTCCTGGAGGGACTAGTGGTATCACGGCGCCTTTTTACAGGAACCAACACAAAGAGCATAAACAAATGAGTAAAATACACGTTTTTTTTTTGTCCCGGAAAACATTTTCACAAGAATTTTATACTTCACGCTTCAAAATATAGCTTAAGAGATTTAGGAGCCTGCCGTTGAGTGGGATGTGATGTTAGTATTATTGCTGGGTTTACGTAATGAAATTTAATATGCTATTTTTTAACTATCTCTGTATTATTAAAAAAAATAGTTTACTGGATAATGTTACCCTGTATTTTATTGTAAAGCTACTACTGAAAGGTATGCGTGGGGGGTCCAGCTACTCACCACTCAAAAGCTAGGTTGGCCTGGTTGGTGGAAAAGAAAGTTTGCTTTATTTCAGATGCTGGCAACTGTGTGGGAGGAGGGTGGCAGACATCTGTCCAAAGGGCGACTCCCCTGCCGAAAAGCAGGAGGTGAGAGCATTTATAGGCAGAGTCGGCAGGGGAGGGGTGGGAGAGGGCAACATGCAGAAACAGCACAGTCATCTCTAATAGTCATCTTCAAATTGGTCATCAGTGGTCTGACTAGCATCATCTTGGTTGTTTTAGGTACAGTTAATCTTCAGTTGCAGGGTGCACTTGTTCCCATTTCTCTGTGGTCAGTTCTCAGGAAGTGTGGCAGCTCAAGTCCTGGGTACTAGTCTGGTTATCATGTAGTTAACTTCACCTGGTGCTTTGGTATCTATAAGATAGCTCATAGGATATGGTTCAGAATATTATCTACAGCCCTTGAGAAAGAACTGAAGGTCCTTGACTATGCTTAATGACTACATTATTATTATCTCACTTCTCTGATTAAACTTATTTTTTGACTGAAGTTTTCCACAGGCAAAAGATAGGCAGAGGACACGGTGAGGCGGGGGCGGGGCGGGGGGAAGGACCATATGGTCCTGCTCCGTTTCAGTCCCCCCTTTTCTTTGATACTCCTCAGTCTTGAGGAGGGATAGGTACAGAACAAGAAAGTTTCTGCTTTCTTGGCTCAACCTGTGGAGAAGAGGTCTAATACTCCCCTACCCAGGTATCCAACATTAGAGCTGGAAGCCACTTGGCACCACAAGTTGACTTCAGCTGTTTACTTTCTGATCCACTCGACTTGGGCATTTTATTACTCAGTATGTAACTTTCAGAAAACATTTCCTGCAAGATTGACTTGATACTGAGAAAAGATATGCAAATAACAACCAGGCTCAGATATGTGAGGGGCAATTGAGAAGATAGGTCGTGAAAGGGTTTGGAAGATTTTTAGCTTGGGCAGTGCATTAGTGTGCTAGGGGTACTATAACAAAGCACCACAGACTGGATAGCTTAAACAATAGACATTTATTTCCTCACAGTTTTTGGAGGCTAGATGTCTGAGATCAAGTTGTTGGGAGGGTTGATTTCTTCCGAGGCCTCTCTCCTTAGCTTATTAATGGCCAGCTTCTCCCTGTGTCTTTACATGGTTTTTCCAAAATCTCCACTTCTCATCAGGGCATCAGTTATATTAGATTGCAACCACTCTAATGACCTCATTTTACCCTTTGAAAGCACTGCCTCCAAATACAGTCACATTTTTACCCACTAGACATTAGGACTTCAACTCATATGGATTTTAGAGGGACACAATGCAAACTCTAACCGATGGCCTCAGTTCAGTTCAGTCGCTCAGTCGTGTCCAACTCTTTGCAACCCCATGGGCTGCAGCACGCCAGGCCTCCCTGTCCATCACCAACTCCTGGAGTCCACTCAAACTCATGTCCATTGAGTCAGATGGCCTACTGAATGTCTAAGTGGAGATGACCAATGGTGACTGAATGTGTGAGTTTAGAAAAGAGCTTTGGGCCTGGGATTGAGCTGGGTGGAGATCACTAAAGGTGATGAAAGGGGTAGATATGAGAATATGAGAGTGAATGCTAAGTGAGAGGAGAGATGGGGCAAGGACAGAGCCCTGAGAACACCACAGTGAGAGGACGGCCAGAGGAAGAGAGGCCTGTCCAAAACTGAGAGGGAAAAAGGGGCCAGGGGGAAGCCAGACCAGCTGTGGGGCCACAAGAGCCGGGGGAAGAGGGTGTCTCAGGAAAGTATGAGATGGGATCAACTGCATCATCTGCTCCCAACAAGTCAAGTAAAATAAATTTAGCAGCAGCTCAGAGCACAGACATTACTGACCTTGGCAGACAAGCACATTCAAGTGTCAGGGGGTCAGAAGCCATGCTTGAAAACTGAGTGCAGGATAGTAGAAAACACCCAAAATGAATTTGGCTGTGAAAGAAGGAAGTAAAGGTTGATCATTTTATAGTTGAAGAGGGGAATAAATATTTCTTGAATCTTTTTAAAAAAAGGAATTACATGTATTATATATACATATATATATTATGTATATATAACTTGCATATATATAATTCTTTTTTGGCCATGCTGGGAGGCATGTGGGATCTTAGTTCCCATCCAGGGATCAAACTGGCACTCCCTGCACCGGAAGCAGAGTCTTATTACTAGACTGCCAGGGAAGTCCTTTTTTTTTTTTTTTTTTTTCCTATTTTGGAAGTCCCATTTTCAATTCAATACGTAAACATAGTACAAAGTTCAAAAATTACAGAGGAGAGCACAATGCAAAGTCAGTCTCTACTCAGTTTCCTCACATCCGGATACACCCTACCCCTTGGCCCAGAGACCAACCTGCCTAAAGGACAACAGTGTCTGTGGGCACCCAAGCTGCCTATGAGGCTTGCTGGTGATGGAGATGGGAGGACCAGAGGGGAGAAAGGAAGGAATGACAAACCCTTAGTATCTTTTCCTGCAGTCACCCCACACTGTGTCTCTCTCTACATGGCTCCCTTTGTGGGTTTCAGAAGCTAAGCTCACATTTCTCCTTCTACAGGAGGGCTGGTAATGGCTTCCTGCTGTTGGTAACCCCGAGGTTCTGCACTTTTGTAAATAGTCCTTTTATTAAATGGTCCTCAAAATACCTACTTTGCATGTGCCTTCAGTTTCCTGCTGGGATTCTAAAGGATACCGTCTCTTCCTAACTCTGTTCCCCAGCCCCCCTCCCCAGGGACAAATACAACTGTCAGCTTCTGTGTTTATTCCCAGAGATATTCTATGCATTATAAAAGCATCTTCTATATATACATGGACTTTTTTAATATATGTGTGTATATATATTGTTTTATCTTATTTTATACAAATTGTATTGTTTAACTACCTGTCCTGCATCTTACTTTTTTATTTTGCATGCAGGATCTTATTTCCCTAACCAGGAATCAAACCCTGCAGTGGGAGCACAGAGTCGTAATCACTGGACTGCCAAAGAAGTCCCTCTTGTTTTCTATCATTCTGCATGGAATACCATATGTATACGTATATAAATATATATATATATATATATATATATATATATATACACACACACACAGTGGAATTTCTAGGTCAAAAGAGCCATGCATTGTAATTGTAATAGATGTTGCCATATTGCTCTCCATAAGGGGCAATACACACTCTCCATAGTTTTGGAAGTGTCTCTTTCCTCATACTTAGCCTGATCACACATATTCTTAAATATTTTGATCTTCCCTAATTGTCAGTGAGAAAGCAGGGTCTCATTATAGTTTTCCTTCTTTCTTTGTTTATTTTTGGCTGTGCTGGGTCTTCATTGCTGTACTTGGGCTTTCTCCAGTCGTGGTGCAAGGGCTTCTCGTTGCTGTAGCTTCTCTTGTTGCAGAGCACAGGCTCTAGGGCACACAGGCTTTAGTAGTTGCAGTGTGAGGGCTCAGTAGATGTTGCTCTCGGGCTCTAGAGCACAGGCTCAATAGTTGTGGACTGGCTTAGTTGCTCCATGGCATGTGGGATCTCCCCGACCAAGGGACTGAATTTGTGTCTCCTGCATTAATTGCATTACCGTCTGAGCCACCAGGGAAGCCCTTATTGATTTATGTGAGGTCTTAATTGAGGAAAGTAATTCTTTTTCTGTAAATTAACTTGCAGGTATTTCCCCAGCTTGCTATTTTTCAGTGTTTTCTTCTATGGCTTCTTGGTTCTCTATCCTGGTTTCAGAGAGGGCTTCTCTTCTGAGTGGGATGTTCCAGTCTATGGCTTCAGATGTTAGGTGACTCCAAGTGCTGACCATAAAGGTAGAGGCCTCTTTAGACAAGGTCCAGCTGCTGATGATGTAGGACACACACCATCCACATAGATGGTGGAGTTACTTGGGAAGCTGGGAGGACTTAAGGAAGAATAAAGACTCTGTGATTGAGAGGAATGGCCAGAAGCAGGGCTTGGCAATAAAGGGGAAGTAGAGGACAGGAGAGCTGGACTTGAGGCTTGGAGACACAAGAGCTTTTTTTTCAAGAGTAATGATGGTGAGTGAAAGGGATGCAAATTCCATCTCCCAACTCTGAGGTTCATAGAAAACGTGCAACTTCCTCTCAAAATGGCTCCAGGTGAAACCATATCCTCAGAGGAAAGCCAGGTTTCAGGTAAGGTAGGAAGCAAAGGAAACTTGGACGCAGACTCCAGAAGTAGGGAATTGATAGATAATGAAGTGGGGCTTGTAGAGGTTGCAACAGAAGAGTGTAAAAGGGAGCGGTGGAAGGTAAAGTCGGGGAAGACCAATTCAAGAAAGAGTCTCAGGGAGAGATTGCAGAAAAGAAGTGGTGTGAGGTGTCTGAATCTTGGGCAACGACTCGGGGTTGAGAGGGTCTTCTCAGGCTACAAGAGTGCCAAAAACATTTGGCCACAGCAGACCCCTGGAGTGTCAGTCGCTGAGGCCTGAACTGATTGATCTCAGAGGAAGATGTCATCTCAGGAACACAGAGGGCATCCATTGATTGGTTCTTAGGGAAAAACGGGCACAAAACCGCCAGGTCTGTGGGTGCTCAGAGAAGTAAGCAGAGGCCTGAGAGGGCAAAGCCCTGGTTACCGTGTGGTGGGTCTGGGTGCCACCTGGTAGTGTGTGTGAGGATGGGGTGAGGGGGGTAGCTGCTGGGATAGCCCACTGTAGTTCCCGTACGCTCTTTGGTAACATTGGGTTGAGTATTTCTCATCCATCCATTTCTGTCCATTCACCTAGCCATCCACCTAGGTGACTAATACAACTATTTATCTCTATTTAAAAATTAATCTTTTAGGAATTCCCTGGCAGTCCAATGGTTAGGACTTTGTGTTTCATTGCTTAGCTCCCAGGTTCAATCCCTGGTTGGGGAACTAAGATTCCACAAGACGCATGGCATGGCCAAAAACAAATAAATAAAATCAAATAAATCTTTTTTTCTTGTGAGTTGCAATTCTTTAAACACTGCATAAATCAGATGGTAATTAATCCAGACTGGTCTTCTACCATCTCATCCTGACAAAACTAAGTCTAAAAACAATCTCAGGATGTCTTTTCAATTTAATATCAGAAGAATGACCAGAAAAAGACAACTTAAATCATATTCCAGTTTTCACCTTTCACAACTATTGACAGCCTTTGTGTTCACTTTTACAAAATATAAGCAGAAGATAGAACGACCATTTTTTTTTCTTTTCCTGACATACTTTGTCAAGTAAAGGATGTATTTCCCTACTGCAGTATGTTAGCACAGTCATCTTTAACCTTTTTGGGGGGTCACTAATGCTCTTGAGGCTCTGATGAAAGCTATGGAACATTCTCAGCAGAAAAATACACACACTCACAATTTTGTTCCCTATTTCAGGGGGTTCCTGGAACCTCAGAAGCCTGAATTAGGACCCCAGATACAGAGCCAGTTTCAGAGTCAGAAAAACAAGTGGAGATCTTACATGATGTCAGTGACTTTTATGTCCCTTACGTCCCACCTGTCAACAGGAAAGATTGAAATCTATCAGAGCGGAAACATCTTGTGTCCATACTTATCTTGTAACTCTCCACCCCCATTCTCAGCTCTGCTCACATCATCTTGAGAACATATTTTTAAATTTGGCTTCAACTGGTGTTTTTCAGCTCCTATACAGTGGCGCATTATATGAACTGCATCCTTTTCTTGCTGAGATACAAGAGGTTTATTGATCTCACAATACATTCTCTTGTTTGATTTGCATACAAACCATCAGTGTCAGGATGGTTTTTTTTGATACAGAGAAGGCTTGCATGTCATTTGCATCTCTAATAGTCAAGTAAGAATCTTCCTTCTCATAGAGTCACATTGTAAGTTAATAAAAGCAATTATGTGTTGGCTATACTAACACTTTCATTTGGTTTTGTTTCCATCTTTATTTCTCCACTGACATTTTCTTAGGATTCTTAGATTTTTGGATTTACATCTGTAAGTCTGTAATGATGCAAATATGTTTTAAGGAATTGCAGGGACTCTTGACAATCCAGGTTTAAAAAATATTTCCAGCAAGGACGACTTACCCCTGTGCCTGGTTACTGAACAGTCTCTCTAAATCTTTACTTGGTGCCTCTTAACGTTGTGTTTTCCAGGTCAACAGTAGCATAGAAACCCCTGTGTGTGTGTCCCCGGCACACATCAAAAAGACATTTCAAATAACGTCAAAATTTTTAACATTTTTGCTTGACTGAGATATTTTTGTTCTGTAGTACCTTAAATCAACACTTTTCAATTTATCATTAATACAATAGTAAAACATGTAACTATAAAAAGTAAGGTTATAAATTTATTGTCATTAAAGCATTTCATTAAGTTCCCATCAAAGCATGTAGTTGTTTTAGTCACAGAAAGGCACTGAAGCTCTAAGCAAATAACCTAGACTCTAGACTTTGTGACGCTGTTTGATTTACTTACATGTTTCTGAAGGTATTACCTTGCATACAGACAATTCAAATAAGTGATAATAGTCCAGTTATGTGTAATTATGCTCCTATGATGACCATACGATGGCACAGGTGTAAGTATCAAAGTAGTGAAGTGCACAGGCTCAGCGATCAGACTGCCTGGATCTGCGTCTTACTACTTGTGTGAGGCTCAGCACACTTAACATCTCTGTGAAGTGGAGTGGGGACGATAGTCCCTACTACACAGGGCTATTACTGAATCATCCTGAATTTCCATCACTTCGCAACGTATATTTTTAATATCTGAAAGTTAGAGTGTTCTTTCCAAAATAAATACATTTTGCTTGGGGGCTGTTTTTTTTCCCTGTCTCTGCCATGTGGCCTAAGGGATCTTAGTTCACCGACCAGGACTTCAACTGTGCCCCCTGCATTGGGAGCACAGAGTCTTTAACCACTGGACCACCGGGGAAGTCTCTGGGGGCGGCTTTCTAATTGATTTTAGTCTTTTAGGTTAGTCTTTTTTAAAAATTTTATTGAGGTATATTTGATGTACTATATTATATACATTAATTATGATACTATATTAAATCATATAATTTTCAGGTACACAACACAGTGATTCACAGTTTTTACAGGTTATACTCCATTTATGTACAAGCTGGATTTAGAAAAGGCAGAACAAGAGATCAAGTTGCCAACATTCGTTGGCTCATAGAAAAAGCAAGGGAATTCCAGAAAAACATCCACTTCTGCTTCATTGACTACGTGAGAGCCTTTGACTGTGTGGATCGTAACAAACTGTGGAAAATTCTTAAAGAGATGGGAATATCAGACCACCTTACCTATCTCCTGAGAAACCTATATGCAGGTCAAGAAGCAACAGTTAGAATCAGAAATGGTTCTTATATTCAATAATTTTATTTTTTAGATTCCACATATGATGTATATGTCTTTGTCTTTCTGACTTATTTCACTTAGACCAGACCCTTCAACTCCATTCATGGTGTTGCAAATGGCAAATTTTCATTCTTTTTTATGGCTGAGTAGTATTCCTCTGTGTGTGTGTGTATAAAAACATCTTTATCCATTCATCTGTTGATGGACACTTAGAGGCTTCCATATCTATTGTAAATAATGCTGTTTTTAACATTCGGGGGCCTGTACTTTATAGAATGAGTGTTCTCATTTTCTCTGGATATATGCCCAGGCATAAAACCACTGGGTCACATGGTAGTTCTACTTCTAGTTTTTTGAGGACTCTCCATATCATTTTCCCAGAGAAGGCAATGGCATCCCACTCCAGTACTCTTGCCTGGAAAATCCCATGGATGGAGGAGCCTGGTAGGCTGCAGTCCATGGGCTTGCGAAGAGTCAGACACGACTGAGCGACTTCACTTTCACTTTTCACTTAAATGTATTGGAGAAGGAAATGGCAACCCACTCCAGTGTTCTTGCCTGGAGAATCCCAGGGATGGAGGAGCCCGGTAGGCTGCCGTCTCTGGGCTTGCACAGAGTCGGACACGACTGAAGTAACTTAGCAACTTAGCATACCATTTTCCATAGTGATTGTACCAATTCACATTCCCACCAACAGTATACTAGGGTTCCCTTTTCTCCACATCCTTGCCAACACTTCCTTGTAGACTTTTTGATGATAGCCATTCTGACTGATGTTAGATGGTATCTCAAGTAGTTTTGATTTCATTTCTCTGGTAATTAGTGATGTTGAGCATCTTTTCATGTATCTGTTGGCCGTTTGCATACCTTCTTTGGAAAAATGTCTATACAGGTCATCTGCCTATCTTTTAACCTGGTTGTTTTTTTGATATTGAGGTGTATGAGTTGTTTATATATTTTGGATATTAACCCCTTATCAGTCATATCATTTGCAAATACTTTCTCCTATTCTGTATATTGTCTTTTTGTTTCGTTGTTGGTTTGTTTTGCTGTACAAAAGTTTTTAAGTTTAATTGGGTTCCATTCATTTATTTTTGCTTTTGCTTTCTTTGTTTTAGAAGACCCCCCCCAAAAAAAAAACAGTGCTGCAATTTATGTCAAAGAGTATTCCACCTATGTTTTCTTCCAGGGTCACTGATTTTATATTTAAATTAATCTCTAATACCCATACTTTTTTTTCCCCTAACAGATAGAATGAGGAGACTTTGTTTAGTAATAAAACTAGTAGAATTCAGAGTAGGAGTCAAACTTTTAAATGAAATCCAATGGGCAATCCTGATTTTTAGTGTCCTAATTAGACATTAGCAACTGAAGTTAAAATTTCTTTTAACACATTAAGTTTCAGTTCCCTTCCTGAAATGCCACTGAGAACAAGCAAATGATAAGCTAAGGTGACTGGGAAGTGTTTGTCTGGTGAGCCCAATACAACAGGCATCAACAAAGAATACAGAAGACATATGAGTTTAAAAGTGAAAAAGGCTAGGGAATTGCCTGGTAGTCCAGCAGTTAGGACTTTGCACTTTCACTCATGGGGCCCAGGTTTAATTCCCACTTAGGGAATTAAGATTCCTGAAAGCTGTGCAATGCAGCCAACACACACACAACACACACACACACACACACACACACACACACACACACACACACACAAAACGTGAAAATGACTAGAAAGCAAAAGCTGACTTTCTACATGAGTCGAATGCACTCAGTCTATGTCATTTTTGGTCAACACCCTTCATCAAAGTCCTTATACATTCTGGGCTTTCAGAAAAAGCCTAAGAATCATACTTCAAGAAGCATAAAAATATATTTCAAGTCAGTAACTTTAATTATAAAATGTTAGTCAAAGAAGAAAAACCTATAAATGAACTTTTAAATTAAGTTTAAAATTCCTTTCTACTTAAAAACAAAAAAGGCACCACGAAACATTTATAGAACTGTAGAGTACAGTATGCCCAACATAATCTGAATTTCTTGATTCTAATGTTTGATAAAACCCAGTATATATTTATCAATCAATTTGTTTTTCAAAAAACAAAAATTTATAAGAAAATATACATTTTATCTTCCCAAATATTAGTGGTATAAAATGATATTTGGTTTTCATCAGTCAGAAGCATAACTGCCTTTAACTAAAACCAAATAAAGAAAAATGCAGATGATATAGATTGGTTAAATTAAAACATATTACAGTATATATATATGTGTGTTCATACATGAGGGGAAAATGTTATATAATCTGTAAGATGAAGTGAAACATGTATACCCTAATTATATAACAAAGCCTTTGCAGGGTTGCTCAGCAGTAAAGAATCTGCCTGAGATGCAGGAGACACAGGTTTGAATCCTGGATTAGGAAGATCCCCTGGAGAAGGAAATGGCAACCCACTCCAGTATTCTTGCCTGGGAAATCCCATGGACAGAGGAACCTGGAGGGCTATAGTCCATGGAGTCTCAAATGTCGGACACAACTTAGCAACTAAAGAATCATCATGTAAAAGGGTGAGGAACTTAAACTTCTAGATCACATAACACCTCATCAAAACTTTTTTTATCCACAGAATAATCCCTTGAAGGTAGTTATTAGATGAAACAGCAAAAGCTTTTATCTAAGGTTTTAGCCCTTTTTATTGACTTTTTCTTTATGATCCTATCTCAAAAAACAAACAGTATATATTTGTAAACATCAGACTTTCAAACCATTATACTATAGTCCTTAGAAACAGTTCATTTCTTCAGCTCTTCCTGCACACCTGAGTTGGTGGAGGCTTCAGCTTGGAGCTCTCCTGTTTCCCTCTTTAAAGCAAACTCGGCAGGCACTGGGTGTTCCTGGAGGCTGGATTTCAGGGCATGAGCTGCATAGTTAAGGCTGGTGTTTTCACTCCAATGCCAGTAACCTGAGAAGGGGTTGTAGAGCATTCCCACCACAGTTTGAACTGACAGACCATCTAAAAAATATATATCAAATAGAGTATATTTAACAAATATTTACTGTCCACAAGCCAAGTGTCTCATACAACTCTCCATATTTAATAAAAAAAAAAAGGATTTCTAACTCAACAGACACAAATACTTTGTAACCACTACAGCTCATTCTTTACTGCAACAGAACATGGTGTTTGGAATTTGGGTAAGTGCTGGATAAATGTCAGCTGCTATTAGAAACTACTCGTCAACAAGTGACTGTTCTGATCAAGCACCTTTAAAATATTGTTTCAGCTCCACTTTCAACAATGTTAACTTGCAGAAATTACTACATTTCATTGAACAGATAATAGTCTTAGTAAAATCAAGTTCACTGATATACTGTCATATGAACAAAAAGCATGAAACACACATGAGTCTAAATACTCAAGAGGAATACTAAATGCCAAATAAATGAACAGACCAATGTTGTTACTTGACAGGAATTCAACAGATAAATCAAGTCCTCAGGAGGTGTAAAGCAGGGCTAGGAATTACGGAAGCACAAAAAAGGATTCACAGTCTTGCCTTCAAGGAGCTTATAGCCAGAAAGATGTTACAGATACCAAAATAACCATGCTACAAGGCATGCTATAACTGCTATGAAACACTACATAAAAGGTGACAAAGAAGTTCAAAATATAACTGACATGGCAAAGAGTCAGACACGACTGAGCGACTGATGCGCGCGCGCACACACACACACACAAAGGAATCAGGAAAAATAATACATAAGATAAGCTGATTCAAGAATGACCTCAACAGGACAAACTGAAGATATGTAAATAAAAGACATTTGTACCTAATCCTTAAACAAGAGAGGGCTAAATAGCCAAAAAGGATTTACTGATCGTCTATGATTTGCTTGACCCTGGGTTAGGTGCCATAGGTGAGAGAGAAGAGGTATGTAATACCTAATCCTAACTTTAAGGAATTATGATCTAGTTGAGGAGAGATAACCAACATCCAAAGAAGAGTGGCCTAGTTCATTCAGTACTAGGTTCTGTGATTAATCATTATTGGCACATTAAAAGGCTTCCCTGGGAGCTCAGCTGGTAAAGACTCTGCCTGCAATGCAGGAGACCTTGGTTTGATTCCTGGGTCAGAAAGATCCCCTGGAGATGGTAACGGCTATGCACTCCAGTATTCTGGCCTGGAGAATTCCATGGACTATATAGTCCATGGGGTTGCAGAGAGTTGGACACGACTGAGTGACTTTCACTTTCAAAAGTACAGTTAGGCCTTGAAAATTGGAAACATTTTTAATACTTACTCGATTCCAGAATGCTCTCTAGCTTTTCAGGTGAAACAAACTTCTCCCAGGTATGAGTACCTTTTGGTACAATACCTGCAATTTGCTCTGAAAAAACAATTCCCAAGGCATAGGACAGCTGTGTTTTGTTGATTGTAGTAATGAATAAAGAACCATCGGGCTAAAAACAATATGAATAGAAGTGAAATCTATATGTCAGGAGTATCAGCTACATAAAAGCTTGGGTTCCCTCGCCCTCCTCCTCCCTTCCAAATAATTTAAGCGCAGTTAAGATACACAAGTGTAAATAAAATATAATTTACCAAAATAATATTTATTTTCCTCTTGGGAAATTTGTTGTTATAGGCAGTCCACTATAGATGCATTTACTGAGTTTATGCAACAGTAGTGCTTACAACTGACTCCTAAAATCATACGTTACTATGACTTATGTTTATGTTAAATACATTCTTTTGTACACATCAAATACTTTATAATAAAAGCACAGAAATGAGATTAGGCTGCTCGTCCTTGTTACATGTCCACACTGATGGTTTCATGTGTCAACACTGCCTTCTCTTTGGGGGAAGCCAAGCCTGCCGAAATTGTTTGGCACAGCCCACAGCCCCACAGCTTGCGCAGGCCAGCAAGGCTGGTAAGTGTTCTGACAAAAGCATTAATGATTAGGGTATGAAAAGCGTTTGGGCTTCCCAAGTGGCTCAGTGGTGAAGAATCTACCTGGCAAGCAGGAGACAAGAGTTCAATCTCTGGATCCAGAAGATCCCCTGGAGAAGGAAATGGGAACCATTTCCAGTATTCTTGCCTGGGAAATCCCAGGGACAGAGGAGCCCGGCAGGCTATAGTTCATAGGGTCAAAAAGAGTCGGACACAACTGAAGTGACTTAGCAAGCACTCATGTATATTTACTCCCACAAATGGCAAAAACATTAATGGCTCTTTTAAGCATTCTCATTAGCACCTGATGGAGATAAAATGCCCCTCCAAGATAATCATATTAAGATATATACATATATGAAAATATCTCAAATACCACTCCAAACCAAAAATAAAAATGATGTGAGAAGGCCCTGAAATATTGGGATGTACCCTTAAAACTAAAATATCAGACACTATTTCACGACACATTGTAACATTTCTCTGTAAAGCTTTAGTATTCTAAAATATCATTCAAAATCACTTATGTGTCAATTATATCTCAGTAGAGCTAAGGGAAAAGTCAATTATAAATATCTAATCTGTGTTTCATAAAATTTTATTCTAAGGAAACTGTGGTGAGTATTGGTCATTTATTTTTTTAAAAAATAAGCTTTCCATTAAAGCAAAAATTAGTTTTAAATTCCACATTGCCAGTATTCCTAGTATATGTGAGACTCTCCATCCATACATACTGACTGAGACACTACACAAAAAGAAATAATTCAGGAGTTTTGCTTGGAAAATAGGAGCTATGCCTAATAAGGCTCATTTAAGAGGGACACCATCAAGAAACAATACACAGTGAAGGAAACTATGGATACATGGCAACTAAATGCAACATGGAATCCTGGATTGGATCCTCCAACAGAAAAATGACATTAGTGCAAACACTAATGAAATCGAACAGGGTCTGTAGTATAGTTAATAGTATAATGTCAATGTTAATTTTGTAGCTTTGAAAAATATACCATGGGCTATATTCAGGGCTAGGACCATGATGAGGCAAATGAGACGCCTCGAGCACAAAACCCAAGGGGGTGCTCCCTTTCCGGGGTGTGCAAATGCAGGATTGGCACTGACCAGTGAGTGCTGCCTCAGACATCATGCCCTGGGTACCACACTTGCTCTTACCAGTTCCTACCCTTATTATGTAGGATGCTAACAGTAGGACACATGGGGACAGGAACACTATGTACTGTCTTTGCAGCATCTATAAATTTAAAATTATTTTAAAAGGAAAAGTATATTTTAAAAGCTCTATTTAGAGAAGGGGGCAGCAGAGGATGACATAGTAGATAGTATCACCGACTCAATGGACATGAATTTGAACAAAATCAGGGATATAGTGGAGGACAGGGAAGTTTGACGTGCTGCTGTCCATGGGGTCACTACAGTCAGACACAACTTAGAGACTGAACAACAATAACAACAAATTTAGATAAAGGCTAAGAATTTAATCCTTTTAGCTCTTGAACTTAGGGGGTTACCTCTTGAATATATAAACAACAGAGTTGGAACCACCTTCAGAGGACTAAGTCTGTGGCAAGTTACATAAGCAAAATAATGTAATGGAAAGAACAAGACTTGAAATAAAAAGATGTAGCCTTATGTTCCACTTACGTGCCTAGTGACTTTGACTTAAAGACCATGTGACCTTTGACGTCTCTCAAATTGTGGTCTTCCCCAGGTCAAAGGAGTTCAGAATGCCTGCCTTACCTTCCTCACCTGGTTGTAGGTAAGATCAAATGAGATCATTTGTATCAAGTGCTTCCCTGGTGGCTCAGATGGTAAAGACTCTGCCTGCAATGCAATTGACCCAGGTTCCATCCCTGGGTCAGGAAGATCCCCTGGAGAAAGGAGTGGCTACCCACTCCAGTATTCTTGCCCAGAGAATTCCATGGACAGAGGAGCCTGGCGGGCTATAGTTCATGACAAAGAGTCAGAGACAACTAAGTGACTAACACTTTCACTTTTCTTTCCTTCTTTTAAAGCTGGTAACTATTACACATATCATGTATACAGAGTGACTTAACAAATGCTGGCTAACCAGTTTATGCTAATTATGTTTTTTTTATTTTAAAGTATTAATCCAAATTAATTTCTTGGTAATTATCATTCAATGCCTATTAGGTATTTAATCCAAATTATACCAAGGGAAAAATACCACTGTAAATCTATTGTTTGTATTACAGTGTTCAATACCAACAGTTTTCAGGATCCTTGGACATCAAGATACTGGATCTGGAAAACCCCAGGCCTCAGGGCAAGCTGAGAGGCAGAAATAACCTCCAGTAGAAATGATGTCCCCAAATTCTACCTTCCTGGTTTCAAGTATTATAAAACATTTATTGCTACGGACACATACATGTACTCAAAAGAAAAAACAAACAAGTAAACTCTGCAAGTCTTACCTTTAACACTTGAAAGCAGCACTGTATAAATGTTTCTAGATCAATCACATGTTCTACAACTTCAGAAGCTACGACAGCATCAAATGTTTCTACGGTGTCTTTCACAATCTCCTCCAGGGAACAAGTTCTGTACTCTATCCTCTTATCCAGGACTGGGTCAAATGATTTATGGTGCTGTGCTGTTTTAATGTTCTCATCCACAGGATCAATTCCAATGACTGAAGCCCCAAGCCGCCCTAGAGGCTAATGGCATAAAAAACTGTTACCCTTAGGAAGAAAACAGAACATGTTAGCAATAAAAACCTTCTCAAAAAGGAGACAAGATTAACCATGAGGGGAATTATTGGAGATCGTTTATGGGTACATGGAAGTTCAATATACCATTTTCTCTAGTTTATACATTTGATAATTTCCATAATAAAAAGCTTAAAAGTGAGAACAATAATCACAACAACCAAAAACTTATTAAGAACTACTTATGAATAGTGAGGAAATTTTTGTCTACATTCTCTAGATACATTTATAGGCATATAGTACAATATTAACATATTTACAAAGTGCAATAAATGAAACATGTCATTGTAAAAAGAGCAAAATTTTCTAATATTCAAATTCTCTAAGGAACATTTTTTCTCCATAGTTTCTCCTGTGACTGACTAGAAATGATTCTTCACAGCCAATTCTTTCAACCTCTACATTTATTTGATCACTTCCCATGACATGCCTAAGTTTTTAAACATAGCCTTAATTTTGATCAAAACACCGCACAGCATTTATTTTATAACTCCTTAGTTAACAAATTAAAAGTGAAAATCAAATTATTTTAACTTGGAGACATAAGATCTGTAATAATACACTGAAAAAGCCATAGAACACATACAGTAAAACTGTATTCACTTACCATTTGATACACCTCATATTCTTGATTCTAAGGGATGTATTTTCACATATTTTACATTTCCTGAAATTTTATAATTGATGTCAAAAGAAACCAGCCCACTGCCATATGAAGAACACATGTTCTATGTGTATGGAAACTTAGTTATGCATCAAAGGCCTCTGTTAACCTAACTGTCAACTTGGCTGTTATGACCTTGACAGTAAGACACATCCCTGTAATCTTCACTGATATTTGACTCCTACCTACTGCTGCTGCTGCTGCTAAGTCGCTTCAGTCATGTCAGACTGTGAGACCCCATAGATGGCAGTCCACCAGGCTCCTCTGTTGCTGAGATTCTCTAGGCAAGAACACTGGAGTGGGTTGCCACTTCCTTCTCCAATGCATGAAAGTGAAAAGTGAAAGTGAACTCGCTTAGTCGTGTCAGACTCTTCGCGACCCCACGGGGTGCAGCCTACCAGGCTCCTCTGTCCATGGAATTTTCCAGGCAAGAGTACTGGAGTGGGTTGCCATTGTCTTCTCCAGACTCCTACCTAAACTATTACTTAAAATATCTTTCAAAGGTCTGCTTACCATGCAGCACTGAAACAAAAAGTTGTTGTGTTAATAGAAGATTACAAAACTTCAGTTCAGTTCAGTTCAGTTCAGTTGCTCAGTCGTGTCCGACTCTTTGCGACCCCATGAACCGCAGCACGCCAGGCCTCCCTGTCCATCACCAACTCCCGGAGTTTACCCAAACCCATGTCCATCGAGTCGGTGATGCCATCCAACCATCTCATCCTCTGTCGTCTCCTTCTCCTCCTGCCCCCAATCCTTCCCAGCATTAGGGTCTTTTCCAGTGAGTCAACTCTTCGCATGAGGTGGCCAAAGTATTGGAGTTTCAGCTTCAACATCAGTCCTTCCAATGAACACCCAGGACTGATCTCTTTTAGGATGGCCTGGTTGGATCTCCTTGCAGTCCAAGGGACTCTCAAGAGTCTTCTCCAACACCACAGTTCAAAAGCATCAATTCTTTGGCACTCAGCTTTCTTCACCGTCCAACTCTCACATCCATACATGACCACTGGAAAAACCATAGCCTTGACTAGACGGTCCTTGGTTGGCAAAGTAATGTCTCTGCTTTTAAATATGCTATCTAGGTTGGTGATAACCTTCCTTCCAAGGAGTAAGCGTCTTTTAATTTCATGGCTGCAATCGCCATCACCAGTGATTTTGGAGCCCCAAAAAATAAAGTCTGACACTGTTTCCACTGTTTCCCTATCTATTTCCCATAAAGTGATGGGACCAGATGCCATGATCTTAGTTTTCTGAACGTTAAGCTTTAAGCCAACTTTTTCACTCTCCTCTTTCACTTTCATCAAGAGGCTCTTTAGTTCTTCTTCGCTTTCTGCCATAGGGTGGTGTTATAGCGTTTCTCATGATGTACTCTGCATATAAGTTAAATAAGCAGGGTGACTATATACAGCCTTGACGTACTCCTTTTCCTATTTGGAACCAGTCTGTTGTTCCATGTCCAGTTCTACTCTAAGCTAAAGCAAATAGTGTTCACAGGGGGAATGAGTATTCTTCCAAGAACTCTAGAGCACCTAAAAAGGGGAGAGCCCCCAAAGCCTGCAAGACTCTGTTACATTTTGATATTGAAGCAAGTTTAAAAGGACAGCTTATCAGTACATTTAAACCAGTGGAAACTGCCTAATATTCTGGGAGAAAAGAGAAAACAAAATTTTCAAAACTATTTGAATGACCAGTGCTTTTTTTTTTCTTTCTTTAAAAACTGAAGTATAGTTGATTTACATATTATATTAATTTCAGGTATATAATCATAGTGATTCAATAGTTTTAGAGTAAACTCCATTTAAGGTTATTATAAAACAAAAGCTATATTTTCCTGTGCTATACAATATATCCTTGTTGCTTATTTGTTTTATACACAGTAGTTTGTACCTCTAATCCTCTTATACCTATCTTGCCTCCCTTCCTTTTTCTCACTGGCAACTACTAGTTTGTTCTCTGTATCTGTTAATCTGTTTCTGTCTTGTTAGATGCATTTGTTTATTTTTAAGACTCCCCATATAAGTAATAACTACAATATTTGTCTTTGACTTATTTTAATAAGTGTAATACCCTCTAGGTCCATCCACATAGTTGCAAACGGCAAAATTTTCATTCTTTTTTATGGCTGAATAATACTACAGTGTGTGTGTGTGTGTGTGTGTGTGTGTGTGTGTGTTGTGTATCACATCTTCTTTATCCATTCATCTGTTGGATACTTAGGTTGCTTCCATATCTTGGCTCTTGTAAATAATGTTGCTATGAACACTGGTCTGTCTGTATCTTTTCTAATTAGCTTTTTTATTTTCTTCAGATATATACCCAGAAGTAGAACTGCTCAGTCATATGGTAGTTCTATTTTTAGTGTTTTGAGGAACCTCCACACTGTTTCCTGTAGTGGTTGCATCAATTTACATTCCCACCAGCAGTTTACTAGGGTTTCCCTTTTCCCATATCCTCACCAACATTTGTTATTCATAGACTTTTTAATGATAGCCATTCAGACTGGTTTGAGATGATATGTCATTGTGGTCTTGATTTGCATTTCTCTGATGATTAGTGATGTTGAGCATCTTTTCATGTGCCTGTTGGCCATCTGCATGTCTTCTTTGGGAAAATTTCTATCAGGTCTTCTGCTAGTTTTTCAGTCAAGTTGTTTATTTGCTGATGTTGAGGTGTATGAGCTTTTATGTATTTTGGTTACTAAACCCTTATCAATCATATCATTTGCAAATACTTTCTCCCATTTAGTAGGTTATCTTTCTGCGTTGATGATAGTTTCCCTTGTTGTAAAACAACTTTTAAGTTTAATTAGGACCCATTTACATTTTCATCAGTGCCTCATTTGTGTGTAAAAAAACAATTCCTCACTATACTTTTCTGAAATATTTATATATTTTTAAGGAAGTAAAAAGCATGTATTAATTTTATGACCATAAAAATATTAAAAACATTATACTTTTCCATTTTTAAAAAATGAACAGTATTATTTCTTCAAAGGATAAAAGAGGGGCTTTCCTGGTGGCTCAGTGGGAAAGACTCTGCCTGCCAATGCAAGAGACATGGGTTTGATCCCTGATCTGGGAAGATCCCACATGCCCTGGAACAACTAAGCCTGAGGGCCGTAACTACTGAGCCTGTGCTCTAAAGCCAGGGAGCTGCAGCTACGGAGCCCCCGTGCCACAACTACTGAAGCCCACATGCTCTAGAGCCCATGCTATGCAACAAGAGAAGCCACCACAATGAGAAGTCTGCACAGCACAGCTAGAGAGTAGCCGCTGCTCGCCACAACTAGAGAAAAACCCACGCAGCAATGAAGACCCAGTGCAGCCAAAAATAAATAAATTAAGTAAGTGGGGAAAAAAACCTTCTCCAATTAAAACAAAAGGGTAAAAGAGGCTTAATCCCCCTTCTCAATTTTTTTTCCCAGTTAAAAATGGCAAGAAAGCTGTAAATCACTTACTTCTGTTAACAATCCACCACCACAACCAACATCAAGAATCTTCATCCCAGACAAAGGTTTTCCTGGCTGGTGATTAGCAACTGTTTTTAAAAGATTGTCTCTTAAAAAAATTCAAAATATATAAAAAGAAATTATTAATTTTATCAATAAAGTCTTAAAAGTGTATAATTTTCAAATAAATATTAAACTGTTTTAAAATCTATTTATTTAAGACTATCGATTTGGGGGTAAAAAATCTTTTATTTTCAGCATAAAATGATATTATGCTTAATTTATAAAACATTTTTAGTAATCAAAAGCAGGAGGTTTAAAGTAAAGCTCTTGAAATAATCTAGTAATAATTATGATTCAATTATTACTTTAGTAATAATTTAAAGAAAACCTTTAAAAACAATCTCATTAGATTAATCTGATTTTATTCACTTGAGATATCATGTCACCTGAGACATTTATTAGCTACACTGTTAGTATTTGCTAGATTCATTTCATATTAGCAACAAATAGGCTATGTTACAGGGTTGAGAAGAAGCAGACTGGAGATCTGTATTTTCAGAATTTGCCTATATTCCCTTCTAAATTGAGTCTCCTTTAATCTTCTAAGTTAGTGGTGTTTTTATGATCACATAAACAAGCATCCAAATCAAGTAAACTTAATTCGAAGATAATCATAATAATACTTTACCATATACAGAAATGTAAGCACACACATATACATACCCATACATACACAGATACATATAGCCAAAAATATCATAAACTAAACTTTTAAGTTGGACTACATATGAATTCTATTATACTTATATTAAAATAAACATTATATGCAATAAGGACATCTTAGGATATCTTTTATTGCTATTCAAATTAATTGATTTCTAAGAAAAACCTACATAGTGGTTAAGGAGATAACTCCGGAATGTTAAAACAGAAAGGACACATTTCAAATGAAGTCCAATCTATTCGTCACACACTGGACAAAATGACTCCTTTACATCATAATTCAAATCATATTGCTTCCTTTCAATGGTTTTAATTGTGATTAGAATAAAATCTAAACTTCTAACCATAATTTGGACTGTCCTGGATGGTCTTTTTTAGTGTGATGTCTTCACTAAGAGAGTCACAGTGGTTGGAATAGAGTGGTTCTCAAGCTAAGTGTGCATCAGAATCATCTGGAAAGTTTGCTAAAACATAGACTGCTGACCCCAAAGCAGTAGGTCCAACATGAGACCTGAGAATTTTGTATTTCTATCAAAATCACAGGCCCAGGGCTAACCTGGAGAACCCCTGATCGAGCTTAACAGAATGACATTTCTGCTTTTCTCTGCCTTAATGTTTCTGTGATACGCTAATTTAGTGGCAGTAAAAACATGCCAGTAGTTTCCTTTTTGCTGCTCTAATATCAACCAGCAAAACCAGTCAGGAAGTTCCTTGAGAACAGTCTGAATCTGATATTCTGGGTCTATCACAGAGCTTTGCCCATATCAGCTGCTGAAAAATGTTTAACGAATATAAAGACATGGACAGAAGAACGAATAAGCAATTTTGTGATAGGTGGATTCTGATGAACCTTTGCCATAGCAAACTCTAAGTTCCTGAAATACATGAACTATGTTTTGAATGATGAATACCTCAGTAGCTCTTATACTCTTACAGAGTCTAGATGCCAAGCTCTGTACAAGGTTAAGTTCTCAAAAAAATTTGTTGAACTTTCTAAGTAGCATTCCTTTTATCAGACTTCTTAAATGTCAAAGATGCTATAAAATAACCTTGATGCCATAGGACCATAATTCCTTTTCATATGGATTTAATTCTAATTAACTTGATAATAACCAAAAATACTTCAAGTTAATTTATGAAAGCAGTCTAGAATTTAAGTGGTGTTATTAAAAAAAATTGATAGTTTTGAACAATGGACACTGAAGAGAATCTTCCTAATTTCCAAAGCAAACGTAAAATGCAGAGTTTTGAACCTAGGCATAAACCAAGAGAAAAATGAACTTGAAAGAAAATGAATTATTGAAAAGAGTTGTATTTTAAAAGGCTTAGAATTTCTCGACTGTTACCTAATGAACGGCACCCTCAGGTCATTCATAGAGTGAAGAGGTGCATATACTCCTTGCTCGTCCCACCACCTGTGAGCCAGGGCCAGGAAGGTCTTCACCTCACTCCTGTCTACAGTGGTCCGCGAAGTACTGTATAGTCTTGTCCAAGGGAGCCTAAGAGGTCATTAGGAAGAGCCAAGCAAAAATTACCATATAAAAAAATGCACCATGGGATACATTAAGTAGAAAGATACTCTAATTTACAATTTATTAGATTCTAAATACATATATTGTTCATTTTCTGATATTTCAAAACAAGTTTTCTTATAATTACAGAGCATATACATATGTGTATATATATATAAAATTAATTTGCTTTCAAAGTAAGTTACAACAAAAATGAAACTTTATAAAACTTGGACTTTTGGGTCACATAATAGTAGCAGCTGTAGTAGTGGAGTAGTAGTAGTAACTGTTTACTGATCACAGTTCCTGAAACATAATGGGTGCTCAGGAAACATCTGTCAAATAATCTGAAGGGGAAGGGCTAGAAGAGTATACCATTCACCTAATTTTTTTTAAAATCAAATGGGATCAAGTAGGGACTAAATAGGGATCACACAGACACTACACTGGGTCCCATGTCAAAACACATGATAGGAAAATCCCTCAGAGGTTCTTGGGTAACAGAATAGGTTGTTAGGTTAGCATAGGTAATGACATTTAAATTTGTACTACATTTTTATTAACTACACAGAGTACGTTCTATACTGATTACTCACTATCCTTTTATAGTCTTATATTAAAAATGAAAGCTATCACTGAATATGGATGAAAAGTGTGCACTGGATTTATACTATATCACAAATTTTCTGTGGGTTTGAAATTTTTCAAATTTAAAAGTTGTTGGAAAAATAAGAATATTTAAATAAACAAAAGCTACCTCAAGGCCTTCTCTGGTGGCTCAGATGGTAAAGAATCCACCTGCAATGCAAGAGACTTGGGTTTGATCCCTGGGTTGGGAAGATCTCCTGGAGGACATGGCAACCCAATCCAGTATTCTTGCCTGGAGAATTCCATGGACAGAGGAGCCTGGTGGGCTAAGTCCATAGGGTTGCAAAGGGTCAGACACGACTAAGTGACTAAGCACCTTAATCAAACCACATGAGCTATACTGACAGTTTATTAAACATGTCAATACAAAAATATTATTGTACATAATTGTGTAAATATTTGCCACAGTAATGAATAAACTTACCTATAACTTTTCATCCAATTCAGGCAGGCAAAAGCCATGCTATAGGATTTGAACCACATGATTCTGTTTTCACTGAAAACCCATGGTTTAATTTGTAGAATCCAACTGAGCTGATTCTTTGGATAAACTGAAAAAAGAAAACTAAATGTCTAAAGAAAGCATTGTACAGTGTGAATCCCTAATATGCGTGTAACTGAAGAAACTATTTTAAATGGCAATCTTATATTACAATTGACAAACAAAAGGGTTTTTTCTTAATTTTGGATTTTATTCTAAATTATAAAAAAAAATCTTGCAGTCTGCTATCTAACTCTAATCAGACATTCCTGAAATTATAATTAGCAAAAATAAGTAATGCCTATATTAAAGTTTTTCATGCATTTGTTTTTAAATACACATAATGCTGTATAAAATTATTAAAAATTATATTCAAATTAAAACTACACTACCTTTTAAGCTAGGATAATATTAATTTTGAGATTATTTATCAAAACTAGTTCAAATTCTCTCACTTTCATGTTAGCTACATGAAATTGATTTATACATATGCTCAACACTCTTTACAGAGGAAAAAAATGTGAATATATATATAATGTATACATGTATATAATATGTACATAATATATAATGTGTGTATATATATATATATATATATCCTAAAATAAATAGTCATCCAGTTTACAAGTTCCAATTTACACAAGAGCCTACTTTATGAATTACTCTGCAGCAAAACATTCAGTTGTTCAATAATCATTTAAACAAAACAGACCTTAGAGCAAAGAAAACTACTAGGAAATTACAAACTTAACAAACAAAAGAAGTCAATGGTTTCTACACATTAACAATGAACAACTGGAAAGCAAAATTCAAAATGTTCTTTCATTTAAAATCAGTCCAAAAAAGAATACCTCCATTGCTGTATAAATCCAGCAAAACATGTTCGGAGGTCTGTAATCAAAGACAACCTATAAATGATAAAACATACGATGTTCATGGAGTGGAAGATTCAATATAAATCCACCCCAAATTCATCTATATGTTCAATACAATTTCTATCAAAATTCCAACAGCCTGTTTTTGGTAGGTACAGACAAGCTGATTCTAAAATTTATATAAAAAGGCAAAAGAGACAGAATAACTAAAACAATATTGGAAAAGGTGAATAAAATTGCAAGAATCAAATACCCAATTTTAGGACTTATCATAGAGCTACAGTAACCAAGGCAGTGACGTATTGGAGGAGAGACAGACTCAAATATCAGTGGAAGAAAAGAGAGACCAAAAAAAAAAAATTTACCCAACTGATTTTTTGACAATGGTGCAAAAGCAGTTCAAAGGAGAAAGAATAGTCTTTTCAATAAATGGTGTTGAAACAATTAGAAGTCCTCAACAAAAAAGAAAAATTTGACCTAAATCTCACATCTTACACAAACCTGAACTCAAAATGATATAAATGCAAAATTATAAAACTTTTAGAAGAAAATACAACAGAGGATCTTCATGACTTAGAGTTACACACGGAGTTCTCATATCTCACACCAAAATCACAAGCCATAAAAGAAAATATTGATTAAACTGGGTTTAATCAAAATTAAAAACTTATGCTCTGCAAAACACCTTGTTAAGAAAAAGTCAAGTCACAGAATAGGAGGAAGTATTTGTAAAACATATATCCCATAAAGAACTTGTATCTCTAAACTCAACAGCAAAATGAAATAAAAACAACAAACAAAAATCTCCCACAGAAAAAACAAAACAAAATAAGCAATCCAGTTATAAAATGGGTGTGGGTATTATAAAATGGGTATAAAAAGACATTTCATTAAAGAGGATCAGTTCAGTTCAGTCGCTCAGTCGTGTCCAACTCTTTGTGACCCCATGGACTGCGGCACACCGGGCCTCCCTGTCCATCACCGACTCCCAGAGTTTACTCAAACTCATATCCAGTGAGTTGGTGATGCCATCCAGCCATCTCATCCTCTGTCGTCCCCTTCTGTTCCTGCCTTCAGTCCTTCCCAGAATCAGGGTCTTTTCAGATGAGTCAGTTCTTCGCATCAGGTAGCCAAAGTATTGGAGTTTCAGCTTCAGCATCAGTCCTTATATTCAGGACTGATTTCCTTTAGGATGGACTGCTTGGATCTCCTCGCAGTCCAAGGGACTCTCAAGAGTCTTCAACACCACAGTTCAAAAGCATCAATTCTTCTGTGCTCCGAAGAGGATATACAGATGCAAATAAGCACATGAAGAGATATTAAGTATCAATAGCCATTAGAAGAATGCAAATGAAAGCCACTACATACCTCTCAAATTGGCTAAAATTTAACCATCCTTGATACGACCAGGTGTGGACGAAGATATGAAAAAACTGCATCTCTTATATATTGAGTAGGAATGTAAAGTGGTACAGACACCATGAAAAGGAGCTTAGCAGTTTCCAATAAAGTTAAACATATTTATCTTTCAGCTTAGCAATTGCAGTCCTGGGCATTTATCCCAAAGAAGTAAAAATTTAATCCATGCAAAAACCTGTACATCAATTTTCATAGCAACTTAATCCATAACAGCCCCAAACTAGAAACAATCAAAATATCCTACAGTAGGTGAATGGTTAAACAAACTGTGGCATATTCATATCATGAAATATTACTAAGAAATCAAGAGGAGTTAACTATAGATACATGCAGGAAGTTAGATGGATTTCAAGGGTATTTATGCTGAGTGCAGAAAAATTTTTTCAAAAGGTATATATTGTATGATTCCATTCATATAAAACTCTTGAAATGGCTAAATTATAATGGAAATAATAATATAATGTAACAGAAAACAGATCAAGGTTTAAGGTTGCTGGTAGGATGTGACTATAATCTGGACTTTTGTTGTGATTATGGGACAGTTCCATATCCTGATTGTGGCGATTATTACACAAATCTCTATGTGTAGTAACACAAACACACACAGACCCAAAGAGCACATGTTAAGGTGGTGAAATCCAAATAAGGACTGTAGTTTAGTTAATGGTACCATACCAATGTCAATTTCCTGGCTCTGACAATGTATTGTATTGGCCAAAAAGTTCGTTTGGATTTTTCTATACAACGTAGTGGAAGTCCTAACAAACTTTTTTTGCCAGCCCAATAATATGGTTATGTAAGATGTTATCACTAAGGAAATGGGTGAAGGGTATATGGAAATTCTCTATATTATTTTTGTAACTTATGAGTCTAATTATTTCAAAATAAAATTTAATTAAAAAGCACAAAGTGCACACTACAAAGTGCCTCTCCTACTCCTGACTATATATCTATCCAATTTTCCTCTCCAGAGGCAGCCAATAGTTACTAGATTTGCTTGTAAGCATCCAGATATTCTATACACTTATCAATTTCTCTCCTTTTATACAAAACGCAGCACAGTATACTCATTCTTCTGTACCTTACTCTTTTCAAGTATTGATGTATCTTGGAGATTTTTTATATAATAGAGCATAAGAACTTCCTTTTTTAGAGTTACACAGTAATCCACTGTATGGCTATATTTCATCATTTATTTAAGCAGTGCTCTATTAATGGATGTTTATTTAGGTTATTTCTAATTTTGTGCTACTCCAAAAACATAAGATTGAATTACACAGGTAACTTCATACATTTTTGAGACTACCTGCATATAAAACCCCAAGAATTGTTGTGTCAATTGGCATGTGTATTTATAAATTTGTAATTTCCTTTATAAATGTTGAACCAATGCAATTCCATGGGTAATATGAGATTCTAGGGATGGTTTTCCCACACTGATTATATGTTGATAGCCACCTATGCAATGTATTATCAAACTTTTTTATCTTTGCTAATCCAATAGGTGAAAATAGTATCTCAGTAGAGTTTCAATTTATCATTAGTGAAGTTAAAGTGTCTTTTTAAGTTTAATGGTGCTATAGGCAAAGGGTTAGTCACTTAGTCGTGTCTGGCTCTTTGTGACCTCATGGACTGTAGCCCGCCATGTTCCTCTGTCCATAGAATTCTCCAGGTAAGAATACTGGTGTGGGTTGCCATTCCCTTCTTGAGGAGATCTTCCTGACGCAGGGACTGAACCTGGGTCTCTTGCATTGCAGGCAGATTCTTTACCATCTGAGCCACCAGGGAAGCCCCTAGTAGTGCTACAGTCTGAATAACACCTCCTCCAAATACATATGTTGAAATTCTGACGCCCAAGGTGATGGTATTAGGTGGTGGTCATTGGGCAGGATTAGGTCTTAAGGATGGAACTTTCATAACTAGATTTAGTGCCCTTATATAAAAAGATTGCAGAGAGTAGAAAGGATCTACCTATGAACCAGGCGAGTGAGCACTCACCAGAAACCAAACTTTGGACTCTGCAGGCCCCAGGACTGTGAAAAATAATATTGTTGTTTATAAGCCACCTAGTCTGTGGTATTTTGTTGCAGTAGTGGAAGTAAGACAAACGGTCATTTATATTTCATGTCTTGCCTTTTCATGGTCTCTGAACATTCTTCTCCTGAGATTTTTATGTTTTTAAAGTTTTGTCCCATAGGACTTTACAGTCTGGCCCAAATTAACTTCAATGTTCTCAAAAAAAAAAAAAAAGTTTGTGTTTCTAGGCTTTTGCTCATGTTATTCTCTCTTCCATCATTGCTAGCTGTATGAATTTTTAAGACCCAGGTCAATTATCACCTCCTTTATGACTTTAGGTAGGTAAATGAGATATTAGAGAATTAAGTGGGATTTTCCTGATGGTCCAGAGGTTAAGACTTTGCCTTGCAATGTAGGGAGCATGGGTTCAGTCCCTGGTTGGGGAGGGAATGTCTCATGGCCAAAAAACCAAAATGTTTAAAAAAAAAAAAAGCAGCTATATTGTAACAAATTCAATAAAGACTTTAAAAGTGGTCCATATCACAAAAATCTTTTTAAAAAAGAAGAGAATTATGTAAACTGTGATACATTAAGAATTTACAGTTGACCCTTTAACAACTTGGGGGTTATGGGTGCCAAGGCATGCATGCAGTTAAAATCCCAGGTATAACTTTGTAGATAGCCTTCCGTATCTGCCATCTCACATTCTTGAATTTAACCAACCTCAGATAGTATGGTGCTGGAGTACATATTTATTGAAAAAAAATCCGCATTTAAGAAAATTGGTATAGTTCAAACTTGTATTGTTCAAGGGTCAACTGTATAAGGTATTATCATGAAATTGAGCCTCAAAGATTTTAATGTAGTCCTTGCTCTCTAGCCAGTGATGACCCCTATCTCTCTCACCCCATCTCATTTCTGGATAATTAGGCCTTCAGTCATCCGTATGGCCAGAATTCTTAACAGCCTTAAAAACTGCTTCACCATAACTGAGAGAAACTAATCAAGTTTGTATTAATAGAACGCTAACAATTCCTTCTTTTTTAAAAAAAAATATTTGGCTGTGCTGAGTCTTAATCATGGCATGAATAATCTTCAGTTGCAGCCTGCAGGATCTAGTTCCTTGACCAGGGATCAAACCCAGGTCCCTTGCATTGAGAGCTTAGAGTCTTAGCCACTGGACCACCAGGGAAGTCCCATATCAATTCCTTCTTTACCTTAAAACTGTGACATTCTGGTATTTGAAATTTCAAAGGAATGGGGAAATTTTTCATTTTATTTATTCAAAAAGTCATTTATCAGCACCTCTCGGGTACTAAGCTAACAGTGCAGAAGCCCTCTACACTGCCCACTGCTGTAGTTACAGCATTCGTCATTGTCTGGATTACTGTTAGGCCTCCCTGAGTCTCCATTCCACTTTCTACACAGATGCCAAGTGTTATTTCTTAAAAACGAGTCTGATCGAATGGATAAGGAATCGGTGGTACATATACACAATGGAATATTACTCAGCCATTAAAAAGAATACATTTGAATCAGTTCTATTGAGATGGATGAAACTGGAGCCCATTATACAGAGTGAAGTGAGCCAGAAAGAAAAGCACCAATACAGTATACTAATACATATATATAGAATCTGAAAGATGGTAATGATAACCCTATATGCGAGACAGAATAAGAGACACAGATGCATAGAACAGTCTTATGGACTCTGAGGGAGAAGGTGAGGGTGGCACGTTCTGAGAGAATAGCATTGAAACATGTATATTATCATATGTGAAACAGAACACCATTCCATGTTCGATGCATGAGACAAATGCCCAGGGCTGGGGCAATGGGATGACCCAGAGGGATGGGATGGGGAGGGAGGTGGGAGGGGGGTTCAGGATGGGGAACACATGTAAATCCATGGCTGATTCATGTCAATGTATGGCAAAAACCACTACAATATTGTAAAGTAATTAGCCCCCAACTAAAATAAATAAATTAAAAAAAAAAAAAAAAACAAGTCTGATTATGTTGTTCCTTTAGTAATTTCCCACTTCTTCAAGATAAAGTCAATCCCAGGAGGTGTATGTGACCTTTCATGTACTTGTCATGACCTACAATGTCTCCTGTCTTATCCCTGGCCATTCTCTGCCCTCACTTATAGCCCTTTATCCACACCATACTTCTCAAACAACACCTTGAAGTTACCAAGAAACCTTCTCATAGATACTCAAGCTGGTCCTCTGGCCATGGCCACTCCAACTTCTAAAGCTGGACAACTTTAAGACAGCTTCTTAAACACCTTGTTTAAGAAGTTTTCCTGACCCCAAATATCTATTTCTTTTATGTCCACTCCCCCAAATTGGAAATGTTTACACTGTATGTTTTCTAAATTTCTGATTATAAAAGACATCTTACTGAAAAATTATGAAAAATATATAAAGAATGATAAAATAATAGATCACCAACTCCACTTCAGATAGTCACTGCTAAAATTTTAATGCATCTCTATTATTGCTATATATCTCCAAGTTCATAATACAAGCTGATTTGTAGCTGATTTTTTTTTTTTTTTACTGTTTTTAAAATTGACATGTAGTTAATTTACAATATTGTTTATGTTTCAGGTGTATAGAAAGTGACTCAGATGTATGTATATATATACACATATGAATATATACACATTCTTCACAGATTCTTTTCCATTATAGGTTATTACAAGATACTGAATATAGTTCTCTGTGGTATACACTAGCTTCCTTTTGTTTATCTATTTTACATATATAAATATATATATATATTAGTGTGTATATGTTAATTCCAAACTCGTAATTGATTCCTTCCTAATCCCACTCCTGCTATACCTTTTGGTAACTGTAAGTTTGTTTTCTATGTCTGTGAGTCAATTTCTGTATTGTAAATAAGTTTCATTTATATCATTTTTTCAGATTCCACATACAAATAGTATCATGTTATGTTTGTCTTGCTCTGTCTGACTTACTTCACTGTATGACAATCTCTAGGTCCATCTATGTTTCTGCAAATGGCATTATCTCTTTAAAGGCTGAATAACATTCTATTGTGTATATATACCGCAACTTCTTTATCTGTTCATCTGTCAAAAGACACTTGGTCTGTTTCCCTGTCTTAGCTACTGAAACAGTGCTGCTATGAACAATGGGGTGCCTGTTTTTTTGAGATCACGTTTTTCTCCATATAAAAGCCCAGAAGTGGGACTGCAGGGTCCTTGTTGCTCTTCTTGAACACAACAGACATGCCTCCACCTCAGGGCCTTTACACCTGCTGCTGTCGCTGCCTGGCATATCTTTTCCAGGTTATCAACACACCTCACTCCTTCATATCATCCACATTCAAGTACATCATTTCACCCCTTATCATTCTGCTGACACTGAAACCCCTCAACCCATATGCAAGATCATACGGCAACTCTATTTTTTGTTTTTTAAGGAAACTCCATACTGTTTTCCATAGTGGCTGCCCCAGTTGACATTCCCACCTAGAGTACAGGAGGCTTCCTTTTTCTCCACACTCTCTAGCATTATTTGTAGATCTTTCTTTCAATCATGGCCATTCTGACTGGTGTGAGGTGATACCACATTGTAGATTTACATTTCTCTAATAATTAGCAGCAAATTTGGACTATGTCAGCAAATTTGGAAAACTCAGCAGTGGCCACAGGACTGGAAAAGGTCAATTTTCATTCCAATCCCAAAGAAAGGCAATGCCAAAGAATGTTCAAACTACCACACTATTGAGTTCATCTCACACACTAGTAAAGTAATGCTCAAAATTCTCCAAGCTAGGCTTCAGCAATACGTGAACCGTGAACTTCCAGATGTTCAAGCTGGTTTTAGAAAAGGCAGAGGAACCAGAGATTAAATTGCCAACATCCGCTGGATCATAGAAGCAGCAAGAGACTTCCAGAAAAATAACTATTTCTGCTTTATTGACTATGCCAAAGCCTTTGACTGTGTGGATCACACTAAACTGGAAAATTCTGAAAGAGATGGGAATACCAGACCACCTGACCTGCCTCTTGAGAAACCTGTATGCAGGTCGGGAAGCAACAGTTAGAACTGGACATGGAACAACAGACTGGTTCCAAATAGGAAAAGGAGTACATCAAGGCTGTATATTGTCACCCTGCTTATTTAACTTATATGCAGAGTACATCATGAGAAACGCTGGGCTGGACGAAGCACAAGCTGGAATCAAGATTGCCAGGAGAAATATCAATAACCTCAGATATGCAGATGACACCACCCTTATGGCAGAAAGTGAAGAACTAAAGAGCCTCTTGATGAAAGTGAACGAGGAGAGTGAAAAAGTTGGCTTAAAGCTCAACATTCAGAAAACTAAGATCATGGCATCCGGTCCCATCACTTCATGGCAAATAGATGGGGAAACAGTGGAAACAGTGGCTGACTTTATTTTGGGGGCTCCAAAATCACTGCAGATGGTGACTGCGGCAATGAAATTAAAAGACGCTTACTCCTTGGAAGGAAAGTTATGACCAACCTAGACAGCATATTAAAAAGAAGAGATATTACTTGGCCAACAAAGGTCCGTCTAGTCAAGGCTATGGTTTTTCCAGTGGTCATGTATGGATGTGAGAGCTGGACTATAAAGAAAGCTGAGTGCCGAAGAACTGATGCTTTTGAACTGTGGTGTTGGAGAAGACTCTTGAGAGTTCCTTGGACTGCAAAGAGATCCAACCAGTCCATCATAAAGGAAGTCAGTCCTGGGTGTTCATTGGAAGGACTGATGTTGAAGCTGAAACTCCAATACTTTCTTTGGCCACCTGATGCGAAGAGCTGGCTCATTGGAAAAGACCCTGATGCTGGGAAAGATTGAGGGCAGGAGGCGAAGGGGGCAACAGAGGATGAGATGGTTGGATGGCATCACCGACTCGATGGACACAGGTTTGGGTAGACTCCAGGAGTTGGTGATGGACAGGGAGGCCTGGCGTGCTGCGGTTCATGGGGTCGCAAACAGTCGGACACGACTGAGCGACTGAACTGAACTAATACTGGGAGTTAAATAATCAAACTGTCTTCTACAAACATCAGGTTCAGTGAGTTCTTTTCTTGATCTTATTTTCGCAGTTTGTTGAATTAACCTATTCATCAAAAAACAGTAGAGCTGCCTTATGCTCTGCAAAAAAAAGAGGGGGGGGACTGCATGATACGTGCAAATAAAACACAAATACAAGACGATCAATAACTATAAGACATTGGTGTCCTTTCCCGCTAAGGCAAAAGAAAAAAAGCAAAAGACCTTGCGACTCCAGCAGGCACAGCTGTCGCCGGCTCCTACGGAAGGAGCTCAACGAAAATAAGACAAAGGTCACTGAATATATGGCGGCGGACCACACGGCCTTCGCTCTCCTCTGCCAGGACCACTAGTCCTCAGCTACTTTTCCCAGCCTCTGGGAAAACAAGGGTAAGAGCCTAGGCCGGGCGTTCAACACACAGGAAGGACCAACACCGAAGACAGATTTTTGGCCCAACCCACGCGGAACCCAGACAACTGGCCGCCCTCTACCGCGCCTGCGCAGAACAGTCTGTCCGCTCCAAGGGCTTTGTGAGCGCGACACACACACACACACACACACACACACACACACACACACACACACACACACACACACACACACACACACACACACACACACAAAAACACACACACACACTCACCCGCCGACGTAGTTAAGCGAGAAGAGTCAGCCTGTGTGCTCCGGAATCCCGATCTAAGCCCTCCTAAAAAAGTCCTCCCGGAGAAGCTTAGCTTGCTTCCTCCCCACATCACGACAGAACGGATACGCCTCTTCCGGTCCCTCCCGCAGAAAATCCCCAACAGAAAGGTTCCGAGAGCCACCTTAATCATGGTCACTGTGATGGATAATATAGATGTGTGGCTGTAATTAGTATTCACGTTCCATGTCTAACTAGGCATTCAGTTAGACTATAGAATGCTTGCATTATCATGTTTCACTATACCTAGTCCTATATGACCTCTCAAAGCAGCCATCTGACCACCTCCAAGTAACCACTTAGAGCTGTGTGAGCTAGCCTTTTTTCCTGTATAGCTCTTTTCATACTTAACCGATGTCTCCCAAGGACATTTATACTCCTATCTATAAGACACTGACCCTAAGAGAATCACAGAAAGATCTGAAGCATTTCTTAATGCTTGTTCCCCCTTTCAAGGCACTCAAATGTCAGAGGGTCCTAAGTCTAAACTGAAAATTTTATTTTCTGAGTGACCTGATAATATTCCGGACAGGGCACACAGTATGTAGCAAGGGAACTGTTAAGTCACTCAGGCTAGGCAACTTCACTTAAGAATTAGAACAAGCAATCATTTACATTTTACTTCTGTGTAACAGCCTTTCCTTGGGTAAGAACAATGATAAATCTCCAACACTGAAGGTAAAAAAAATCATTGTACATTTTTTACCAGCAGGTTCAGATTGGTAAAGGTTTCTGTGAAATTAGTGAAATCTACGGCTCAGTAATGGTCTTTCCCTTATAGTTTCTTAGTAAAATATTGACTACCTCCTAAGTGGTTGCAAATTTATCAGCTGTCTTCAGAGCTCCCCTCTCAATATATTAATACATGATCATCTCTCCCAACTGAAGTTGTAGAAAGCTCTTCACGAAAGAACATTTATTAGCATGTGTTCTATTTGCTGGAGTGAGATCCCAGGAAAAAGCAAAGCCAAAGTTTGCTTTCACATCAGTTCGACAACAAAGGCAGTCATTTGCCTTAAGACCAAGAGGAAACAAAGTCTCTTGAATACCTACCGGTTTGGTTCAGTTAAGCAAAACTAGCTTACAGAATTTTTCTCTACAAGTACCAACAAAAGGCTTTTCTAATGATGCTTAAACACAAGTTGTGCTGGAAGGACTAGCAGCTATGTGATGTATGGTTGTCCTTGGAGTTATTTCCCAGATCTCCATGGTCTCACCCATATTGTAAACTAGAATCTACAGTTTATTTTGCTATAAAACTAAAAATCTATTTAATATTTTGCAATTCAATTTTATAACTTTATATAAACTTTTAAAATTCAAGTTAAGGGTAAAGTTCTCCCTTACAGCAAACAGCTTTATCTCTTTGAAATAACTCTACTACATCCACTCAGGTTTAACTGGTAAATTTCTGTATTTATAAAATTCCATACAAATTGGTAACTTAGGGTAATTTTATATTAACATTACCAAAACCAAAATAGGAAATAGGAAAACCCTGTGGGTGACACCTAGTAAACCTTTAGGGTATAAATGTAACTCATTACACATGAGTTATTTTAAGGGCTATTAAGTTATTTTAAGCCCATCTTCTCCTTTAGGTTTAGATATTACAAATTCTATTTAAAACTGAAGAACTTAAGGATTAGAAGTGTTTAAGACCTTATATAGTTTAAGAAAATGAGTTCCACAGTGATTAAGTGATTTGCCCAAAACCATCAAGAAGCAAAGCCAGGACAATCCAATGAATCTAAGACTATTTCCACTACCCCGTGCTTTGTACAGGTTAAACACTTTAATAATTTATAACTACTATTTATACTTTATGTCTTTCTTTGAAGAAAAAGAGTAACTCAGACATTAAAAAATAGATGATTTTTGGAAAGTTTAACTATTATGTATTATACCATTAGAAATAGATGCTTTTTAAAAAAGACATTTTACAAGGGTAGGAAACATGTACACTGAAATTCCACACCAATCTTTATTTATACTTAGGGGCCTGAAACAAATCTTATAATTACCTCTTCCAAATTACACTTTATTCTCTTAATGGTGTGGTTTACCCCCATTACACAAAAACAAGTATGATTATTAATACACTAGAAATATTTTAAAAGAAAACCTCTTAAGACAGATTTTATTAACCAATCCAGACAAATAATTCTCTCAAAAAATTAATCTATTAATTTTCTGGTGGTGTCATTTTAGAAAAGATTTCATAACCAAATTACACATCTAATTAATTTACGTAGAAGTTTTAGCATTCACATCCCAAATCATGGAAGCCCTATTTTTTATAAAATCTTACCACTCAAGGTAAACATACTTCATTACATGTCAAGGAAATGATGAATTTTCTAAACTGAAAACCCAAATATCTAACACTGATATATTTACTAATAATCATATACATCATGACTATGCTTTTAAAACTATCTACAGATTTAAATGATAAGCTGGTATATTATGGCAGAGTAAATCAAACTGTCAAATAATACTTTTGGCTCTAGTTCACATCTTGCCCAAAAATGTGCGTATCATAGCCAGAGTTTTTCTGTAGAATTTTATTTTGAAAATATTATTTCACTTGAAGATTGCTCTAAAAAACATCTTAAGATATGAAAATGTTATACAACTTATTACAAATTAATCAGATAATTAGTTCTGTAATTAGGTACACGGTGTTAGCTCATCTACATAAAAAATATTGCACATTTTCCTTTATTTTGTCTCCAGATGTGACTGATGTCTAAACTATATAGAATTCCAAACTATTTAAAAGTTACTGTGTGAAATGTCAACTTTATAAATATCAGAACTAACTGCACTGTAAAACAATCATTTTGGTAAACATGCATTTATTCACAGTTGATTTGTTTCTTCAAGATAAATGCATAACTGCTCAAAATTATTTAAGAACCTATGTAGAGGTACAAGAGCACACTATTACAAGTCTATTTCTACCTTCATTTTGAGGAAACACTGATCTTGGCAAAAACCTGGCTTACTTTCAAATGAACTATTGCTGGTAAGAAGGCATACTTTAAAACTTCTCTGTGATCTGCACCTGCTCTTTCCTTTTTAAATTAAAATTTAAAAGCATTGGTTTTCAGAGGTTTATCTATTGTGGCACAAGAGAGTAATCATATAAAATGGACCCTAGAAGCAGCTCAGCATTTCAGTGCCTGCAGAGCCTCATTTTATTCGTAAGTTATGACTGCCTTAAACTGCTAGACCACTCACTGATCATAATTTTAAGAAAGTGACAAAACCAAATCATTTTAATTTTATGAAATTGACACAAACCTGCATAACACAGTATTCCTCCACTGTGCTGAGGTCATATTATACTTTAAAAATATAAATAAACATATTCAATTGTGAGTTTTAGTTCTACAGTAATCCCAAAGTGTTTAAAATACACTTTAAAACAGAAGTGGTAACTGCAGAATATAGTTCCGGACTTGAATTGCTATTAGTGTCAAACACAATCATTCCTTATAAATAATTCTAATGGTGCACTGGTCTGATTGATTCCAGCAATTTCATTAACAGGAGTGAACCATACTTTATACAGAGAATATATTACTTGAAAATCCCCCAAACAGGAAAAATTTAGAAAGCTGTCAAATGCTTTCAAATGAAAAGTAAAGATCTGTTTCTGGCCCTCTTCTACACCCTTATAGTTGGAATCTGACAAAAATCCATGGGTACAATTTACAAACTTTGACAAACTATTAAGTTAAAACCATTTTCTTTGGGGGAGATGAGAGAAAGTATCTTTAAAACCTGTTATACAAAATTCCAGCTGCCTTTTTATAAAAGTACGTTCCTTAGATTAAAATCATAAAATTAAGGTGCAAGAGTTTAACAAAAATGAACTAAAGAGCTTTATTGACATCACAGTACATTCAAGAATAATTTTAAGAACATTACAGCTGAAAGAGAATGGCAAGTTTATAGTCTTATTATGCACTATTTTTTGAAAAAAATGTAATAGAAAGAAATCCTATTAAGTAACTTGGAGCAGCATTTGAAAAAAGTACACCTATTTACAGATAAAAAAAAAAAATTCTGGTTTCACCTACACAGCCACAATATGCCTCTATAATGAGACAAGCCCTTAAAACTCATGGAATTTTTTAAACATCATGGCATTCTTGCCACATCATTCCTCAGCGTTTACGACGGGGAGGGGTTGTTGATCTGAAAAAAAGAAAGGGAAAAGATAAAATTTAAAAATAAAAATGTATTTTATACTAAAGAATCTGCAATTTTCAAATAAATACTATTATATAGGATTTCTAAAATTACTTATGATTATGATCATTTATCAAGTACCAAACTGAGTTTATTAACGAGAGAGAGAGAAAGGACACTTTCAACTTTGAATAAATTCAAATTTTTTTTTTTTTAAATCAGACAAAATACTTTAAAAAGTATACTACCTTGATCGGGACTTAGACTTGTGTTTGCGGCTTGCCTTCTTACCAGACCTTTGAGATTTCTCCATGGATCGCGATCGACTATGTTTAGGCTTCTTAACCTTCTTTTCTTTGCTACTTCCTGGAGATTCAGAACTGCTCCTTCCACTAGAATCAGAGCCTGAATGTTTTTTACTATCTTTGGTAGTGCTTTTCTTACTATCCTGTCTAGAATCATGTCTTATAATTTTAACAGATATAGAACCACTCCTAGAGAACGTTCTTTCACTTTCTCGTTTCCTTTTTAACCTATCATCCTGACTACTGAACTTAAAGTCTTTTTCTTCCCTTTTTTGTTTCTCTTTTCTTTTATCCTGTTCACGATCCCTCTCTCTGTCTTTCTTTTTCCTATCTTTATCTATACTTCGACTCCTCTCCTTTCTCCTCTCTTGTTCTTTAACCTCACCTTTATGCTTATGACTGCTTCCACTAAGACTTCCACGTTGATCATCAATTTTACGTCTATCTCGACTCCTACTACGACTGGACCGATTGGTTCGCCTATCCCTTGAGCGACTTCTACTTCTACGTCTCTCTCGGGAAGGACTTCGATTTCTTCGTCTTTCTCTTTCAATGCTATTTCTATTAGATCTCCTCCTATCTCTAATCTTTACTCTAGCCCTATTGCTCTCTATTTTAATTCTGCGAGAGTAACTTCTACTCCTACTACGCCTAGCTTTAATTGTTGGAGATCTGCTCCTACTATGTCTCTTTTTTCTTTTAGGAGAAGAAGATCGGGAAGAAGAGCGACTACTACCTGAGCTAGAACTGTATGAAGAGCTAGAGACAGAACTACTAGTACTACTACTTCGGCTATTGCTACTGGAACTACCACTACTAGAACTTCCTGATCTACTCCTTCCTTGTTTCTCTTTTTCTTTATGCTCTCTTTTTGGTTCTAAAACTGATGTAGTTTCATTTGGAGTTCTTTTCTTTTCATTAACCACATCACCATCTGCTTCTCTTGCTTCTAGCAATGATAAACTATTTTGCTCTTTATGGATAAATTCATTCATCTCTTTTGTAACCCTTTCTGATTGTTGCTTTTCTTCTGAAACATAAAAAAACAAAAATAGTAAGAAAGGCAAACATACAATGAAAAAACTTCCATACTAGCAAATTTCAAGCTATAAGACTATAAAAATAGAGCAGCACTGTTCAACAGAAATAAAATGCAGTAAGCAATTCAGGGTTTTTTAACAGCTACTCTTGCCTGGAAAATCCCATGGACAGAGGAGCCTGGTAGGCTGCAGTCCATGGGGTCACTAAAGAGTCGGACACGACCGAGCGACTTCACTTTCACTTTTCACTTTCATGCATTGGAGAAGGAAATGGCAACCCACTCCAGTGTTCTTGCCTGCAGAATCCCAGGGATGGCAGAGCCTGGTGGGCTGCCGTCTATGGGGTCGCAGAGTCAGACACGACTGAAGCGACTTAGCAGAGCAGAAACAGTTTTTTAACAGCTACTAAAAAGAAACAGGTTTGAAATTAATTTTCATATTTTATTAACCCAACATATAAAAAATATTATCATTTCAACACGCAATGAGTTAAAAAGAAAATCGAAATATTCTGCTCTTTTTTTGTATTGTAAAATCTTTGAAGTCTAGTCTGTATTATATACCTACAGCACATTTCAATTTGAGCTGACTCCATTTGAAATGCTCAGTAGCTACATGCAGTTAGCTACCTGTCTGGACAGTACAGCAATGGAGTACCCAAGTGCAGAGGTACAGTAAAGCAAGTAAGAAAACATTTCCCTCTTACACATTAAAGCAACCTGAGGGTAAATAAGTAATTTATAGGAAATTTTGGCTGTTAGCTCAATAATTACTTTTCAAATTGTCCAGTAAGATTTTCAAACAATCAAGTCTAAGTAAATATTCTTTCACTATTCCTAGTATCATTATATATCCTAGTATCATTATATAAACTAAGAGCTGTACACATGTATAGCATTTTACATAATTAAATTCTACAGTGAAGTTGCTCAGTTGTGTGTGACTCTTTGCGATTCCATGGACTGTAGCTTACCAGGCTCCTCCGTCCATGAAATTTTCCAGACAAGAATACTGGAGTGGGTTGCCATTTCCTTCTCCAGGGGATCATCCTGACCTGGGGATTGAACTCGGGTCTCCCACATTGCAGGCAGACCCTTTACCCTCTGAGCCACCAGGAAGCCCAACTAAATTCTAAAAAGTCTTCTATTGTCCTTAAATATGTTAGCTACAAATTACTCTTCAATAGCTTACAAAGTATTCCTTTCAAGTTTTTTCATTTTAGGAACTTCAATGAGAAATAAAAAGACACCAAATAGCTTAACTTAATAGTCAGTAGAATTAATGTCTCCCAAAACAATAGTTTAACTTTCATAAACTACATACTTTTAATAATAAATTTTGACTTTAAGTTTGATAAAAATTGCAAATGAGTCAAAAACCTTAGTTTCAATTACATCACGTAGTATTTATAATCTAGCTTTGATTCTATCCTGTTATTTTTAGGTTGGTTAAAAAATAATAAAAAGAAATACAAACTAACTGTACAGACACTGAGTCTAAAAGATATACCTTCCATCTGTTTATCATGTAACAGCTGCTGTTCTTTTTCTTTTCTCCAAAAAGCTTCCTGTTTTTGCCGGATTCGATGCCGTAATTCCTCATCATCAGTGTCAGATGATTCAGAACCTCGGTTGCTCCTCTCATCTTCACTGTCTCCTGATCCGTAACCACCCAGTCCACCTGTGTGCATAAAGCCCAGTCTATCACATGTAAACATTATTCTATGTACTAAAAACTTTTTAAGGTCCGAGAAGAAAGCTCATTTCTTTTTTCATTGCCTTTTCTTGGAAAAATATGCTTATTCGGGGTGGGGAGGAGTATAAACTACAATGTTTAAGGAGTACACAGAATCCTCAAGAAAACTGATACTCAGTATCTTATTCTTTCAAGAATATTTCATATATTGTTCACCATAGGGAATCTTGAAAATGACCATCTTATTGTCCCTGCTAACCAACAACACTATTTAATAGGGCAGTAACAAAGCCTTACTAAAGCATAATCAATTCAAACTATCTTATACAAGTTTATGATGATCCTGAAAATATTTCAAAATTAACTCTTTCACTGATCAAAATTCAAAAATCCAAGGGATGCTAAATATTTTTTTCCTAACAAAATTAGAATATGGTAATTCTCAATGGTACAGAAATGGCAAGGTGCTATATAACTGCTCCCCACCCTGAAGTGATCTAGATAGTAGTCATAACAAGATCACACAGGCATTTGGTTTTACCCATTTCTGCTGGTCCTCACAAATATTAATTTGAAATGCATATGCGGAAAAGGCAAGTTCAAGCTTTTATACACTTGATAATGTATCATGCAAATGGCAAATTATGAACATCACTACTATCATGCTCTAAGATAAACCCTTTCCTCTATGGTAAAACTTGACTTGCTGCAATACAATCTAAATAAAGATCCTTATAAGCATTTATGGATAGGTTCTTCCCTAAGGCATGTATGCAATAATTATGAAAGTGAGCTTAAATGCTACCATGGCTAAATTATGAACTATTATAACTTGTACTAATAAACTATGAATTAGTCACCACATTTATAATAATGTCACTGTGAATGCTTTAGTTAAAAAAAAAAAAAAAAAAAAAAAAGCAAACCTTTTAGAGACTGATATTACCCTAAGACCTAAACTTTATACACTGAGTAGGCCCAGTACAGTTTCTCAACAGAACATGTAGAGAGACAAGGTAAGTGTGATTTTCCCTTTAAGGCCCTCTCACAAATAAGGAGAATACTTACCGAGTCCAGTGAGGGAAGCCAGTGCACTGGACTGTGCCAGCTGTTTTGCAGGAGCTTTGTATCACATCAACAACAGGAACAACATGTTAACACAAATAGCCACGATTTCATAGTCATGAGAGTCTACGGTATTGTTAAATCTACTACTATTGCTGCTTTTTGGGGAGAGAAGAAACATTAAAAACATAACATTCATTTTAAACCAGTAGTATGTCTGGCCTTGAAATTATAATTCTGATGTGAGCTGAAACTGGTTGATAATGAGGGAAAATGTTGACCAATACACTTGTATTTTTCTTTTTGAGGTATGGACTATAACTAAAATTTTCTTTCAATATACTTTTTAAGTGTTACTAAAAATATGGGGGGGGGCACATATTACTTGCTTCTGTAAGAATTACAAGTGGTAACTGTGAAAATTCTGAAGGTTCATAATTCAATAGTCAAACTAAATGCATTAGAAATCATACACCAATACCATGGTATCTATATATTAAAAAAAAAATCAGGTGAAATTGAACATAAAGAATTTTCCACAGTACATGTTACAGAACAACAGCAAAATTGCTAATTTGTGCTTAGGTAGGTTGGATAAAACAAAAATATATGTATAGTTTTAATATGGTGTCTACAAATCTAATATTTCCCAAAGAGTTAGAACATGCAAGAGGATCCATAATCTGCTAGTAATTCAACAAGGACAACAAAAAAGTCCAAAGTAGCCACCAAAACCAAAGAGCCCCAGAAAAAGAAAACCAGGAACACCCACAATATACCTTTCGTTGCTTTCCGGTGTGCATCTTTGGCTATGTAATAAATTTCTTCATCTGTGACATCCAGTAGAATTTCAGTCAGAAGCATTTTTGTCAGCAACATCTAAGGAAGGATATTTTATACATTTGTTTTTTATTCCTAATTTAACTATTACAGTTACTAACACAGTTTGACATTTTCAAAAAAATTAAAAGCCAAAGCCATTTTATAAAACATTTTTAAAGATCAGATTAGCTATTCTAAGGAACAGAGTGTCTTGAAAATTACTGTAAATTATCAGCACTTTAAAAACATTTTAAATCATATGGATTAAAATATATATAAGAATTTATCTATAAAGCAGAAACACTAAATTCTAATTCTGGAGACAAAACATTTTTTTTTTAAGTCCCTATTAATAAAAGTTTCCAAAAGTGTTTTAAGTTGAGAATATCCTTTCACTTAATAATATTATTCTTAAGCACCACAATACTAGTTTTTTATGTCACTTAGGAATTTACATTAACCCTCAGCTCAAAGTAAATCTGAGGGGAAAAAAAACAAGGAACATAAGGAAACGGCAATTACTGCATTTTGTGAAATGAAATCCTTTTTTCTTTATTACTATCATATAGCATACAATAGACTTGAAATAAGAGCTGCATTCTAGCACTCGTTGCTTGGCTACCAACAGCTGTTTCAAATGTGGACCTCTCTGGGATCAAGATTACTCATCTACTCAAATAAGAGTACACCGAATCAGCATCATCTAAGGACATTCCAAAGATCACTGACCAACCAACATGAGAAACTCAGCATATTATATACCCAATCTCAGAAATCTACAGTACACATTATAGACACTGAAGGCTGTGAAGTCTTTGAATGAAACATCTTTAACTGTGTTAAACCTAGAGCTTCCTAAATTTATTTTTCTATACGTTCTTTTAATCTTCTTCAGTATACAAAAAACACACTTTAGAAAATAATGCTGTACTTAGTCACTCAGTCATGTCTGACTCTCTGTGACCCCATCCATGGACTGTAGTCCACCAGGCTCCTCTGTCCATGGGGATTTTCCAGGCAAGAATACTGGAGTAGGTTGCCATGCCCTCCCCTCCAGGTGATCTTCTCAACCCACGGATCAAACCTAGGTCTGCATTGCAGGCAGATTTGTTACTATCTGAGCCACCAGGGAAATGTTCTCTTGGGTCTCATGTAGTATTAATAAAACACTATTTAATCATGCTGTTGATGCTAGAAAATGTTCTTAATAACTGCTTTATAAGCTGTGATTTCATATATTATGAGTTACTTGGATTTTTCAGACATTAGTGCCCAGCAAATATACATCTTATAACTGTTTTATAAGTTCTCAAGTTTAAGATAGCCAACCAAAAATTTTTAAAAAATTATTAACAAGATGAATCCTATAATGTAATACTGAATGTCATTGTATCTCAAAAAAAATTTTTTTTAAGCCTGTACATGGTAAAGGTAAGAAATTTAACATTCTACCATTTGATACTCTTTTTCTTCTTCAGTCATCTCTGGTTCACTTTGTTCTTCTTGAGGAACTGGAGATGGACTTCTGGTGACTTTTCCACTGCTTGCAGCCTCAACATTTTCAGTGTCTTCATCTTCCTCATCACTATCCTAAAAAAAAGTAACAGCACTTTTTGGGCCACCCAAATTCATGCTTATGTCATAAAATAATTATCTTAAATATTCTATTTCAAATTAAAATAAAGTCTATGAAATTAAAGTCTATGAAACAGATACATAAAAATGAAATTTCTCTCTAAATAACATTTTTGTGCTAGATCTCATTTGGTAATTTAAAGAGAGGAAATACAAGATTACAAGATGGCTTGTGAGAATTAATTTCAATTTTTTTCCCAAGTTTTTCTAAGATAAATAACTAGAAGTACATCATGCCCAGAGATTGACTTAATTAATATACATTATATATGATGGTCCTGAGATGAGTGGTATGTAGAATTTTGGATAAATGGGCCAGTCATATATTCAGTATAACTTTTATAGCTGTAAATTTAAGCTTTTTACCTAAAATCATGTGACTTAAAAAAAAAAATCTAAAGTCAGTTTCCAGATCTAAACTGGTTAATGAAATTTGTCTTTTTTTTTTTTTTTAGCTACATGATGGACAGATAAGCAAGAAATGAGGTTTACTTCACATAGAGGAAATACCAGCAGTTTGTCTCTTTGTATAGTTTTAGGTTTTCAGTATCCAGATGGCACACCTTAAAAAAGCAGATTCTTCTTTAGGCAAAGAAATATTCCACAGTCACTCTTAACAATCGTACTAAGTAAAAGCCAAGGTGATCACCTAAAAAATACTATGGAAAGACTATTCAAACCAGAGGAAGACTACATGTAAAAACAAGTCCAAAGGCATCTGGGAGAAAAGGGAAGACAATCTCCAGTTTTGAGGTATTTTTTTTTTTTTTAGACACTTAAAAAAAAACATCAAACTGGGAAATCTACTATTTCATGTAGAGATTAAAAAAAAATTTTTCTTTTTAAAGATAAATTTTAATAGTGGTAGCCTGTTGTTTCTTATCTGCATAACACCCAGAACAAAATCACATCTTCAGTATCGTTGTTTAAAAAAAAAAAGTAGCTTATGGCATTCATGGAATTGAAGCAAAGCCAGTACCTGCTTGAAATGAAGTCAAAGTCGCTCAGTCATGCCTGACTCTTTGCGACCCCAAGGACTATAACAGTCCATGGAATTCTCTAGGCCAGAACACTGGAGTGTGTAGTTTTTCCCTTCTCTGGGGGATCTTCCCAACCTAGCGATCGAACGCGGGTCTCCCGCATTGCAGGCAGATTTTTTACCAGCTGAGCCAACAGTTAATTTGCTGTGCTTGAAACTTATTTCTGAAGGAAAAAAACGCCCTTGGGAGGAAGAATTTCCTGAATTGCATACTGGCCAGTTCTGCGGCTGTCATACCAGCTAGAAGCATATTGCTGCTAAAAACAAAAAAATTCTCAAGCCATTCATGCCATCTAACTGCTAAGAGATTTAAAGAGTTAAAACCTTATGTTACTTTCAGTACCTGTCAAAAACTATGAAAGTTATCATATCCTCTAGTGTAAGTATAGCTGTTTTATAGGCCATCACTAGGGAGTTCACTGTACTGCAATAAAGGAACAGAGATTTGTTTGTCAAGGTAAAACCTATTATCTAGCACCTCACTGAGTAATTTCTCTCTGGAAGGAAACATTTTATACATTTGCTGCCCTCTTTCTCCTTACTACCCTCAGTAACACATATATAAAAATAAACTCCAATATACTTAACTGAAAGTTAATCTCAAGGATACTACTCTAGTACTTTTTCAAAGACTAAATTAATACCTATTTATTTTGACAAACTTTTTAAAACTGAAATATATTTGATTTACAATGTTTCAGGCATACAGCAAGGGCTTTATTTTTCAGATTCTTTTCCATTATAGGTTATTACAAGGTACTGAACACAGTTTCTGTGCTACACAATAGGTCTTTGTTTTTTATTTTATATATAGTAGTGTACATCTGTTAATCCCAAATTCCCAATTTATCCCTCCCTCTATCTTTCCCCTTTGGTAAACATGTTTCTTTTCTATGTCTGTGAGTCTATTCTGTTTTATAAGTAAGTTCATTTGTATCTTTTTAGATTTCACATATGTATTCTTTTAGATTCCACATACAAATGCTATATGGTATCTGTAAATGGTAGACTGGTGCAGCCTCTATGGAAACTACAATAGCCAAGACGTGGAAGCAACCTAAAGGTCCATCGACAGATGAATGGATAAAGATGTGGTATGTGTGTATATATACACATATACACACAAAGGAATATTACTCAACTATAAAAAGGAAAGAAATAATGCCATTTACAGTAACATGGATGAACCTAGAGATTATCATACCAAATGAATTAAGTCAGAAAGTCAGTTAACTTTTTCAAATAGATGCACAAGGAGTTTCAGATCAAGAAAGTCTACTTACAAATTTACTCCTCTGAGGTAAACGAGGGCCATCTCCTCCTTCAGCATCATCTGCGGCCTTCTTTTCTTTTTTGGACAACTGTGAACGTTGTTGCTCCATTCTTTCTTTCTCCAACTTCTTCTGCTTTTCACGTTCCATTTTTTCAAGACCTTCTCGAATCCAAGCTGGAAGAGTCCTGCGTTTTACTGCATCTGTTTCACATGGGACAAAATATTCGTAAGTCAGTTAAGTAAAAATCATAAATGCATGAGTTCTTTATTCTTAAATTTCTACAATCCTTGTCAGTTAAAAAAAAAATTTTGGTGCCCTTTAAGTGCTTGTGAAAAATACTATCATTCTCTAGCAAGGCAGTGGTAATAAAAACAATTTACTAAACATTATGCTTTTCTTGAAAATCGTCACTTTTAATAGCAAAAATAAATATGGCTTTAACACTTATAATGTGCCAGGGCACTGGGAAAGTCCATCATCTCACTTAATCCTACAAAAGCACTAAAAGAGCACTTCATCTTTTTAAGTGATGAAACTGATGCTCAAAGAGATTAAGTGTTGTGCTCCAGGTTACAAAGACAATAAGTAGTGATGTGGGATAATTCAGAGCCTACTGTTACACTATGCTGTTTCCTAAAATATTGAGAGAATTAAACAAAACCATGACTCTTCACATTAAGAATTGAGTATTATTCCTTAAGTTAAAAAAGTTAGAATCTATTAATAAAATGTCTACTTTGTGATTAAAAAAAGAAAGACTTAAAAATCCATTAAGTGCTGGATTTGGATTTCCAGATAAAAAGGAACATATATATAACTTATTGATGGCTATTAAGTTCTATTATGTTATTTAAAAATTAAATTTTTTTGCCAAAATACTATGGAAAGTGAATGAAATAAATCAAAGAAATCAATCTGACAGCAGCATATCCAATGAACTGAGAGTGGAAAGAGTCCATAAAGAGAATGAATAGGTTTTAAAAGGGGGAACTGATCATACACTGGCAAAATGTATCTAACTATCAACATCAAAGAAATATCAACATGTTATGGTTATGATAAATTTAAATTTTATAACAAAAGGTTGGAGTTTAAGGTAAAGATTTATTTTAAAGAAAATTATTCAAAACTAAATATCTTAGATAGTATCTTTTTTATAATTTTAAGATTTATGAGTGTAAAATGACAGGACTTTAAAGTATCAAGTCCTAACATATGAGAGCATTAGAACAATTTAAGAAACCAAAGCGTCCTTTTTACATCACCAAGAAATCATGCCAATTGTGGTTCACTAAACTTAAATAGCTACCAATTTGTGGCGGCTCCTGCTTCACGGGAAGCGCAATAGGTGAACGCTGCCGATCCCTGAATGACGATGGTCTTTCTCTTCGATTCTGGGGAGGCGCCGGAGGTCCTGGAGGTCCTGGTTGCCAATAAGGAGGATGAAATCCACCTTGCGGTGGACCAAAAGCAGCCCCATGCTGAAAGAGTATTGCAGTTTATTTTTCTTCACATTAATACAATATACTCTCTGGGACACACGTGTGTTATGAACTGGGACAGTAGAAATCCATGTGTGCAGCAAATCCAAGATTTCCATGGTTCTAATATCCACCGGTATTTCTGTAGCCCTAAGAACCTAGGCTCACTTTTCTTAAGAAAGATAAAGATTTTCTGCCTATGTAAATCAAAGAGCCATATAAAATCCAGCTTCTAATATACTAAATTCAAGAAATATAGAAAAAGATATAAATTAACATGAGCTTTTCCATCCTGAATCCATTTATCAACTACTCCTTCCACTACCAAGAAATCAAATAAATCAATTTTTCTGTAATTAGAAAATTACAGGAAAAAAAATTTAAATCAATTCCAACTTCCTATTTATGAACTTGTTATTTCTATAATCTTGTAAGAAATAACTATTTTAATCAAAGATAAAAGCTAGTGAATCATTCTGTTAATTTTTTTGTTGTTGCAATTTTGCCATTTTCAGAGGCTTTTCTAAGCCAGATGCCAACAGAGCTTTTTATCTTTTTAGCATGGGGATCTATGAGCAAATAAATGCTGTGTGAGAAGCTCCCCATGACTACATTTTTTCAAAACAAACAAAAGCTGTCGTATCTGTATACCAAATATTCTTATACAAAAGGTATCTGAGTATGTATGAATAAGGGGATTACTGTCTCAAGGTTAATACTGTTCACGTTTATGCCCATTATCCATACAATTAGTGAAACAACATATGGGTTTTTTTCCAAAATTTTAAATGATAGCTCAGTTTAAAGATAACAAATGGCCATCAATTATTTCAAAATAACACCTAGCACTATAATTTAGGGTAGACCCTGGCAAAGTGATTAGAGAAAATAAAGCCCCACATGACACTATTCCCCATAGAGTTCTATGTCCCTAGGAATGAATCAGATGCTACAAAGGAAGTATGTACAATTCCATTAACATGTCATGTTAGAATGGGAAAAAAAAATGACAACACTAGAAAATGTCTTACTCTACACAGCAGAAGGAATTGCGTTTAGGAAGATGATCTATGTTCTTCATGTATTTTATTCATGTCTTAACCATAATCTATTTTTGACAAATAATGTATTCAACTACTGTGCATTTTCTAAACTTTATTTAATATTTAAAGGTACCATCTTGAAATTATAAATTAGAAAACAAAACATCATATAGCTATTGCACTTACACATTTCTCATTTTATCCAAATTTTTCCCTAATAGTCCTTTATACCATTTTCCTAAGCAAATTAAAAACCAGAAAATAAAAACCTAATGATTTTAATACTCAAAAACTAGTAACTTTTTTTGACACATACGTGCTTATCTGTACAAGACTGAAAAGTGAAACACATATCTTAGATACTCTTGATGAGACACTTCCAAAGAATGGATTACGTGCACATCTACAATATTAAAGCAACAAAATATCTTTCACCTGATAGTCAAACTGGTTCACTGGCCCCACTGCAAAATTATCGGGTGGTCCACCAAAGTTGTGATTGTTCTGGTTAAATATATGCCTGTTGTCAGGGGCAAATTCCCCACTGTCCTGACTGTTGCTGTCTTCAGAAGGAGGAACAATGTCCATTGGGCCTGGTGTTGGTGGCATCCATGGCTGATCTGGAGGGGGGTGTGGGGGCTGCTGATGCATTCCCCATTCTATTTAGGATTCAGGCATAAAAACATTCAACAGGGGGTTATAACAAAATCAACACAAATTTTTAAGATCTCAAGAAAGCTAGATTTTTCAGTAAAGAAACGGATTAAAAAATCTATGACTTCTTGGTCAAATTCCTTTTGTATATCTTAAAAATAAGCAATGAATCTAATAAATAATTCAAATGCGCTAACTACTAATTTATATCCTAAACAAATGGAAACCAAAATTACTTTTAATGAACATAACAAAATCCAAAGCAAATTTTTGCTCAATTTTTCTATTTGTGTTCAGTAACAATACCATAAAAATAATACCTTCCGATTTTTATATATTTCTTTCTTCCATGAACACATTTATCCTCACAACATCCCTGTGAGGTAGGGAAAAAACAGGTACTATTTTCGCAAATTTCAGGAGGGGAAACTAAGGCACACAGAGGTTTAAATCACTTGCCTGGGACACAAAGCCAGCACAGCAAAGTTGGGGAATGAGCATGCCAATATGAATCATCAATGAACGTAGGAACCAAAACATTTTCAAATGTGGGAAAATTTGGCACAGACTCAAGAAAACTAGAAATGAACTCTCTCTCAATATTAAAGATCAAAATATTCATTATTTTAAAAGTGGTATCAGAGGATTACTTCTTGAGCTTTCCATTCTCACACTGAGAAACAATAAGTACTAATAAGAAAACGGAGCTATGACTTCACTGTTAGCATATTCAAATGTAAGATTCGTCTATAAATAATTTGAAGTGACTGTTAAAAATAATAACACAAGTCATAGAAAACTGAACTAGCATCAAGGAACCTAAATCACACTGTAAAGTAAAAAAAACAACCAAACAAAAAAAATATACAGATAAAAACTTATGGAAGATCTTCACTATCTGAAAAAAAGGGAAGAGAAAAATGAACGGATGGTAGGGGCAGAGTATATTTGACAGACTAATCTGTCACAAAATGACACAATTTTTCTTTGATTAGAGACTAGACATGTTTTGCTCTGCCAGTGCTGCTGCTGAAAAGGCCAGAGGTTGCAACAGAGAGACATAGAATGCTCTCTTCCCTAGATGCCATGTGAGGTTTTCCAGTGTTCCCAGCCCCTGTCAGCCTAGGAATGAAGAACCAAGAAAAGAATCAAACTGAGTGCCACAATGCTAGGAGAATGAGTATAGAATAATTTTAACCATAAAATTTCAAGGTCAAATCTAACTGAAACTGCCTAGTCTTCAAGAAGCATTTATTTCAAGAAGTCATAAAACTAGGTGAATTAAATAATTTAATTTTAATCCTCATTTTATTTTAAAATTGAGTCCTAAAATTTGGAAAACATAAACAACAAACCTGGTTGCCACATTCTGTTAAAGTTTGAATCCCCTTGGAAATTCCCATGATTATTTGGACCAGACTCCATTGTAGACATATCCTGTCCGTTTGGCATCATTCCTGGTGGTTGTTCTACCATGGTTTGCTGTCCTGAAGCTTCTCTTTGGGCAATCCAAGCTTGAGCCAATGCAGCCCAGTCAATCTGGCCTAACAAAATTTAACATAGCAGAATTTGACATTCAGAATGTAGGAGCTAAAAGAACAGTGCCTCTATGTAAAATAAGCATTTTAATTATTCCTTACTAGAGATTTTAAATATTATAGAATGTTATAGTGGCTGCTGCTGCTGCTAAGTCGCTTCAGTCGTGTCGGACTCTGTGCAACCCCATAGACGGCAGCCCATCAGGCTCCGCCGTCCCTGGGATTCTCCAGGCATGAATACTGGAGTGGGTTGCCATTTCCTTCTCCAATGCATGAAAGTGAAAACTGAAAGTGAAGTTGCTCAGTCGTGTCTGACTCTTAGCGATCCCACGGACTGCAGCCCACCAGGCTCCTCCATCCATGGGATTTTCCAGGCAAGAGTACTGGAGTGGGCTGCCATTGCCTTCTCCTGTTGTAGTGGAAAAAATGCTTAAAAATAACGTATATTCAGTTTACAAAATAAATGACTTAAGACATTCAGAAAAGGACTTTACAAAATAACCAATTTCTAGTATTACTCATAAAAAAAATTTATTCCCTTTACCTTAGTTTATTGAATTTTTAAAACTCTTACTCTTTTTTTAAATCACTATAAGAACAAATGATTAAACACACTCTTTCTCAGACAGGTCCCATTCAGGTCTACACTGGATCCTACACACCTCAGGTGAGTATAGCTAGCTATTTCTGTTCCTTCTCAGTCACCTTTGTTTAGCATTTTTAACTCCTTTCTCCAGTCAAAATATAGCTCCTCAACAACTTAGTCATTTTTATTCAAAATGTATTGTTTCCTCTATCTTCATCAAAAATCTACAGCTTCTACTCATGTGATTAAAGTGACTGGAACTGTACATACATGTGGTACTACCCATGTCCATTTCCTGGTTTTCGTGTTATAACATAAATATGCAAAATGTAACCACTCAAGGAAATAAGATAAAGATTACATGAGATTCCCTGTAATCCCTTTTGCAACTTCCTATAAATTTATAATTATTTCATAATAAAAGGTTTAAAAATCATAAAAAAACTATAGCTAACATTTTAAGATCTAACAGTATTAATAGAGTAAACAATGTAGACTAAGACACAGTTTTTTACATCTCAGTTTAACTAAGATTAAATAAATATATTCTCATACATTTCGACAAAGGTGAAGCTAAACTTGGTAATGTACATCTAAAACTTTAAATGTACAGCTGTGATCTATCAAACCTGTTTAGCTTTTTTCCCTAAGAAAATAATTGGACAAGTAATAATGGTATGTATACAAAATTAGGGGAATGTCTTCAAAAAGTCAAGTCACAGACAATCAATCATCTAAAAGTAGATTTATTACAGTACAGTCCTATAACAGAATGCTATGTAGCTATTAAATAAAAAAGAAATAGGAAAGCATTAACTCAGTAAACACAGGGCAGTAGAAGGGGTCATACCAATTAAGCAAAACTGACTATGAATTAACCACTGTTAGAGCTCAGTAATAAATGGGGGGTCCCTATACCCTTTTCTGCATCTATATAAACTTGAGATACTTCATATTAAAGAGAAATTTTAAAATTATATAGTATACCATCAGTTGATTATGATCTAGATAGAATCTTAAGACTCAGAATTGATAGCAGAAATACGATTAACTTAAGCAACACATTTAAGAAAGACTTTCTTCAGAAAACAAGAACTAAATCAGTTTTAGAAATATAAAATCTATACAAAGCTTTCTACCCTTTGAGGAAATATTCCAAAGGGAAATCCATTCCTTGATATGTGTGCTAAGTAAGATGATTCAAGAGAAAAAATTGATCCAACCATAAAATGATCCAATAAACCAATCTCAATTCTACCTCCCTTAATCCTTGTGCCTATCTTCCACCCATTTCTATATACCTCCCTACTCCACTCCCCAAAATTCAACTTGTTTCCTTACTTGGATCCTGCTGGTGCTGGAATGACTGCATCCATTGTTGTTGGTTCAAAGGCCACTGCTGCCAAGGTTGTCCTCCTTGATCCCACATCCTGACTTTTAAAATATATCCGTTTTTTCTGTCTTCAACAAAATAGTTTAAAAAAATGAGAATGAGTGTTATTTAATGTCAAAAAAGCTCACACATCAGAAATTATTATATGATTTTACATTTACGTGATCAGAGCTCTAAAATTCTGCTGAAAAGGTTGCCAGAAGCAACTGGAATTTTTTGGTTGGCAAGCAAGAGTAGAAAACGTCATGTTAATGCTGGTGTCAAGAGCTGGGAGGAAAGCATAGCTCTAATCAATTTAGCTCAAAGGGGGAAAAATCTAATTTTTCTAATTTAATTTAAACACTCATATAAACCTGTGGAACCTAATTATTTTGAAGATTATAAGAAAAAAGGTTTATCTATTTCGCATCCCGTAATCCAAGACTTACCGAAGAGGGTAATCAAATAGCTCTAGTTAATGAAAGAAAACTCTTCCTTATAAATTTCAGTTAATGAGCACAGAAGGTAGAATAGATTTAGAAAACTGTCATATTGTCAAACCTAATAAAAACAGCTGATTCACACAGTCTTAGAAGAAAAATTGATGGGAAATCAAAAATTCAAAGGTTACCAAAATATCACCCCTACAGATTATTAAATGTCTCGTGAGACACAATATCATGTCCCCAGAATTACTATTTTCACAAAAAATGTTTACCTGAATCCAACTGAGCTTTTGGCTCTCACTTGTAGTGCAAAAGTGAAAGTCACTTAGTCATGTCCGACTTAGTGACCCCATGGCCTATACAGTCCATGGAATTCTCCAGGCCAGAATACTGGAGTGGGTAGCCTTTTCCTTCTCCAGGGGATCTTTCCAACCCAGGAATCGAATCCAGGTCTCCCACACTGCAGGCAGATTCTTTACCACATGAGCCACAAGGGAAGCCCAGAATATTGGAATGGGTAGCCTTTCCCTCCTCCAGGGGATCTTTTCAATCCTGGAACGTGGAAGACCTCGGTTTGATTCCTGGGTTGGGAAGATTCCCTGAAGAAGGGAAAGGCTACTCACTCCAGTATTTTGGCCTAGAGATTCCACGGACTGTGCAGTCCATGGGGTGGCAAAGAGTTGGACACGACTGAGCAACTTTCACTTTCCAGTGTGAAAGAATTACAAGGGGACAAAGGTATTGGCCAAACAGTATCAAAAGAAACAATCAGACAAATCTACAAGGTGAGACAGCCCACAAGACAAGATTTCTTTTCTATTTTTTTTTTTTCGGTCACATCACACAGCTTGCGGGATCTCAGTTCCCTGACCAGGGACTGAACTGATGAAGCCTAGAATCCTAACCACTAGGTAACCGGGAACTCCCCAAGACCAGGTTTCTTAATATATAATTAAGATGGAAAAGGGGAAAAGACATATGTTAATAACTATTAAATCTAGGTGATGGGTATGGGGACAGTTTACTCAACTGTAAACTAGCTTGAAAACTTTCACAGTAAAAAGTTTTAAACGCCTACAAGTCATTTTTATACTTTCTCCAACTCAGATATACAACCTTGTTCAAGAATCAATGACACGCATAGTAAGTAGAGTATGTTTCTTCACTTTTGTACACCAGGACCTTAGCATATAGTAGGCATTAAATAAATGTTTACTAAATGCATCCTTTCAGACTGACCCTTTCCTCTCTATTCTAAGAACAAAACTACTCCTTAGTATTGCAGGATCACAAAAAGTATGAAAGCCAGATATTACGGAAGTAATAGATACCAACTTAAATATAACAATGGGCTATTACAATCCAGGCTTTTAGAACTTGCAACTAGTCTTTGCTGCATTCTCAGAATGTTAAATACTTCTATCAATGGCAGATCCTGACCTCTCAATTGAACACTGTGAATTAGGGAAGATGCATTCCTTTGTTATACCTTATTTACTTATAAGCCAAGTCACTTACCTGTCTTCTAATTGTATTATATGTTCTATTATAATGGTATTATTGGAATAAGGCAAAACAGGCACTAAATAGACCGCACTTGAGGCCAATAACTGGACTGGGTATCTATTCCAAGCTTCTTTTTCTGATCTTTCTTCCAATTTCCTCTTTTCCAACTATACCTTTAAAGTTCTTTAAAAGCTAATGACTCATTAGCACTCTTGAAAACATTACATAACTTTAGCTAAAAGGAAACAAATAAATAGAAGAACAGCCAGAAGAAACACCAGCTGCTTTTTTGACTAACCTCAGAGGTTCACCTTCTGTTTAAAATTTAGGATGATTCAGAACTACAGCTTGGAAGCATAGCAGCAAGATTACTTAGGCCCTGAAAAAAAAAAAAAAAAAGTGAATGTACTTAAATAATAAAGAGCTATTAGAATTAATAAAAATAAATTCTAGAGATGCAACACAAAAGTGTGATCATCTCCAAATTAATCTGAAACTTTTTCTTCCATTAGTTTTATGAGAAAAGATTTACCATTGTAAAGTTAAAGGAAACTGGTACATCAGAAATGAGAAAGCAAAGCTTTTAAAACATTTTTCTTTCAAAAATTTCTTTTTATTTACTTGAACAACTCACTAACAATATAAAACATGTCAAGCAATTTAGGAACTGTCATTTGTTGTTGTTCAGTCAGTAAGTTGTGTTTGACTCTTTTCCACCCCATGGGCTGCAGCAGGCCAGGCTTCCTTGTCTTTCACTATTTTCCGCAGTATGCTTAAACTCATATTCATTGAGTCAGTGATGCCATCCAATTATCTCATTCTTCGTCACCCCCTTCTCCTCCTGCCCTCAATCTTTCCCAGCATCAGAGTCTCTTCCAACGAGTCGGCTCTTTCCATCAGGTGGTCAAAGGACTGGAGCTTTCAGCCTCAGCATCAGTCCTTCCAATGAATATTCAGGGTTGATTTCCTTTAGGATTGACTGATTTGATCTCCTTGCTGTCCAAGGGACTCTTAAGAGTCTTCTCCAACACTACAGTTGAAAAGCATCAATTCCTCAGTGCTCAGCTTTCTTTATACTCCAACTCTCACATCCATACTTGACTACTGGAAAAACCATAGCTTTGACTATATGGACCTTTGTCAGCAAAGTGCTTTTTAACACACTGTCTATGTTTGCCACAGCTTTCCTTCCAGGGAGCAAGCGTCTTTCAATTGCTTGGCTACAGTCACTGTCTACAGTGATTCTGGAGTCCAAGAAAATAAAATCTGTCACTGTTTCCATTTTTTCCCCATCTATTTTCCATGAAGAGATGGGATCGGAGGCCATGATCTTCGTTTTTTGAATGCTGAGTTTCAAGGCAGCCAGCTTTTTTACTCTCCTCTTTCACTTTCATCAAGAGGCTATTTAGCTCCTCTCCACTTTCTGCCATAAGGATGGTATCATCTGCATATCTGAGGTTGTTGATATTTCTCCCAGCCATCTTGATTCCAGCCTGTGCTTCACCCAGCCTGGCATTTCACATGATGTACTCTGCATACAAGTTAAATAAGCAGGATGAGAAGATACAGCCTTGACATACTCCTTTCCCAATTTGGAACGAGTCTGTTGTTCCTTGTCCAGTTCTAACTGTTGCTTCCTGACCTGCATTCAGGTTTCTCAGGAGACAGGTCAGGTGGTCTGGTATTCCTATCTCTTGAAGAATTTTCCAGTTTGTTGTGATCCACACAGTCAAAGGCTTTAGCGTAGTCAATGAAGCAGAAGTAGATGTTTTTCCAGAATTCTCTTGCTTTTTCTACAATCCAATGGATGTTGGCAATTTGATCTCTGGTTCCTCTGCCTTTTCTAAATCCAGCTTGTACATCTGGAAGTTCTCTTGTTCACATATTGCTGAAGCCTAGCTTGAAGGATTATGAGCAGTACCTTGCTAGCATGTGAAGTGAGTGCAACTGTATGGCAGTTTGAACATTTTGGCATTGCCATTCTTTGGGACTGGAATGAAAGCTGGAATTGTCATATATGCCAAGAAAAAAAAAAGGAACATTTTAAAAGATGTCATCTATCTGATATGAACTTAATGATACAAATAAGGTAATAAATTCAGATTCTTCCATGGAATTCTAAGTTTAAAAATTACATCAGCAAGGTGAGAACAATTTGTCCTTCAAATAGTTTCATCTTCTTCTCATTATAGTAATATCTTTTTAAAGCTGATAGACCTTCCAAAGGTACTGGACACCTTCCTGATGTCCTAAAGCCTACGACCCTGCAGTCACTAAACAATGAATGAATAAATAGTCTATAGGTTCTTCTTTCCCTCTGCTTACTTTCATTGTTTACCCTGTTAATGATAAGAAAATTGTTGATACATACTGAGAACCAAAAGGCTGGTGTTTAAGCACAGCTTGCTGTGTTTTACAAAGCTCTAACAGCACATCAGAGTTAATGCATAGATTTTTCTGTGGTAGGTTGTAAACTCATACAATACAGGGACTATAATAAGCTCTATATAGTGTCTGCTGGGGTTGCAAATAGATGTGCACATAATAAAATCACTTTAATATGTCAATGATGTATGTTGACTATCATCATTGCCAATACATAGATTTACTTTTCTGGAAACCACTCTAAAAACAGTTTCTTTGACTTACTCATGTTTAATGGTTGTCACAGCCAATTTTTTCAATTCCCCTTTTAAGTCTTCTGATTATCACTTGTCACCTAGACTTCAGAACACAAGCTGATGATGCCTATCTATACCACTCACTAGCTGTGTGAATATGGGGAAATTAACTATTCTCTAATCCTTGGTTTTCTCAACTCTAAAATGGTAGACATAATAAATGTCCACCTCATAGGGTTATTGTGAAGATTAAGTGGGAAACATATAAAAACTGGGCACAAAAAGCTTCAGTAAGTAATAGCTAATATCACCACCAAGACTTTCTCATGATGTTTTTGATAGCACTCAAGTTTATAACGGGGGACAGGAAGGGGTGATCAAGCCAACCCATTTCTACTCAATTCCATTTTCTTACCTTAAAGCAATCTAAGAGTTATCCAGATTTCATTTTATTTTCAGGGGAAAAAAAAAACTTTCTGCCCCCATTTCTCACAATATCATAAGCTGAAGCTTTTATTAAAACAAAACAAAGCAAAAATTTCCAAATTTTCCTATACAGAGATTTTATGTGCATATTTTCAAAAGTGATTTGTATTACTTGTATCATTTCTCTATTTGTTAAAACCAACCATTTTTATTTTTACTATACTTTCCAAAGCTTTGTTCCCTCCAAAGTTTTTATAAAAGCTATTATTCAAATATAGTGTTTGATACCCTTAGGCTGAGAAAAATATGGAAACAATGTGAAATTGTGACAAAAGCAGAATAAAAACATCTGCTTCATTGACTACACTAAAGCCTTTGATTGTATGGATCACAACAAACTGTGGAAAAATTCTTAAAGAGATGGGAATACCAGACCACCTTACCTGCCTCCTGAGAAATCTGAATGCAGGTCAAGAAACAACAGTTAGAACTGGACAAAGAACAATGGACTGGTTCCAAATTGGGAAAGGAGTACGTCAAGGCTGTATCTTGTCACCCTGGTAATTTATGTGTAGAGTACATCATGTGACATGCCAGGCTGGATGAAGCACAAGCTGGAATCAAGATTGTGGGGAGAAATGTCAATAACCTCAGATATGTAGATGACACCACCATTATGGCAGAAAGTGAAGAGGAACTAAAGAGCCTCTTGATGAAAGTGAAATAGCAGAGTGAAGAAGCTGGCTTAAAACTCAACATTCAAAAAATGAAGATCATGGCATCCAGTCCCATCACTTCATGGAAAACAGATGGGGAAAAAATGGAAACAGTGAGAGACTTTTTTTTCTTTTGTTCCAAAATCACTAGAGATGGTGACTGTAGCCATGAAATTAAAAGAAGGAAAGCTATGACAAACCTAGACAGCATATTAAAAAGCAGAGACATTACTTTGCCAGCAAAGGTCCATATAGTCAAAGCTATGGTTTTTCCAGTAGTCATGTATGGATGTGAGAATTGGACAATAAAGAAAGCTGAGCGCTGAGGAATTGATGCTTTTCAACTGTGGTGTTGGAGAAGACTCTTGAGGGTCCTTTGGACTGCAAGGAGATCAAATCAGTCAATCCTAAAGGAAATCAATGCTGAATATTCATTGGAATGAATGACTGATGCTGAAGTTCCAATACTTTGGCCACCTAATGCAAAGAGCTGACTCATTAGAAAAGACCATGATGCTGGGAAAGACTGAAGGCAGGAGGAGAAGGGGACGACAGAAGACAAGATGGTTGGAAAGCATCACCAACTCAATGGACATGAGTTTGAGCAAGCTCCAGGAGATGGTGAAGGACAGGGAAGCCTGGCGTGCTGTAGTCCATGCAGTCACAAAGAGTCAGACATAACTGAGTGACTAAACAACAACAATAAAATGCTTAAGTTAAACCTGCAGTTGAGAAACTTTACTTGGCTACAGAAAATGAGTGTTGAACAAGCATGTTGGTAGAAAGTTTCAGTCTTTTTGCAAGGCAAGTTAACAGAGTATTTTATCACAATTTTAAATGCTCATCCCTCTGACCCAGCAATCCCACTTCAGGGACTTAGAACCATGGATGAGCATACTCACCATCTAACTCAAAAACCTGTAGCATGTCTGTAACAGTGAACATCTGCTTTTAGTGACACTCAAAAGGCAATAGGTGAGTTAAGAGTGAACCATACAGTGGACTACTATTTAGCCATTAAAATGAATAAGGTAGATTTTTATATGCTGAAATATACTGATATACAAACTGTATTATGAATTGTATAGGGAAAAAATTATGATACAGGATCAATAATGATGCCACTCGAGTTTTTTTTTTTTTTAAGAATGTAATTTAGTATAGAAAATTCCTAAATTACCAAAAAGTTCTTAAAACTGGTAAGCTCTGGAGAGGGAAAACAGAGATCAGTTAATTTTAATTTTTTATTTTCTTTCTGTATTCTTTGAATTACTTAATTATGAGAGTGCATTTTAAAAAACAAATCTACTATAGATTTTTAAAGATACAAAGAACCAAGAAGCTGATCATCAAAATTTTTATGTTTTATCTTGACTCAAGAATCTTCTTGAGGGTATAGGAAATATAATTATTTGAATTCTCCAAAGTGCTTTGCCCATATTTAGTGGTAAAATATTTTACTCAGTCACTGAAATTTATTATCAAGTAAACATATTAATATTTGTTGGTGAAGATGACATTCTAGTACTGCTTCTCTGACCTTGTAACATCAAAAATCAATTTCAACTTATTCTTTTGCTTAGCCTTAATTTTAAAGATCCATAAGCTCAATTTCTCATGTTTAGAGAAATGTGATCATTGATGAGCTGGACTGCAAGACTTTCCCTTCACAGGGTTAAATTAACTGCTATTTCCTTGGAAACAACTGGGATTTGGGAAGACCAGAAAGATCAACAACCACGGTTGCATCAGATCATGCATATTATCACACACAGCTACAAAAATCTAGTTTATGAATATGACCAGTGTTATGGATTGTATTGTGTTCTCCTAGAAGATATGTTGAAGTCCCACCCCCACTTCTATTAACTGTGAACATGGCCTTATTTGGAAATAGGGTCTTGGCAAACATATTAAAGTGAGGTCATACTGGATTAAAGTGGGTCCTAAGCCAATATGACTGGCATCTTAAGAAAAAGAGAGACAGACATTGGGAAAATGCCATGTGACCACAGAAGCAGAGACTGGAGTAAATTGTCTACAGCCAAGGAAAGCCAAAGACTGCTGGGAACCAAAAGAAACTAGGAAGAGGCAAGAAAGCATCCTCCCCTAGAGCAGAAAGAAAAGAAGAAGGAGGATGGTGGAGAGGACTCTTGAGCACACAGGCATGACCCTGTCAAGACCTTTAATTTCAGTCAAAAACTTGTAGGCTGGAGAACCGTGAAAAAACAAATTTCTGTTGCTTTAAAGTCAGTCTGTGGCAATTTGGTACAGTATCTCTATGAAACTAACACAACCAGAAATTACCATAAATTATCTTATTTACTTCTTAGATGACTCTATATTAAAACAATCATTGCTATGAGGTTCTTAAAATTACTCGTTTAAATGACAATCATTAATATTTGCAAAAGTCATCTTGTAGACTGTATGACAGATGAACGAGAATGAAAATGTCGTGTTTGTTTTAAAGCCCTTAATGCACCAATTGGAAAATCAAAGAAATATAGAAATATATCCATCCTTTGGTGCATATAATGAAGTTTCTCACATCAAACACAAACCACAAAACGCAACAACCTTCTTATTCCCTGCCATTTCAGTCTTACACTCATGGTAACTGATCTCAAGGTCAAAAAGAATACATTTGGATCAAGTCAGATTACTTAGAAATAGCACTAACAAAGTTAACCTTGTGATCATCTGAAATGCAGTAACATTTTTTTTTTTGCTACTTGATGTGAAATGCATTTTAGTACATACTGAAATACTTCTATAGCTTGCAACTCAAGAGAGGTAATCAAAAAATATTGGAGAATTGAATCCTTTGATTATAGACAACAAAAACAAGTGATAATTGAAAAATAAATCTGGAAGAAAAAAATTGTAGAAAATCTAAAGGAAACAACCTCCAGTAGCAACAAAAACACTTACCTTTGTTCTAATACTATTTTCCAATTAAGGAAAGTAACCAGGGATCGGTAAAGCAATACCTAATTCTTAGAACTGGGGCAAGAAATATACAAAATGAGCCTGGAGCATTTTGCAGTGCCAGGAAGTAAGATGATGCTCAAAAAAAGAGGGATGGGGAAGATGGGAGGATGTCAAAGGTGCAGAGTAGACAACTCAAAGAGCTACCCATGTCCAAAGGTGGGATAATTTGAGCAATAAAATAAAGTAGTACTGGATTACAACACACATATAACATAAATATTTATGAATCCTGACATAAATAAATGATTAAAATAAATTGGAAGGAAGAGACAAATCTTCTATGCAGAGGCATTCCAAATAAATTATGTAGATACTCCATCATAAAGAACTTTCTACTCCTTAGGTATGGACTGTGCAAAGGGACTCCCAAAGAGTTCAGTATGGAAAGGGGAAAGTGGACAGGGGAGAGTATATGCCAGAGAAATTTGACAAACACTACCTCAAGCAGGTGATCAAGGTCAGTATCAACATGGTTAAGTCATGTTCATAGCATGTAGCCTAGATGTAATGTGATGAAAAAGGCACTGAACCTCTGTGATCTTCCTCTTCAAAAACCCTAATACCAGTCTTATCATGAGAAAAACAACAAATTCCAATAGCAGGTCACCCTACAAAATATCTGGCCAGTACCCCTAGAAACTGTCAAGGTCACTGTGTTACTTCGCTAGGGCTGCCATAACAAAGTACCAAAGACTGGATAACTCAAACAACAGAAATTTATTTCCTCATTGCTCTGGAAGCTGCTAAGTTTTTCTTTTTTCTTTTTTTTCCCCAAAGAGCAGTACACAGAGGGAAGTTATCATTATAACATTACAGAAGTTTCATTATAGGCATGTAGGGCCCATGCTAATGACCTCATTTTACTTCTTTAAAGATCCTATCTCCAAATATAGTCATATTTTGAGGCACTGACGTTAGGACATCACTGTATGAATTTTCAGCCTGTAAAAGCCATAGAAAAAAAAGCAGGCCTAAAAAACGGTCACAACCAAAGAAAACTAAGGACACATAACCATTAAATTTATATGATATTCTAAACAGGATCTCCGGCTGGAAAAAGGATATTAGGTTTAAACTTAGGCAATGTGAATAAACTAGGGACTTTAGATAATAATGTATCAATATTGGTCCATTCAACATACCATACTAAAGTTAATAGGAGAAACTGTGCGTGCGGGGTGGGGGAAAGGGAGTAGTTTATACGGTAACTCTGTACTACCTGCTCAATTTTTCTGTCAATCAAAAACTGTTATAAAAAAAAAAAGCCTATTAACAAAACTCTTTTAAACACAGTCTCAAGAACACCTTAAAAAAACAGATTTACCTTACCCACAGCCCCACATCACCTCACAAAACAGTTTTTGTTGCCTTTGCCTTGCTGCACTCCAACCAGCAACTCCAAGTTTATTTTGCTGTTCTATGAATTAATCACCAACAATCAGAATCTGTCGAGGACCCGCGAGGTTCGGACGACAATAGTATCCTCTACAGGATAATGAAACTGAAATGTTGGATGCTACCTTTCTTTCCCGAAGTTTAAGACAGTCTCTATGACTTTAAAAATACAAGGATAATACAAACTAAGGAACCTAACTGTACTTAAAACAACACAGTTGCCCTTGGCTGCGCCTGCGTAGTCTCAGCTTCAAGACACAGAAGGTCCAGGGACGGGCCCCCGCCTCCTCCGCTCCCCTGCACCCCCCTCCCCATAAGAGCGTTCCCACTGCGCACGCGCAGTGCTTAACGGCCGGTCAGGAGCCCAACAATCACTCCCTTCTCATCAGAGAGGGAACTCTCGTAGTTAGAAGGAGAGCTCGTGAGCACTCTCTTTCAATAAAAACATTTCCTTTTCACCGGGAACACCGGCGTGATTCATCAAGTCAGGCGGACGCCACCGCTTTAAGGGAGAAGAGGTTCCAGCAGTCGCGCCAAGCAGCGTACGCAGGCTACATGTTTAACTTATGCTACCTTCGCCACAGAAACCAAGAAAGTTGTAATGGCCTGGCAAGTCCCCACGCCTAATCGTTCAGCACCACTTACCCACTCTGTTTCCGGAACACCGCTGTCGCCACCGTTCCTGTAATACCTCTCCAACCCTTTCGATGCTTCTACTTCTTCACGAACAAGACAAGATGGCGCCCGATTAGTCTCATCCGGAAGTGAATAATAATAACATCCGTTAGTCACCTGAAGCCATACTGTCCCCCATGCAGGTCTTTGAGCACATGACCGTACCAGGTTAACATGTTGCGACGCCATTTTTGTTATGGGCAAAACCATCTCGACTTTGTAAAGAACACAATGCAAATATCTGGACGTTCTTGTACTTTACCGTTTAAAGTATCCAGCGCCATGCCTGACCCATTTTTATCTTCACAGTGAACAGAAAGCCAAGACTTTAAATATTCTGTACAGAACGCGTTCAAAATTTTTACTTTAGCAACGTGATCCTATTTCAAGGCGATGTGTGTTGGCTTCCGTAAAGGTTGAGTTCGCGGCACTACTTTTCAGACTACGGAGGGGCCCCAGGGTCAAATGAACCAACTGGCGGGTTGCTCGGTGCACCGTGAGCCGTATTTCAGGGCCAGCAGAGTCTGGCCCGAACTGCCACGATACTCCCAGCTCGGGTCTCACGGAGCGCCTCAAAGGGCTCCGCCTCCAGTGAGACCGGACGTTGGTGATGTGACTGGTCTGGATGGAGAGATAGCGGAGACCTTAGCTGACCCCGCAGCGGGTGGGGGGGGGGGGGTCTTTGTTAACCTCGAAAACACCGCGCCCCCTTCCGGGGGACACTTGCTTAGCTCTACCTCACTCGGCTAGTCCCGATATTTCGTTCCTTCCCCGCGACCTTTGGGGAAAAGCGGCGGCGAAGTCCAGTTTCCGTCCCGCTCCTCCTTTATTTCAACCACAAGATGGCCTCCCGAAAGTACTTATGCAATGCGATTCTTCGAATGGAATACTTTGATTCCATGATGTTTTTAATAGGAATTATGTTCAGGTATCAAAAGTACCCATTTCTAGACTAGGAAATACAAAGAAAACAAAAATGCTCCGAAGATAAGATACAGTATTTCCCAACTAAATGTTGGAAAGTGTCTTTCTAGGGAGTAACATGAAACTTTTGCATGACTGAACAGAGTGCACCAAGTATCTAAATTGTTTCATTGGGAATTGTGCAAAAGAAATAGCAGCTAACAGTAAAATAAAATGTTAAGAATACACCTAGAAGGATAAAAAAAATTAGGTGAATAGATGCCGTTTGCATGAAATACAGCCTTCTTGTGAAAATACTTGACATCCAGATGTTCCTGGATCAGTGTTAGAACAAAGTCCTCTATAAGTAAAGATCTGCCAAAACCACCCACAAAATACAACTTCATCCTGAGAGAAACATTCATTAAGTACACCTACCAACACCTTAAAGTGAGTACATATTACTGGAGGCAAAAGGAAAATTTGGTTCCTTTGATCCTTGCCCTAATTTCACAAAGAAAGACTACACAACAGTCTAGTGTGATTTTTATATTTTATGTTGTTTTGGCAGTATCCTGTGGGATCTTAGTTCCCTCACCAGGGCTTGAACTCCGGCCCTGGGCAGGGAAAGCACAAAATCACTGGACTGTCCTAAAGTCTCCCTGGTGTGATTTTTTTTTAAGAGAATTAAAAATATATATATATTATTTTTAAAAAGATTATTTTTGGCTGTGCTGGGTCTTCCTTGTGGTGAACAGCTTGTCATTGCAGTAGCTTCTCGAGGGGAGCACAGGCTCTAGGTGCATTGGTTTCAGTAGTTGCAACACCGAAGTTTCACTAATTGCAGTGCACAGACTTTGTTGTTTCACAGGCATGTGGAATCTTCTTGGACCAAGGATCCAACCCGTGTCCCCTGTGCTGGCAGGCGAATTCTTATCCACTGTACCACAAGGTAAGTCACCTTAGTGTGATTTTTAGAATCACTTTATGAAATAAAAACTAGAAGCACATTTACCACATATTATCAGTGGTTGTCTCTGATTTTGCTCTCTGATCATTTTCCAAGTTTTTTGCCCAGGCCCTGATTTTCAAGTTTATTTCTCTGAGGAACATTCTCATCAAAGAAACATCCTATCTTCCATGTGAAACCTGATTGCCCTAGAGAAACTTTCTTAAGTTCCTACTTTCTGTAATTATATTTGTTTGCTTGTTTCCCTTAACGTTGAAACAATTTTCTGGTAGGTTTTTGTTTTTTCCTTTGAATTCTGTTCTCCAATTGGCCAACATACTGCTTAGCATACGGAAAGTTCTCCATTTGTCCAATGAGAGAATTATTAAATACCTCACGTTTGACCTTCTGCCAGTTTAATGAGGCACCCTCTGCAAACAGTTTGCCAGACCAGGAAATGAGTTTTACATTTCCCTCACCACTTTCATCGAGGATGTCCCTGTCACTTTATGATCTGAAGAAGACATCAGGCATATTGAAAATATGTGGCATCGGCTTACAGTTTATTTGATATACCTAGGAAACTAATATTGGAGACTAGAAATATGGGATTTTTATGCAGTGGTAAAACATTTAATGTAACTATCACACACAATAACCTGGGAGGCAGAAAATAAACTTACTGAAATTTGAGCAGGGTAAGAAGTTGAAATAAGTGTGTGTTGGGTACTACTGGATGCATTTGGCAAGCTATTATTAAAAAAGAGTGGAGCTCAGAGAGCAGTGGTGAATTTATAAAGCTGAAATGAGGGAACAGAGGCAACCAGAATTTGAGCCTCATATGTTTGTGATTTTCAACTCCAAGCACTAGGAGATAAACTTTAGAAAGCCTGTTAAATGACAAAGGATCATTAAATCTCAGCCTTGCAGCAAAGATCATACCTAAGGGTGTAAACATCATAGTTATTTTGGAAATTTTCAATGGGTTAATTAGGGTAATCTAATTTTTTTCTCATTTGGGAAAAAAAATACATAAGGATGAAAATGGGGTTAAGAGGATGGCTCTCCCATCAAAGCTTATAGACGGAAGGTACCTGCCATAACGTCAGGAGAGATGTATGGAGGTAGGAAATCAAAGAAATACACCCAACCCAAGAACTACTTGTCTCAAAAAAAAAAAGTGGTATTGGCATATAGATCTGACCAGGAACAAAGAGGTTTACTAAACTTTTAAGAGTTGTAGTGAAAAAATAAACCAAAAACCTTAGCTAACAGAACTTGTGACTATTCCAAACTTTAAAACAAAACTTCAGCTCCCAATTATCTAGGAAAACAGACTGGAAAAAATGCTGTGCAACTTCCAAAGATGTCGTACTCAACAGCCATTCAAATGTAGCCAAACAGTGATGTCTGAGTCACAGAGAACAATGGAGAAGGGAATTCTTAAGAGAATAGAGGAAAGGGCTGATAATGAACATTTCCCATGCCCAGGGTAATGACAATGTTTCCATTCTTCTTCCCCTTTCTGAACAAGGATGTTTATTGTGGTAATAGTTCCACAGGTTTCACCACTGTACAGTAAGTATGTGGAAAACAGAACATACTAGTTTCCTGGGTCTCTAGCCTAACCAGTGGGAGCAGCATTCAGACCTGACAGAGCACTTCCAAAGAGCCTCGTTTTGGAAAGGTAGACAGTACTCTGGGGCTTATCTCTCGAAAAGCCAGTCACTGTGCTCCACATGCAGAAAGAAGAGCTGAGTATCTGGTGACCAGAGGGCAGATTCTGAGAGACTTTTAGTGCACTCACAATCCCATTCTCCTTTTCTTCAGAGCCCTGGGAGACTCAACTCTTTTCTACCCATTCTTCCTTGCAATCAGACAGGGCTATGTGACTACTTCCAGTCACCGGGGTGTGCGAAACACATCTAAAGTGAAGAATTTAATTGCTGGTGCAAGAGCTTTGGTGTTCTCTTCCCCTGCCACAGTGAAGAGGCCTGGTGTTCAAATGACAGAGCCAGAGCACAGTGAGTGAGGATGACAGTCATCAGTTGGCAAACAGTTGCTTCTGCAGATTGTCCAGACTCTCAGTGGACTTTGGGTGAGGAAGAAATAAACTATTTTTTTTTCTCAGTGCACCTGGATTTATTAAGTTAGAAATAAACTTTGATTGTGATAAGTCATTGTTACTGCAACATAACCCAACCTATTCTAATATATACGGGGATGCAGATGTTTTAGATATTTCTGCTTGAGCACAACTTAAAAAATGTATGAAAATGGCTTCAGGGAATTCCCTGGTGGTGCTGTGGTGAGGACTTCACACTTTCACTGCTGAGGATTTGGGTTCAGTCCCACAAGCCGTGTGGCACAGTCAAATTAATTAATTAAACATCTCCTATAAAAAAAATGGTTTTAAAATGGCTTCACGGGGTCCATGAACCTCTGAAATTACATACAAAATCTGGGGCATATATTTTTCTAAGAAAGTATAAATGTCAAATTTTCCCTTCCTAGCCTCTCTATTGCCATCAGCAGGAGTGCAAAAATGGCCCCAGAATTAAAACCTTCCACTTCCTCCAACACTCAAAGCTTCTCTTTGGGGCTTTCAGGACTAATATCATCCATCTTTTATCCCTAGAACATCCCTCATCCCATGGAACTTAATTCCCATATGGCTCTGTGGGTAATGCTGCTTGATTTTTCTCTGTATCATTTTAACATTTGAAATATCTCTTCCTTAATTTTCACTCCTTAGAATGTCTATTTCCTCACTTTTTGGAGAGACTTCTATCTCCTGTGGTCAGTACTGTATCCCCAATGCCTACCACACAGCAGATATTCAATACTTATGAAGGATGGTCTATAATATTCAATATAATCTCAAAGAGCTTCGTGTCCTAAAAACGGTTAAATGAAAAAAGGAAGACAAAATATTTCCTAATGAATTATTTTGCCTAAATAACTCAAACAGTTTGAGAAACATCTGAAAGGATGAAGACTCACCCTTGTTACATACTGCAATCGAAAGAGGCCCATGAGATATTTTATTCTGAAATAATAAACTTCTGAAATATGAAGGATATTTTAAATATAGCTAAGTAAGCTGATACAGTGTTGATACACAAAATATTCTGTCAATAATATGCATTGAAAAGACTCCAGGACCAGTCTTGAAACATAAAGTAAATATGAATTTAATATTTATTTTGCATGTTTATATAGTAACATCAAAATAATGTTCCATAAGTTACATACCTATTTTCCAAAAACACTGCGGAAAAAGATAAAATAGTAGGAATGATATATAATCATTATTACTCAAAATTAAAAATATAGTTATCTATCTTTTAAATAGATTTGAATTGATGCATTTCTACATGAACCAGGACATTTTAAATATCTAAAAATAGTCTTTCTTAATGCAATAGATAATAAAGAGTCACATTTATTGTACACATCTGGCTTAGCCTTATTTCTTCAGGTAACATGCAGACAAATTATGAGGATGAATTCAATAAAAGTAGGCAAGATACTATTTTATATCTCAAAAATAAGATGAAGTTGATACATTTCACAGCTTAATCCTCAGGAAATTTTATTCAGATGCCATATAAAATCACTGACTAAAGTCACACATGCGAACTAAGAGCTCTTAAATATATCATAGTAAAATAGCTTTGTTGGCATATTTACAGTAAGAAAACAAGTATCACCTACTCTTAGAACTGACACCACTCTCCATGGCCATTCAAAATGGTAGCCTTTACATCAGTTTTAAAAACGTTACATAACAAAATCTTAAATATAAACATACTTTGGTTATGTCAAAAATATTCACATAATTTATCATTTTAAATATGGAATAATGAGGGAAAACTGAGGTTATGTATACACTGTAAACCAGTTTCTAAATAAAGCTAAACTCTCATCTTACTTCTTAAATTCATCTGGCCAAACACTATGGTAGTTGTTTTGAGGATCTGTAAACATTCTCACTGATTAGTACTATTTCCTGAGGTCATCTGGAAGCTACTGTTACTAAATTAGCTTCATAATTTAATACCCTTGCAAATGTGCTTTGGAAATATTCAAAATAAAAGCAAAAATTTAAATGTAGATCCATGTGTAACTTAACATACTTTCTTTATCACAAAAGCTAATTTTAGTCAATTCTTAGATATCAAAATAAAATTTATTCCATTACTAGCAGACCTGGAAAAGCAAAGCATTCATTAACTTTAAGCCATTAAAAAAAAAAAAATTCAGAATTAACTCATTTAACACTGTGGAAATGAAAATAAAAGTATCTTATTACTTCGAGAATAATGTCTAAAATTTACACAGGCCTCATTTTAAAACATGTTAAAATAGTGCCAGTCCAGTGCCTGACTCCTAGAAGGTAAATAAAATATATACTTAATGAATAAACATAAAGTTACGTGTAAAAACTACTACAGTACTTGAGTACTGAGTTAATGTTCTGAAGCTACAATGTTTCACTCAATGAAAAGTCACTCTTAACTGGTATTCAGAATAACATTTACTAGATCTCCTAATTAACAAATATAGCCCTAGTTCATGTCCTAGCATCCTATCAATGAAAAAAGGAACTAGGCACTTTTCCTTGATGCTTGTCCTCAGGGATTATTCACCATCTCTACTTAACTGTGTAATGGATAAGCCAAGAGGAAACAGAAAAGAATGCTCATTTCTTCCCCTTCTTCTTTTTTTTCCTTTCCCTGTTTCTTTCCTTCTCTTTTTCATCTATCCATCTACCTATCAATGAAATGAGAAGCAGGTGACATCCAATGAAACGTGCATGCCTCTTAATGGCATCTTTTCTAGGAGAAAAATGAGGCAACTTAACATTTATATTTGGGGGAGTGAAGACCCTGATGCTGGGAAAGATTGCAGGCAGGAGGAGACGACAGAGGATAAGATGGTTGGATGGCATCACCGACTCAATGGACATGGGTTTGGGTGGACTCTGGGAGTTGGTGATGGACAGGGAGGCCTGGCGTGCTGCGGTTCATGGGGTCACAAAGAGTTGGACATGACTGAGCAACTGAACTGAACTGAACTGTCATTACCAAGATGGCTGAGTTGAATAAAGAGATTTAACTAATAGTTTTCCAAAAAACTTCACTACTCTGGTGCTGACGTCTTCAATGGTAACGGATTAAAGTTAAAGAGAAAACCTTTAAACACTGTTTACCTTTTACAGGATACAACCTGAGTTTACAGGTTAACTTATATAAACATATATTTTTCCATCATTTCACTGTTAAAAATCAACGAAATCACTTCTACTGAAATTTTGACAGCTTAAAAATAGAGTTTATGCAATGACTTTTTAAAGCTCTGAATTTCATATATTATTACTGTCTTTAAGACTAATCACAATTCCATTCATCCACATAGCAAAAGGCAGCACTAATAACCTTGATAATATCATATACACTTAAATATTAAGAAGGGTCAGAATCTTGGTTAAATATTTCCACACATTATCTATAGCCACTTCCTTAACAAGAGGAGAATGAACTAGGACCAGGCACTTATCCGGCACCTGCTCGTACTATCATTCATGAGCCCTAATGATGAGGATGCTTGAACCATGCAGTTATGTGTTTTGATTTAATAATGTAACACCAAAGTAGTCATTTTTTAAACATTTAAGCCTAAGGAATAGTAACATTTTCATGGCAAGTTTTGACAGCTTAATAATTTGTTTTCTAGGGGTGGGGGGAAATACCATCATTTTGCTATTAATTATTTTAAAAGAAAATCAGAAATGCCAACTTAATGGTCCATTAAAATAAAAACAAAACCTAGTTGAACTTACTAATGATGCTTACTAAAGACGAGTGATCTCAAAACCCCAAAATCATGATTAATATTTACTGCTCTACAGAACTAGAAAATGCATTCTATTTTCCTGTTAAGTGTAAGAATATAATTCTCTATCATTTACAAATATGATTTGGTAATTTACATTTCAAAAGTATCCTATGGTCCCATATGGATTAACAACTTCTATTTACCAATTCTGCATGTTACAATTATCTATAAATACATTTTGATCTTGGTTAATCACCTGTAAATTATTCTCAACTCTATCATGAATAGGCTGAAAATAGTATGTTGATAAAATATTTTAGTATTTTTCTAGTTCTCAAAAACTCAAAGCAATAAGCTAATCAATGTTATTTGTAAATCTATATTACTGAAGTTACAGTGGTACTTTTTTATATGGTTGAATCATATAAAAAATGATAAAGTCACTATACCAATTGTGTAAGTATATGTTACAAAAAGAGCTTCTTTCCCTGATAGCTCAGCTGGTAAAGGATCCCTTGTAATGCAAGAGACCCTGGTTCAATTCCTGGGTCAGGGAGATCCACTGGAGAAGGGTTAAGCTACCCACTCTGGTATTCTTGGGCTTCCCTGGTGGCTCAGACAGTAAAGAAATCTGTCTGCAATGCGAGAGACCTGGGTTCGATCCCTGGGTTGGGAAGATCCTCTGGAGGAGGGCGTGGCAACCCACTCCAGTATTCTTGCCTGGAGAATACCTATGGACCGAGGGGCCTGGCGGGCTACAGTTCATGGGGTTCACAAAGAGTTGGACTCGGCTGAGTGACTAAGCACAGCATAGTAAATGTTCCAGCAATGCTTCCCACACAGCTGGGTAATATACCACTGGATAGCCCTGAGATGATTTTAAGTGGAGTGCTACATGAGTGAACAATTTTTCTTTAATAGTTATACATTAATTTTAATACTTATTAGAAAAAATATAACTAGCACATAAAATGTGGAATATGATCAAAATATTGATCAAAATGATCAAAATATCAATAAGACTATGGTTTAAAAAGGCTAAAAAATAAGGTTAAGAATAATAAACAATGGCATAGGAGATATATATACACACACACATATATGTGTGTGTGTGTATATATATACACACACACACATATTTATATACATATACACACACATGAAAACAGAAAAGTGGTATGTGACTCACATTTGGGAAACACTGTCTAAAGAATGATTTGACTTAGCCAGCATCATTTCTGAATGCCTGCAATAAGTCACAATATAAAAGAGTTTACTATTGTGAATTCTGTTATTTTTTCCAGGACAAATAAGTTTTTAAAAACATGTGTTTATGTTTATTTTAAGGATATAAGTTTGAAAGCATTCAGTTCTGTTTTACTTTGTTTTGTTTTTGGCTGCACCCCACAAGCTATGCAGAATCTTAAGTTCCTTTACCTAGGGACCCAACCCTGCAGTGGAAGCTGAGTCTTAACCACCGAACCACTGGGGAAGTCCCTGAAAGCATTTAGTAAATTTACTTTAAAAGGATTCACCAAAATGGTAACAATGTTCAGGAACATTTGAGGGACATGCTATTCCTACAGAAAAGACTACAAAGGCACATTGCATATTGTGGTTAACACTGCAGCATTTAAATAAAAGTGACCTAAATAATCATTATCACTACTAATTAACAAATAGTTATAATATTCTTTCATAAAAAAGAAGGTATGCTTGTGCACTAAGTGCTCTTGATTCTGGAACCACCTGCACATAAGTGTCACTAACATGGACCCATTGGCTTGCTGATTCACTATCAGGTTCTTTCAAACCTAACAAAACAAAAAGAAGTATAATTTTACAATAAGTGTGTTCTGACTTTACATGAAAGTTATCATTAACTATATGTATCTAATGTTAGACTACTGCATAAGGCTGTTTGGGGTTAAACATCTTCCAAAATAAACTCTTTCAAAGCATTAATATGAAGAACATTTAAATATCTAGGAAAGTAGTAGATAGCCTTATTTAAGGAAAAGTGCATTTACACTAAAAGAGAAAGAAAGAAATATATAGATGACTGAAGCAAATTTTTAACTCCAGCTCTATTCTGAGGACCTGGTATATCTTCAAAAACTATTGATACTGTTAAATAAAATGCTATTTCACTGCAATACACAATGACTTAACACCTTGAAAAACTGGGTGCCATTTCACATGATGTGAAGGGTACAGTTTTATGATATTTAAGATTATCTAGGTACTCTTTAAGGTATTCTCACTTAACAAAGTGAATCCACATGAAGTATCCATGAAAAAACTTACCTCCAGAAAAAGAATAAATTAATTTGCTTTTAAGAATAAAATAAACTTAGGGTGGCATACCAGGTACATTTTTCTTTCCAGTGATGTGTTCCCGTAATTTCCTGGAGGGTGTTCTCACTTTCACGTAAGCGGTGTAGTGACCTCCTCTCATTGAGCCGCTATGTTCCACTACGCCATAGAGACCATAGAGAACTTTACCTCCCACACTTACGTTCTTTTAGACAAAGAAAAAAAAACTCAAATTAATTAGTAATATTTAGTGAGACCTTATTACAAGGAAAATTAAATCAAATGCACATCCTACTTAAAATAAGAGCAATTAACACTACACTGGGGTACTTGCCCACCTGTATTAGACTAGCGAAATGCAAAAACTTGACCTTTTCTGTTGCCTGGGCTGTGGGGAAAAAGAGTGCTCACATATGGGAATGCAAAAGGGTAGCTCTATTCAGAAAAATTTCATGTTATTTAGCTAAGCTACACGTGCATTACTCTTGGATTTATCAATCCCTTTTCTAGGACTCTATCTCATCAGTACCATGAGCAATATGTAAAAACACACGCACCAGACAAGTGACTGCAGGATTATTTGTAATACCAGAAAACTGTAGACTCAAAAGCGTATAAACTGGGGATGGCGTGAATAAACTATAATGCATCCACAGAATAGAGTATTATGCTGCTTGAAAAAACAGAGTGCAGATTATCTCTAAATACTGCTATGAAATACTCTCCAGGATACAATGTTAATACGGTAGAAAAAAAGGATACATCTTGTAAGCCATAATTGTTAAAGAGGTAATATTATATATATATATATATATATATAATAGATATGTACTTATTTGTTTATATTTTTAAAAATTATAGATGAATAAATAATAATTTGAAAAAAATGGTTATCTCTTAACAGAGGAAAGAAACAGGTAGAAACAGACATGGAGAAACAGACATGAAGAAAACCTACACTTGTTTGAATTTACCTTGATTTATACATTTGACTTTAGAAATACATAAATACTTTATGTAATTATTAAACAACAACAAAATTTAAGTAACAATCCCTAAAAATGAAAATTTAAAAATAAGCAAATGAACATCCAGTTGGTGGCATAATCACTCTGTGAGAAACCACAGGGGTCATGTCAAAAGAACCCAGGAGCCAACCTGCAGAGGCTCTTAGTGGCCAACAATGGACCCATTAGACGTATTAGACTATGAATTACGAGTGCAGTTAATTGAAACTTATTTAGTGTGTTAAAATCCATGAATTCATAATGATAAACTTACTGATGACAGTTTGAGAATGACAGTAAATTCATTATTCTGAAAACTAGCTTAAAAAGGGGGACAAGGAAAGAATTGAGTGCTTATCCTGCCTTTTCTAAAAGAACTATAATGTAAAATAACTAAAGAGATGAAAGGAATTTCTCTTTATATAGAGGAATTCCAGTAAATAAATGAAGAAAGAGTAACAGGGTATCACCATTCTGTAATTGTTAATGAACTCATTGAGCAACACTGGTTGCTAACATCACAGAAAAGTAACTGGCATTATGTGCCACCTGATGAAAGAACAGAACACTCCCTGTGAAACAGCCTTATCAGGGGTTGGGGTGGGAGTGGGGGGTGGGGTGAGGATCTATTCAAGCTTCTCTTGATCTAACTGCCTATTTGTAGGAAATCAAGAGGATAAAGGAATAATCATCAAAATCTAAACTCTAGGAAACTACCAGAAGATTATCCAGTTTCTTCAACAAATAAATTGCAAGGAGCAGAGATGGGAGAGGGAAACTATATATTAAGAGAGGTATTTTTCAATCATGACATGTAGTCCTTACTTGGATATTAATTCATTTCAAGAATTTACTAAACAATTGGAAATATATATGCTAGAAGACAGAAAGTGAAAGTGAAGTCCCTCAGTCATGTCCGACTCTTTGCAACTCCATGGACTGCAGTCTGCCAGGCTCCTCTGTCCATGGGATTTTCCAGGCAAGGATACTGGAGTGGATTGTCATTTCGTTCTCCAGGGGAGAACCAGGGATCTCCTTCCTGACCCAGGGATCGAACCCAGGTCTTCCGCACTGCAGGCAGACTCTTTACCGTCTGAGCCACTAGGGAAGCCCAGAAGATAAAAAAAGTACTGCTAATTCTTTTAGCGTGAAAGTAGTATTGTGGTTATGTTTAAAAGGGGGGGAAGGTAATTCTTATCTTTTAGAGACACATAGAGGAAAAGATTTATGAATGAAAGGAGACCTGATACTTGCTTCAAAATAATGTAAGAAAAAAATTAATATAAAAGGAAGAGGTAGATGAGTATGTGGATGGGGCGGGACTGGCCATATATGTAGGGTTTGGGGGCGAGAGGTTCATTTGTACTGTTCTCTTTGGTGTTTGTTGGAAATTGTCCATAACAGGTACTTTTAAAAAATATGTTTTTGTAAGTTTAATACACAGCTTGCTAGACATTTTGTTTGCCACATTATCAAATTCTATGAATACTGAACGTAAACAACTGGCAGAAAGTGCTGGTATTACTCAGTAGATGAACTGGATTCACTGAAAAACTGCATTTAAGATATTTTTGTCTTGATTGATCAATGTATTGAAAATATTAAGTTCAATAAGTTTATGTACCACAAAACCTAGATTGCTAACCAGAAATGTTGAGCAGGACAATATGTGAGTTACCCCAGAACTGTGTGGTTTCCACACGGAAAGCAAAGTCATCAATTTCACCTACAGTTAGTTCTCACATATAAGCACAAGGAATTATAAACCAGCTTGCTTTCTATGTCTGATTATTAAAGTATTAGTAATTTTAAATTTGTACTCAGTTGGCAAGTACACTAGTCTCAGTTACATACATGAAATGGCATGAAAGACAGTGCACTAGTACATTGGTTTACAAAAGAGAAGAAAACTCTTCAAATGCTAAAACTACTGCCAATTAAGCACATCATTCACAAGGAACAGGTTGCTGCTGCTAAGTCACTTTAGTCATGTCCGACTCTGTGCGACCCCATAGATGGCAGCTCACCAGGCTCCCCTGTCCCTGGGATTCTCCAGGCAAGAACACTGGAGTGGGTTGCCATTTCCTTCTCCAATGCATGAAAATGAAAAGTGAAAGTGAAGTCGCTCAGTCGTGTCCGACTCTTCGCAACCCCATGGACTGCAGCCTACCAGGCTCCTCTGTCCATGGGATTTTCCAGGCAAGAGTACTGGAGTGGGATGCCACTGCCTTCTCTGACAAGGAACAGGAGAGGGCACAAAATCTGCTTATTTCTCTCAGCAACTATCCGACTCTAGCAGCATTTACAAGCAGCTTTGATCATGAACATCATGCCTCACTCATGCTTTATGCATCTTTTCAACTTATTCTGTCTCCCAAAGGACAAAAGTCATATTCAGTGTGTTAAATGTTGGATGGAAGGAAGAAAGGGAGGAAGGGGACAAGAGAGACAGAGGGTAGGAGGGAGAAAGACATGGTCTAATAAACAATACATAGGACATTCTGAAGCATATTATTTGTAAGACAATTAAATATCTTAATAATATACTATACCTTACAAGCAGCAGAACAGAATGGTGCTAAGTCAAGCATAAGTGGAAAATCTACATGTCTGTTTACTTTGCGAAGACTCAAACCAGCCTCAAAAAAAAACAAAAAAAGTGTAACAAACTTAATTTATAGATCACTGGGTTTGTTAATTTTAATTAAAACCAAAAAAGAAATCCAAAAAGTTCATTTCTTCATAGCTATTAAAACATCAACAGTCCAAAACTGATACATGACTAAGTTCTCAATTAGGTTTCATAAACTTACTGCAAAGATCATTCATTTACATGGGTAGTTTTACCACAGACAATATGAAAATAATTACTTTCATTGTGCATTGCAACACTGAAAAATAAACTCAATGTGATTAAAGCTAAGCTATTGACACATATGCTACCTAAAAATGTACTCAACTGAAGAGTCTGGTGTTACAGGCCTGACTCAATGACTGGTTAACAGTTAACTTGACTCTAGACATCCTTATCTAGATCAAGGCAGAAAATGGGTATAAATGGATTAGATTAGGTCATTTTCAGTTCTTAAATTCAGTGATATTCATTCATTAAAAAGAAAAAAGCCTGAACACTCAAATCATTTTATCAATAAAAGTAAACATTACATATTATATAAATCAAAATGAATCTTCATGTTGATTAAGAAGCTCTACTTCTTTCTCTATTTTTAGTATCCAAAGGCAGGCCTTGAAAAATGTGTATTTGCATTAAGTGATAATACAAATTTCCTGACAGACCATCAAGTATATTGGATAGGAAACTCAAAAATAAAAATGGACTCTCTTAGAATAAGAAGATACTTGAATCTGAGATGTTTGGGTAGACAAAATTAATACAGATGCAACCTTTCATGAAAAGCTTTCATGACTTCCTTCAATGACTAGTCTTTTTATTTGCATACTAATTACATAACACTTACTACAGATTGTTGCCTATTTCTTATATTTCTTTAAAGAAAAAAAAAAACACTTATTTTTTGACCAAAATATTGCCAGTGATTTATATTTTCAAGTAATCTTTAGGAGTCTTAACCTGATTATCAGACATTAAATTATGAAGTCATATGTCAGGAAAAATTAATCTGTATTCAATTTGTTTGCCTCCTTTTTTTCTTATCAGGTGACATCTATAAAACAGCTGATACCAGCAATGTCTGAGATCATGTCAGGCTTATGTGTACTCCCCAAATAGTACTTTGCTGTTGAAAAAGTACCCCTTAAGAGAAGAGACTTCTATCAACACTGTTATAATCTTTGCCATTTTGGACAGGCTAAAAGAGGAATCTCACTGTCATTGTATTTTGCATTTGTTTTGCTAGAAAGAATGGAACTTCCTTTCACATTTTCTTGGAATTTTTTACTTCTTCTATGAACTGTCAATTCATGTTCTTTACCATTTTACTATTAGAGTCTTGATCTTTTTCTTATTGATCTTCAAGAGTTATTTACTTATTTTCAATATTAATCACTTGCTGTATTTATGACCAAGAGCTCTATCTTGTTGAGATCTCTCAGGTACTGTGGATGTTTCTAATACAGAACTCTAAAATTAGTATGGGGAAATAGGTTTTCAGGGACACAAGAAAGCTAGAAGCAGAGACACTGCTTAGAGATTCTGATCCCTCTATTTCACAGTTCCAGGGAATGAGAATGTGGCTTTGCAGACATTACATCTAGCCTGAGATCAAGAAGGGACCTAGACGTCTGTAAAAATTTCCCTGTAAGGGCATGAATTCCTTCTGTAGGTTGTTTCTAACCTAAAAGGGATGCAAGTACCAAATATAAAATAACCGTGGTATATCATTCTCAAATCTGGCATGACCCCAGCAAGTTCACACCAAGTCCTTGCAGATATACACCTTCCATTTAGCATTCTGATGTACTGTAATGAGACACAATACATCTGCTTCTGCTTTCCATGGCCATTTCCACAGAGTTTCTATAATGTTGGCTATAGAAAATTAAGAATTTCATCTAATTTCCGTGGGTAGGGATGGAGATACAGAGAAAAATCTCTTCCAGTCCACCTGTGGCCCACCTGAAATGCTGCAGATATATCATCAAAGCTTTCCATGTCTTGAGATTTCTTTCAAGGGTTTTATATTCAGAAAATTGTTCACACAAGAATCAAGTTAGTAATTTTCCTGAAATTTTCTTCTAGTCTTTCAATAATGTTTCATACAATTAAAAAAATCTGTCTGAAAATAGTACTGATATCAACATATATGGTCTAGAAGGAAGCTCTAAATTTTTATTTCAAACATCTTTCTTAAGTCCTTTAGAGAATAACCTAGCCTCCTTCCCAACTGATTTGAGATTCATCCTGTATCATAACAACAGACTTTAAATTGTACTCAAATTTACTGACAATTCTGACCACAGTATTTAATTACTAAAGTTTCTTCCGGAGAAACTTTAAAATCATTTTATCAAATGCAAAAAAAAAAAATGAGATAAGACATTAATGTATAAACAACTGGAGAAAAACTTTTAAAAATAGGTTCTCTCCCACCAGAGTCCTAGAAAAGTGAGGCCTGCCTTGTAGCCCTTTTTGCAATTAGTCCCAGCCAACCACACTCAGCCCAAGCACTCTTCTCTATTGGGATGAGACCTCAGAAAGCTATGTGTACCTCGTTATTTCCCTGCTTCTAAGGGTTCCTTAAAAATTCTATTTTCCACTGACACAAACCTACACACATACTCTCTCTCTCACACACACACACCACTGAGGTTCCTACCATACCCGCTAAATCTTCAAATATTGTGAATTAGACAATCTTATTTAGAAAAGTCTTGTAAGCTATCATGGCTGAAAGAGCAGTAAATCTCACAAGAAAATTTTTAAATTCAATAAATTACTATCTAATCCTTGACAGTACTTTATAAGACTTGTGTGTGTATGCTTAGTTGCTCAGTTGTGTCCAGCTCTTTGTGACCCATGAACTGTAGCCTGCCAGACTCCTCTGTCCATGGAATTTTCTAGGCAAGAATACTGGAGGGGGCTGCCATTTCCTCTTCCAGGGATCTTCTTGACCCAGGGATCAAACCCGTGTCTCTTGCATCTCCTGCATTAGCAGGCAGATACCTTACCACTGCACCACCTGGGAAGCTTTACAAGACTAAGGGCTCTGCAAAACATATGATGAAAATATGTATAGTGTTACTAAAGAGAATTTACCTGATGAAATCTTTTAAGATGGAGAATCAGAATAGCTGGAACAGCAGAAATGAGCAATTGCTTCCTGGCATTAGTATAAACCCCTTCTGCTTTCTTTTCTGCATAAGATACAATATAATAAATTTATTTATAGATTACATCTTATACATTATTGCCCATATAGTATAGTAAACATTTAAATAGAAGCATTATACCACATTTTTGAAAATGTTAAAAAATAAATTAGACTTCTGATTACAGGGAGCCTCAACTCATTCCTAAAACTTCAATAATATGAAAGGGATTTTTTTTTAAGGCACACTCTTACAAGGACAAAGAATAGGGGAGGTGACACTTGCAACACAACTCTGAAGCTGGAAAGCTGATAGACCAGAAGTGACTTATGTCAATGCCTTCCAGTCAGACATCACCAGAAACATACCTGTAGTTGAAAAAACTGGGTCATTACTCACTGCAGTGAAAGGAGATCACATATCATGGGAACGATGGGACATTTCCATAAAAGGTTGTTACATACGTAAAATAGAAAGCCAGTGGGAATTTGCTCTATGATGCAGGGAACTCAACCTGGGGTTCTGTGACAATATAGAGGAGTGGGACGGGGTGGGAGATGGGAGGGAGGTTAAGAGGGAAGGGATATATGTATATCTATGTCTGATTCATGTTGATGTATGGCAGAAACCAACACAACATTATAAAGCAATTATCCTCCGATTAAAAATAAATTAATAAAAAAATAAGAGGTTGTTAGAAAAGACTTGTGATAGGATTTGAATATGGCCAATTGCATATTTAACTTGGATTAGTATAAGCTGGCATTTCTTCCTCTCCCATCTAGACATTAATTTTAATATATTAATCATATTTTCATTCTGATGCTTTGACATCTGGGGCCTTGCTGACACTGGAAAGGGCCTTTTCTAGAGCTAGCTAATTCCTAGATAGTAAACAAATTAAGTGTGCCTTTCATATGTATTTCCAAAGCCCTTACCCAACCACCTGCTTTACTGGGCTCTGATACTCTAGGTCACTATTCACCTGCCCTAGTCACACCAGAGCCAGGTACCAGACCACTCGAGACAGCCCCTATACCTCAGAGCCCACAGAAAGTATTCACTTCTAAACCTTTCTACCCTGCTTCATCCATTCCTTCCCTCAGCAACCACAATAAAGGCACTTGACTGCACTTTCCCCCTTGCTCCCGCTGTCTCCTGACCAACCCTGGTGCTTCCCCTTGTGGCCCTGGGTGGCATGTCTTAGTGTGCCCCCTCCCCTTAGGAACTACACTTAAGTAATAAACTACCTTTTCAGTGGCAATCATCTCCTTATCTGTTAGGCTTATTATACCTGAATAATAAAACCTACATTTTAAAAGTCATTAAGAATCAGAATTTTCTCTTCATTTAATCAAGGAAATTTACAAAAATTTCCTACTTGACAAATCAACCTTTTCTACTTTTCTCTTGTCAACAAAACATAGTATATAGCTAGCTTTATAATATACAATTACTTAAAATCTTCAAATTTATATCTCATGATCTGACTTTTGTGAAGGATATTAATTTTACTGGTATTGCAATTAAGTTTTACAGAAATTATTTCTGGAAAGATTTCAGATAGCTAGTGCCCTGAAATAAGATTATGTGGATTTGCATTTTCAAGGCAGAGATGGATCCTTCCTGTTATTCAATTTATTTGGACAAAATTCTGTTCAAAATTTCCCCCGCCCAGTCAGTATCTTCAGTGCTAAGGTACAAATATGAATAAGACAACCCCTGACTCCAAGCAGCTAATGTATGGTGACAGGTTCTTAGGTTCCTCCATGTGGGATCTATAACCCACTAGTCGTTGATTATCAGATAATCCATGAATACTTTAAAAAAAAAATTAGGCTAAATATTTACCTGCAGAAGTGGTTTCCTTTTGGTACTTCTGTTTTTTCTTAGTACAGTTCTCACAGAGAAGCTTGTTATTCCCCATTAGCAATTCCATAGATGTAAACTGATAGAGACAAGACTGAACTGAACATTCTTTAGAAGTGGTTATATAGCTCTGAGAAAGGGTCTGAAAAGCATTTTGGGGGCTCTGAGACACCATATGCTTGTCCTCTGAAAAACACAAATTATTTGAAACACTTAGTGGCTGATTTTCTCTGTCAAAATCCCTAGCTCGAGTTATAGTGCTGCTCAAATGAAGTTCAGAAATAGCTTCAGCCACTCCCTCATCACCATGGTCACCCTCCCTGGTAAGTGGTTCACTCTCAGACGGGTAGTGAGGGTGTTCATTCGTGTGCGTGTAGTATCCGCTGCTGGATCTCAACAACAAAGTCTGGTTTGGAGCACTCTCAGACTCCGAAGCCTCGCTGTCAGCATCAACGCTACTTTCAGAAAGGCTGTCTTCTTTCTCACTGCCATCGGTGGGGCTCTCAATCAGAGTTGACTCGGTGTTAAGCATGCTTGCAAACAATGAAGAGTCTCTATTCACCTCAAGGCTTTCATTTTTATGGTATATGACAGCACCTTTATTTTCTCCAGACGATGATTTTCTTGTACATTTTCTGCCATGAATTAGTTGATTCTGTAAGTTGATAGTGTTTTCAGAGAAAAGAATCTTGTGACCTTACTGAAAATAAATGCTAATAAGTCTTATTTAAACATTCCACAATTATTAAAATACTATTTCTAGTACTTCTGAAATCCATTTCCTAAATCTACCCAAACTACAATGAACAGTATGCTAACAAAAAGCTCTAATTTAAAAATAAACTTTTACACAAGGAACCAACTTAATGGTTACCTATTTATGGAGGGGGAACAGGACTTCTGTGGAACAGTGCTATGCTGGAGGCTTTTCAAGTGTAAACCTTTGCACAATCTCTGTAGTTTTACCCCTTAAAGGACTTTTGAATAGAGTAAGTTAAATCTGGTAATACATCAATTTGCCAAGTTAGTATAAATCATATCATGTAAAAAAGTTTTTTGTTTTTTTTTTGTTTGTTTGTTTTTTGTTTTTTTTTTAAACGAGGTGCAAATTCAAATGGATGTCTTTAAATTTATATGGCTTTATTCATCAATCACGTATGTCCCTGGTGAAACAGTGGGTTAGATAATGGTCATCAATTACTGATAACATCACAGGAAAAGAAATATCAAACATGACATGCACCTCCTGATGGAAATACATACCATCACTTGAAAAAGTTTTCTTGCAAAAAATTAAATAATCAAACTTAAACCTGTTTAGGCCTTTAGTTCTAACTGCCTTAGAGAGGAAACAAAGGGAACAGAGGCATCTCTTAAGAACATGTAGATGAATTACCGCATGCAAAACGAACTACCACAATATGCAAAATGAATTGCTATTGATGTAGGAAGGTTTGACTGCTGAAAAAAAATGATCTCATGTCTTCAACAAATAAATTGCAAAGAAAAAAATGTGGAATCTGTGGATTAAAAGACATTTAAGAGACGTGGGAATCTATAGATCTTTTTAAGATCCTAAATTCAAATATGCTTGAAAAAGCAAAAACAAATATTTTATGAGACAATTACAGAAATTAAAATTATAACTAGATGTTTGTCCTATTAAGAAGTTTTAAATATTTTTAGGTACAATAATGATACAATGGTTATGTCTTTAAAAAGCATCTTTTAGAGAAATACATTTAGATATATGTTGGGTTTATTTCAAAATAACCTAGGATGAGGAGGAGGAAAATGTGGGACACATAATACATGACTAGCTGTGAGATAACAACTATGACACTGAAAAATGGGTACATGGGGGGTTATTATACCTTTTTCTCTATTTTTGTATACTTTAAAAAATTTTTCTTACTAAAATGTTTCAAAAAGCAGGATGTTTCACAAATGCATATCATCTTACCATATCTTTAGATGAAGAATGCTTCCTGATGGCTCTGGGTTGATGAGTATTTTCTACAGTAACAGTGCCACTGTACTGACCATTATCTGTCTCTTGTAAACTTCCATATTTACTTATTCTTCCCACAAGTACAGGTTTTGAAACCTATATAGATAGCATGTACATAATACAAAACTTCTTTAGGAAATAAATTCTGGATATCATCTACTTTTTAATATTTGTAACACCTGAAATATAATTTCCTAAATGTTAATTCTCAAAATATAAAGCATAAGGATTTAAATTCCTTGAGATTAGGAACTATATCATCCATCACTCATACATATACAAACTCCAATATCAAATACACTGCACAAACTCAATTACTGTATATAAAGAGTAATGACTCTCGGATACCTGATAATATACTCAACAAATGCCTACGTTATGAATTTACAAATGTCCTTCCCAAAAAGACTTAAGGTTTTTCTCCTTACCCTTTCTTCTATTATAGGAAGTGAAATATCAATAAAAGGATCTTTCACCGTGGAGATCTTAAAAAGAAAACACATTGAGAACTTCAGTTAGAATTCTAATGTAGACAACGTAGTTTTATGAAGTCCTAAAGAAATCAAACTTCCCAGGAAACTTAAAATCTTAAGTTAAAAAGCATTCCTGGAAGAAACAGTAATTTAATTGAGTATAGCAACACATTTGTTGTTCAGTCGCTCAGTTGTATCCAACTCTTTGTGACCCCATGGCAACTACAGATACTCTATAGTTTGTGAAAAAAGAAATCAACTTCTATGTTGAATATACTAGAAACCTAAGTGGAGCTGACTATTGAACAATGTGGGGGTTAAGAATGCTGACCCCCATCCCATTGAATAGTCAAAAATTAGAGCATAACTTCGCAGTTGGTGCTTCGTATCTGGGATTCTGGGTCCGCAGATTCAACCAAATGCAGATTGTGTAGTACTTTAGCAGTATTTATTGAAAAAATTTGTGTATAAGTGAGCCCTTGCAGTTCAAACCCATGCTGTTCAAGGGTCAACCATAATATTATGATGAAACATCTGTGCTTCACTGTGACAGGCTTGAAGGAGATACGATATATAATCCTGATTTTATAAGATTAGAGAGGAAAGGTACTCTACAATCTGGGATAGGCAGACAGACATAAAGACTCTCTCTTTTATGATTAAAATCTGACAGAAGTTTAAACCTATTATATGCCATACAGTTCCAGAAATATTCCTTACCAAGCAATTGAAAATCCTGTAAAAATTTATACAGTCCTTAAGAAGCTGTTACAGTACAGATGGCATTCAAAATGAAATTATCACTAAATTCAAAGATGAGTAAAGTCTGCTTTTTAAAAAAAAAATTCAACAAGTCATATAAATGTAAACTTTTAAAGAAGATCAGCCTAAATTATGTTACTACATTGAATTATTTCTATTGGGATTACAATTTAGGGCAAAGAATAATGATATTAAGGTAGTTACTCTCTTCACAGAAGTTTCTCTTTCATTTTCAATCCAAATGAGTAGCTAGCACATAAATCATACTAACATAGGCTAAATGAACTTCACAGGTGTGTCAAAAGGAAAATTTAGATAACATTTACTTTAAAAAATTATACATTATGTTTATTTTCTAGCAGTGAAGTATATATTTTTAAAAGACTTTCAAAAACTACTATATAGTCATCTGTCACAAATAAAAATGACTGCTGATGATTACATGTGAAAGAAAACAATAAAAACAATGTTACAATAATCTAGTCTGTGTTGAAGTGAATTCCAAAGTACCTACATTTGCACATTCTTCACACATGACCGTGCTAGTTAATTCACCAATAAAGATACGATCTATGAAGTTCATTTTCACACCTTCTCTTCCATATGCTGTAAAAATAATACTTTTAATGCAAAAAACATATCAACCAGCAACCTAACAATGTTGAATCAAAAGAAATCTGAATAATCTGGGACCCATATTTCATAATATATTTTACTATATGATGTTATAATTTTCTTTACAATTCTATAGAGAAAATGTGACTATCAACTACTGTAGTCTCAAATAAATAACAAACTGATTGTTCTTAAACTTTAAGAAGTAAAATAAGTAGAGTAATCACCACTATTCATACCACACTCAACTGCACCCACTAAACTCTTTAAAAAGCCTCTGCCTAACCTAGGTAGAGAGGGATGAGAAAAGAGATTATGATTTAGGGCTACAAATGCCAGGACCATAACTATGGAAACAGCAGAGTAGTAAAAGACAAGTAAACACTGCAAATCATAAAGAACTAATATGGAAATTAATAACTTAGCTATGTATTTAACTCCTGTTACATAAAAATGTTAAAATTATGCTATTTATATTTATATATTATATATTACATATTTATATATTTATAAATAAAAGAAAATGATGCCTATGCTTTGATTCAAAATAATATGGAGTTGGGACAGAACAGATGAAACATGAATCAAGTGTAATTTAAGCATGATTATGGGCACACAGGCACATGCTGCTGCTGATAAGTCATGTCAGTCGTGTCCGACTCTGCGACCCCACAGACGGCAGCCCACCGGGCTGCCCCGTCCCTGGGATTCTCCAGGCAAGAACATTGGAGTGGGCTGCCAGTTCCTTCTCCAATGCATGAAAGTGAGAAGTGAAAGTGAAGTCGCTAAGTCACGTCCGACTCTTAGCGACCCCATGGACTGCAGCCTACCAGGCTCCTCTGTCCATGGGATTTTCCAGGCAAGAGGACTGGAGTGGGTCGCCAGTGCCTTCTCCCACAGGCACATGGGCTTCACACTATTCTAATGGAAGTTTGAAATTTCTCACAGTAAACCATAGGGAAAATATATTTTAAAAAAATTTTAAAAACCTAGTCAACTCCTCTTTCAAATTTCTCTTTCATCCTTTTTGGATCTCTATTCTCAAATTTCATGCAAACAATTGAAATCATTTTAAAACATTGCTTGAAGCACTGAATGACAGAACAGATTTTTATCTGGACATATCAAGAAATATCTATTAATTATGATGGTGACTATTTAGAAGTTATGTTTAACTAAGATGTTTCGTTAAGGAAAATTGTACAAGGGATTGAAAATAAGTAAGATTACAAAACTGAAAAGCAGTGAAAGAAAAAAAGAACAGTTATTCTAAACATGCACTAGATGGCACTATCTCAAAACAAAAGAACAGACCATACTTGAGAACCTATTACTTTTTAAAATCTTGAACCTTCAACTGCACATAGTTTTGTTATATACAAGCTTAATGTATTTATATTTGTTTATATAGACACGCTTTATATATAATGCTATAAAAAACAGAATTAGAAAAGAGAATTAAATAAAATAAGAAATAATATTTTTAAACATTTTCTAAAAATGAGTTACTACCTCAAGGAAGAATATATTTATAGGACACAGTAAATTGTTAATAACATGGGATATAAACCTACATTTAAATACTGATCATTATAAATGATCAGCTTTGATCAGTTAGTTAATCATTGTTTCTGCCTCTCATTTTGGCTGATGAAGAGTCAACACTAGGAGTAGACATGTATGCTTAACTTAACGGTATCCTCTTAAATAATGATTTCCTTGAAGAAATCTCTGGAACACTGAAGCATTTTGTCTAGCTAAGACTAGACAATATCCATAAATCCACTATCTAATAAGCACACTTCAAATGAAAAATGATACAGTATGATAAAAGTGAACTTCCAAGTGAGGTTGCTACTTTCCACAACCTTTCAAATCTCCCACAGGATACTTCTCTTAAGTGCATCAGTCGAACTGTATATTTGATATTAGTTTGTTTTTTTTTAATTCACATAGATTCTAGCTGTTGAGACGTCAACATACCTTTGACTTTTTTTCTAGTTTCATCATCAGCAGTTTTAGTAGTTGGGTTGTTGAATGCTTTTAGAATGCCAGCTTGTATTCGCTGTAAAACAAAGCAATAAGAATTTCTTAAGAATCTATACTAGAATGTATCCTTTCAAAGCATTATTCTGTGTTCCTGTGACTAGAATCTGGTTTCAGTGACAATCGCCTCAAGCTTCATCCTCTTAAGAGGATTTTCAAACAGCAACATACACTGGATCTCAGTTCCCTAGTCTGTAAAATAAAATGACTGAATTTTTAGAAAGTTAAATATGTCCTTTACTCCAGTTGTAAAATTCCATGCATGAAGAATTCTGTGTTGCCAGATTCTCCCCCAAATAAGTGAAGGTTCCTATATGCAGGTTCTCTCTTGTGTTTAAAGTATTTTTCTCAGTCAACAAAAAGCAAGCAGCCTAGTCCCATTTTTTTTTTTTACAGGTTTAGAATAATTTCTCCTTTTTTCTTCTATCCCCCATCTCTCCCTGTCTCTTGCTTCCTCCCTCCTTCTCCCCTACTCTGTCCCTAAGATGACTCACTCCTTAATCAGGACAAAAAGTAAGAAGCAGACCATATGAAATTTCTTATCTATGAATAAAGTTGTAATACATAAGAAGCTATTAAACTAGTCACTATGACCTCCATATAGATTATTTTACATATATATATATACACACACACATGTGTAAACATATGTATATATATATATATATATATATATATACATGACAAGTCCAGAATATTGTCCACAACAAGAAGACAACTCCAGAACTTAACTGTTATTTTATTTGAATTTAGTTATCAATGAAAATCATATGTTAAAGTCATCAGCAGCTCTTACTAAATGATAAGGCTTATGGTTCTACACCTCTTACATATAGTTTAGAAAAGACCTAACTTCACAAAAAACTCTCAGAATAAAACTACATATATTCCAAAAATAAAGACTTATTTAAGCTAATAAATTATCATCTTTTACACTAATTGCAGCCCTCTTTGTGGATAAATGTAATCTTCTCTAATTCACATTTTAACAGTGGGGTGAGGGGAAAGGTAGTAAGCAAAGTCTTAATTACAGGTTTTCATATATGTGAAACCAGTTTGACTTAGATTTCTTGATATGAAAATGATACATAAATCTTTTGTTAAAAAATTATCATGTCAAAGAGAAATTAAACCGAATTGCAATCTTCTCAGAGAGTTAAGAAAATTCTATATGTCAGAATCCAAGATACTTTCCACTCTTCAGAACAGCTTTATATATATAAATCGATTGAAAAGAATTAAAACCAAATTAAGCAGCTAACTTATACATTTAGAAAAGGACATCAAACTGAACACAATTATAAGGAAAGAGTTAAGAGGATAAAAGTAGAAATTGAAGAGAATAAATAAACAAATCAAAAGCTGATTTTCTGGGCATCAGGGATAAATAAACCCACCAACTAATCTAAATCAAGACAAGCGTGAAAAAAAAAGATGAGCATGAAAAGCATAACATCACATACAACAAAGATGGAGAATCACTACCTAAATGAAAGATATTGCAAATAATCGTGAGAGACCACTTTGCTCAACTCTTAGGTAATTACATTTGAAAATTCAGGAAAAAAACAGGTAATTTTCAAAAAAATTAGAAAATTTTCCAGCTTTCAAGGAAGGAAAAAAACATCATTAAAGTCACTGAATTACATATTCCCTATACAAACCTCCAGGACCTAATAATTTCACAGAAGACTCCAGTAAACTTATGTTTCAGGACACAGAAAAAGGGAAACTATCAAATTATCTTCATGAAGCATAATATTGGTACCAAAAGCTGACAAGAGTGTACACACATATAATATCACCTAAAAAAATTCTAAATAAAATATCAGCAACAGAATATAGCTGCACAATAAAAAAAACACAAAGATTATAGTATGACCAAGAGGCTTTTATTCTAGCAATACAGGGATATTAAGGAAATCTAATAACATTAATTAATATAAGCCATCATATACACTGAGAAAAAAATAAGATCAAATCCCTCAATACCCCCATTCACTACTACTATTTACCACTGTATTAAAGTTTTACTGATGTATTTGACAGAAAAATAAATCTCAGCAATATAAAAGTATAAAAGAGACAAAATTATTTGCAGATGATATGACTTTTTACTTCAAAAAGCCAGACGAACTAAATGAAATAAAAAGCTACTATAATAATGAGAATTTAATAGGGAGTATATAAATATAAAGAAGTCAATCGCCTTCACACAAACAGAACTGTTAGAAGATATAGAAGAAAATAAACTATTTATAATAGCAACTGAAAATATAAAATAACTGGGAATAAACTAAACAAATGTGTAATATCTAAATGAGGAATACTACTGAAAGATACAAAAGAAAATTTGATCAAGTGAAAAGACACAAAATGTTCTTGGATAAGTCCTATCATTATGAACATTTCAATTCACCTTCCACCCAATTTATTCATTTAACATAATTCCAGTGAAAGTGGCAACAATATATAGATTTTAGGGTTTTCTTTTTCTTTTTTTAATGTGAGGGGTTGAAGGGAGAGATAGGTTCTACCTAGATATGGAAAAATGAATAAGAATAGCAATTAAAACTAGGGGGCAGGGAGGAAAGTGTAGTAACAGATGACTGACTAAATGCATTAAAATCTTCATAACTGAAAGGATAAATCTAGTACTTAAACATAACAAACACAACCAAGGGGAAGTTGAGAAATAAACCCAAATAATATGAAAAATTAGTATAATTAGAGTGTTACCAATTTAGTGGGGAAAACATACTATATAGTTTAGGTAACTGTAGGAAAGCCAAATGGGAAAAATGAAAATATCATGGAACAGGGTAAATTTCAATAGATCAAGATTTAGATAAAAGTCAATCATAAAAGTACCAGAAGAAAACATGGGGAAATTCTTTTATAACCTTGAAGTAAAAATGCCTTTTCAACTAAGACTCAATATCCAGAAGCCATATAAAAAAAAATTTTTTTTTAAGATTTTTAAATTCAAAAACAAAAAAATGTTTAACTTTACATTTAAAAAAAGCTATTGCCACATTATAGGCAAAATCCTATCACAAATGAGAAACTTGGTAACGTATTTCCTCTCTAGCACACAAAAAGCTTTTAGAAATCAGCAAAGGATCAAAACCCAGCAGAAAAATGGGCAAAAAAATAAGAACAAATGAAAAGATATTGGGCTTTATTCAAAAAGAGAAAAACGTACACTAAAGTTACCCTAAGATACCATTTTCTACCCATCAGATTGGCAAAAATTTAAAAGTTTGGTACAACAGTCTTTTGGTGAGGCTATGGAAAAACACTCTCCATATATGTTATGTTGCTGACAGGGAAAACTGTATTCTTATGGAGGACAATTTGGTAATAGCTATCAAAATTACACATGCATGTATCATATGACCCAGAAAGCTCACTTCTGTATTTATACAGATATACTTACAGACATGTGAAACAACACACATACATTATTCATCAGAGCATTGTTAATAAAGGCAAAAACATTGGGAACAACATATAAGAGACAATCAGTAAGGAAATGGTTAGAATTGGTTATAAAGGAACAGGTGTTTTTTTTAAAAAAGGAAACTTTTTATCTTCTGATATGGAAAGTTGCTACAATATGTTACCTCAAAAAGACAGGGTCATGTATTAGTATATGCCACTTTTTGAAAAATCAAAAGGAAAAATATACATATGTATACACACACACCACCAAATGAGAACATAAACAAAGAAAGATAACAAAGTGGTTTACAGGCAACACCAGGGGCATCACGTAAGAGGGTCAAAGGGAATTCCCAGAAGGACAGTTAGGAGGAATTTCAGAATGACGCTTACACATCTAATGTGGGAGGCAACCAATCTAGATTGGGGCAGTGAGACTTACAAGATGGACATATTGTTGACACCAAGATCCCTTCTGCCATTCTACCATGTTTTTCTTTGCTAACAGAATGTACAGGGAATGAGCTGCTAATGTTACATCTCCCCTCCCTGCTCTGCTGCCTTGATCAAGAAAGGACACAAATTACCACCCCAGAATTGTTCTGCTTGGGCCTATTCCTGAGCATCATGAAGTGGCCCATGATGAACTCAGAAGCAGAAAACATGGAGCAGTTTCCAACCTTTTGGGATGAGAACTAGTACCTGGTCTCTTCTAATCTCTGTCAATTGACCTTGACTTTGACAGGTGTGACTCAGAACACATTCATGATCTTGCCTACTGATTTGCCCAGAAAGAGGTAGTATAAATCGGGAAGCCAAAGCCAGACTATGTTCCAGAGATTCTCTCAACTCATCTTTTGGGAATCATCCAATAAAGGCAGTTAAATTTGTGCTTGCTACCTAGTTTTATAAAACTAAACAATATATTGTTTAAGCATACAGAAGTAGCTCTCAAAACTATGGAATGATTTCTGTAAAAGTCAAAATAGTGGTTAACTGTGCTGAAGAAGTATTTGAAAAAAAGAAACAGGTAGCTTTTATGGTACTAATAATCTATTTCTTAACTCTGGGGGTGGTGGTAGGGAGGAGTGCTAATAGTATTTATAGTATGCTTTAAACTATATTTTTAAAACTACATTTGTACATGTTCTTTTATATGTATGATATGTTTTATAATTAGCTTTTAATATTCCTCCCCAATAATTATGAAAGTAAGTTCTATTTATTAACTCGCCTATGATCAGCACATTATATTTCCTAGAATTGCTCACTATTCTCTTTTAAGTGTATTTTGAAAGTTAATGCAAGATTCAAAAATTTAAATATATATAAAGTAGGATATAAACGTAAACATACAACAATCCATACCATGTTACTCACTCCTAAAATATACTTACATGTGAAGGAAATTGAAATATGTGTCACAGAAGCTATTAAATATTGAAATAATCTCCAATTAAGACTCAATAAACTTGAAAATTGATATAATTTTGATACTGTCTGAAGTAAACTTGGCTTTTATACCTTGAAAAGAGAACACTGAACTAAAAGAAGCAAATTAGAATGGTGCAAATTCCATGCAAGAGAAATATTCAATGGACTGAAATGAAAGATGCCAATAAATACCCATGTTTACCTATAAATATCATCTATAGATACAACTGTAAAAAGTCTCTCCAGCAACTAAAGACCTCTAATTCAACTTACAAGTCTATAAATTTATTCTACAATTTGAACATTTTACTAATTCAGACATGACTTGTAATGAGCCTTTACCATACTCTCATATGTAAGCTGTAATATCACTCTTTTTTAAGAGTAAAAACAATGAAGCTGTTTAAATTCTTAACTTTTAAACTATTAGACATTTGCTTTTTTTATTGTATCCTAGCCACAAATTTACATTGTCTGCTCTAAACTGTTAAAGTTGGTTAAAAGGTAGTACATCAAGTTGAATAAAATTAATGGGTTTAGGTACATCTATAACCTTCATTGTTAAGAGTTGTGCTTTGAACCATTTAGATTTTAAAAAAAGACTGGTCAGAGAGCTACTAACAACTGCAGCACATTAATCAATTCGCAGTATCAAGGTTCAACCAGTTCAAACCTCCTTGTTAAACTCTTTAAAAATAAGAATGCAAAACACATAATTTAAGTTAGCAGAGCTATTCTACCTTTAAAATCATGTTACCTAATAATGGATTAAAGTGATAAATCTTTGATACTAAAAATGTAATAATACCATTAATTTAGTGATAGCTCAAACTAAAAGGAAAAAAAGTCAAGAAGCATATATTTCTAAGCTGAAAAGACTGCCTATAAAAGAAGCCCTTTTTGTGAATTCGACTTTATTTCACATATAAAAAATTTACAGTTTTTCCACAAATGATTCCTTTATCTCTCTACTCAGCAAGAGCAAGTTATATTCCTCAACCTCACAGTCATGAGAGAAAGACCGTAGTGAAACAATATGAAAGGAGGCCAGCCGTCTTTTAACCATCACTCGAAGAGTCTGGTGGCAGACACACCGCTGTAGCCCTCCTTCAGTCAAAACACACACGGCGGTGACAAACCACAACAGCAGTCCAATTAACAGCTGTGGAGTTCCCAGGCCAGACAATGCAGCTCCTGCCTGGGCACTCACTGTACCCGACCAGCATGACTCTCCTTGCTTACGAGACAGAATAGATCCAAAAGACTTGACATTTTAATTCTGCCACTCCATCTAAAAGCCTCCAGTAGAGGAAGAAAGATAAGAGCTTTCAAAAACCAATGTTTCCTACTGTACTGCCTGAGTTTTCAAGATACTGTGAATCCCAATGCATCATTACAACAAAAGAATAATTGTAACAAAGCATGCCATCAATAAAAGTAAAATAGAAAAAAAAATTACAAGGATAGATTTCATTGTCTTATTTGTAATATCAACAGAGAAAAACATTGTAAAAAGGTGACTTTTAATTCCATTTACAATGATACATGACCACCATGTAGTAAACATATTCCTATAAATCTCAGGAGAAAAGAAAAAAATCATTCTAGCAACTGATGGCTTGAATTAATCCTAAAGTAACTACTGTGTCATCTGTAGGCTCAGAAGGTCAAAATGCAAGTACTATTCCCAGCACAGAGCATCTCTTTCTACTTTGCTACCTTGTATCAATCCCTTCAATAAGAATATCAATTACTAAATCAGATTCAATACTTTTTCAAATAGTGAAATAATTATGGTTACATTTTAAATAGCAAGCTTAAAAATGTATATTTATACTAGTCACTGATGATCAAGCATTGACATTAAACTTTTTTTTTTTTTTTTGGCCACACTGTGCAGCATGTGGGATCTTAGCTCCCCAACTAGGGATCAAACTAGTATCCCTTGCAGTGGAATTGCAGGGGAAGTCCCTAAAATTAAAGTTTAATAAGCAGTATTGTATAGAATTTTAAATAGATCATTAGCTTGGTAGTCTGAAACACTTAAGTTTTTATCTCCATTCTTGGTATCAGTTTCTAGGTCTAAGAAAATGTAATGAATTATTAGCTCAGGGGGACTGTGCTAATGTTCCCAAAACTTAGGTAATTACAAACCTTTCAACTGATTTCTTTAAAACAAATTACATTTAAAACATAATGCAGAACTACCCTTCAATTTAACAGTTTGTTCAAATTATAACATATTCAAAATAAGTGCAAATGCCCCCCAAAACTAGCTAGTATAATTCATTTAAGAAACTGTTTTCTTCCCAATTCAATACGTAAATGAAATTGCCCATTTAAAGAGTAAACACAGACAACACATTGAACAAACGTTAAATGAGCACCTACTAAGTGCAAGGCACATAGAATACCACTCCTTGAGGAGATCACACTCTAACAGAGATGACAGACCTGATTTTAAACAGAAGGTGAGTAAAAAGTAAAATCGCTGAGTCGTGTCCGACTCTCTGCGACCCCATGGACTGTAGCCCACCAGGCTCCTCTGTTCATGGGATTTTCCAGGCAAGAGTACTGGAGTGGGTTGCCATTTCCTTCTCCAGGGGACTTTCCCGACCCAGGGATCAAACCCAGGCCTCCAGCATTGCAGACAGACATTTTACCATCTGAGCCACCAGGGAAGCCCCATTAAAATGAAGTGGAAATTCAACTCATTTAATATGAGAGCTTATAAACAGCCATTTAAGGACAGAACTGTAATATACACTGTTTGGTAACTAACTCATTCTTTAAGATAATTTATGAGAAATTATTAGAACCTTTACTATCTCTTCACTGAAAACTGGCCTGGCCATTCAGAATAAAGAAACACTACAATGTCATGTACAATTCAAACAAAGCAGAATTAAAAAAGAGTAACAGCAACAAAAGAAACACCTACCACAAGCACATCAGCACCTCACTTGCACCTGGCTGTCCCACTGCACATTAACATTCAGATGGAGAAATATATTCACCTTGAGCAGGAAACAGGGTTTTCACTTGTTACGACAATTAGGATTGGCAGGGGCTGTCCAGAGTGCTATGTCGAGAATGATTCTGAGACTGAATCCTGACTAGCGATGAATGATTAGCAAGGTCTGCTCCAACTGAGAAAGGAGGAAGTGGGGGATATGTGCTGTATACTGGACATCTTTAATGTCTGGCATTTTCTCTGAAAAACTATATCCTATTTGCACAGGACCCCACCAAAAAAGGTGAAAATAACTAATTTAATATTACTCAACCAACAGCCACTCAATTAAGGAACAGGATTGCAGTAAATACTGTTTGAGAAATCTATCTAGATCTTTACTCAACAGACCCTGACTCAGGAGGCTGGGACCCCAATCCTCTAGTCCCTGAGTGAATTCTAATCCAACATGAGACAATGAGGTTTCTCTCTTTTGGGAATTTAAAATTAGGATTCACAAGCAGCCAGTTCATCTTTATACATGTGGAACTGTAACATGCAAGCCATGGAACTGCAACATGCAAGCCATGGTGGTTAGGAGCTACCATTCAGACAGGGAAGCAAAGAAGCTACTCAGTCTGCAGAGACATGCATAAAGAAAATCTACAGAGCCAGAGAAACCAGGGGGAAAAGAAGAATACTTTCTGGATTTCTGAAAAACTTCCTGTCCTATATCCCCATTTATCTGGAATATTAGATTCCTTTTTCTTTATTTAAGCTAGCTTTAATTAATTTCTGTTATTTATAGTCAAAGTATATAAACTAATAAAGGATAATAGAGCTGTAAAATGATAAAAAAAATAATCTTGTGCTAGGCAGGGCAAAAAAAGGGAGGAGAAAAAAAAAAAGGGAGGAGGATAAACAGAATAGTTTTAAAAAAGTCAAAACTACTTTCAACTGTACATTAAAATTTTGGTAAAATTCCTTCAATTTGTACATTCTTCTTAAAGAGTATATGTGAGAAACATTGAGAAATCTGACCTTTGTTTCTTCTGTCCTCACTGCATCCAGCAAATAATGAAGAAGTTCCTGACTGTCCTGTTGTTGAAAACTTTTAAATGCAGGGGCCCTACGATTTAAAAACAAAACAGGAAAGAAAAATAAATAAATAAAGTCATTTTATCAATAATATATTACTATTATTTAAAATCACCTTGAAATAACATATATTCAATATTCATATATTCAAAGCTTCAATTTACTCCTTCTTCTGTAAGCAGAAGCACAAAATGTGGTTACTGTTCCCATGAAGATGAGATCTTCAGGACACTGAAAACAATATAGCTAACATTTATTAAGCAATGAGTACACATCAAGTACAGTACATGTGTCAAGCTTCACAGTACAGTATACTGAACTTTTATCTTGAGAATTTGGGGACACCCTTAAGGTACATGACACACCACCAAATATCACAAAACTAGGAATATATATACATATATTTATGTATATATATATGTAAATGTACCCACTTCTGACAAAGCTGATTAAAAAGAACTTTGGGAGAAAGTGGTTCTCTTTCAGTCTCCTTCATGCTGTGAAGAAACAGGAACAAGGCTGAGGTCAACGGTCCAGGGCTTGAAAGTTCCACCACTAATGGGTCCTTTAAAAATAGGATCAACTCTTTGTCAGAAATAAACAATTTTAAAATAAAATGTCATTAAAGAAATCTAAGAGAGAGTTACACTGTTTAAATGATGACTAAACCTCCTCAAGTGTATTAAGAAGCTTTATTCCCTCATATACAAGATAACTATATAAAAAATGAAATTAAATGCCTTACCTTGAAAAATATAGGTATTTTCATATCCTCTGCCCTTTGCTTTATATAACTATTAGCTTAAGAGTGAAAAACCAATCTTTCATTGGTTTTAACTATCCCTTCATGTGCTCTACTAAAATTACTCATTGACTTGCTATTTGTACATATTCACAAATAATCATAAACATTTATTAGCAAAACCCCATACTCTTTTTTCCAAATATTTTACTAACAAAATAAGGAATGGGAGATTATGGTCACAAAATACATAACTTTGTACTTTATGCCTACTCTTAATAATAATGAAATACTGAGTGTTTTCTCCCTAATTTGGGGACTAAGACATTTATCACTTCTGTTCAACATATTACTGGTGCTTTGAGCCACAATAAGGTAAGGAAAAGAAAGAAAAGGCATACAGATTACAAAGGCCCACAGAAAATAGGTGGTGAAAGAGCAGTGATCTATACTGATAGTCCCACAACTCAGGTCAACTATTATGTCCTAAACAACTAAGACCTAAAATTGAAAATTTCCCTCTTAGAATGACACAAACCTACAGTGATCAGCTATAATATCTGATTGCCATACACTAATTTCACAGCTTCAAGTGTGAAATACTTAAATCTAACATCAGATCACAGTTAGTAAGAAATCTTTTCAAATGCCTAGCATTATTTAGTAAAGTAGTCTTCCCTAGCTTCCAAGGTGGGAAAAGGGCTCCACCATAAAAATCTCAAGAAGATGAAAGGGCAGTGAGTTTACAGACTGACTTTTCAACAAAAAATACAACCATAGTATCTTTCAAAATTGCCTTCTTGGAAGAAAAATCTAAGGTTACTACATTGGGTTAAGAAGTTTTAGAATTCCTCTTTTTTAAGAATTTCAACAGCCAGATTATGAGCTATACCATCACTCTTTGTTCCTCTAAAACACACATAGACAAATCAATTTCTAACTGGAATCCTAATTATTAGTGTAATACCCTCCAAGACCACCAGGAACACACTTGGAGCAGAACAAGATGGGTTCATTACTTGTTGCTTTGAGGGGGAACACACACAATGGGCAACCATGGAGTGTCTCAATCAGAGGTATTCAAAAGAACCAATGGAGGATTTGGGTTTCAGTTGGGTGGTTAAAGGAAGAAATTAATCTAAGGAAAATAATTTAAGAAAAGGTCTGCTCTCAATTGGATGCTGTCAGAAAGTGGGGGTATTTCTATGATGAAATATCTCAATAAAAGGAGACTAGAATGAAGATAAAGCTGTAACAAGTGAAAGAAAAAAAAAAGTCACAGTGACTCATTTTGGCCAAGAGAAGGTGACTGGGATTTTCTCAGTGGAAGAGTAATCTTGGTTTAGACAAAAGTATCAAGCGGACTTGTTTTGTCTCATTTTAACAGTCTTGGAGTAACCTTGCTTGAGGCTGGTATTTTGTGAGGTTCACGTGAATAACATGGCCTAACTGTGGGTATCAGGCTAGCTTCTGAGTGTCAGAGGCTGCCTTTTTCCCTTTCTCACTAGTTTAAAAACCCAATATCAAACTAGGCTCCAAAAAACCTTTAGATGATCACTATTAAAATTAAATCTACCTTTAAAGAATAAAAATGCTGTATTTAAGCAAATGTCACCAATAACTATAAATTTTACAATACAGATTTTATAATATAAAACAAGAATCCTAGACGTTTCATTCAACAAAAATCAAAATGCTTTAGTCTTTTCTAGTATGTCTACCCAAAAGCTGCCACAGTATTTTTTGTGTTGTTTGACTTCTGAGATGTTTGAAGCACAACATACCTTAAAGCTCTGATTTTATAAGTTTTAAGTCTTATTATTTATTTTCAAAAAATGCTTTTGAATTATTTTTTTTCAAATTCTGACTACCATCTCAATGGATAGCTCTGAGAAGTAAGAAAAATAGATTTTGGCAACATCACCGGCTTACCTAAAAAGAGCCATTATCCAGATAATTATACTTCTTACCAGTTGAGAGTCAGAGGAAGGAACAATCTTGAGTTTTGTACCATGTTCTTTGATTTCATTCATCAATTCAGTAAGAATGTAAGACTGTGCCAAATTCTGAAAGAAAATAAAAGTAATATCTGATTCAGTTATAATATGCCTCCAATTTCACAGAATAAATACTCTCCCCAAGTTTCAAATATCATCTGATATAGCAAAAATGTCTTTAGGTTTTAAGAAAATTTAACTAAATACATTTTACATTTAATAAATATCACTATTACTGACAGAGCCATGGTAAAATACAGAGGTCTTTCAGAATCACTGTGGAAAAAGAAGGCATATGTACATGTATGACAATGGCTAAAGTGAAAATGAAAGTCGCTCAATCATGTCTGACTCTTTGCGACTCCATGGCCTATACAGTCCATGGAATTCTCCAGGCCAGAATACTGGAGTGGGTAGCCTTTCCCTTCTCCAGGGGATCTTCCCAACCCAGGGATCGAACCCGGGTCTCCCACATGGCAGGCAGATTCTTTACCAGCTGAGCCACAAGGGAAGCTCAATGGCTAAAGACAGCCTAAAACAATCAAAAAGAAAATAGACAAACTTCTAGACAAACTTAGCAGTCCAAGGTGTGCTAGTTGAAGTCTAAGGTGTGCCAAAAAACACAAATTAATTAAAACAAACTTTTACATTTTACAAAGCTTTCTCATGGCTCTTACCTGCATGACCGCGTTAAAGAAGCAAGTATTTCCTAAATTTGTAATTCCCTTTACAGATGTTACATTGCCACCTCTTCTTCCCTTATTTTTTTCACCTGTTTCACATTTTTCTTCACAAAGTTTTATGATTCTAGAAAATGCACCTAAGTTAGAGAAAACACAATGGATATGAGATTTTAAATACATATTATTTGATACAATTTAAATATATTATTTAAAATTAAATAAGATTTTCCTCTGAATCAGTGTTTCTGAGGGGCAAGAATACAAATGGAAATAAGTAGCTCTTGTTTTGTATCTTACTGCTAAAGCAACTCATTTTAATTCATCTTAATATATACACATGCATTCTTCAAGCCTCCCTGTAGAATTCCAGATGAATTTAAAAATAAAGTAGTTTAAAATGAATTTTAAATAAGCAAGTAGAAAAGATCTTGTTTTCTAAATACCATTGTCCATTAAAACAAATGAAGACTCTTTGAAGAAAAGGCTGATTCTAAACTTGGGACAGCAAAAGAGGAAAAATGAGCCTATACCATTTTTGTTATGCCAGAAAATAAGTGCTCCAAAGAAGAAAAAAAGATGAGTATGTCAAAATACACAGTCATCATTTTGAACAGATTTCCAGTGGTCCAATTTGGAACAGTCTGGATATCAAAATAAAGAAGAGTGCTGAAAAGAGTATTACTCACTGAACAAAATGAGAATGAGTCTGAATTGATAATAGACTTTTTAAATGAGGATAAAAGAAAAAAAGTTTCCTTACAAAAGAACGCCAATTAATAAACAGAAGAAATGTGATGGAATTTTAAAAACACTATACAGTTGTAATTTGGGATGGTATTGTTCTTGTTTTCTATAAATGAGAAACTTCAAAATAAAATCCATGGATGCTCAAGTCTCTTATACAAAATGGCACAGTATTTGCATGTAACATACACACATCCACCCATATAGTTTAAATCATCTCTAGATCACTTATAATACCTAACACAATAAAAATGCTATGTAAATAAATAGTTGCCAGTGAATAGCAAATTGAGGTTTTGCTTTTAGGAACTATCTGGAATTTGGGGGGGAATATTTCTGATCTGTGGTTGGCTGAATCCAAGGATGCAGAACCTGGGGATGGGGGGTGGGGAACCCCACAGCATAATATAAAAAGTAAAATACTTAATACTTAAGGGTATGGTAAAGTGCATGTTTTGGGCTTACTGACTTGCATAATTAATGATGATTTGAAAATTATATCAATTAATCATGTTTAATAACTTTGAAAATGAAGAAAAATTTCTAACATTTATGAACTGACATTGATTATTATCTATTTAACAGATTTCTAAATCATTGTAATTTGAAGTTTGACAGGAAACTGCCAAGTTCTCAAATCTTCTGGTTTTGAAGGGATATTCTTTTATATTCATCTCAACTCTTAGATTTTACAGTATTTACAATTATATTTTTATTTACCTAATAATGGCATTGGAGAGGGAAATGGCAACCAACCCCTTCCAGTATTCTTGCCTGGAGAATCCCATGGACAGAGGAGCCTGGCAGGCTGCAGTCCATGGGGTTTCAAAGAGTTGGATACAGCTGAAGTGACTTAGCATGCACGCACGCAATACTGACATGCTGTCTTGCATTGCTAATTAACTTTTAAGTGTTTGGCTGTCTGCTTCTCCAACCAGATTCATGGAGATGAGAGAATGTCTCTTATGACTGCTCTATTCTCCACAAGGGTGTGATGTTGAAGAGAACATATATGTTAAAAGCTCAATATAAATTAAAACCTAAAACATTAAACAGCAAATACAGTCAAATTTTAGCTTTATATGCTTCCAATGACTTCTTAAGAGGAAATAAATTAAGACATCTCCTCCCCGGCCTTCTGTACAAAAGCATTAAAGGAGATATAAAGGAGCTGAGGCGGCCCTTTTCTCAGGGGACAGGAGTGGGAAACAAACACCATCAAGAGAAACCTCAGTCTTAGATACTGGCAGACTGATATCATGCACACCTTGTTGGTCAAATTAGGCTTGACTTGGAATCTCTGACTTTTGCCAAAGAAAAGGCTTCTAGCTATAGGGCTCCAGTATCAAATGGGATGATTAACATATTTTCTTATATGGTTTTTATAAGGATTAAATGAGCTAAACTTGCTTTGCAAAGTATCTGGCATGCTATGCACTATGTAAGTGTGTGAAAAACAGCCCAGAGAGCCCCCCAAAATTGCTATTCATGCCAACATCCACATCTTCATGAGCTATTTGTCATGTCCATTGTTTGTCTGCTCTCCCTTTCTTCTCTTTAATCATTTCCTGTATTTTCCAGGGACTTGCCCCTCAAGTTTATCTCATTTCTGGATTTCCTAAATTGCTAATGTTGAGTTTTGCCTTTCACATTGACTTCGTGGTTTTTGTGATCCTGCTTTTTTACCTAACGTGGAAACATCTTAGTGAGAAAAATAGATCTGTGGTTTCTCAGATGTTTCTTTCACCAACCAAATCTATTATAAAGAAAAGATTTTTCTTTCAACTCAACTTTTACCCCGTTTTACAACATTTTATCATAAACTCTATTACCTGTTTTTCCCCTTTATTCCTGTTTTCCCCTTTATTCCTATGTTAAACACTCTTGGTTGTTACTGGATATTTGTTATCCAGATAACGAAGAGTTGTTTTTAAATCCCAACCCTAGAATTCTGAATTAACACAGAAAAGAACTAAAAGATTTATTAAAATAGATCTCTCCTCCTGTCCTCTAGATATTAAAATAAATGATAAGAATTAACCCCACACTAGAGCCTGGGACAAAGCTTGGTATAATCAACGGAGAGGGTCACTGAAGTACAGAGGCCAGGCGTAGAGAAAAGGAAAAGCGGGAAAAGGCCAGACAGTATTCAAACTTGCAAGGAAATGTAAAAGCAAATGAAAAAAGCCAGCCAGTGCTTAAGAAGCACTGCACAAACAAGAGGAAGCCCCATGCCGATCTTGGCTTACAAACGGGAGCAGTCCACCTCTTAATTACATCTGATATTCTGACTAAAGTCCAGAATTGGCAGACCAGGCTCTCATTGTAGCTGTTGCCACTGGATGCTTTCACAGTGATTTTTAAGAGATTTAGGACGAAAGAATAATTAAATCCAAGCAGTGTCCCGTCTTCTGGGGCAAGGCTGTTGCTATGATTTTACAAAACTCTTCTCCAACTGGTTAAGTGATTCGCCCAGAATTAAAAATGATAATCTTTTGATTATAAGTCCATTGTCATTTTGCCAGGTAATTTCTCTTCAGTGATTTGTGCACAATGAGAAGAATTACAAAAAAATAGCAGGCAAGATTCGTACAGATTTGACTGTTCTCAACCCCTAACAAATATGACTTCTGACAAGTATTCCCTTTAGTTAACGTTCTTAATAAATGTGGCCATGTTTTAGGTTATTATGAAAACAGAGTGGCTGGGGGAAATAAACTATATAGATATTAACTCTATATAAATATATACTATATATCTGTAAATTACATTTATTGTTTACTTGGGAAAATACTTCCAGAACTAAATTATTTTTTAATCTTATAAGGCCAAATAGTATTTGTTAAACCATAAAGTGCAAATGATTTATGTATCTGTATACCACATTTACCCATCAGTTTTCAAAACATCTGGGATAGCATCTTAAAGTAAACAATGTTCATAAGACCATCTGGTCAAAACTGCAGGCAAAAAAAAAGCATAAGCATATGGAAAACCAGATTTTACCCTTCCCTTCAGCAGTAAGGGATAACAAATGTCAAACCTAGATATATCCACGCTTCACTGTGCGATGCTTTTCAGCACCACCTGGCTCTCCATGCAGAGCCACCAAATATGGACAGCACTGCCAGGAAGAACATATCCACGGGGCAATGGCAATAAAAATAGTTTATTTCATGGTTAAATAGCTACTTCGCACAAGTGGCAAGAGTCTGTTTTGTTGACTTTTACATGTAACTCTGTGAGAACACATTCAAAATTAATTATGCTATTAGGCTTGAATATTAAATGGATCCAATAATAGGACTAGAAAACGGACTGACATTTTTTAAGTACTATTTATATGTATCTTATTTAAAGTACATGTTTTTCATTTTACTAAGCAGCATGCTTACAATGAAACAGTTATATATGAAACAGTTTATATAAATATATGTAAACTATAAATGTAAAATGTAACAGTTCAAATAAAATTGCTTTATTAAATGTCCACTGTGTACCAGGTACTGTATGTACCACTATCTGTAATTATTTATAATTAATTGCCTATGATTTATGACTGGAGTGTAAGGAATTGACACACAATGAATAGCATAGAGAAATTTAGCCTTAAATTCATGGTTACATCATGGTAAAACTTTTAGAAACGAAGCATTCATGTACATTTGCTTACTGAAACTGTCAACTGCAAGTTTAAGGTTCTAGTTGAAAACAAGGGTGTTTGAATCAGTCTCACAATTATCTGATCTACAGACAGGTATACATTTTAATAAAATGCAATTTATTACTTCCAACGTAGAATAATTATTGATCCTTTTGTTTTTATAGACAACAAAGCTTTCTCAATCTGGCAGCGATTTTAGATCCTATTCACTTTAAGAACTCTTCCTTTATGAACACAGAATGAATGCACTAAGGGCTGAACTTCAAGATGTTTTGAAGGATGGTATAATTAAAAGGACAAACCTGCTACAACAATAACAAAGAAATAAACTAGACCAAGTCTTCGTCATTTGCTGGCTGAAGCACCAGCAGAGCCAAAATAAAGAGGAAAAAAAAAATGTTTTCAAAATTTGGCTAAGATTATCTAAAAAGTAATCTTAAGTACCTCAAATTCTGCCACCATAAAAATGAGTCCAATACAAAGATTCCCTACCTTTTAAACCAACTCTAGATATTAAATTATAAACTTTAAAAAATCTTTAATGCACCAGAAAATTGTGAGTGAATATCTTTATAACCTTAGAATACAAAAGACTTTCAAAGCATGACCTCAAAGGCTAAAAAACCATTACAGACTGGTCAACTTAGTAACAATGACTCTCAAAACTTCATTACTGCTCCCTCCAAACCCCCAAAAACAAAACCAAAAAAATCGCTAAAAACTATAAAGAAAGTTAAATATGGAAAAATGAGTATTCTTGCCAACTATATCCTTTGCATAGTCTTTCTGGAAGGCAGCTTAACAACAGTAATCAAAATTCAAGATGTGTTTATAAATTGGCCAGAAATTCCAAAAAAGTTAACCTACAGAAATAGAGAAGCAAATACACAAAGATGCAGTTTTGCTCATCATAGGAGAAAATTGAAAACAACCAACAGTGGATTTGTTGCCAAGTAATATCAAATGTCGCTCTTTCTCAAAGGCATAAATATTTGTGAACTGTCTTGGTTAAACCAGAGCTGGAACACTAGGGCATCGTGAGTGTCCCATAGGCATGAGGAAAGCAAACTTATTTTGCAGTTTGTTTATTTAAAGAAAGAATCTGAAAGCACCATCTCCTCTGATAACTTTCCTCATTGTCAAGATCATGATCAAACAAAGGCACATAGCTCATTGTACAAAGTAGATTCAAACCTAGGCAATCTGGATTCAGAATCCACACATCCATTATGATCTGCTATCTGTCTATCTAACAATGGATGATAAGGTTACTAAATGTAACAACTTAAGACACTGATGAAATGCTAGTGGTGATAGAAAAGACTACTGCTTTCAAGCAAAAGTTGGATATAACCAATTGTTGGATGTCTTGGTGTATGAATTTATACCTTTATTAAAGTTTACAGCAGCCCTTCTCAAAGGGTTCATCAAAAAAAATTAAGCCCTAGTGCTCTAAGTACCGGAGAAGGCAATGGCACCCCACTCCAGGACTCTTGCCTGGGAAACCCCATAGACGGAGGACCCTGGTAGGCTGCAGCCCATGGGGTCGCGAAGAGTCAGACATGACTGAGCGACTTCACTTTCACTTTTCACTTTCATGCACTGGAGAAGGAAATGGCAACCCACTCCAATATTCTTGCCTGGAGAATCCCAGAGACGAAGGAGCCTGGTGGGCTGCCGTCTATGGGGTCGCACAGAGTCGGACACGCCTGAAGCGACTTAGCAGCAGCAGCAGCAGCTCTAAGTACACACTGTACGCAATTTAACATCTTCTGTACCCAGAAGGGTACAAGTTAGCACCATTTTGGGGAGAATTGAGTAAATTCATTCAAGTGGTTTTCTGTGTTCTGTAGTTCACAAGAGGAACTCCAGATTTAAATTCCTACAGGTAACAAGTTGTTTTTTTAAATGTTCAACATTTTTTTTGTCCCTAATCCCTTTCATATATGGAAATAACTATTTTTAGCACTTATTTTTTGAAAATGCAAATTTTAGGCATATGACTGTCACTTTATAGCAGAACTGTATTATTTAAAAAGTTAAAGTATTACATTACACAATGTTACTGTAAAAGGGTACAATATTATTTATACTCAGATATATTATTTCAGATCCCAAATGTATATACTTTCTTATTTCAAAAAAAGGTACAACAAACTTAATAAAAGCATAGAACCAACATGTCTTTATACATCAGGAGCATAAGCTTGATGAATTGAACAGAATATAATATTTTATGCTCTCTTTAAGTTCTTTGAAAATGGCATCCCATCAGTATTACTCAAATTTACTGGTTTAGAAAAGAATGTGGGATGCTCTATCATTTGTCTAGTTCACATACATGCAATGATACAATTTCGACAGGAATTCCTGTGTTTGTAGAATACTTCTGTGACGTTTACAAGACTATCAAAATGAGCAATAAGCCCTTCTGAGAAAATTGGCCCACTTTTAACAATACGTATTTCTGGTTTTCTGAGTGGGTCTCACAAGAAAGTTTTCTTGCTCTTTTTCCAATCTTGTGTTATATATGACCTTTTCTTTATAAGGAGATTTTATTTGTTGTTTTCAGTCTTCTGATATGTGTTTGAGGTGGAGATTGTGGAGAGTTATTTTTTTTTAAAGCAAATCCTAGCATCAGATGTGAGATCTACACAGCTGTAAGCATTCTTCTGGGAACCAGCACTGGGGTTCCCTCAACTGCTTAATGCAATTACCTAAACCAGTCATGTAGTATTAATGTAATTTGCCCATTTCTACAGCTGAAAAGAAGTTTAATCTTTAAAGAGTAAAAAGGAAAAACTTGCTATCCCACTATTCCTCTACCTTGGAATCAAATAACAATGACTTCACCTGGTCTCCAAATTCCTCTACCTCCTGGTTAACCATTGTCCTTAGAAGTCTGGATTGAGTCATACAATAAAATGACACTGCCATATGAGTGGGCAGGTATACATACAGGGGTATTCCTATCTATCTCCATTGCACAGTAAGTGGTCTTTCTAAAATACGTAACTGATCATCCACTTCTCTGCTTAGAACCTGTAAGTGGCTCATTACCGCCTGCAAGATAAACTCTAAACTTACAAGGCTCTTCAATAGGTATTTCCACTTACCTCCAGATTCTCACCTCTCACATGGCCATCATCACAAAACTCAATCTTGCAGCTATACAATCCCCTGAACATATCCTTCATCAATAAGCTATTTCCCCTTCCCTTTCTGCTTAGCTAATATTTAGTTGTCCTTCAGCTCCCTGCTTAGCTAATATTTAGCTGTCCTTCAGCTCCCAGCTTAGAAATCTCTTACTCTAAATAAAAATTTCCTGGATCCTCTATCTAGGTTAGATACCACTCCAGAGTGTTCTCATAGTCCACTGTACTTGCTCCATCACAGCACTGTTTTAAGCAGCAACTGTAATTATGACTTGTCAATATCCCTCACTGACTAAAATAATGGCAGGAACTGAGAAACAGATCTGTCTCATGCACTACTGTATCTCCAACATCCAGCAGAGTTTCTGGCACAAGGTAGAAACTCAGCTATATTAAAAGACTGAATGAACAAATAATTTGATAATATTCAGGGGTGTTTTGGTGAAAATGCAAGAATTCAGTTCAATTCAACAGTATACACTCCCTAGTTCTACGAGAATCAGAAAGAACGTAAGCCAGGGTACATTCCTCAAGACATGTACAGTTGTATAAATCAGACACAGATACACACAAAAGCTGAACACCACAAAACTGAGTGTTAAGATTATAATGTAGGCTACACAGAAGAGATAAAGGATTGGGAAAGTGTCACTGAAGTAGGATCTGAGCTGAGCCTTCAGGCAAGAAAGATGGAAGACAGAAACTACAAGGACAGAAATGTGCTAGTTCAGCAGTTCTCAAAGTGGATCTCAAGACGACCTCCATCTCTTGAGCATCCTTAAGCTCAACGGTATTTTTGTAATAAGCCCAAGATGTTATTTGGTTTTTTAACTTTCATTCATTCTCAATTATACAAAGCAGTTTTCCAGCAGCTACATGCCATGTGATATCAGAACAGATTGGATGCATAAGTAGCTATGAGAATCCAGCTGTTTCTATTAAGCCAGACATTCAAGAGATTTGTAAAAATGTAAAACAATGCCACTGATTAGCTTTGTGTTGTTCTAGAAACAGTTCTCTGTCCTAAAAATATGATATTTGTGTTAACATGTCATGGAATTACTGCTATTTTTCAGTAAAATTAAAAAACATACTAATTTTTTTAGTTTTAATTTTTAATATGAGAAACATTGGTAGACAGAGTCTAAAGAGCTACTGGGAACAAAAGTTGAGATTCACTGAGCAGAGAGGCTGAACTAGATGGATCAGATGTGAAACGAGCCCAGACATCATGTAACTTAAAAACATGTTTAACGTACAGGTACAGGCTTTCCTCTCAGGAGTTACTTTTACTTAATATATAAAAAGTCTCCTTTTAAGTCACTCTTATCTTTTCACTTGAACACAACATATATGGTTTTATAGTCTTTTTGAGTTCCCATATACAGACATTTTTACATTTCCACAATCTTCATGATTATCATTTACAATAGCTATATAATCATATCCAGCATTCTTACAAATCTCAATAGCAACTTCCATATTTGATCTGTGAAGTATTTTATAATAATATTACTATCCCAAAAAACTTACTTCTAGAATACCAAGGGATCTTATTTTAAATCAAACTTCCCCAAGAGCTACTGAAACTTGGAACACAGAGAAAATAACATTTTGACCTAGAACTTTTGGAAACCTTGAATTCAGAACTATGTCTCTCCCTGACTTTAAAGGTTCTAAACACTCTCAAACTTCTTCAAGAACCTTTTCCTCCTATTCCAAGTGCTACCCTGGTTCCACAAACACAGTTAAAGCTTACATTAGCACCTCCTTCTCACCACCTGTAATGATGTCTTCTCTCTACCTGTCCAAAGTTTATTGTTTAAGGACCAACTTGGAAGCCAGCTCATCCACTCATGTGTGATTCCTACTGAGTTCAATTGAACACTGTGTTCCTCTTTGAATTTCTGAAGGACTCTTTGTGAACATCCCTCAAAATATAAATCCTATTCGAATTACATCATTATTTTTTTAATTTCACACCTTAAACCTTAAGAAAGGTCTCGTCAACCTCTCTTCTCATGGGAAAGATGGACCAAGTGCTGAGGAAAATGAGGCCGACAAAACTTCCCTGTTGATCCAGTGGTTAAGACTCCACACTCCCAATGCAGGGGGCCTGGGTTTGGTCCTTGGTCAGTGAACTAGACTTCACCTGCAACTAAAGATTACACATGTCGCAACTAAGACCTGGTGCAGCCAAATAAATAAATAAATTTATATTTTAAAAAAAGAAAAGAAATAAAAGAATGTGAGACTCAGATAAACAAAAATCTGCTCTGGGTCACAGAGCTAGTGATTGAAGAGAGTCAAATTTGAATGCCAAACCACCCCATGATTTTTCTCCCATACCATTCCACATTCCCTACCTTGCAATATCCTTTGTGATAATAAATACACAAGAAATCTGTAAAATTCAATGGAATCAGACTGTCTTTATTCTTAACCTCAAGGAAGCTCTAACATAAAAAATCCAGAGGAAATAATTCCTACAGCTGTATTTTTGGCACCCATGCCATCCTGTCCCTGTATTAATTCTTATGGCCAACAAAAGTAATGTGCAGCTTTCATGAGACAGCCATCAAGACCAACATCTGTTCTCTAAGCATGAAATATCTACAACCACCATATTTTCCAATGAGTGAGTGATAAAATTAATCGTTTCTTCTGCTGTCCAAGAACCTGAGTTTACCTCCTCTAGCTCCTTCTCCAATGTTTTCACCATTACTGTCTCAGAGCAATAGCTAACAAATATCATTCTAAAAAAAAAATCATTCTCTACTGGGCTACAGAAAACACAGCTGAAAACTATACTTGTATATAATTTTTCAGTTTCTGATGCCACCTACTAAGCAGAACTGCTCCAAAGGCATTTCAAAATTATCATGGCCATTTATCCCCATTCACCTTGTTAACCAAAACCCTGAGATCTGTACTTGATGCCTCCTACTCTCCCTCACTCATTACACCTGGTCCACCACTCTCCCCCAGAACCCCTCGTCATCTCTTACCTGCCCTACCCCAATAACCTCCTGAAGGATCTCCCCACCTCGACTCTTTACCCACAACAGTCTGTTCTCCATTTGGCAGAGTGATCTTTATTTTTTTAAAAGACGGAATGACTACTACATTTCTGCTTAAAACATTTTAACAGTTTCCATGACTTTTCCAGTAAGATAAAAATTCTTTACCATGGAATTCCCTATGGTATCCTTTATGACCTGACAACCGTATCTTAACTTCATCACGTTCTGCTCTCTCTCAGCAAACCGCACTCCAGCCATGTAACCTTTCTTGATCACTATGACCATGAGACCGCCTGTCACTGCAATCTGTTCCTTTCCTTTGTAGCACTTATGAGAAGTTACATGTGTGTTACGTTTGTCTCTCTCCCTATGCTCTAAACTCCATGAGGACAAGTTAAAACTGATTTTGTTTTACCATTTCATATCAAATAAAGTATTAAGTGATAGGCACTTAACATTTTTGATTGAAGAAACTGCTTCTCTATATATTCTTAATATATATTAACATGTGTTACATATTGCTTATATGTTAGATAAGAAAGTACAATATGTGATACATCACTTCCATAATAAAGAATTTGGCTGCTCTTTGTCCCAAGTTCCTAAGAATACCTCTCTAAATCCTTGGATTTCCAGAGTGACTGGAGAATCTATTCTACTTATGGTGGGCCCCACACACCACTCTTGATAGTTTATGTTAGAAAAGTATCTTTTTTATTCATGTGGGACTCTAGAGGGTGTACACTAATGACTCAGGATGGGGGCCAGCCATGCCAAAAAGACCAAACGTGTGATTAGAGGGTTGGGATACTGGAGGCTCAGTTAAATCATGTGGCCAGTGATTCAATCAACCACGCCTATACAATGAAACCCCACTAAAAACTCCAGACACCGAAGCTCCAGTGAGCTTCCCTGGTTAACAATACCCTGGGTGTACTGACGCATCACTGCACTGGGAAGGTGATGCATCCCGACCCCACGGGAAGAGGATACAAAAGCTTCGTGTCTGGTACCTTCCCACATCTCAGCTTACGTCTTTCCTTTTGGTGGGTCCTGATTCATGTCTTTTTTTGTTGTTGCTGCTATATTGAAACTGTAATTGTATGTTCCTATGTAACTGTATGACCTATGTTCTGGGTCATTCCAATAAATAACTGAACTAAGAGGATAGTGGGCACCCTGATAGCCAGTTGGTCAGAAATGCAGGGGCCTGAGAACTCCTAGCCTGAGAATGGTGTCTGATGTGAGGGCAATCTTTTGGGAACTGAGCCCTTAATCTTCCAGGTTAGCCTAACTCCAGGTAGTGAATGTCAGGATGGCATTATAATGATAACAAATAACAGATATCATTTCATAAATATGTGTTGAGGTTTATGCAAGTATTTTTATACACATTACTTCCTAATCTTTAGAGAACATGTCTAAGCGTTACAACAATCCCACTTGATAGAATTATCATACAAGTAAGAAGTTAAAGTCACACAGACAATTAAATTATTTAGGTGGAACCGAAATTCAAATTCAGCACCATTTGACTCCAAAGCTCATAATCCAGTCACCATCCTCTCCATCTTCTCATTATTAATTATGTAAGTACAACACAAGATAACATCACAAAATTGCTACCTACAAATTCACAGCACTCATACTGAGAGGTCACACTAAAATTCAAAGTACTCTTTATAAATGTATTATGTCTTTATAAGAATTATAAAATATGATACTTTAATACAAATTTCTTTAGCAACTGCTGTTAACTTACTTGTTTGAGTTTTAGAAACATGTTTCTGGAGAAAATCAACTATCTGAGCCAAAACCTTCTTATTACAATGTGTTGATAATTTTTCATCACACTCGTAACACCTAAAAAAAATAACATTTAAGCAAATATTATGAAAACATCTTCAGTAGTTTTGCACATCAAGTAATAAAGTTAGTATTTATCCACTTTTGTCTTTAAATTAAGGGGTAAGGGAAATACATAGGGTGAGGCAAGAGAAATGAGATACATCTACAGACATAACCGGAGACAGTTCATACAGAGCCTTAGCATTCAAATTAAGAGTCTGGGTAATGGAGTGCCATGAGAGGTTTTTAAGCAAGGGTTGCCATGATCCAATTTACATTTTAAAAACATCACTCTGTCTAATGTCAGACTGGATCAGGAATAAAGGAAGATCAGGTTAGATGCCGTGGCTCGAGAGAGAAATGAACAGATTTATATACTTTAAGGTACAGGCAGGAACGAACTGGACATGAAAAGAAAGAGGAACAGGAGAAGCTGATGCGGGTATGTCAAGCGATTCTCAAATAGGAGCAATTCTGCCCCACCCACACCCCTGGGGACATTTGGCAAAGCTGTGAGACAGTTCTGGTTATCACAAATGGCAAAGCTATTCTTGGCACCCAGTGGTTAGAGGCCAGGGCTAACTCTGTCCTCTCATGAGACCGGCCCCTTCACAATTAAGAATTATCAACCCAAATGACAACAGTACTGAAATTGAGAGATCCTTAAGTTTTTACAAACTATATTATGCTCAGGCTTTCCCCTGCAGAGAATTGCCAAACCAGCTGACTATTGAAGAATTGACACTATGCTCCTCTGGAATTCTAATTTAGCAAAATCAACTGGTAAGAATTTTTCTTTAATGTATGGAGAAAATGTTAAAGAAAACTAGAGGTATGACTAGATTTCTTTCTTACTTAAATTTTATATTCACGGATAATGTTAATTTTCTTATTTTACAGATTGTGTTCAGGCTTAAAAGCATAAGCTCATATAATAGCTTTAGATATCTTACCTTATAAAACTCAGATATTTTTTATAGTGGACACAAGTACTAATTAAATCTAACTTACCATATGATCCATGTGCTCAGATTAATTATAATACAGTGAAGCTCTGCTCTCCAACTCTTGAAATGCTTCAATGAATGCTGGCCTTCTGAGTTTTTACCACATCCCTAAAGATAAACAGAACACTATTTCTATGACTTCCATACAAGTTCATTTCAAATTAATCAAAACCTAAATTATCCTTAAATGGCAACCCACTCCAGTATTCTCACCTGGGAATTCCCACAGACAAAGGAGCGTGGCAGGCTACAGTCTGTGGGGTCACAAACAGTTGGACAGGACTAAGCATGCAGCAGCATGCAGCATGCCCTTGATATGTTAGATATAACTCTAGTTAATGTAAATTGGTCTTTGTAAATGAAAATGTTAACTGATAAAAAACTAATGAACCCCACAGGAATTAAAAGATTTTTAAAAAAACAAATGGCTGAAATTTGGGGGGGGAGAAAAGTTTTGTTTTAAACTTTATAAAAAAGTTTCAGAAAGCAATTTAGATTCTCATTAAACTCAACTTCTTGCAAAGAGGCTAATTTACTTCTTGTCATACAGTCAAAACAGGCATGAGCCAAGCTAACTTCCACACCATTTCTCTGAGGCACAGTGGAACACCGAGCATCCTCACAGGCCAGCAGGGCCCCTCCCCTGTACACCACCTCTAATATGCCACACACCTCACCCAACTCCACTGAAAAGTACTGAGACTCGGACCAATCACAGTAACTCCCATCGCCAGGCAAGTAAAGCAATGAGCTTCAATTTCTGTCAATGTGCCATGAGGGGCAGTCTAATGTATGTTTCTGGAAAAGTTTTACGTACGGGAAGGGATGTACTTTTTGCCCTCCTCCTGACCTTTGGGGATTGCTGTATGATACATAATGCATGAAACATCTTCGGCCATGCTGAAACCATGGAATAGGATAGCATAGCAGAAAAATGGAAGACATCTCAGTTTTTAATGTTCTTTCCACTGAAGTAACTAACTCAGGAGTGACCCTACTTCTGGCTTTCTATATGAGATAATAAAGATAACTCTTACTGAAAAATATATATATGCTTTTAATTTTATTTAAAAATTTCCTTGTTAATGATATCACTTGCTTCTAAGCTCTTAAGAGAAGTTACTCTGCAAAAAAAGAGAAAAATCACTTCTCGTAGAGAAGAAAATGAATCCCAAAAGATTTTTTAAAAAGGCTTGGATCCATTTCCTAAGTAAATACAAATAGGTAAAGGAGGGTCCACATATGAGAACTACTGCAAGTAGGCTGGCTTCCCTTTCAAAACACTTATAAACCACGCACAATAACTTTCTGAACACAATGGACATTTTACTTTACCTTAAACATTTCTAAGCTCCGCCTTAAAGAGTTCTATCTAAACACAGAATAAATTTATCTTAAATTCTAAGCACGATCAACAGTCCAACTCAGAGCATTTAAGGAAAATATTTAAGACAAACTCTCACAGAAAAGAGACTTTTCTTACCTGAAAACCACACTTGAGGCACAACCAGATATCAGGAGAAAGTACTGGCTGTCCATCACAGAATCTTCTTTCTTTTAAACACTCCAAGCAAACTGACCACAGGTTCTCAGCTATTGCTTTTTTTACATGATGCACACTGACAGCATGACTTATATGTTGGCAAGTGAAACCTACTGAAAGAGGCAAAACAAAATTTGAACATCAGCAAACAAAAGTCAACAATATTAAAATACTATTAACTAAAAAGCACAAAGATTCAAAAGACAAAATAACTTAAAAGAATACATACTGTATGATTCCATTTATAAAACATCTGTGAAATAACATAATTATAGGGTTGGAGAACAGAGTAGCGGTTGCCAGGGGCTTTCGATGGAGAGCAGTGGTGTGTCTATAAATAAGCAGCACTCAGAGTGGCCAGAGTGTAGTCAAGTATATTGACAGTGCTGGCTATAGAAAGCTACACATGTTATTAAGCTACATGCACACACACACACATGCATGTACAACTGGTGAAACCTGAACTAGCTCTAAGGACTGTACCCATTTCAGTTTCCCAGTTTTGATGCTATGCGATAGAAATACAAGACATTAAATCAGAAGATACTGGATCAAGGGTGAATGGGGCCTCCATGCATATGTTTTGTAGCTTCTTGTGAATCTAAAATTAGTTCAAAAATTAAAGTTTAATAAATAAAAAAGATTATTTACTGAGCAGCTACTATGCCTCAAGCATTTTGAACATCTTTTCTTTCCACTAAGATACACAAGTAAAAACTTGCCCCATGGGCTAGCTCTGCTGTGATACTATTTTCACCACTGCTGAGAAAAAGAAAAGAGAGGAACAAACAATGGCATAATTCACAGGAACAAGAATTATCTGAATTCTTCTTAATGAATATTCCCGAATAACAAATATATTTTGCATGGCCCTTAACCTAGATAGCATATTAAAAACCAGAGACATTACTTTGCCAACAAAGGTCCATCTAATTAAGGCTATGGTTTTTCCAGTAGTCGTGCATGGATGCAAGAGTTGGACTGTGAAGAAAGCTGAGCGCCGAAGAATTGATGCTTTTGAACTGTGGTGTTGGAGAAGACTCTTGAGAGTCCCTTGGACTGCAAGGAGATCCAACCAGGCCATCCTAAAGGAGATCAGTCCTGGGTGTTCATTGGAAGGACTGATGTTGAAGCTGAAACTCCAATACTTTGGCCACCGCATGTGAAGAGTTGACTCACTGGAAAAGACCCTGATGCTGGGAAGGATTGGGGGCAGGAGGAGAAGGGGACGACAGAGGATGAGATGGCTGGATGGCATCACCAAATCGATGGACATGAGTTTGGGTAAACTCCGGGAGTTGGTGATAGACAGGGAGGCCTGGTGTGCTGTGGTTCATGGGGTCGCAAAGAGTCGGATACGACTGAGCGACTGAACTGACTGAACTGACTGACTATCCTTTATAACAGATTCCAACTACATGCACTGTGTGGAGACAAAAGGCCAAAATGAGCAAATATGTTCTTAATTCTTCAAATTACCATATTCGTCTCCCAAGGGCTCAGTACACTTCCATTTCTCCTGAATACCTGAACACTTCAATTTCTCCACCTCAAATGTCCCAAATACCAAACCTACAGCTATCTGCCAAAATCAAACAACAAAGGCAGAGACTGAATACCTCGAAGAGGGAAACAAGAGTACGCACATTTCAACTTTCTCTTTCCTTCCTGAACATAAAGCATTCCTTTTTATCTACTGGTTAATGAGACTAAATATTACTTCCATTTCCTTCTGAAGACAACAAATGTGACAAATTAAAATAAATAATTTCAACAAAAATAAAATGTAAATCTGATAAAAGATTAAAACTTCTAATTTTACACCAAGATCAAGATACAAGAATAGGCATAAAAGAAGTAATTCTGAAGTCCTCTGGTTCAATAGCAAAGATCCATGCCACTGAAAAAAGGTCTGTTTAGAGAAAGACTGATAAAAATGACCACACAAGAACTAGAAATGGTTTACCAAAAGTCGTCACATTGTTTTCGAGTTTTTATATTTTAAAATTCTAAGGGAAAAATCATTCCACATACCTTTTGTATCATCTCTAGCGTAAGATGTAGCCAAGATACAACTTAACCAGTCTCTGACTCTACAATTCTGACTTACAAAACTGAAATTGTTAATGAATTCAGAGATAAGTGAATGCAAGATAAAAAGGTTTCAGGTTCCTAAATTAAACTTATTAGCTTTTAAATATCTCAACTGTATATACTTTTTTTATAAGTTTAGTCTAAGTCTAAGTCGCTTCAGTCGTGTCCGACTCTGTGTGACCCCACAGACGGCAGCCCACCAGGCCCTGCCGTCCCTGGGATTCTCCAGGCAAGAATACTGGAGTGGGTTGCCATTTCCTTCTCCAATGCTTGAAAGTGAAAAGTGAAAGGGAAGTTGCTCAGTCGTGTCCGACTCTTAGCGACCCCATGGACTGCAGCCTACCAGGCTCCTCCATCCATGGGATTTTCCAGGCAAGAGTACTGGAGTGGGGTGCCATTGCCTTCTCCATTTTATAAGTATAAACAAATTTAAAAGTCTGAGGTTTTCCTATAAGTGTTTAAACAGTATTTACTATCTTCTGTGAGGAGGGGAAATGTGAAAAATATCCTTCTACATTAGTAAGTAAATTTCCTCAGTTTCCTGCAATTTGTTTAATCCTATAATTGTCAATTTTTCATTTGACAAACAGGTCCTCTAGAGATTCTTGGATAAAAATATAAAAATGTTATTAAAAACAAATAGTTGTTTCACATTCATAAATCAAAAGTAATAATCAAAATCTTCACATTTTAAAAATATTAATAAAAATTTTACAAGGAGGGCTTCCAGCATGCGAATTGTGACATAAAATCCACACTTCCCCTTTCTCCTCCCCCAAACTATCCAAGGGCCAAAAGAACAGAAAACGAAAATACAAAGCTCATTCTCAGAGCAACCAGGAGATAGCTGAAGCCCGAAGTCACAAATTAAATGGGAAGACTCCCACCTCAAAGCAGTGGAGGTCAAACAGGAGTACGCACAGAAGGAAGTGGAGAAAAGACTGCAGCAGCGGATTCACAGAGAACCATGCATGCTTTTCGCATACAGAACAAACCCTACATCTCTGTGCTGCAACAACAGCAGCATGAGCTCCCCTTTATCCAATTTTGTTTTCAGAAGAAATGAAAGAAGAGGATTTCTCATTCACTAAGTGAAAACAAAAAAGCAAGCCATAATGGCAGAGAACAGCCTTATTCCTACGGCAGTTGGAAAGAGAGAATTTGGATTCTGAAAAAGCCCAGGACTGAATAATTCTGGTAGCTGGAAAGAAGTAAAGGCTAACTGGGCTCAAACTCAACAGTTAGGTCTCAACAGTGCTCTGGCCCTCCTTCTTACACAAATATTCTAAAACGAACTGGCCCAAGAAAAGCAACTCTACATGAAAGAATAGGTAATCAAAGAAAATCAAAGCCCCAAATTCTGTGCTAAGATAATAAGAAAAAGAAAGGAAGGAAAAGCAAAAATGGCAGAGCAATTACTGCCATGAGAGGAAAACACACAAAAAAGGAGTGAACACTTGAGGCTCAAGTGGCAACACAGAGGGAAATGACCAGCAGAGTTCAGGAAAAATAAATAAAACAAAGGTAAAACCAAAAAGAAGGCAAAAGAGACACTGCTGAACACACTACAAAAATCAAAATGAAAACAGCAGACAAAAGAAAAAGGAAAACAAGAGTTTCAGAGGCTTTAAGAAAAAATGGTATCTATGGTAGATAGGCAAAAGAGAGTTATAATAATCAAATCCCTGAAGAACACCATATTAACAGAACAAATATTTAAAGACATAATTTCGACTTCCCTCAATACAGCAATCTGTCCTGAAACACTGTCCAAGTTAAAAACACTCAAAATGGAAATAACAGATTAAAAACATCTTTTTTAAATGGAGAACTGAACTGGTAAAGCCAGTAAGGAAAATCCTCAGAGGCTAAAACCCAAGGCATGAGGCTAAAGAGCAAGACAAACCAGGAAGCCCCCCAAGGTCATCAGCCAACCTCACCGGCTTGAGGGCTCGGTTCTAACAGTCATGAAAAACAAACAAGAGAAGATGACAGTTCTAAGTTACTTTATAAAATAAACAAAATCTCAGCAAAAATGCCAACATGGTATTTTGGAAATAGACAAGCTGATTTTGAAGTAATGCAGACAATGGCTAAAATAAAGAGCAAAGGATTTATTCATTAAAAGCACGTATGATTTGTCCTCTGCAACACTGTTCAGGATTCAAGACATCATAATTTACCCGCAACGTCATCTGACGAGTCTTCATCATGAGGTATAGGCAGCCTTTTACTTCTCTTAGCTTTCTCAGGTGAAGTTTTGGATGGCTCTTTTACCCGCATCTGTTATTTACTGAAAAGACTGGGGGATGGGGGGAAATACAAATTAATCCTCAAAATTAAAAATTGTATGTATTTTACTTAATGCATATTAAAATGGAAATGACTTCAAGTTTAATGAACTTCGTAAATTAACAGAAGGGAAAGAGGGGAACATCACCTGAAACTAAAGAAATCTTTATTACACCAACATACAAATGCCACTTTAACCAACAGTCCCCTTCATGTATGATGTCCAAGTGAATAAAAAAAAAATAAACTTTATGCTGCTTCTGACTCCTGTGCTCGCCTCGCCCTTTCTCTTGTTTCACCAGCTAGGAAACAGTGAGAGCTGGAAAAGCCACAACAAGCCAGGGATGGATGTCAAGTGCCAAGCACAGTACAGCCACCCTTCCTGCACTGTATGACCCAGTGGACTACAGTAAAGAGAGAAATACATTTCCAACTTTTTAAGCTCTTGCCTTTTTTGTGAGATTTTTTTCCCATTTTTTAATTATGAAAATTTTAAAACTTTCACATATGTTGAAACAACAGTATAATGAATACCATAGACTATCTAGAGTCCACATCTTAAACATTTTGCCACATCTGTTTTATCTAAATATCAATGTGTATATAGACGTATCTACACATGTATGTGAGTACATCTGTTTTTGCTGAACTATTTAGAAGTTGCAGACAACATAGATTCCTTAAGGAGATTCTCCTATACAGTCACATCATTATCAGTTCTAAGAAAATTAAGAGTAATTCCCTAATATCGTATCTTATCATATTCTAATTTCTTCAGCTAACCCAAAATGTCTGCTTTTTTGAATAAGGATTCAATTGGTTACATCAGTATCTTCTAATCGACAGCTGTTCTTCCCACAAGAAATGGAGAATAGTGTTTCACCTCCTTAAGACCCTGGCTTTTTTAAGAGATCAGGACAGTGCATATGGGTCACAATGGAGAGCCTCTCAAAGTGTGGATTTTGATTCAAGTCTAGCACAGGACCTGAGAGTCTGCCTGTCTAAAAAGCTCCCAACAAGAAGCCACTGCTGGGGTCCACAGACCACACTTTCAACAGCAAAGTTGTATAATGTCTCACACAGAATTTATTTTTTTGTTCATGCTGTTATTTACCTCTAAATATATTTTTAAGAAATCTCCTATATTTCATAAAAATTCAAAGTTAATTCTTAAGGTTTTAGATAGAAGTTAACGCATTTTTTAAAAACCACTATATCCCTTGTAGCTCAGCTGGTAAAGAATCTGTCTGCAATGCAAGAGACCCCAGTTTGATTCCTGGGTCAGGAAGTTCCCCTGGAGAAGGGAGAGGCTAGCCACTCCAGTATTCATGGGCTTCCCTGGTGGCTCAGATGGTAAAGAATCCACCTGCAATGCTAGAGACCTGGGTTCAATCCCTGGATTGGGAAGATCCCCTGCAGGAGGGCACAGCAACCCACTCCAGTATTCTTGCCCGGAGAATCCCCAAGGACAGAGGAGTCTGGAGGGCTACAGTCCATGGGGGTCGCAAAGAGTGGGACACAACTGAGCAACTAAGCACACACACATCCTAAATCCTACCTAATATCATGCTGCTACCCAGCTAAGCTATACTGTAATTTTTGTGGTTGTTTATATGCTTTTATTGATCAAAGTGGAACAATCACTCGATTCAATAATAAATTCTGAATCCTGATCTAGTTGTATTAAGTTCCACATAAGGAAGCTTTTGAGTTTACCATTTTAAAAGCCATTTCCTTAGGCACAAGGATCATCACTATTGAACAACACTGCAATAAATTAATGCCTTCAAGGTTACAGAGATGCAGAAGGCCTCCAAGTTTCTGACCACTTCATTTCTTCCTGCCTTCACCCTCCAGACTACTTCATTCATTTATGGCTACATTTCAACCTCACACAATCACTAATTCAAGTATTCCATTCTCTGACCACAACTTCAAATTCTGCCAGCTTGTTTGATCAGCCACTCCTATTCTCTTTTAGTGCCCAGGTTGAGAACAGGCTGCATCTCAACAAGCCCTTGCATGATCACTGTAGCAGGGAAGGGAGAAAGAGAAGCGGAAAATCTAGTGCTGGTTCTTCAAGCTTTACTTGCAAATGGTGCAAGTCTGCTTATGTTTTACTGGCCAAAGCAAGTCATATGGCCACATTTAATTTCAAATAGACATGGTGGGGGAAAGGGAGGGGTGAGAGTAAGGGGAGGTGTACAAAGAGTACAACCTTATCATGTACCCAGCAAGAACAGAATATATCTACACAGCCTAATGACTACTATGTCACCCCCCTAACAATCTCAATCCTAGATAAGCCAATTAACCACTTTCTCCATGACAGTATCCAAAGAGGCCAGAGAAAAAGTCTTGCAAGAAAGGCGACTGGGTCCACTAAATTAACAATCACAACTGCAAACAGATCAAGACATCCCATTATCTACTGCAACTTCTGGTCAACTTATTACACAGCAATCTGAAATTGTTTTCACTCTCCCAATCTCCAACTCCTCCTCTCCCTACTCTTTCAAATATCATCTGGTCTTCTACTTTACTGAGAGAAAGGACACAAAAGAGATTGCAAATCAGATATTTCCACCCTTAAACTTACACACTTACCATTGTAACTATTGTTACAACTATTGTAACTTGATGTCCTGAAAAAGAGATGGGCATAACTAAGGGAATCCAAGAAACATGGTCCATGAGAAACTGGTCATATTTTTACACCCCACCCCACCACTCCCGCACAGGTAAACTTGAAACTTCCATGGTGGCTCAGATGGTAAAGAATCTGCCTGCAATTTAAGAGACCCAGGTTCAACCCCTGGGTGGGGAAGATCTCCTGGAGAAGGAAATGGCAACCCACTCCAGTATTTTTGCATGGAGAATCCCACAAACAGAGGAGTCTGGCGGACTACTGTCCTTGGGACCACAGAGTCAGACATGACTGAGTAATTAACACGTGCACACACAGGTAAACTCTCGATAAAGATGAGCATTAATACATAGCTAATCCTGGCAGAAGAACCAAAAGAACCATATACTTAACTTAGAATCTATAAAAGACCTATGCCTTTTCTCAAAAACACTGACTCAAATGTGGCAATGTAGTCGATTTCCAGTGATTTTTCTGACACATGCAATATGTCTAAACATAGAGTCATTTTGGACAGTAATCTACTATTTAGCAGTCACTCATTTGTATAGCTCTCTTTTTCAATTCCCCGTTTAGGTAAAAAGAGATAAAATTAAAGTCTAATTATTACCAAAAAATTCCAATTATTAGAGCTTCACATATTCCATATCATCAATAATGTGTCTGGGGAGTTCTGAGACCACTCTCACATGTGGAGATTTACTGCAAGGACTCACAAAACCTAGCATATAGTTGTATTCATGGCTAACGTTTATTGAAGCAATGTAGTGTGAACACAGCCTATCATAATGAAAAAGACACAGGTGAAGTCTAGAGCAATCCAAATGGAGGCTTCCTTACCATTCTCTCCCTCCCAGGAGTGGTCAAACACCCTACATCCTTCCCCCAATAAGTAATGTCTGTGCAATGTTTCTGCTCACAGAAACCCATTACACACTCACAGATGCAGGATTTTATGGGGGCTAGTAACTTCTGCATAAACCATGTCCTACAGAATAAACCATATTGTTCCCAAGCAAGCCAAGCAAGGGCTAACCTTGCAAGCAGACCTTTTTAAGGACAGCAGTCTCAGGCCTGCTATGTTAAGTCTTTTCAGCACAAATAAATTATGGCCATTTTTCTCAGGTGGTTTCCTAATAAAACTTTCCAACTTCCACCTTCTGCATTACCCTAATGTCTGTCCATAACGTAGGATGTGCAACTAAACTGTTTATAAGTTGTTGTTTTTTTTTTAAGGCCATGCATGTAGAAGCCCATATTCTCAAGAAAAAAAAAAATTCTTTTCCTACTCTTGGGCCATTACTTTCTGCGAGGGTGCGAGGGGAGGGAGGAAAGGGACAAAAATTCTCCTTTCAGAGGTTCAAAAGGATACCAGGCTCAAAAAGATGACCAGCACTTATTTTTTCGTGCATCACACTAGGTTCTAAGCACTTCAGTGATATTAACCCACTTCATCCTCCCAACCACCAACCACTTTATGAGGTAGGTTACTATTATTTCCCCCATTTTACACTTGAAGAAAGACGCCCAGGAGTTAGGTGACCTGCAGAAGCCAGGAGCCAGTAAGTGGTGGATGGCGATCTGGACCCATGCAGTCCATCTCCAGGGTTCCTAACACTACACGATGCTGCCAGAAGCCCTTGGTAAGACACGCTTTCTCTGGTCTCTAACAAAAACATCCCAAATTCGCGAAGAGAAAATGCGCCGCGAGGCTGAACGCGGAAGGACGGCCGGAAGGTTGCTGGGTCCCAGTGCCCCTAGGTCAAGGTGAGGTGGCCCCTCTCCCGTCCCGCCTCCCCGGCTCCTCCCGCTGCCGCCCCGACACCCTGCCGGCTCCGCCACTCTCACATGGCCCTCGGTGACCGCCTGGAGCCCCCAAGGACAGAGAAAGGGGGGGGGGTTCTCTCCCAAACCCGTCAAGCCACAAGGGGCCAGGGCTGTGTAAACGAAGATGGAGAAACTGAGGCGACCCAGCACGGAACCCACAACTCACCCTGCCAGGCCGACCGGACCCGTCTACAACCCCATGAGACTGCGCCTGCGCTTGCGCAGCCGCCCCTCCCGCCGGCAGGGGCGGGGCCTCGTGTGCCCGCCCCAACGTCCGGAAGAGTTGGGGCCGCCCCTCGCGTGGCGGCTTAGCAGGAGTTGGGCGTGGACACTGGGCTCTGCTGGCTGCAGTCGCACCTGCTTCCCGTACTTATGCAGGAGTAGGTAGACCCCAGCTAATCTTACGGTAACGTAAATAGATTCCTAATTGGATCCCGAGGGCTTGGAGTTTGCCCACTTCCTGTGTTGTCGGAGTCGGGTTTAAGTCCCACTTGTTGTTGGACACCCTGCCCAGACTGCCTCCGACTTCCCTCTGGCACACTCTTCCGTGCTGTTAAGTCACATCTGACATCATACGTTTTCTTGCATTTTTTTCATTATTGTTGCCTTACCTGCCGTTCTCTCTTCTTTATTTGAAAATTATACCTAAACCTCTTTGAAGTTCGATTATTCAAAGTGTTTTTGCACTTTGCATGTGTCTAGTAAAAGTAGTTGGTTGAAAAATATTTTGTTTGAATGATATAGCAGACATCCACCCTAGTTATGGATAAATGCTACGAGACAAGACTCGTAATCTTTCGCAGTTCTTCAGGCAAGGGACAGGTGTGGCCTTACGGAGAGAGTCTTGGATTACAAGTCAAAAGTTACTAGAAATAAACCCCCCAAAACTCTGATTTTCTCTTAAAAACTTTGGTTCATTTCTTAAGAAATAGTTTACATTGTTTACAATTATTTACACGTAGAGAACTTGGCAAAGGAGGTTATTAGATGTTGGCATTCTATGTATGGAAACCATTCAACAAATATAACTGAATACAAATATATGTGAGTCATTGTGCTAAGTATTGGGGTACATAATGTTTTAGGGAAGGGATTTTTTTTTCCCCTAGGGAAAAAGAAAATACACCACAAATAAGCTCAGGTTGTGTTGTAATTTTAAAGTAAAAAATGTCTGCTTCATAAATGATTTAACATTGGATTGGAAACAGGACATGAAAACGAGCAAATCTAAATAATTTGAATACTACATTGCATTATAGGGGCTTCCCTGGTGGCTCAGTGGTAAAGAATCTGCCTGCCAATAAAGGAGATACTGGTTCTATCCCTGATCAGAGAAGATCCCACGTGCCACAGAGCAACTAAGCACCTTGGCCACAACTATTGAACCTGGGCTATTGAACCGGGAGCCCATGTGCCCTAGAGCCCTTGCTTGGCAGCAAGAGAAGACACCTCAATGAGAAACCCACTAACCGCAACTAAAGAGTAGCCCTGGCTTGCTGCAGCTAGAGAAAAGCGCACAGCAACAAAGACTCAGCACAGCCAAAATTAAAAATAAATAAAGTGCACTATAATCAAAGGGGTTTTAAAAATATATCATATACTGGAATCCAATTTACCAGGAAAAAAAGGAGGGGACTGAATCAGAAAATGGAATTTTAAGGTCTCTCTTATAAAAAGAAACTTAGGAATTATGCAAATCACGATACAATACTTAAATTTTTCTTGAAAATGATGAATTTCCAAAGTTATCTTGATTTCCAGCAGATGTATCCAAATCTCCAGAGATTGCAATCTCCATTTCAAAATTTACATGAGTTAAGGGAAATTGTCTAACACTGTTTTTGCTTCTGATGTTCTTCAAATTATGTATCTTTTCAGTTAAAGTAAAATTAACTATTTGATGGATGCTTCAAAGGAAGGAAATTATTTTTAAATTACACCTAGTAAGTGTATTTGTATTGCTATTGTGAAGACATTATGACAAAACATAGAACAGAAATATAAATGTGCTTAAGGTCAGCTGTGTATACATTTCAAATAATGTTAAATATCTTAATTTTACCATCATTGTTGTCTGGAAATGTATGGAGTACTTTGCTAAGCTATAGGTGATACATATATTAAGCTTTTATCATGTGTTTTAATGGAGAAGGCAATGGCAACCCACTCCAGTACTCTTGCCTGGAAAATCCCATGGACAGAGGAGCCTGGTAGGCTACAGTCCATGGGGTCGCAAAGAGTCGGACACGACTGAACGACTTCACTTTCACTTTTCACTTTCAAGCATTGGAGAAGGAAATGGCAACCCACTCCAGTGTTCTTGCCTGGAGAATCCCAGGGACGGCGGAGCCTGGTGGGCTGCCATCTATGGGGTCGCACAGAGTCAGACACGACTGAAGCGACTTAGCAGCAGCAGCAGCATGTGTTTTAAAAGGTACATTCTTTATTATAAAAGTAATACATGAGAGTTTGGTATAAAGTTCCTCATCTTTTCCGCCTTTCCACATTCCCATTCTCTTCCTCAGAGGTAACATTTCCTCTCCTCTATTTGCTGTTTCTTGTGTATAGTTTCAGGAATTGTCTTTGCACATGATATGCATTTGTACTACATATTTATATGATTACCATTTGTTAAAAGAAATCATGGTCAGGTTAGATTACGGTCTACCTTCTAATCTACAACTTGATTTTTCTTTTTCACTTGATTATATATTTTGGACTTATCACATACTAACATTCTTTTTACTGGTTGTTTAAAATTCCAGTGAATGGATGTATCATTTTTTCCCAGTCAGCCCCCTCTTGGTGTACATTTATCTTTGACTACTTGTGCAGGTATTTTCAATAAATGATTAGCAGTGAAAATGCTGCATCAAAACAAGTTTTGTTGCATGAAAGGCAATACATTTCCTAATTCTTCATTGAACTGTCTAAAATGTGGGGGCTTGATGTGGATTTAGAAAGAAATGGAAAAAGTGCTAAGTCTCTTAAAAATCCCCTCGTTTCCAATTGTCTTTCACCTGCATTGTGGCAAAAAATAGAATGAGTTGTTTGAGAATGGATGATTCATATCAATTCAGCACTAGCAGACCTTTCCCAGAAAAGTTACATGATTTCTCTCCCTTGCATCCCACTTTAAGCCTTACTTCCTTCCCTCACACTAACTCTGAAGGAAGAACTTGGAACATTTATTCAAGGAGCAATGATCAGTACTTCTGTTTGACAAGATCTTTTTGCTCTAAGCCTCTTAAATAAACTAAGTTTGGCACTGTGCTGATTACAGAAGGACAAATTCATCTCTCCAGGAAAAAAAAGCCTACAGAAAAATATTTATCAAATAAGTAGTCATGAACACTTGAAAAAGAATTGTTTAGTAATAGATGTTCTTGAAAAAGTATAAATTAGATTAAATGTGACTCATTTTAGTCAAGTACATCGTTTTCATTTCTGTGTCCATTCCACTTGTGGTTTATGTGGGGATGCTACAGAGAGTACTTGAATCTACAGTATTTAATGACATCTTAGTTCAAAGTCAATCCACAAAGTAGATTACACAGAGAATACAGTTAAACTCTGAATGACTTGGAAAAAACATAATTGTAAGTGATGTCATTGGTATAGAAATCTGAAGTGGTTTTATTAATTATTAAAATATTAAAACTGAATAATTTAAAAGTACACCCTTCATGAAATTATTCATTGGACTCATACTTTAATAATGCCAGTTGAAAACTTATTTTTAAAATTTTCACTGTGAATCAATTTGTAGTTAATATGGCTTTCATTATCCTTGGGAAACAAAATTGAGAATAAATTAAAAATAAGGTAATAAACCAAGTTGAGAATAAATTAAAAACAAGGTAATAAGAAACTTTATCCAACAGGCTTAATATGCTCTCCCCACAACCGCATACAACGTGTTCTAATTCCAAGAACCTATTAATATGTTAGCTTACACAGCAAAAGGATTTTGCACTTATGCTTAAGATTATCCCAGTGGTCTCACTGTAATCACAAAGTTCCTTATGAAAGAGAGGCCAAAAGGTTAGAAGAGAAGTGGATGTAACAACACAAGCAGAGATCAGAGTCAGAGAGAGATCTGAAGATGACAAACTGCTGGCTTTGAAGATGGAGAAAGGGAAAAATAGCCAAGGAATTCAGGCAACCTTCAGTAGATGTAAAAGTTAAGTATAGAAATTCTCCCTTGTAGCCTTCAGAAGGACAACAGGCTTGCTGACACCTTAATTTTCACCAAGTGACTTCTGACCTGCAAAACTGTACATAATAAAATTGTGTTTAGTCAATAAATTTGTGATAATTGTTACATTAGCAATTGCAAACTAACACACTTAGTTCAGTTCAGTCACTCAGCCGTGTCCTACTCTTTGCAATCCCAGGGACTGCAGCACACCAGGCTTCCGTGGCCATCACCAACTCCCAGAGCTTGCTCAAACTCATGTCCATCAAGTCGGTGATGCCATCCAACCATCCAACACATTGATGTTATCATCAAATATAGTCAGCTATCATCATGAGTGAGGAAAAGATGAGATTATCTTAATAATGACATCAGTTGAATCAGCTATGGGAGTTAAGAGCGATTCTTAGCAAAGTGTCCGTGTATTAAAGTTTGCTTTAATCCAATACATAAGAATCCTGTTTTGAAGTAAACCGGAGAAATTTCCTTTATACCTTTAAATATTGCCTTCTTTATATTTTTTTTTCACTTTTAAACTTTGCCTCTCATTAAAAAAATAATTAGAATTAAAAAAAAAAAACCAAGCCCATACCTCAGGTTCTTCCCAACCCTCAGTTTCTTTTCCATTAATATTTAAAGTTTTAAAGCAGGGCACGTTTCTGTTCGCGATTACTCCTAGTGGCACTACCGGGTTCGGCCAGCGCCTAACTGGAGGGTGCTCGAGAGCCCGGCGCCGCCCGCCGTGCGGCCGGAAGTGGAGGAGCAGGAGAACGAAGCGGTTAGCAGCGATGGTGCTGCCGCGCCTGCTGCCCTGGAGTACTTGCCGGACGATCTTCGGGTCTGCGGAGGTTGCGCTCTGGGGTGAGCTCAGTGGTCCCTGGGGAAAGGACGCCTAACCTCGGGCCCCTGGGAAGGATGGCGTTCGTGACGGTGTTTGCTTCTTTAAGGCTTCCAGTTAAAAGTCAGACCCAGTACACTTGGCCCCTGGGAATATAACACCCACTTACAGTCCTTGTTCCTTCAGATTCCGGGCTACTGGGGTCGGGGGTTGCTCTCGGCAGACGCAGAGAGAGGGTAAACATGACTTCAGGGGGCTCTCGTGGGAACAGTTAGAAAGGTATGGTGCTTGACTGAGCAACGAAGGTCAATTCGCGACTCAGAGAAAGGAGCCCAGTGGCCAATTCCTGCCCTGCTGCTGCTGCTGCTGCTGCTAAGTCGCTTCAGTCGTGTCCGACTCTGCGACCCCATGGACGGCAGCCCACCAGGTTCCCCCGTCCCTGGGATTATCCAGGCAAGAACACTGGAGTGGGTTGCCATTTCCTTCTCCAGTGCATGAAGGTGAAGGTGAAGTCACTCAGTCTTGTCCGACTCTTAGAGACCCCATGGACTGTAGCCTACCAGGCTCCTCCGTCCATGGGATTTTCCAGGCAAGATTACTGGAGTGGGATGCCATTGCCTTCTGCCCGGGGAGCCTAAATGAGAAGCCCAGTCTTGCGAGTTTTACTTGTGACCCACTAGAGTGCAGCACTCACGGGGTGATGAAACCTAGTTACCACGTTCGGCCTGTAATAGTACCACAACTGGCCAAACAGAAGCCAGAGAAGTGAAGGTGGTTAGTGGAGGAGGTGGTCTAGAACTCAGAGCAGACCTCCTGTCCCTTCTCTCTGCTTAATATGCTGCCTCTCCTTTAGCAACAACTTTTGTGGATAAAGATACAGGGGCTCCAGCGTTAACACTTCCCCGCCCCAGTTTTTCCCATGTAACTCTTGGTACAGCCTGTGTAGTTGAAGATGTGTCGTTCATAAAAATTGTTATTTGCTTTTACTTTTAGTCCGCAATCATTTATTGAGCTCCTAATCTGACAGACATCCTGCTGGAATACAATTTACTTCACCAGTTGGGGTGAAAGTGAAAGTCGCTCAGTCGTGTCTGACTCTTTGCGACCCCATGAGTCCATGGAATTCTCCAGGCCAGAATACTGGAGTAGGTAGCCTTTCCCTTCTCCAGGGGATCTTCCCAACCCAGGGATTGAACCTAGGTCTCTGGCATTGCAGGAAAATTCTTTACCATCTGAGCCACCAGGGAAGCCCATTTGGGGGTAAGACAGACACAAATAAACCATCACCATACACAACCCAGTCGAGCGAGACTGCATTGGAAAGGATGGAGCTGGAGGTGTTAGAGAAAAGGTGCCAGTTTCATTAAAAAAAAAAAAAACAACTTGTAATACAGTGATTATATTCATTAAACAATAAAGCAAAAATTATATTAAAACAAACAATAAAGCACACCCCTTTATATAGTCTCCTCAGATATGAGTATACATAAATAAATGTACGGGCATCCCAGGTGGGAAGATTTTTCTGCCTGCCAAGCAAGAGATGAGGGTTAAATCCCTGGGTCTGGAAGATCCCCCCGAGTAGGAAAGGTTAATCTGTGTATTCTTGCCTGGGAAATCCCACAGACAGAGGAGCCTGGAGGGCTACAGTCAATGGGGTCACAAGAGTCGGGCATGACTTAGCAACTAAACAACAAATCTGTCTATGTGTGCGCACTCAGTTATGCTCGACTTTTTGTGACACCATGGACTGTAACTCACTAGGCTCCTCTGTCCATGGAATTTTCTACACAAGAATACTGGAGTGGGTGGCCATTTCCTTCTCCAGGGATCTTCCCAATCCAGGGATCATGTGTCTCTTGCATGTCCTGCATTGGCAGGCAGGTTCTTTACCAGCTGAGCCACTGGGGAATATTTAATATATAATGTGATCTTCTGTGCTTACTTTTCTGTAATTTTTTTTCTCACTTAGGTATTCAGAAGCTTAGGTATTCATGGCAGTACATAAAACTCTAACCACTGCATATATCCCATAACTATGAATTACCATAAAACTAGTCCCTTACTGATGGGTATTTTAGTTTCCAATTTCTTTGCTATTATTAAAAGTTCAATAATTATCACTGTACACACTTCTTTGTGTATATGTACACCCTTCTTTGTGTATAAATATTTTACAGGAATAGATACCTAGAAGTGTAAGTGTTTGATCAAAGGGGAAGTGATAAGTGACATTTAACAGAGTTGTAAAGGAGGCTTAAAGAGTGCCAGGTAGAGATGAGAAAGGTGTTCCCTTCAGAAGGAACAATGTGCATAAATCATGAAGGAAAGGTGAAAAGAGATCATCGTGTACTGTATAGATTATTTAAACCTCACAGCAACTCTAAAAGTTAAATATTATTTGATTTTACTCTCCCAGAGAGTTTAAGTAATCTGCCCAGGGTCACAGAGCTAAGTGGACAGGCCAGGATTTGAACCCAGATTTATCTGACTCTAAAACCCCTGTTCTTTCCACTTTAAGAATGAGACTTTATGTAAGAAGTAAAGTCAAAAGATATGGTGAGCTGACTTGAACAATGGGGAAAACTCCTTAGCAGTGTCATTTTGAAGGTAGCTAATTTATTTTATTCTTTCCAGGTTTGAAGTCAATAAAAAGCTGCTGCCACAATTTTTGTACCGCTATTTGTGAAGATGTCACTTATATGGAACTTAAAAACCTCCTGAAGTCCAAAAAAATTATGTTAATTGATGTTAGAGAGCCATGGGAAATTCATGAGTATGGAAAAATCCCCGGGTCTGTCAATATACCATGTAAGTGGTATGTTTTAACCTGATTTGTTAGGAAAACATATATCCAGTAATTGACTGTATCTAAAATTTAATTGAAATTCCTAACATTTCCTTTCAGTGGATGATGTAAGTGAAGCTCTACAGATGAACCCAAAAGACTTCAAAGAGAAGTACAAAGAAGTAAAGCCATCCAAATCTGACAGTCTAGTGTTTTCTTGTTTAGCTGGGGTGAGAAGCAAGAAGGCTGTGGTCACAGCAATATCTCTGGGCTTTAACAGGTAAGTAGCTTAAGGATAAAAATAGGTTTAGGATATGTATTGCAGTGTTTTGTAGATATCTTTTTATTGGTCTACTGGAGAATTTTATACTTACTATATTAATGGAAGGATAGAGTACAGATTTTTATAGACTGACTGTACTTTTCATTCTACGATCCTTTAAATATGCTTCAAGTGTAAATATTATGGTGAAGTCATTGCACTGCTAAATCTCTAAAGTCATCTTATCTCTCAAGTTCCTGTGAACCTTGTGCTACAAAGGAGGAAAACTGGTTACAGCACTAATTACTTGATGTATGTTTTTAGTGCTCAACACTATGCTGGAGGATGGAAGGAATGGGCAACCTATGAACTTTCAGAGAAGAAACAAGGAAATTGAATTTTGGAATACAAGCTGACCCTTCCCTTGTGTACATGCATCCCAGAATAATGGAATAGGCAAAAGAATAAAAATGTAGCCCAGGAACCATTGTTTAATGGGAAAGGATTTTGTATAAGTCAGTTATTTTTTGTTGCCTCTTTTTCTCACCTATAAATTGGGAATACCACATCCCCCAGCCTACTTCCAAAGGCTAATGAGGATTAAGGTAATGTATGTGACTCACCATGGAAACATAAAGGTTTCTAAAATAAAGGGATTCTAAAAATTAATTTTTAAAAATTTTAGTATTGTTCAATAGTATATTCCCAAAGACCTGGTTACTTGTCTTACTTAACCATAATGTGTGACCAGGTGTTCAGCGTAGCTTCTATACTCTTCATCAAAGAGGTTATGAGCCAGACCAGTAGATTACCAAACAGACTTAAGCTTAAAATACCAAGTGTGGGGGCAGGGTGATGGTGGGGTGGATGGGAGTTGGAATGGAGAATAGGAGGTATGTGAGAAAGTAGAAACTTCATCTTCAATAGTAGGAAGTTGTAATGATATTTACAACTGAAATACCAACAAAGGTCCGTCTAGTAAAAATACCAAGGATGCAGAAAAGTAGGTGAAATATGAACTCTGAAAATATATTAACAATATGCAAAGACTTGTGGCACTGTGACCAACATGGTAGTGATTCCATGGTAGTGGAATTTTAAAAAGTAATATGATCTATAGGGATAGTAATCAGAACAGTGGTTGCCTCCGTTGAGGATAAGAGATTAACTAGAAAAACAAGGAGGCAAATTTCTAGGGTGATGGAAGCGCTCTATATCTTGATTGAGGTATTGGTACACAGGTATAATCATTTACCAAAACTCACTGAAGTGAACATTTTACAACTATACACTATCTGTAATTATATCTCAATTAAAATAATGAAAATATTATTAGAAGAAAGTTTAAATGCAAATGATTCCCACTAGCATGAGTATATTCCTTTAGAATGTTAAGTCCTATACTTGTTCATATACTGGTGAGTGGTAAAACAAATTTGTGCTTTCTTCCATCTGTCTCTTCAGACCCATCTGTTTTTAGTCTCATTTATATAGTCACTCAGAACATGTAAGGCCTGGCAAGTAAACTCTAAGGACCTGGTTTTTGTCCTAAATGATTTATTAAGCTATTGGAGAATCTGGGGTAGAGATGTGATGTTATCACCTTGAACTTCTATTTCTGACATATGTCTAGTTTCTAGCAGAGCAAACTCCCTACAAGAACTAGAAAAGATGGAAAATACATGTAATACACACACACACACAGATAACACTTTTCAATGTTGGCTCATCTTCCCCAGCTTTCCTTCTTCCCAGATCGTGACTCTTCAAATCCTTGCTGCCTTTAAGCAAATTATATTTATATAAACAAATATTACTAGGGCATATATATTAAGAAAGGGAGGATATTAAGAGCCACAAGCTCGCAGAGAAGAAAAGCTACCGAGTGAACTGCCGTTGAAGTACTGGACCCAACAAGGAATAGGTAAACACACCAGGCTTCTAGTTAAAACCCCTACTTCCAGAAGGCAAAAAAATATTCAAATAGAAAGGAAATACTACAGACACAAAATTATCTGTGTTTACCTAATATATACTGAGTATAAGTTTAACAACAATTATGCAATTAACCTGGGAGGATGATGGGAGTAGAAGTCCCAGGGTAGAATGAGTGTGGGGGCAGGGTGATGGTGGGGTGGATGGGAGTTGGAATGGAGAATAGGAGGTATGTGAGAAAGTAGAAACTTCATCTTCAATAGTAGGAAGTTGTAATGATATTTACAACTGAAAAAAATTAAAACTGGAGGGTAAGCAGAGGAGGCAGTAAAGTGAAGTGTTTAAGAGCCTGGGCCTTGGAGTCCACTACCCAGATGTTAATAAAAATCTAATCCAAGCTCACCGGGAGAAATATAAATAACCTCAGATATGCAGATGATACCACCCTTATGGCAGAAAGCGAAGAACTAAAGAGCCTCTTGATGAAAGTGAAAGAGGAGAGTGAAAAAGATGGCTTAAAACTCAACATTCAGAAAACAGATCATGGTATCCAGTCCCATTACTTCATGGAAAATAGATGGGAAAACAGTAAAAACAGTGACACACTTTTATTTTTGGGGGCTCCAAAATCACTGCAGATGGTGACTGAAGCCATGAAATTAAAAGACACTTGCTCCTTGGAAGAAAAGTTATGACCAACCTAGATAGCACATTTAAAACCAGAGACATTACTTTGCCAACAAAGGTCCGTCTAGTCAAAGCTATGGTTTTTCCAGTAGTCATGTATGGATGTGAGAGTTGGACCATAAAGAAAGCTAAGCACCGAAGAACTGATGCTTTTGAACTGTAGTGTTGGAGAAGACTCTTGAATGTCCCTTGGACTGCAAGGAGATGCAACCAGTCCATCCTAAAGGAAATCAGTCCTGAATACTTGGAAGGACTGATGCTAAAGCTGAAACTCCAGTACTTTGGCCACCTGATTTGAAGAACTGACTCACTGGAAAAGACCCTGATGCTGGGAAAGATGGAAGGCGAGAGAAGGGGATGACAGAGGATGAGATGGTTGGATGGCATCACCGACTCAATGGACATGAGTTTGAGTAAACTCTGGGAGTGGCGATGGACAGGGAGGCCTGGCGTGCTGCAGTCCATGGGGTCACAAAGAGTTGGACACGACTGAGCAACTGAACTTAACTGAACTAAATCCAAGCTCTTGACTTCTGATTGGGTAAGTTACTTAACTTTCTGTTCCCGAGGACAAGAACATCTGAGTAGAACAATGACTGCCTGAGAATTAAATGACTTCATAAGGTAGAGAGCTTAGAATATACTTGTTACATAGTAAGTAAGTGCTCAATAAATGCGATAAGCATGTTACTTGAAAATGTGGAAGTAACACAACAGCAAAGAAATGACTAAAAGTTGCTCTGAGAGCAGGAATAAAAAGCAGAGAAAATGCAACTGGATCTGACATTTTCCTTATGTCTTATAGCAACACTGTCCAAAAGAATTATGATGCAAGCCATTATGTGATTTTTAATTTGCTTACATTTAAAAAGGTAAAAGAGGTGAAATTAATTTTAATAATTTTTATTTACTCCTAGGTATCTAAAAAATCATTTAAAACATATAATCATTATAAACAAATTTGATATCTTACATTCTTTTGTACCAAGTATTAAAATTCAACATATATAGCACATTTCAATTCAGACTAGCCACATTTTGCGTGTTCAGTAGCCACCCATGGCTAGCATCTATCTTACTAAATAATGCAGCCTATGGTAATATTTAATTTTTAAAAACAATACACCTTCTCAAAGGCTGCTAAATAAAGGAAGAGACAACCAGCCATTATATGCCTCCTGAGGGAAAATATCAATACTTTATACAGTAGTCTATAAAGGAAAAAGAAAAATTGAGCCTGAACCTGATCAAGTTTTTGCATTTCATTACCAATATATAGAAACACAGAGAAAACAACATGTTAAGTAGCACCTCAAAGATACAATCAGCAAAGTACACATGGTGGGAAATTCTTAGTGAACAAGCAAACCAAAATGGGGAACTTCTGAAATGAAATAAAGGAGGAATCCAAGAATTTTAAAAGATTTAAAGGATTTATCAATGATTACACATGTGGTCTATATTTAGATCCTAAGTAGGATTATTTAATAATTTTTATGATATTAACGAGATAACTGAAAATATAAACACTAGATATTTGATTATTCCAAAATTATTTTGACAAATTCTTTTCTAGGTATGTTACTCTTAGGATTACATACTAAGGTAATTATGGACAAAATATCTTGGATTTGCTTCAAAATAATATGCATACTGGAGGAAGTGGTAGGAGTTTAAAATGAAATTGGCCATAAGTTGACAGGTATTAAGGAGGCTCATTACAACACTTTATCTACTCTTGTATATGTTTACATTTTCTACTTAAGAGGTTGAAAATAAAAATACCAGGCATATATATTTTCAAAATAAAGTTTTTAGAAATATAGGTAGGCTTAAAGAAAAATTCAGGGTTAAGTCAATGACTGTGATATATATAATCACTCTGCCCTTCCAACCCAAGCCCAATCTTAATTCCTTCAGACCTGAGGAGAGCTTTTTTTTCTTATTTCATAATCCTAGGAGACCTATGTTTGTCAATGGTACTGACTTTATAATCTCTTTCCAGCTTATGTGATACTTTCCACAAGGAAGCAGAACTCTAAAGTCTGTTTATAAACCATATGAAATTACTACTTGATAAACTATAGCAGGCTTTAATACTTATCCAAAGAAAGAAAGACTCCGAAAACAACAGAAAGAAGATTCAAAAAAGATAAATTCAAGACACTAGTCAATATAGCTGGAGAATGTATTTTTATTCTTGTAGTTTTATACTAGGAAGTCAACATTTAATAATCCATTATTCACAATTGAATTATTAAAATTTTTAATCCTTAAATTGTACATCAATATCCTATGACTCCAAATTTTATCACTCTCCTTCAAGTCTGAAGAAACGATCATGTAATTTAGTAACTTCTACAGACAGCGAAGTCCCACTGACATAACATTTAGTCTGAAGTCCTACACTCAGATGAAAATTAAGAACAGCCAGTATCTAACTGGCCTGAAATCTGACTCTGTTCCTGGCTCAGGATTCCTGTAGTAAATCTGTAAGTCCACACTAAGACACAAAAATAAACTAGGGTGTGTACGTCATATAAAAAACTTCACAGTAAAAATAACAAAAATGTTACCAAATTTCAACCATATTACAGTTTTTATCCAATTATTTTCAAAATGCCTGATTAACTGAATTAAATGCAATTTTTTTTTAATATTTGCCCAGCATTTCAAAATGGTTATGGAGTATAACTTTTAAAATGTCAAAAGTATGCTGTACATATTGCACTTTTCTGCTAGGCTGGGCTAGTATCCTTCCTCCATGGCAAGATACCAAAACTACTGAATAAAATACACTTTAAAATCATAGGTAATTGATTCATTTCCCTGAAATCATCATCATCATCACCAAAACCTTCCAGGATTTTGTAAGATTTGATTCCTTAAATACAATTTTAAAGTTTAACTTAAGGAGGGAAAAAAAAGACCCTCATATATTTGACTTATTTCCTTTTTTGGTCATTCAGTGACCAAAGAGAATTTTAAACAAATTATGCTTCATGTTTTCTGGCTTAATAAAAAGCTAAAATTTCTATTATCCCAATTAAGAAAAATTTTACTAATCAGAAGCTATTAATTTTGAACAATCTATGCATGTCTGTCTGTAGGTCCTCTTAGAACCTTTCCAAACTTTCATAAACAATAGATTTTAATCAATTATGTATTAGAATCAAATTAGGTAAGGAAAACATTTTGCAAAAATAAAATCACTTCCCAATATGCTTGACAGAAACAAGCTATTCATTTTCATTTGTGTTCCATTGAAGACATTACTGAAACCTGTCCAATGGTTTATTTCCAACTGGTCCACTATGAAATTCTTCGGAATGTTTTAAGATTGGCTGTAGCTAGAGTTCTGACTTCCATTTGGACCCTGCTCTCCTTCACTGTTCAAGTGGGGAAGAAAGAGATTTTACACCAATTAAAAGACTCATTTTCAACACCCTAGTAAACCTACTAATTTTTAAAGTTATTCTTTGCTATAGCTCTGCAAAACAAAGACATTTCCGATCATAAAATACAGATGTGGAAAAATTAAAATCCAGAAGACTACATTTGGTTTTATGTTTTTATTCTTATGTAACTTGGTGCCCTCACACAGAAAGCAAGCATTCTGGAAGTTAGTGTCCATATACACTCAAAAATTTAAATTAGGGTATTTTGTTGTCATTACAGGTATCACTCAACATAGAGATTCTTCTAGACAAATTTCCTATTAAATTAAATTATACATGGAAAATCTTATTCCTAATAATGAAAATCAAGAAGTGTTCTTCCAAAAAATTATTGTCCAAAGGTATAATAAAACCATATATGAATACAGCAAACCTTTAGAAGTCAGAAAGAAATATGGTAATTTTTCCTGGAAAGCACTGAATATTTAAACACTGAAACTGAAAATACCAGTAACTGTGGCAATAGGATTATTGCCTTATCTTGTCCATCAGCATCTTGCAGCTTCAGGCCCTGCAACTAGTGAAGAATCACTCAGGGAATTTCTGCAAAAAATGCATCCAAAGGCAGCTGTTTGAATGACTGCCTTAAACAGCTCCTTGTAAAAGTATTAATTTTTCCAAATGGTAACCTTAACATACCAGATCTACAAATCAATCTTAATGTTATATAACTTATTTATTTTTCTTGATAAATGATTAAGATGGGTAGTTTCCCTTCTGACCTTTTTCCCCTAAACGAAATGATCTGATGTACATTGACAGCTGTGAACCACTGAACTTAAATGAATAGATCCCATTAAAAAACAATAAAACACACAAAAAACCCCCAAACAACAACAAAAAAACCCTTTCGGCACAAGTAACTCATACTGAGCAAAATTATGTTATTATGTGCAATGGATCTCTGAGTCACTCGAAAGTCCAAATTATTTATCTTTACAGTATCAGATCAATCATCTAAGTTTTTGAAAAATGATACTGAACTTTATCAACAGCGTAACAGCCAGTAGTGGGGAAAAAAAGATGGCACAGAGTGAAACTGACATGGAACTACTACAGAACTGTTTACCCCTGAATTTTAGATGGACTTGCCTATCTCTGTTCTGTTTAAACTTATGTACAGTATATAGCCATATGTTGAGGGATACCTGTAATAGACCTGCCATTATATCAGGAAAAGTTAACAGATGATCAGATTAATGTATTTCTTAAAATGAGATGTCTTCAAAATATCAAGTCACAAACTTAAAGAAATGTATAATGAAGTTTTAGAAGACATTTTATAAAAACAAAATAGCATAATCTATTAAAAATATGATAATGCCTATGAAATATATAATTAAATAAAATCAGTAAGTAAAGTCTACAAAGTACCTGTTTGGAGGAGGTTTTGGTTTCGGCATCTTACTAAGAATAGTTGCCATCTCTTTTCTCTCATCAAAATTTTTCCACTGCTCATACAATTTTAAAATAACCCTGATTATTTCCAAAATCTAGAAGAAAACATTTGAAAAGTTCTCAGTGGCAATATCAACCAACATTTGGTATATAAAGAACACACATCACATCCTAGACATCATTTAGGAAACAGTGAAAACATAGTCTCTATCCTTCAGATTAGGTTAGTCAATCCTGGTAAATGTGAAAGCACATATATGCTAGGTCTTATCCTTATCCATCTCTGCAGTTGGTTTCCTTCTATCTACTGATATCTTAAACGAAAACAAAACAGTGAGGTACTAGGAACAAAAGTCTGAATCATGAAAGAGAATACCACTACAGAACATGTGTATTCTCAGTCATATCCAACTCTTTGCCACCCAATGGACTGTAACCTGCCAGGCTCCTCTGTCTATGGGATTCTCCAGGCAAGAATACTGGAGTGGGTTGCCATTTCCTTCTCCAGGGGATCTTCCTAACCCAGAGATCAAACCGGTGTCTCCTGCACTGGCAGGCAGATTCCTTACCACTGAGCCACCTGGGAAGCCCTACTAGTACAGAGTACACTCCTCTAAAACCATTGTTTCAAACAATTTAATGAGACGTAGTATACAAAAGCCTTTGTTTTGATTCTCTACTAACTACTCTACACATGAGTTAAGGTGCTCAAAAACCAGCAGCTACAAACCTATCAAGTCCAGTTTCCAAATTACATCTTTCTTTTTCCGCTGAGTAAATCTATCCTTGGACTGATTCTAGAACATTTCAGCAAAAAAGGTAGAAAAAAGGGCAACAATCCATTGTCAGGAGATAGGTTGTGTTACTGGAGTTTACAGTAGTATTACAGTAGTCACTAGGTAGCTTTTAAAATAATTTTGGCAATTGGAGATTGCTTTGCAACCAAACTATAAGTTTACCATTCTATGTAATCCTAAACTGAAAAGAAATATAACCTAAATGGTCAAAATCAATTCTTCTTGCCAACTATTTCTTAACTTTTTTTTTTTTTCCACCAAAAAGTACTCATAGCCTGGCTAACATCATGAAATTTTAGGCACATGGTAAATAAATACAACATTAACTTCAAAATGTTCAAGTTTATATTCAGTTAAGGGAATTCTAAAGATTACCTTCTCCATATCCACAGAAAGCTCAGCAAACCACTGTCTGGCATCTTTCTGCTGTACAACACAGGCTACATGCAGGCAAGCTGGAGAGAAAATGAGACACAAACTCCATGTTTAACTGCACATGGAATGTATGGAGTCAGAATGATATTCATTTACTTATGTGTATTTATTATATTCTTTTTAAAAATTATACAGATTCATATAATTTATGAATTATATGACCATCCCATCAATTTAATCTTATAGGGAGGAAAAATTACTGAGTGATATATATATATAATTTTTTCTTTTAAGGTTTTTGACATCTGCTCCTCATGGTGAGCATGAGGTGAGCTAGTCATGGTGTAATTGCCTTGAGAGTTAGGGCATGTCAGAGAGGAAAAAGTCCACTGAGAAAATTAGCGCAGTGGAAGAATCCCTGAACAGTAGTACAAAGTAGTAGTCAAAATATACCCAAAACTCAGAGTGACAAAAACAAACAAACCAGAAAATCTATGTACTGATAAATTTCAACACTACTCTGTTTTGGTATTTCAATTAAAAGCAATGTTGCTTCTGCTTTTTCAATTCATTAGCATATGATCAAGTTAGATGAAAACTGGGCACCCTATACAGAATTCAGTGTTGTAATCCAACAGAGCTGAAGAAAAAAAAATGTAATGAACTATATATAATGTATTTATATACATAACTTACAATACAAACTAACAAAGATAATGAAAGAGCCCAAGATAACAATCTACATCATAACTTTGCCTACTGTAATTTCTCCCAAGCAGCCTGCCTACCCTGATCCCACACAGGCTTATCAAATATTATATTCCCGGGTCAGGTTAACCATATGACTTTGTTAAGAGTGACATTCTAGGCAAACAGCAACTCAAATGTGAAACGACATACTGGTTGCACCAAGTTAAACAAAGTTATAAATTAGGGCTTCATCCAAGATGAACTGAAAGGCCAAAGGTCAGAATTATAACAATAGGTAATAAAAATACAGTGGAAAATGCCATTTCAGGGCATACACAGAGTAATCTAGGGACAGAGACATCCTAAACACAGACTGAGGTAATGCAGGGGGTATGGAGTTGGGGAGCATGTCATTAAAGAGATGATATCTAAGCTGACTTTTTATAAAAGGTGGGAGTGGAGCAGAGAATGACAGGTATATAAATGGCAAAACAAAGCTATGGATTTTATCCAGAAGTTGGGATCAAACTGCCAACATCCACTGGATCATCGGAAAATCAAGAGAGTTCCAGAAAAACATCAATTTCTGCTTAACTGACTATGCCAAAGCCTTTGACTGTGTGGATCACAACAAATTGTGGAGAATTCTGAAAGAGATGGGAATACCAGACCACCTGACCTGTCTCTTAAGAAATCTATATGCAGGTCAGGAAGCAACAGTTAGAATTGGACATGGAACAACATACTGGTTCTGAATAGGGAAAGGAGTATGTCAAGGCTGTATACTGTCACCTTGCTTATTGAACTTATATGCAGAGTACATCATGAGAAATGCTGGGCTGGATGAAGCACAAGCTGGAATCAAGATTGTCGGGAGAAATATCAATAACCTCAGATATGCAGATGACACCACCCTTATGGCAGAAAGTGAAGAACTAAAGAGCCTCTTGATGAAAGTGAAAGAGGAGAGTGAAAAAGTTGGCTTAAAGCTCAACATTCAGAAAACTAAGATCATGGCATCTGGTCCCATCACTTCTTGGCAAATAGATAGGGAACAGTGGCTGACTTTATTTTTGGGGCTCCAAAATCACAGCACATGGTGATTGCAGCCATGAAATTAAAAGACGTTTACTCCTTGGAAGGAAGGTTATGACCAACCTAGACAGCATATTAAAAAGTAGAGACATTACTTTGTCAACAAAGGTCCATCTAGTCAAGGCTATGGTTTTTCCAGTAGTCATGTACAGATGTGAGAGTTGGACTATAAAGAAAGCTGAGCACTGAAGAATTGATGCTTTTGAACTGTGGTGTTGGAAAAGACTCTTGAGAGTCCCTTGGACTGCAAGATCCAACCAGTCCATCCTAAAGGAAATCAGTCCTGAATATTCATTGGAAGGACTGATGATGAAGCTGAAACTCCAATATTTTGGCCACCCAATTTGAAGAACCGACTCACTGGAAAAGACCCTGATGCTGGGAAAGATTGAAGACAGGAGAAGGGGACGACAGAGGATGAGATGGTTGGATGGCATCACCGACTCAATGGACGTGAGTTTGAGTAAACTCTGGGAGTTGGCAATGGACAGAGAGGCTTGGCGTGCTACAGTCCATGGGGTCGCAAAGAGTCGGACACAACTGAGCGACTGAACTGAACTGGAAGGAGCACTGAAAGATTTAAATGGGGCATAAATTCTGCATTTTAAAAAGTTCTTTCCCGGTGACTTCCCTGGTGGTCCAGTGGCCTAAGACTCTGTGCTGCCAGTGCAGGAGACCCAGGTTCAATCCCTGGTCAGGAAACTAGATCCCATATGCCACAACTAAGATTGCTCGTGCAGCAGTGAAGACCTGGCGCAGCCAAATAAGTAAATACAAATATTAAAAAAAAAAAAAAAAAGTTCTTTCCAGCTCAAATTCTAAACCTCAGCACTACTGACAGTGTGAACTGGACAATTCTTTAAGACTGCCCTATGCAGTGCAGGATGCTTAGCAGCATCCCTGGCTCCTAATCACTAGAAGCCAGAAGCATCCCACCCCAGCTGTTATGACCAAAACCATCTCCAGGCACTGCCCCACATCCTGTGGGGAGCAACATTATCCCTGGTTGAGAACCTCTAGCCCTGCTCAAGTATGGAGGATAGACTGACTCTCTGAGAACAGGGATGCTAGAGGCCAATTAGCCAGGAAGGAGATTGCTGTAATAATCTGGATAAAAATGAGAAGACAGCTATGAGATTACTAAAGAGAGACACAACACATGTTGGTTACCAGCTAGAAGTAGGTATTGAGGTAGATAAAAGAGCCTAACTACTGGGTTTCCAACTAGTCCTATTCATCAACCTAACAAAGACATTTAAAAGTATATTTTGGAGCGAACTGATGGGTTCAGTCCTAATCAAGAGTCTGAGGGCCAGTGAGATGCCAAAGGAAGCTATCCAAAAGGCACAGATTGATATAAAGACCAGTTCAGGAGCAAATCTTGGTTGAATAAAGAAATTTAAATGTTTTAACACATAAGAGACAGGAGAATCGATGAGCCTGCCTGGGGAAGAACAAAAAAAACATAGATGACAGAGATGCGGCACACAGCCTTCCTACACGTGCAGATCTCAGCATCCCCCCCCACTGAACCCAGATGCCACTTCAGAATCCTTCCAAATGCAGGACTTCCAGCGAGCCTCCACTACTATAAAAGTATAACCTATTTGCCATCCCTCATGTAAGAAGGCTGAGAAACATAAACATTAAAGGGGTAACTGAATAAAGAGAAACCAATGAAAGTAAGTCTGAACTGTTAAAAGAATAAGGAGGAAATCAAGAAGACAAGAGTTATGGAAATGAAGACAGAAAGGAAATGGAAACTAACAAGTGCCTTATATATGGCAGGCATTATTTAAAAGAAATCTTGTTTAATTCTTGTAACAAATTTATATGGAGTTTTTAGTACCGCCCACATTTTATAATTAAGGAAACAAACTCAGAAAGGGTTAGGTAATTTTCCCACAAATGTAAATTAAAGGAACTTTAAACCTAAGACCATCTGTTCTATTAATAATTCATGACAGTACTGCCTTTCACAGATAAAACTGACAGAATGGTGGCTAAGTTTCCCTCCAGCAAGGCACTAAGGATCACAAAAGGCTCCTTTACTTGACTTGGGCTCAGGAAATGAAAGACTTAATTTTATATAAATATCAACTAATGTTAGAAGCCTTAATTCCAAACTTCTCCCCCAAAAAACTCAGATACTGGTTAAAGTTATTTTAAGCAATTAAAAAAAAAAAACTTACCAAAAAAGGGGGGTGGGGGGAAATAATCCTGATTTGTGACAGTTGCAGTTCATATTATTGAAAGTTCACATGCAAGGAATAGTCTATTACTTCAAGGAACATAAAAACATAAAGCACAATAGGGTGAAATTTCTTTTAGGATGACCTAAATATGTTTATAATAATTTAGCTAATAAAGGTACACCACATTTACATACCTAAAGCTATCATGAAAGGAGGATACAGTAGGCAAAGATCCGTTCTGTAGGTATCATTCACTATCCTCCTATAGAAATGTAAATCATAATATTACTGAAAGCACAACTACTTCATATGATTGTACATTTCCCTCCAGAGAGGGCCAGATTTTCCATATCTATATATATTTACAACTCTTTTATATTACTTTAACACAGACATAAAGGTGAAAACATCGAAGGAAAAAGATGGATACACGAATGTGACAATAAGCCAATTTAATGAATAAAATTGCAGCTAAATATATTTAAAAATTTAAAACTTCACAATAAATTTTAATATAAGATAAAGTTTTTTCTAAAATTAGAAAATCAGTTAGGAAACTAGAAATTATACAAAATATTAATATGTATGTTGAATACCACCCAAAATATTCTGATTAAAGATAACATTTTTAAATTTATTTTACTGAAGTATAGTTGAAATCAGTGTTCATTTCTGCTGTACAGCACAGTGACTCAGTTATACATTCCATTATTGTTTAAAGATAAAATCTTAATTTTCATGTAAACAGTCTGTTTTTCATAAGAATCAAATTTTAATGGAAAATCCATCAAATAAATAATTTAAAGATCTTTATCACTTTAGCATTTATTCCAATATAGTTATTAAAATTCACTAAGCAGATATTTCACTCAACATAAAATATCTTGGGGCACTGTTTACTTACTTTAAAAATGCTAAACTTCATATTTAATTGTCAACCTTCCTAGCTAATAACATGTTACACTATGAATAACTTCTGTTCTAATTACCATGCAAGGGGAAGCAACATGTCTTCTTGGCCCATGTCCTGCACATACTGGAGCAAAGGTCTATAAGGATGATACACTATCAAGCAACAATCCTAGAAACAGTTTAAAAAATGTGTATGTATAAAAACAGATTTATTATAGCACAAAAACCTTATCATTACCCAGCTGATTTTTAATTGTGTATTTCAAAATGTATTTTTTTCTAACTCATGCTTGCTTCCCTCTTATTCTTTTAAGCAAGCAGCATGGCAGCCCTAAACTCTACTGTAACAGTGAAGGCAGTGCTCTCTCTGGAATATACCTTGGTAAATCGGTTGGCAGTCAGTCAGCATCCATTCCCTTAGAGACTCAAAGTGTCACATCTGCAACACACTGAAACCTCTTATTAGCCTATAGATCCATAATTCCCAACTGGTGGAGCAGAATTCTGCCAAAGACATAATCTATCTTTAAATAATCCCACACATATATGCAAATTGTGCAAATAATTTACAGTGGTTTACTGTCCTGACTGGTTTGATTGTAATCCTATTATAGTTACTATAGAACAGAAAACACTTCCCATCCTGAGTAAGATACACAATTTTACAGGCTTCCAAGAGCATACAGGTGATGATGCCACGAGGAACTATGAATTACCATCACATATTACTCGGGCGGTTTTAAAATGCACCTCCCTACAATTATTTCTTTAAATTTATGACTTCACTAAATTTGAAAGTAAGTTTTACTCTATTAATCATAAGGAAGAAATATACTTACCATTAATTCTAAAAGATAGAATTCACATTCTAATACCTGTTTTAAAAAGATTATAAATGTCAACATGAAAGCAAATTAAATTGAGTCTATTTAGTCTAACATAAGAATGTATAGCTATTTATCAAAAGTTTTTACTAATGTTTTTAAATCAAGAAAACAATAGCTTATATCAAAATGAACATACACTATAAAAAATTACTGTTTACACAATGCATGCAACTGTGATTATGAGACATTTTAATTCTTGTAAGGAAAAGCCAGTCTCATATAAGCAGTCTTATTATTTGTTTTTATTTAAAATATCCTGTATAAACTTCAGATTTTACAATACACTTTCCACTCAACAAGTGCAAAAACGTAATTATCTCCACTTAAATATCATTCTTGTTACAAATCAATAATATAATAGAGTACTGAAAATGAAACAAAAATACAATTGAAAGAGAAAAAAACATCCCTTGCAAGGTGGAAAAAGAATGTCTATTAAAATGGCAATAGAAATTCATCTTTTCCAGAGAGCCCCTGACATCAGTATTATTAAAAAAGCTCCCAATGTGATTTAATGAGCACCCAGGGTTAATAATAACCATAGCTATAAATTATTTTTTTTTATGGTAGAAGCAGGTTAGCTTTAATTTAGAAATAAAGTCCATATTCTTGTACAATTTTAAACTGCCATTTCTAGGAGACTATTCAGTTTAATATAAAATGGAGGTATAGTTTATATACACAGCTTTGACAAGTAGTTTTATTTTATACAATATACTTACATGGTTCATCTTATAAGGAAATTCCTTTGGAAAGGCATACGAAAATCTAGTTTTCACTGAGAAAACAAACAAAAAAACTTAAACTGAGAAAATGGGGAGTTATTTAACACAAAACTTCTTTAATACACTGTAAAATATTGGTGGTGGAGCTAAATCATTTTTAGTAAGAACTCTTGAGGATGCTTAGGGATGCAGATTTTTCTTCCTTTCTCAGGCAAGGGAAAAGACTGAGTGGCAATAAGCTCTAGGACCCCATCCAAATTACAATTAGAGAGTTTCAATGATATATTTAATATATTAAGACAGGATTCTGCTGCTTAAAAAATAAAGGAAATGGAAAAAAATCAATGCCTTTTATCATTTCTAAAGTCTTTTCAGCTCTAGAATGGTATTGCTCCATTCTTTAGTAATTCAGCTTAAAAGGAACACGGGTTGTATATGTGTTCACAAGTATCTATACATTTGTAAATATATACAGTTGACCCTGGGCTTCCCTGGTAGTTCAGACGGTAAAGAATCTGCCTGCAATGTGGGAGACATGGGTTTAATCCCTAGGTCGGGAAGATCCCCTGAAGGAGGGCCCTGGAGAATCCTCATGGACAGAGGAGCCTGGTGGGCTACAGTCCATGGGGTCACAAAGAGTCAGACACAACTGAGCAACTAAGCATAGCACAGCTGATCTTTGAACAACACAGATCTGAACTGTGTCTATACATACATGGATTTTTCCAATAAATAAGTACTATATGAGCCAAGGTTCTATATGCAGATTTTTCAACTTAGCAGAGTTGGTGTCCCGATCCCCTGTGTTATTCAAAAGTCAACTGTATATATAAATATTAGAAGGATAATACAACCAAAAATGTTAACAGTGGTTATCTCTGAGATTTAAGGATTTTTACTGATCTAAACATTCTAAACATTTTATAATATGTATTTTTTTAATCAAACGATACATTTTAATAAAATCATGAATATACGTGCAAAGGTCTCTAGGACTTTCTTCAAAACTACATACACACATACACACACAGTTACTACTTAAGTCACCAAAAGTACAAATGAAAACACTATTAATCAATCCTCTATCTCCTCAAAAATGGTAGGAATTGAGTATTCTAACAGCTAATTTAGATGGGTAACATCTGTCAAGATTGGAAATCTTAAGCCATTTAAATTTGACATTAGGAATTGTCTACTTAACCTTTCCTCTCCTTTTAGTTATTAATAATTTAAAAATTATTGCCTATTAAAGTTTCTAAGATTTATAAATCCCTCTCTGGTTTCTTTGTTTTTCAATAAATTTTTTGGCCAGGCTGCATGCCATGTGGAATCTTACTTCCCTGACCAGGGACTGAACCTGGGCCCCAGCAGTGAAAGCTCTGAGTCCTAACCACTGGTCCTCCAGGAAACTCTTGATGGCTTTTGAATTGTGATAAAATATACATTACATATAACTTACCATCTTTAACTCTTTTTAAGTATACAGTTCAGTAGTATTATTTACTTTTGCAATGTTGTATGGGCTTGCCCAGTGGAGCTAGTGGTAAAGAACCTGCCTCCCAGGACTGGAGACATAAGAGACAAGGGTTCGATCCCTGGGTTGGGAAGATCCCCTGGAGAAGGACATGGCAAGCCACTACAGTATTCTTGCCTAGAGAATCCCATGGACAGAGGAGCCTGGCGAGCTATGGTCAACAGAGTCACAAAGAGTTGGACATGACTGAAGTGACTGAGCATGCACGCAGGTACATTTCATCTCCAAAACTCTTTCTCCTGCAAAACTGAAACCCTATATTCATTAGACAACAATGCCCCCTTTTTCTCCCTCCCTCCAGTCCCTGGTAGCCACTACTCTACTTTCCATCTCTATTAATCTAATTACTATAATTACTTCATATAAGTAGAATCACACAGATTTACCTTTTCGTGACTGGATTATTTCACCTATCATAGTATCCTCCTCTCGAGTGCAGTAGCTCAGACGGTAAAGCGTCTGCCTATAATGCAGGAGACCCGGGTTCAATCCCTGGGTCAGGAAGATGCCCTGGAGAAGGAAATGGCAACCCACTCCAGTATTCTTGGCTGGAAAATCCCATGGACTGAGGAGCCTGGTAGGCTACAGTCCATGGGGTCTCAAAGAGTCGGACATGACTGAGCGACTTCACCTTCACTGTATCCTCAAGGTTCATCCATGCCGTATCACATGAAAAACTTCAAAATTTGTCCATCAACTTACACTCAAGCTCTCCTCCAATTCATCTTACATAATTCTGCCAGAATCACTTCCCAACACACAATTCTGGAATCACCCTCATGTTGAAAAAAAAGCTATGAAAGGTACCACCACTGACAACAGAACAAGCTACAAATTCCTCACTGAAGGCCATCTATTATCTGGCCTTAGTCAGGTAGTGCTATTTTCCCACTATTTCTTTACTCACCATTCACTGAATGTAACTCATTAGCTTATCCATATATTTATTGACTGAACTGTTCAATGTTCCTAGATTGTCTTTCCCCTGCATTTCCTTGGGTACAAATTCTTTATCAAATTCTATGTGAGTATTTTTGGATTCATCTAACAAATCGTCTTTTCCCATGTAAAACATTCACTGCATCCTCTGTTACTCTTTTATGCCACTTATTTTCTTCTGTATTAGTATTTCTATATTGATGTCTTATTTTCCTGTCCTTAAATTCTTTGTACTTATTTTTCTATCCATCACTGCATCCAGTATGGTGTTTTCCGATGATAATTGATGCTGCTGTTGATGAACATGATGATAGTCACAAGTTTATTGAGTATTATGGGGTGAATAATGTCCCTCCCCCAAAATTTACATTTTGAAGCCCTAACCCTCAATCTGACTATATTTTGAGACAGGGCATTTAAAGAGGCAATTAAGGTTAAATGAGATCATAAGCATGGAGCCTTAATTCTGTAAGAGCGGTATCCTTACAAAGGAAGAAACACTAGGGATGCACACACACAGAGAAAGGGGCATGTGAGGACACTGAAATAACGTAGGCATCTGTTAGCCAGGAAGAGAGGCCTCAACAGAAACTAACTTGTTGACACCCTAATCTTGGATTTCCAGCTTCCAAAACCCTGAGAAAATAAATTTCTGTTGTTTAAACCATGCAGGCTCTGGCATTTTGTTACGGCTGCCCTAGCAAACTACTAATAACACACTGAGCAAAGCATGGTTCTAAGAGCTTTATTGATATTCACTTATTTGATCGTCACAACCACCCTATGACATAGATGTTATTGATATACTCATATAACAGAGAGGTTATATTTTGCTTAATTTGCATGTCAAAAGCACTGGAGCTGAAATCTGAAACTTAAGCTGTCTGGGCCATATAATACACTATAAAATTTATGAAATAAATAAAATAGTGTCTAAGTGCCCCATTCATTGGTAAAACACTCTTATGAGTATGCTTTTAAGCCTTTGCAAGACAAATTAAAAAAAAAAAACCTTGGAAATAGATATTTTATATTTTTTAAAATATACACCTTCTAAAAAATCTGGATAACGAGACTCAAGTAAGAAGAAAATAAGGCACCTATAATCTACTCAGAGATGAGCACTGCTAATATTCTGGTAGATTTCCTTGCAGTCATTTTTCAATTTTTTAATAATCCTGATTTTCCAGATGACAATTTAATACTTCATCACTGGGATACATTTGGTATATTAAATTCTATGGAAAAACTGATTATTACTGTTCTATCCTCAAAATAAGACATGACATGAAAAAGATTCACTTATATTAATACATTCTTTTCAGAAAAGGGAGTGACCCTAAAATATGACACCTTGGCTCAGAAACTTAAAACATTTTCTGCCTCTTCTGTGTAAGATCACAGGAGAAAAAAAAAAATTAATTATCTTTTGTTAGGCAATATCTTTTGGCTTAACCTGGGAAGATGGAGCACAAGATAATATTGTTATTACCTTGTGTACAGTACTTTACAGTGTTATTTCCTTTAATTCTATCACTCACAGGTAGATAAACCCCATCTTTTTAGATAAAAAACTAAGGCCAAAATGTAGAGTAACTTGCTCAAGGCTACATAGCTGCTGCTTAGACCCAAAATGGTGCTTAGAATCAGCTCTAGTACTAAAGAGTCAGAATATTTTCCTGTACCATATTTTTCCATATGGAGGGAAAATACATAATCTCCATCAAAGACATAATTACAACTGCTAAAGAAATAGTTTATTTCACCCACAAGAGTAACACAATAGCTAGTCATTATGGAGCAATAAAGTATATTAAAATTGAAAAATAAAAATTTTCTTTACCCTAATTATAAAATTAAGAGCCACAGAACTGATGGTTTTAGATCAATAGTAACTATCCATTTTTAGTACTCACAGTAATAAACTCACCTCAAGAGATTTAGCAGACCCAACTAATCTCTCATAGCTCTCATAAACTGAAAAACATCTATGTCCTATAGAGCCTTCTTCAGAATTACAATTTTAAAGCAGGATATAGTTTTTGCACTTACATACAGAAGTAGCAGCAGCAATCAATCTTGTATTTGAGACTACTCCAAATTCCTAGACAAAGAAAAGTATAAGAGACTAAATAAGTACATAGTAACCCAATGAACCTAAGTATATCTGAAGTCTATTAAAACAGAGTATTTCCTATGTTTCTCCAATGTTTGCAAAGGAATGATGTACTTAAATATCTAAATTTATGACCTTTCCTTAAAATTACTTTAAACACAAATGCTTAAATAATTTTATAATTTAATATTATTGGAAGGTACCAAAGTAGACAGCTCAGTTGGTAAATTATCTGCCTGCAATGCAGGAGACCCAGGTTCAATTCCTGGGTTGGGAAGATCCCCTGGAGAAGGAAATGGCAACCCACTCCAGTATTCTTGCCTGCAGAATCCCATGGACAGAGGAGCCTGACAGGCTACAGTCCACAGGCTCGCAAGAGGCAGACACGACATAGCAACTAAACCACCACCACCACCGAAGTAGAAACCAAGCCCTAATTTCTGTACTCAAATTCATTTCCACGGTATGGTATTAAGACTTTGGACATCAGTTCCTATTTATTCTTTGAACTTAATATACCACTGCTGTAAAAATAACTAAAATTTATGAGGTGATTCACCTTACATAGTCTTAATTAATTTGTAGCTAACCTTATAAAGTTAAAAGCTTGTTTTCTTTTTTTTTTATTTTCTGGCTGCACAGTACAGCCTGCAGGATCTCAGTTCCCTGACCAGGGATCCAACCCAGGCCCTCGGCAGTGACAGTAGAGAGTCCCAACCACTGGACCATCAGGAATTTCCCCAAAGCTTCATTTTAAAACTGAAAAACTCAAAAACTCGTTCCTTAGTCAAAAAAAGAAACTAAATACTAAAGCCTGTCCAAAAACCTTCAACCTACATCCTTATCTAATTGTGTGTTTGAACCCATGTATGCCTGTAGTATATTATTTATATTTCATATAAACCTCAAGCCATAATAAATGAAACTGAAATTTAAATGCCTGAGACATTTTCTTAAATGACATTTCAATATAGTTCTCATACAACTGGACAAAACACAGAAAGATTTGGTCAAAGTTAAAAGATTTTTTAAAATACTATAACCAAATATGAAAGAATACATTATCTTCCAGGATAATTCTACCCCAAATTCTTCAAGCAAAAACTTTCACTTAGTAAATTATAAGAGTTCTATTCATTAAATCATGTAACAAAAGATATCTAACAAAGAAGACAAATTAAAACTCTAAGTTAATCTACAAGAAGTTTATAGAGATTTTTGTCTTGGTTTCCCATACTGGTTGTCCTTCAGATACAATTACATGGTAATATTTGGAAAAGCCACCCCATAACACAGACCTTTTATAAACACCTTCTTTTCCACTAAAGAACTTAAAAACAGAGTAGGTTCTACCTCCTTAAATTACCAGTTACAATTAAATTCCATTCAGTATTCAGAAATACAATTACTATTCTAAAGACAGCATCTAAAAATAGAAACATAATATAAAGGATTCATATTACTAAAGATTACAATGGATTATTATAAAGACCAGTTAATTATATCTGCTTTATTATCTGGATTTTAGCTGACTGAGCTTTCTCAAAAAAACTGTAAAGGTTAAGTAAGGTGAACAGAGATTTGGTCTTAGCTGAAAGTTCCCATCTCTCTTCTCTTTCCCTCATCTAAAACATTCTTCATTAGAAAGCACGTAATAGCTACAACCATCCCAATGCTTGCTTTCCCACTTGCTTTCCCTACAGCCCACTAGGCAGCCAATCAGGAGCCAAGAAGGGAAGACAGCAGATCACAGGAAGCATACAGAAGAAAAGGAAGAACATTCTCAGGTTATAGTAGACAAGCTGTAGCATTTATGGAATACTCCTTAGTGCCAAACAATAAACGTCTTAGAGGCAGAAGATATTTCTTTGATCCTGTACAAATTTCAATATTTTATATAAATCACCATCTGTTATTATTTTTACACAGGTAATGTGAAAACTGGGACAAATTAACCAATATACGTTGACTGTACTTTGCTGAAGAACAGAAAAGTATTTCATACCTCTACTTTGGATGCCAAAAACACACATGTAGGAGCCATTAATACAGGATCTATACTTTTCAGAGAATACCTAAAATATGATTAAATGAAGTTAAATGTCATTCATACAGAAAACATACATGAAAACAATTCATACAGAAAACATCTATATGGGAAAAAATACAACTCTGGCAAACACATGATTCACTTATATAAGGTCATCAACATTAGATAAGGGTTTAAAATACGCATAAAATATTTCCAAAATAACACATCCCTACCTTGCATAGAATCTCTTGAAATAGACCGTAGCAGTGGCAATAACTTGTTGTCTTAATTTAAGATGTTCACCTAATGCTTGGATAACTAAAAGAGAAATAAAGTTAAATGTATTTCTGATATAATTAACATCTAACAATAATTTCTATGTGGTTAAATGATGACTATATTCATTTTAACAAAGAGAAAAACCTATACATGCTGTACAGCTCTACTTGGATCACAGTGGTCTAGTACTAGGGCTGCAAATTTGTTTAAAAATATATAGCTACATATAAACAATAACAAAAAGACAGAAATTGTCTCACAGTAAAAACTATTCTGGAATCAAGGAGGTTGAATGATTATTTCCCTTCTACTTGCTAAGTGTTTTCAATGCTTTTCATATTATTAGAGACCAACAGAGAGGTAGTTTTGCATTAAGAGTGGACGGAGAGTAATAAATATTCTGTGACAAAGCTATCATGTGGCAGAACAAGGATCTTCTAACTCTAAATCCTAAAGCAAACTTGTAAGATAGGAATGACCAATAAAGGATGCCAATCCAAATAATCATTTATCCTCAAAGTACTTTGCTTTAACCAATCTTAAGTTTAATGATACATTATAAAAGCTTTGGGAAATTAATACTTTTGGACTGTCTTGAGTGTCTCTGACATGTAAGACTCACAAAAGACTTTAAATAACTTTTAAAATGATATATAAATTGTAAAAAAGAATATACATGCAAATAAAAATGTAAAATAGGGACTAAAACAGTATATCACAAATTACTACAGAAAAACATTTAATTCAGAGGTAATAACCAACTGCACCATTTCAACCAATTAGAAGAAAAGTTTACCATTTGTAAAAAATATCTGTAATTTCCAATACTCTTCTTCTGAGAGAAACTTTAAATCCTTTTGGCGTTCCTTCAACAGATCTTGTTTATCCAAAATCCATTGTAAACTAAAAAAGGCAAAGATTCAGACATTCTATAGAAAATTTATTAACAAAGTTATATAAAATATTCTAAGATTGAACAGGCTGCTAATATTGTGAGAAGTACAGAATACAAGTAACCTTTAAAAACAATATTTTTCACATTTCTTGGAACATTGACACTGAGAATGATCTCACTAATAAATGTAAATATGCCCAAAAAAAAATCTGCTCTTTTATCCCTTCCTTCTCAGTCTATTGATCTGTCTCTCCTCACCCCCACCTCATCACTATTCTGGTGTGTTCCATTGATTCTAAGACTGAAATCAAGATGCATCTTCAGTGATGCCTAGCATTTTAATAGGCAGTAATATTTACACTTTCTTAGTGACAAATAAATTATTTGATACCAATTGATGGTGCCTAAGATTCGAAGTATCTTTTCTCAGCTGTTTATGAGTAACTAGAGTATTTAATGTTCCTACTTCACAAATTCCATTCACGTTAAAAGCCGCTTCAGAATTTATTTTACCAATAGTCTCCTCCTCCTGCCTAGTCTATTTTTAAATAGACAGGCAATTGACATGATCCCACAAAATACTCTACAACATGCTTCTGTCACTCAGTATGTCTTGAAAGTTTTATGTCAGTGAATTTGTTACTCAGCATCCTTTTAAACTGCTGCATGTCATTATGATGGATCATTATTTAGTTAATCCTTATTGATAGGCATGTAAGTTATTTTTTTCACTATCACAAGTAATGCTTTAATGAACATCTGTAATTTACCCTTGTATATTTGATTAATATATGGAATAATTTCTTAAAAGTAGAACTAATGGGTCAGTTTTGCTGGTAATTTTGATATGCATTGTCAGCTTGCCTCCCACAGCAGTTTCCATTCACACGAGTGACATGAGTGTGACATAAAATACTTGACCCAACAGGTTACAGCCTATCTTTTCAATAATTTACAACTTTAAGGCAAATTAGCATTTCACTATTTTATTTAAATTTACTTCTAAGGTAAAACACTCTTCCATGTCTTTATTGATCTAATAAAGTTCTCTGGTACACTGTAATTCTAACATGACCATTTTTCTAATAGGATGGTTATCTTTTTTATGATTCAGATAGTCTTATGATCTAAAATTTGTATATTATGGATAAAAAATCATTTGTCAAATATGCTCTAGACATTCCCCAAGTTTAGCATGATTTCTCAATATTTAATGATTTGTAATACAGAAATCTGAATCATATATTTATTCAAATTTATTTACATTTTACTTTGATTTTATGTTTGTCACACATGGGAAGGCCTTCCCTGACACAAAATGACTTACAAAAAAATTTCCACTTATTTTCTAATACCCTTAAGGCTTTTTTCTTTCAGTTTTTGTGATCCATCTGGAATCTGATACAGGGTATAAAGTAAGAATCCAGCTAAATGTTTTTGGTTATTCAAATATCATCAGAATTTCACGGTGTATAATTCTATCATTATATTTGGATCTTCTTTATAATTTCTTATTTTTAATTTGTCTTTCTTGTTCTTATGCCATGCTATTTTAAAATATATTGTGCTCAGTCATTCAGTCATTTCTGACTCTTTGTGATCCATGGACTTTAGCCTGCTAGGCCCCTCTGTCCATGGGATTTTTCAGGCGAGACTACTGGAGTGGGATGCCATTTCCTCCTCCAGAGGATCTTCCCAACTCAGGGATTGAACCCGCATCTCCAGTCTCCTGCACTGCTGGTGGATTCTTGACTCTCTTGACCCATATATGTTTTAAAACATATATGCTTAGTTGCTCAGTCCTGTCTGACTCTTTGCGACCCCATGGACTGTGTAGCCCACCAGGCTCCTCTGTCCATGGGGCTCTCCAGGCAAGAATACTGGAATGGGTTGTCAGTCCCTTCTCCAAATTTAAGACATACAAAATCAAGTAATTAAAATCTAGTATGGAAAAAACCTCTTGCTACTATTCTCTAGAAGATTTCTGGCAGTTCTATTATAATTATATATTATTCTAAAACGTAAACTTTAGAATCATTGCATCATGTCCCCCAAAAAGAAATTCATACAAAATTTTGTTTGGGATTGCATTATATTTAAAGGTCAATTAGGGAGAAATTATACCCTTAGAATGCTAGCATTCAAACTTCATTTATTAAAATCTTTATGTTCTACACAGAATATAAAAATTTTCCTTCTATACGTCTTACACATTTAAATTTATTCTTCAGTATTTTATATTTTCTGTTACACTGTAAGTTATTTTTTTCCATCAACATTAAAAGAAAGTTTTCAAGTTTAAATTTTGTAACGGGTCATTTTATCAAACCTTTATTATTTCTAATAATGTTTCAATTAATTGAATTTTCTGGTTAATTTTATCTCCTTATATTTATAATTTTGTCATTTTTATGTTTCATTATCCTACTAATTGGGCTTCCCCAGTGGCTCAGGGGTAAAGAATCCACCTGTAATGCAGAACACGCAGGAGACCCGGGTTCCATCCCTAAGTGGGGGAAGATCCCCTGGAGAAGGGCATGGCAGCCCACTCCAGTATTCTTGGAGAATTAATGAACTGTCCACGGATAATCCCATGGACACAGGAGCTTGGCGGGCTACAGTCCACAGGGTCACAAAGAGTCGGACACGACTGAAGTCACTAAGCACAAGCACGAGCATCCTGCTAATTCCATTAATAGCAGCACATTCAGAACAACGTTCAAGAGGCATCCTAATCTTCCTAATGTTTCACCATTAGTGCTCTGATATGTATTCATGACCTTACCATCCTATGTCTGTTTTAGTAAGAGCTTTAGTCAAGAATGAATGTTGAGAAAAAAAAGAATGAATTTTATTAGGTGCCTTTTTAATGCCTTCACTGTTTACTAACAGATTTCCTAATACTAATTTTCACAATAAAATCTGTGTCATTTTTTATACTTTTAATGTAATGCGGAACTCTGTTTGACAGTAACTTATATTTACATCAATATTTGAAAGTGACCATTGTTAGTGCTACGTTTGCTAGATTTTTATCTGTGTCATCACGGCCTCAAGAGAACTGGAAAACTTTTTATGTGAACCGGAACAACTTGAATGGCAGATCCTCTTTAAAGTGGGTAAAAACTTACCTATGAAATAATGTGGGCCTGGAGCAATTTTTAAAGAAGTAGCTCTCTGATAACTTTACTTTGTTTGGGCTTTAAAATTTACTTTGAAAATGGAGATAACCCAAAGGTACATCTGTGATTACTTACTTTTCTCATTCCTAATTTCGTATTTCTGCATCACTGACTGGATGGACAGGAGTTTGAGCAAGCTCCAGGAGTTGGTGATGGACAGGGAACCCTAGCAGTGCTGCAGTCCATGGGGTCTCAGAGAGTTCGACACGACTGAGGGACTGAACTGATCATTCCTTTCCCCCTATATTCAGTAGCACACTATAGTCTACTGTTTTGGTTTTCCCTTCCAAAGAGGCAGCTCTTATAATTTGACTATTTTTTTCCTTTTCAATATCAGTGTTACCTTTATTATGCCTGTTCTTCTTAGGTTTGTTTCACTGTTTCCTTTTTAATATCCCAAAGTGAAATATATAATTTTTATTCTTTTTCAGTTATTGAAGATGTTAACTTTCTTATAAACTTGGCTTTGGCCACATCCCATAGACATGAATATATATTAATCTCATTATACTACTTCCTAGATAGTATGTAACTGTATTTTAAAATTTCCTCTGATATAGTAAAGTATCCAGAGTTGGTTTTGTAGTTTTATTTTTTGTTACCTGTTCATTATTTCAGTCAACCAGCAAATGTCTAGTGTCCTTCTATTTTACTGCACCATGGTCAAAGAATGTATTGTGTTCTACTTAACTTCCTGAAAAATACTAGGAGTCTCTCTGTTTCAAAATCATCAATTTCTTCTCCACAGTCATTTCAAATATTTAAAAAGATAAATTCCACAAACAACTCTTTTAAAGTTTTTCTTCACGGCACGCAGCATGGAAGAAAAACCAGTTAACACCACATATTCTCAAAATTTAAAATTACACATGATTGTAAGATTCACCATTCTTTCCTATGTTACTGAGAAAAAAAAAAAAACTGCCATGCTGATAGCAGCAGTTAATGTTAAAAGGGCAATTTAAAGCCATGAAAAATCATATCAATCTTCCTCTTTCACCAAAATCACCTAAAACAATGGCTTTCATAATCTTTTTGTTTTTCCTGAATTGACTGTCTTGTCTTTCATATTTGTTACCTTTTGCAGATCAGGCACTACATGATTCCCAAGGGATCTGAGTAAGACAAAGTGGCCCCTTCCTCCAGGACTATTTGAATAGGGAGGCAAGGATAGTTTTCAAAACAGTACATTTAACATTATAATAATTTTATATTTGAAAAGTGAAAAAATAGTTGATTTTATAAAATAGATCCTGGCCCCCTTTTAATAAGCCAACAGTAAATGAAAGCATAATGAAAAGACTTATCAAAGGGCAGGAACTTCTTTTTCTTAAGTTGAAAAAGGGCTGTAACTTCTGATAATCAACAGCTGGCTGTCAATTCTTTCAGCTTCTTTCAAAGTTTACCAGAATACTACTACTTCACTACCGAAATTTTCCATATTTTAATTTACCCAAGTAAATATTTCAGTCAGTGAACACAGCGTAAATTAAATATGATGGAAGTAAAGCTTCTATAGCCTTTCACCTCCACAGAACCACTTACAGCAAGAAAACCTGCTTTTCTGAAAATCGGTTTTAAAGCCCATTGTTTCTTTTTTCTAGCGCAAACGGCTAAAATACCAATTAAATAATATACGAATCCATCTTCACAGTCAAAATTTAATTACTAATGCTCTCTTGGCATGAAAAATTATTTACACTAAGATACCATCAGGTCCTGTTCGTCTTTCAATTATACACTGTACAGCCTACCCAAAGTTCAATTAGTTCCATCACTATCTTCCTATCTGCTTACACAAATGTATTTAGGGAGAAATGTTTTCAATATTACCCTAGTTCTTCCAAAGTACAGACGTCAACAAAAACTTATTCATGAAAACACGTTAAAGATATTGGTAAAGTCTCTAGAAAATACACTTTTAAAACAAAACATGAGACATAGACTAACGAAATGGACAAATGTTGAGAGCACTTGACCTATACCTTACAAACATAAAAACCATATAGGCGTAAAGACAGTGGCAGAAGGCGGTTCGTGAGCAGAAACAAGCCTGACTCCCTCCCTTCCTTGGAATAATATTAATCCACTCAACACAGAAGGACAAAAGACTACGGATGCCAACCTCCTTCACAAATATCAGGCGAGAGCGAACCACAACTGTCCTGAGAAGCCAGCCTCAGAGTTCTGAAGTGTGTCACGTTTCCCATACCTGTGCCCATCCCAAAGCCCAACCCTCGCCAGCCCCGCCTCTCCCCTGCCCCCAACCTCGGCCTAGCTAAACCAAGAATCAGAAGCTAAAACTCTCGAACCTTCCTTCTCCGGAGACTCAACCCCTCTTACCCACCCTCGCCAGGAAATTTTCTACCCCTCTGAAACCCGGCCAAGGGGGCGCGGTGAGGGGAGTCGCCGAAGAAAAAGCACATCCCGCCTCCGGCCGCTGCCGCCTCCCGGGAGCCTCCGCGGCGCTCGGGACAGGGGGCCGGGATCCAGGCCAAAGGGAGTCGCAGGCCCCGTACACACAGCACCTCAAGAACCAGGCCCGGAGAAAACGGAAGATCACTTACTAGTGGGAGCTCTGCCAAAAGTTTCCTGCCATGGAACACAGCTTGCCCTGATAAAAAAGCACCAGCCGGCGGAGCGGCCCGCGGAGCGACCATAGACCCAACCCTCCCGGTCACCGCGCTCCTTGATCTGATGGGCTCAGCTCCGCTCCGCGGCGGCGACGGTGAAAGGAAGAAGATAGCACCCCATCCTCCTTGACGCCGGCCGGCAACACTCTGCAGTATAAACCAGTTCCTACGGATAAAAGTTCCGGCCCGCTCCGCGGTGCTTCATTAGTTTAAAGGTAAATCATCTTTGAGGGATCCCATAAATGTAGGTTGAATTGAATTGGCTTGAACCAAAAGCTAGTTTAGGATATCTCTGGTGGAATGCAGCAATTTACAAAAGCTGTTAAAATGTCTAAATACCTCAGCTTATCTGGATGCAAAAGGTGGTGAGCCATGTAAGTTTGCTGGGTTTCTTTTTTTTTCTGATACTTAAAAAGAAACCTCCTTTATAATTTTAGGAATATTTTTTCTCAGTCCTTACTATGCATATAATTTGAGCTCACTGAAATTAAATCAGTCTGAAGATTCCCAGTGAAGGAAAGTTGCATGGCTCAAAACTCCCCTCCCGGTCCTCCCCACAATTCTATGCAAAACAAAGAACTCTCTCACCTGAAGAAAAAAAATGGACATTAAGGTCGATTACACCTAGCTCCCAGCGGGTCCCGCCTCTGGCCGATCTCCAGAATTCCTTGCCCCACCCGTTTAAGAGATAACTACTCTGAACAATCTTGGAGAACAGGCCCCCACTTAAGACAGTAGATTTCCACATATATGCCTGTATATACTTAATCTTTTCTTGAGTTAGTGCAGCAGCTCACTAATCTGACTGCTGCTGCCCCTTCTCGCCTCATTAAAGGTGATCTGTTCCTGTAAAGTGCTGGTCTTGTTCTTTTTCCAAACCTCGCCTTCTCTAACTGCCTTACCCTACAACCAGGACCAAGAAACAGAACATTCCCAAGAAGATCATAACAAAAAAATGTCTAAACAATAAACATCCTAAGCCTAGCCAGTGTGAACCAACTACAAAAGCCTGTCTGAATTGTGATTTTAACTAAAAGTTTACACCAAGTTACTGTATTATTTTGCTTAAAAAGAAGGTATTTAAGGAGGGGAAATTTGTGAAATATATAAATGGAGGTCAGAAAGATCAAATTTGGCAAGGTATGTGTTTGAGTTTCCTATTGTTGCTATAAGAAATGACCATAAACTTGGTGATGTGAAAGAGCACACATTTATTATTTTACAGTTTTGGCGGTCAGAAGTCCTAAATTCATGGGTCTCACTGGTGCTAAAGTCACGGAGTCACCAGGACTGTGTTCCTGCCTAAAAGCTCTAGAGGAGAATTTTTTTCTTGTCTTTTCCAACTACTAGAGGTTGCCCACATCCCTTGGCTCACAGCCCCCTTTCATTTTTAAAGCCAGCAATGGCCAATTGACTCACATAGCATCACTCTGACAGTGACTCTTCTGCCTCCCTTTTCTGCATTTAAAATACTCTGTGATTACTACGTTGGGTGGACCTGAATAAGCTGGACTCTTTATTTTAAATTCAACTGATTAGCAACCTTAATTCCATCCTCAGACTTAATTTTCCTTTGCCTTGTATCTCAAGATTTGATCGCAGGCCCACCCACTCACCTCCTATTGTGTGCCTGGTTCATAAAAGGGGGTTGGGGACCCTGGACCTAACTTATTCACAGATGTTTGAGGATTAGGATGTGGACGTCTTTGGATGGGGTGCGCTATTCTGACTTCTGCAACGCCTTCCAATTATTCAGTGGCTCTGGCTCACAGACTTAAGTATCTAGGCTCTTCAACAGGTATGGTCTTAGAATGGAAGTGATGCCTCAGAGTGCTATAGCCTAATAGCCCTGGCTCCTATGATTCTTAACTGTGTACTTACTAAGTAATCTTCCAGTAATAATTTGGCTTTTCACATGGATTTGCCTATAGAAACATAATGCTCTGAGTAGTGAACTAAAGTATTTGGTCAATTTGGCAATTATTATTATCCTCATAGATTAACAAATTTATACTGGCTTTTTAACATATAAATTTCTGTGTGTTTGATTAATGTGTGTCCACACCTAAGAGACAGTCTAGACTTGGTAGACTGGCAGCTCAGGTTTCTGAATCTGTGAGAATAAAAACCAGATTGTAAGACTGAAGAAATCCATCTGTCTCAGTGATCTTCCCAAATGATTGAAATCTGGCTTTAATATATTTTTCAAACTCACACTCAGAATGGATCTCACAGTCTGGCTGTGGACTGAAAGACTCTCCTAATTGCTCCCATCACATCCTTTACTCCTGGAACACTGGCTAATTTCCTTCAATGAATGAATCTTTTCATTCATTCTTTCTTCAAATTTGTGTGTTTTAATTAGACTCTTTTGATTGCTAATGTTCCTTTCAGAAATGTACAGTTCACTATACAAAGAAACATGGATTGACAATAGAATTGTAACTAGAAAACTATGCAAGATTGAGGCATACTTCTTTTTTAAATTGTCTTTTTGAACTAGGTTTCATTTTAGACTTGCTTAAAAAGTTGAAATATAGGTGATTTACAATGTTATGTTAATTCCTGCTGTACAGCAGAGTGATTTAGTTATACATACATTCTTTTTTAAAAAATACTTTTCCGTTATGGTTTATTATAGGATATTGAATATATTTCCCTCTGCTCTACAGTAGGACCATGTTGTTTATCCATTCTATATGTAATAGCTTACATCTGCTAACCCCAACCTCCCACTACATCCTCCTCCCCAAACCCATCCCCCTTGGCAACAAGTCTGTCTCTCTGTCTGTGAATCTGTTTCTGTTTCATAGATAGGTTCATTTGTGTTATATTTTAGATTCCACATATAAGTGATATCATATGGTATTTGTCTTTCTCTGACTTCACTTAACATGATAATCTCTAGTTGCATCCATGTTGCTGCAGATATTTTATTCTTTTCATGGCTGACTAGTATTCCATTGTAAATATGGATCACATCTTCTTTATCCATTCATCTGTTGATGAACATTTAGGTTGTTTCTACATCTTGGCTATTGTGAACAGTGCTGCTATGAACATACGAGTGCCTGTATCATTTGAATTATGGTTTTGTCTGGATATATGCCAAGGAGTGGGATTGCTGGGTCATATGGTAATTCTATTTTCAGTTTTCTGAGGAACTTCTATACTGTTTTCCATAGTGGCTTCACCAACTTACATTCCCACCAACAGTGTAGGAGGGTTCCCTTTTCTTCACACCCTCTCCAGCATTTTTATTTGTAGACATTTTAATGATGGCCATTCTGACTGGTGTGAGGTGGTACTTCATTGTTTTGATTTGCATTTCTCTAATAATTAGCAAAGTTGAGCATCTTTTCATGGAGGCATACTTCTTTCTATATGTTTTCTTGTTTCCAGCTAGCTTGTGTAATCCCTCCATTCTGTCTGCTTCATAGTCTCTGCTCACTGTAACTAATTTTTGTGCTCTTCAGCTTTTCTTTACATCGTGAATTTTGAACTTCACTTGCACTCTATTTCATTCACCATTTCTATTGTTTACTGGTTTATTCATATAGGTAGAGGTCACACACAAAAAATATTTTTCAGGGATTCCACAGCACACAGCTAGGGGCAGTCCTGATTAGAATTACGATGACTGGCTAAGAGGATGATCCTTAACTTCGACTGTATTTTAGAGTTTACTTGTGGCGGGGAGAGGGATCGGGAGGGTTCCTAAAACGTTGTATTTCTCAAACTTTACTTCCAGACCAAAATCTTCTGTAGAACTAATGTACATATACATGTATTTATATGACTGTGTATGTATTTAAGTTTGAACAAGGAAAAACTGTGGAAGAATATGCACACAAAATTATAATGGGATTAGTGAGATAGAACAAGGACACTGCTAAGATATGGGTTCTTGGGCAAAAATTTTTGTGGGCTCTCTGTATTAACATTCTGACTAAAAAATGTACTCCACTAGAGACTGTAAAGTTAAAAACAAAAAGAACTGTAGAAACATTGTACTCTGGTTTGTACATTGGTTTTTCCTAAGAATATAGGCTAACAATTCTGAATATGCTTTGCATGTATGCTGAGGTTGAACAAATAAGTAAATGAATAGTAGCTAATGGGAGCCAGATTTCTTACTATCAGATAAAGAAGTTACAGATAATCAAGGGAGAAAGGATAGACTGAACTCTATGGTAATGAATTAGAGTTAGAGATCAGAGAATTAACTCTGTTTAGCTCACTATATACACAAATATATTATCTATGACTATAAAATATTATATTATTATATATTAATATGTATTAATATATAATAATATAATAATTATAATATATTAGATAACAATATATATTATATATGATTATAAAATAATCATAGATATGTTTATACACAGGGATTAGTATACAAATATATGTTTCCTAGTTCTACCTCCTGAGAGAAGCTAGGAGCAGTGACACCCCAATTACAAGCAGCACACTCACAACAGATCTTGGTTTCCAAATACTATTCTCCAATAAAAGGAACCTAGGATCCTTGGAGAAATAGCCAATTCTAAGGTTGGGCAGGGAAAATGCAAGATGATCCTAATTCATACTACCAGTAAGGAAGGAAGTGATCAGAAATGAAAAAGAAGGAAGGAAATGAATCAAAAGGACACAGGAGTCAACTTGAAAAAGATCCCAGTAGCATAAGGTGGAAAGGCTTAGGCTTTTCAGGCCTAAGGCCTAAGGCTTGAGCAATAGCAGCAACAAAATAGTGTACTATTATAGCCCAAAGAATAAAATAAATATACCCGAATCCATATTGGTACAAATATGTGTTTGAATAAATAAATGGGTAAAAAGAGATAAATCCTCCTTACTGCAGAATTCCAAACAATACATGCACATACTTCCCACTATTCATAAGATGGAACTTTTGGGGTGATTTTGACCTCCATGGAATAGTTGGCAATATCTGCAGACATTTTTGCTTGTCACAACTATGAGGTGGGTGCTAAGGGCATCTATTAGGTAGAGGCCAGGGATGTTGTTAAATATCCTGCAATGCTGTATGTGCAACACACTGAATTATCCATCCCAAAGTGCCAATAGTGCCAAGTCTGAGAAACTGCTGTCTGTGATATATGTGGTGAGACAGGTGTGTCATGATTATGAGGACAAGGCAGTCAGCCTAACTGCTGAGGATGACAAAATATGGTAAGCACATTCTATAAGCACAGGGTGTCCCAGGGCAGGAGGAAATGGCCAATCTGGTTCTGACTCTCTGAAATGTTATTTACTCTGGGAAGCTCTCCAAAATAAGTTCTGTTGCTGAAATTCTCAGCTAGACACTTCCATCACATTAAACCACACTGATTTTATTTGTTCTTCTCAGAAAATTGAATAAAAATTATTTGTGAGTTGAAATCAGGAACCATAAATTATACTTTTTATATATTCTTTGAGGAAACAGCCTCAAAACTTTTCAAAGACTTTAAAATGCTGAAAAGGGGGAAAATAGCATGATCTCTTTAAATATGAAACTTAGAAAAATGGGTGGAACAGAACTTTGTTGTTGTTATTCAGTCGCTAAGTCGTGTCTGACTTTTTGTGACCTCGTGGACTGCAGCATGCTAGGCTTCCCTGTCCTTCACTATCTCCCGGAATTTGCTCAGACTTAGGTACATTGAGTTGCTGATGCCATCCAATCATCTCATCCTCTGGAACTGAACTTGAAAAATAATTTTTATGTTAATTATAAAACAATGGATAAACGGGGATAGGAAAAATTGGAGAAAGAAAAACATTACTGTATTTTACTTTTTCTTTTTCCTCTCTAATGTGATACAAGGGAGGAAATCATGGACTACAAAACATAGTGAAAAGCTTTAAAGGATCTTATGGGAGCTATTTATTTAATGAGAGATGATTAAGGCAACACTGGGAGCAAGAGATTCAGGGATCCATGGCCAGTAAGAGAAATGCCTTGTATAACCTGATTTAAAAGTTTTCCTTGTGATAAAGCATAGTGGAAAAGCATATAAAACATATTTATATAAATAAATAAAAATATAAACAAATATTTAAAAAGAATATATATGGGTGTATGTATATAGGGCTTCCTTGGTGGCTCAGACAGTAAAGAATCTGCCTGCAATCCAGGAGACCCAGGTTTGATACCTGTGTCAGAAAGATTCCCTGGAGAAGGGAATGCCTATGCACTCCAGTATTCTTGTCTGGAGAATGCCATGGACAGAGGAGCCCTGGTAGGCTACAGTCCATGGGGTTGCAAAAAATCAGACACGACTGAGTGACTAACACACACACACACACATATATACATATGTTGTTGTTGTTCAGTAGAAATTAACACAATATTGTAAAATATTTGAATTTGGTGAGTTCATACTCTAATGCCATCTCTCATTACACATTGTACATTTAATAATGATTAGAAACATTTTTAATATAAGCAGTCTTCTAAATACGCATTTTTGAATACAGAAATCCTTATTTAGTGCTTTCTTTGGCAGCACATATACTAAAATTAGAATGATATAGAGACTAGCATGGCCCCTGTGCAAGGATAACATGAAAATTTGTGAAGTATTTACATTAAAAAAAAATCCCATTCACTGCTGGGTAATCAATTCTTGATCTTCTATCTTGTGAAATAAAATTCAGCTACGTGAAACTATAGTTAATAATAATTACATGTATATATTTTACCTAATCCTATTAACATGCCTATTAAGTGATATTATTAGGCTCTTTTTATGGATATGCAAATAGGCTGAAAAGTTAAACAACCAGCTCAGGTCTACAAATGTAGTATGGTGGAGTCAGAATGCAACACCAGTCTGCGTGTCTGGAGTGGGTATGATTTTTGTATTATATCAATAGTGCCAAGAAGGAACAAACCAAGTACTTGTCAACACTGAACATATTAAGGACCAGCAAATATCACACTCCCACAGGCCCTCACACAGGACTGAACACTTTACTAATGATTCCTCAATAAATACTTATGATTAATTTTTTAAATGTCCTTGTTGAAACAGAACTATACTGTTCATGAATAGTGGGCAGAGCACTGAACAGAGCAATAGACCCAGATGCTAACACGGGCTCTTCTATTAACTAATTACATGGCCTTGGACAAATTACTTGTCTGAGGCTCAGCTTTCAAGTCAGAATAATGGTTCCTGGTGGTCAGTTGTCACGATTGGTGAGCAGTAGCTGAGCCAAGATGCTACAGAATCTTCTGTCTCTCCATCAGATTACTAAGAGAACCATAGGTACTACTTTATGCAAGCAGTTTGAAAATAAGGTTCCAGCAAAACAAAAGCTGTTTCAGGAGGATAATGGAATTTCAGTGCATCTGAAGGGTAGGATAGTCGATGCCCTCCTGTATAGAGCCACCATGATTCTTACAGTTGGTGGAACAGCATATGCCATATATCAGCTGGCTGTGGTCTCATTTCCCAATAAGCAGGATTGACTTCAGTTTATATTCCCAGCAATCAGTTGGTTCAATTTCATTCAGCTCCTTGTGGACCAGTAAATCTGATACACATCTGAGTTCTTTGGGGATCAGTATTTATTTACTTGTACCAACTGCCATCAATAAAGCAGTCTTAACCATGAAAAAAACCCAACAAGTAAAGTCAGAATAACAATACCGGCTGGGCCTGCTTTCTAATGTCGGACAACATATGGAGGTGATCTTTGGAAAACATGATTTGTTGAACAAATGAAAGGCTTTACAGTCTTGAAGTCCATTTAACCTCTTCTATACTGATTGACTTGATTATGGTGTAAACCTAGCTCAACAGCCCACCATAAGTCTGGCTGATAACTTCATCCTTTCATTGGATTCTACTCTTAACCTATTTTTTGGCATTTTTCATTTGACTCCATCTCTCCTTCACCCAAACCAATCAGTTTCCAAAGTAATTTTCTGGCACCAAAGAGAAGAAAGTATGCTGCCCAGATCACAGGGGCAAACTGTTCAAAAGACCACAGGAAACTTCTGCCCCTTCTTCTTACCCCAGTTGCATTAATCATATTTAAAATTTTTCTGTATGACATTTTGACATCTTAAATAATCTTTATGGATGAGGAGAGACTGCCCCATCAGCACTAGCTAATTCTTAGGAAGTGCAAAGGACCAACAAGATGCATGCCCTTGATATGTAAACTAATGAATCCAGAGCCATCGTACCTTTGCTATCTGGCCCATATTCCTCTGCCTTAATCACCACAGGGTTAGGTGCCAGGCAATAGGGACTACCCCATCATAGGGACAGAATAAAGGGACAAACTACAGCAATTCAATAAGTAATCCCACCAGGGAAACATAAGTAAAGAAAAAAGTATGGGATGGGACTTCCTTCGTAGTCCAGTGGCTAAGACTCTGAACTCCCAAAGCAGAGAGCCTAGGTTTGATCCCTGTTCAGGGAAGTAGATCTTACATGCCATCACTAAGAGTTTGCATGCTGCAACTAAAGATTCCACATGCTGCAACTGAAGATCTATAGTATGTGCTGGAACTAAGACCCAGCACAGCCAAATAGGTAAATAAGTAAATATTATTTTTAAAAGAAAAAATGTATGATAGACCCCCGTAAGTTAAGGATCACTCAAGAAAGCACGTTTACTTAACAAAACCATGCCAGGAAACCATAAGTCATGGCCCAAAGCAATGAAACAATGGTGGACTGAGACCCATTTCCTGCCCAGCAAGAGCAGTAAGTTAATAACTCCTAGGACATGCTCCTCTGCATACACTAAAAACAAAAATAGAAGGAAAAGGTGACATTATATTGAAACCTGAGATGATTTACCATAATTTAGTGTATGTCACCACTTTTTTGCTCATTTTCACTGTGCCATGACAATCCCATTTTGACCATGTAGGGACAAGAAAACTTCCCCATCTGATGTGGAGGGGGAACTGATAATGGAGCTTGACATCTGCTTAAGAATGAGCAAGCTGGTCTTCTCCACCTCCTCACTTTTCCTTTGACTATAAAACTGTAGCCCACTAAGCTCCTGGGCAGCACTCCCTCGCCTGCCTGCTCGTAAATCTCACATGCTTCCCTACACTACTAAATTTTTTCCTCACCTGTCACTGCCTCTTGCTGAATTCTTCTGTGCCAACACAGAAAAGCCTATGCTCAGCTGCGTCCTAAAATGCTTTCTGCCATTTCAGCTATAGCCTAAAACTCAAGGACACTCTTCAAACTAGCCATTCCTAAATTGTTCACCCTGCCCAGCCTTACCTTTCCCACAGGAACCCTAATACAAAGTCTGGCCTAAACATATTGCACACTCTTGCCTTTGCTTCATGATCAAAATATGGTGTTTGTTCTGTGGCTGTGTGATGAGCTGTCCCTTTTGTTTCTAGGGGAATTGTGAGTTACGTTAAACTTTTCTTGCAGTGGCACTGACCTCTCTGTGTTGTCACTCAGTCCCCTTTACAAATAAGACTTAGGCACAGAACACAGGCCAGCAGGTCTTTTCAAAGCTAAAGTAGCTTAAGAGGGAGAAGAGTACTGAGTATTATCAAATAATGACTTGCCCTTCAGGGCAAGGTTATCAGGATGTACTTATTTTATGATTCTAATTCCTTTACTTGGCAGATCTTGATCTATGTTTTAAAAAAAAAACAGTGGATAGTTCACATGTGTGTGTTAGTTGCTCAGTTGTGTCCAACTCTGCGACCCCATGGACTGTAGCCCGCCAGGCTCCTCTGTCCATGGAATTCTCCAGGCAAGAATACTGGAGTGGATAGCCATTCCCTTCTCCAGGAGATCTTCCAGACCCAGGGATTGAACCCTGGTTTCCTGCATTGCAGGCAGATTTTTTACTGTCTGAGCCACCAGGGAAGCCCCTAGTTCACATGACTTAAATTCAAAAGATTTCTTTGTGAGAAGGGAAAGTGAGACTCGGTGTAAATTAACCCCACCATTCTTTTTGTTTGCTTCTAATCATTGGACTGCTTGAATACTCACTTCCCTTTTTATTCACCTTATTTATTCTTTGTCTTCTTTGAGTTTTCTCCCTTGAGACTAAAATGATAGATTTTGTTTTAAACTTAAAGACAGAGTTCTGTCTTCAGTATGGAAAATATACTGAACATCTTAGTCCATTTGGGCTGCTGTAACAAAATACCATAAACCAGGTGGCCTAAAAACAACAAACATTTATTTCTTGCAGTTCTAGAACCTGAGAAGTCCAAGATCAAGACTACAGACAGAATTATGTCTGTTGAGAACCCTTTTCTTGGGTCATAGGCAGTTTTTCTCTGTGTCTTCACATGGCAGAAGGGGAAGGTGGTCTCTGGAGTGTCTTTTATAAGAGCACCAGTCCCATTCAGGAGAGCTCCACCCTCATGACCTACCACTTTCTTAAGGTCCCACCCATCACACTGGACACTAGGTTTCAATATACAAGTTCTGGAGGAGGCAAAGATACAGATCTTAGCACTAAATACAAGAAAGTAGGTTAATTTGCCCACAGAATACGTTAAAGAAGATCTCTTCAATCATCCCTAGAGACCCTAAGAGGGAGGGGATGGTTCCAGTTTTATCTCCTTTGTCCTGTTTTCCTTTCCTGTCCTTTTTGAGGTGATCAATGGAAAGGTTGTTCAGAGGCAGAATCTTTCCTGCAGCTGCTCTTGATACTTGATCCTTTTTTCATTAATTCAACCAACTGGAAATAAGCTTGCTGAGGCCAGATGCCTTGTCTGTGTTGTTCACTTCTGTATCCTTACTTGGCACATCGACACATAGTGGGCGCTCAACAAATACTTGTTAAATGAATGAACCGTTATTTTACTGAACTTCTGTGTGCCGGGTACCGCTCCAGGAGCTGAGAAAAAGGAGGTAAGGACGGCATTGCGGTTTCTGTGGAGGCCTGCACTAGAGAACAAAAACAGACGCGCTAAGAGTTCTGCCTACTGGAGGGAAGGAACGCCGGGCTGAGACCTGCGCCATGCGGCGCTGTGTGGCGTGCGCGTCTGCCGGGTCTGGCCTGGCTCTCCTCTGGCTCCCGCGGCGAGGACCGATCTGCAGCAACAAACCCGGGAGCTGTTTGAATGCCAGATGATTCCTCCCGACGGACTAGCCCCCGGGCGTTCCCATCTCGTTCCCAGACGCTTCCGGGTGCTCCGGGGTTGGGCAGCACACACCTGTCTTCCCAGCGTCGGCCCAGCTGCGGCTCAGGCCTGCGGGACTCCAGGGAGTGGTACGCCCCCATCCGCCGGCTGCGGGCCAGAACAGCAGCGGGGCCTCAACAGTCTCCAAATTCTTCACTGAGACCTCACCTGCAGCCTATAGGGCAGCTCCTGCGCTGTTCGGGCTCCTGCATCTTCCCCCAACGGGAACCGGGTGTGTGCGGGGTGTTGGGGGGGGTGGTTGCAAGAGGTGCTTTCACTTCGGTTCTGCTGCTACGTCGCTTCAGTCGTGTCCGACTCTGTGCGACCCCATAGACGGCAGCCCACCAGGCTCCGCCGTCCCTGGGATTCTCCAGGCAGGAATACTGGAGTGGGTTGCCATTTCCTTCTCCAGTGCATGAAAAGGAAAAGTGAAAGTGAAGTCGCTCAGTCGTGTCCGACTCTCAGCGACCCCATGGACTGTAGCCTACCAGGCTCCTCCGTCCATGGGATTCTCCAGGCAAGAGTACTGGAGTGGGGTGCCATTGCCTTCTCTTCGGTTGGATTCGGGCAGGGTCAAATTGCGGCTGTGTTGTTTCCTCTCCCAGGTTTAGCTGGAGCCAGAGAAACTCTCAATGCTCAGGGACTTGAAATTCCTCCTGTGTCTTAAACCCTGAAAACAGCTGCAAGAGCTCTGGAGATGGGAGCGCGGCTGCCGCGTTGGAGCTGGTAGGGCGACAGTAACGACAGTAGCAGCAGCGGAAAGCTGGGCAGTGTGCGAGTCTTCCTCTCCTCCCAGCTTTTTGCCAACGTGCCCATTCTCGGACACTCGGGAATCTACTAATCAACTTTTATTTAAGCAAAGAGCTCTGAAGCTCAATTACCTCTGCCTGACATCCCCAAACACTGTCAGCTGCCGCTGTAGTTAGTGAATTTGGGGGTGGGGGTAGGAGGCAGGATTACTAGAGGAAGAGTTAAACTTATACGGGAAATACTATTGCATCTCTATCCTCCTGCCCCGTGTCTTCCTTGAGGATAATGCTAGACTTCATCTGACAATTTCAACATTTTCACCTACAAACATTTCCAAAAGTAAAGTCTTCCTTCTTGTTAAGCATGCTTTCTTGTGTTTTCCAATACACAGACTCATGCTGGCTACCCACTACGGGCACAGGAATCCACTCACTACCTTCACAATCACTGTTTCACCGATTTTCTGTATTTTTCCTTAGGATATGAATACATATATTGACTACAGGTTTATTCAGCTGTAGTTGTAATTCTTTGACTAAATGGAAATAATTTTACACGTTCAAACTTTTTTTTTAAGTGAACAATAACCATGATAGAAATGGCCTTTGGAGTCTTCCTGGTCTTTCCACAGAAGCACCAAGCCTTTGACTTTGGCCCATTTTTCTCCCAAGTATCAAAACCAAGACCTGACTCCAGACATGCAGATGAAATTGTACAACCTTTTTCTGTGCGAGATCGTGCCTTTGTAATGGTTACAAAGCTCTCCAGACTTTTTGAAACCCATCTGTGTGACAGTGGAACCTTGCAGTGTTCCTGAAAACGTGGGGAAATATCACATTTGAAGGGCCTGGGTGGGCTTAGCATGATCCGTGTCAAGCAACAGTAGAGCTGCCGCACAGAGAGTACTCATTACCTGTCATGGACAGTGATGCAAGACTTAACCTAGGATGCTCAGGCCAAAAGGCTGGTTACTCTAACTTTGGCTGACAAATGTGAGCTCCTCCTTCTCTTTTACTATCATTTATGTCTTTATCCGTAAAAAGCATTTAAAGAAATTACTATAAAAGGCTTCCTGCCTTGGGAGTGCCACGCCAACCCAGTACAGTCATGGCTGCACCGGCCTCGCTCCGATTTTTGTACCCACGTCCCCTTCCCCGCCCCAGCCCTCGACCTCCTTCAGCTTTCCTTGAGCTGCACGGCCGCTGGGCCCCAAGGCCCGGTTTGTTTTGCCCTGCATTCTGCAGGTTAGCGGCGCTCGAGGCTGGGGAGAAGGTGGGGCCCGGGCGCGGAGCAGGACGCGGGTCGCTAACATCTATCTGGCGAAGTTCACGCAGGGAGCGGAAGGTTCCGGCAAGATCAGCCGCCCTGCTCCGCCCGCCCTCTGCTCGCAGCTCCAGGAATCCACCACTTTGTGGTCACACGCCCTCCTTTCCAGGAGCGCGTAGTTCCTGGGCCACCGCGACGCAAGCCCATCACTAACAAGGTGTGAGGGCGACATGAGACATCCACGGGAAGAGAGAGGCAAAGGTCCTACGAGATCTGGGAGCAGCTTTTCCTCTCCGTCTGCACAGGAAAACAGCCTGGCTCGCCAGTGGGTCCAATCCCAGGAGGACAGCCAAAGGAATCCAGCGCCCCGACGTTCCCAAGCCCTCGAGGACACCCGGCCGCTTCTTCTCCCCGGGGCGCCGGCTGTGGGGCAGAGGCCAGACCTCGCGCTCTTCTGCGCCTGAGTCCGGCTGTCCAGTGAAGCTCTTCGGATCGCCAGCGCATGGGACGTCCTTTCTCGGCGGCAGGGGGCAGGCCTCGGCCGAACCCTCAAAGATACCCAACGTTGCTCTCTCTGCCTGGGCTTCCTTCCTCCGTTTTCTGCGACGCCGGAGGTCCGTTTTTCCAGGGGCTGAAGGACCATGGGGAAATTGATGGTGTCTCACATTTCATTCCTTTCTCACTTATGTGTTTGTCACATGTGTGGAGCTTTCTGCACCTGAACGTCACTTTGATGGAATAAAGTAAAATCTCATGCCCCGAGCAATCAATCATTTCTTGTTGGAGATGACCCATATAGTCACCGGAAATCTGGCTAGATGCATTGCTCCAGAAAGAAAAATCTTTTTAGGATTCCGGCACTCACTGCAACATTTGTTATCGCCCAATGTAGAATTGACTGTTTGAATGTACTAATATTTTCTAAGAGTTGCAGTTTTGTCACAAGTTTGTAACCAGTTTTTAAAAGACCAACCAATGCTTAAAGGTAAATTAGTTGCAAGCCCAGGAGGGGAAATATTAGTTAGAAAAATTAGTTAAAACAGCAAATGAAAACTGGTCCCCCTTTATTAATCTTCTCCCAGCAATTTTCTTTCTTCTGTTTCAAATTTCTTGCCCAAATTGCAAGAAGAAGCAACAAAGCAAAATACCCACATCTCACATTTAGATTACAAATATTATCAACTTATTAAACACCCCACATTTCTTTATCCTTTGATATGGCGTCTAACGGCCTATGCTTAAAAAGTTGGGCAAAAACTTTCCTTAGGATGGGACTTGTCAATAGTTGAAACATGGGTTCTTTAAAATGTATATATTTAAGCTAAACCTTCCTTAATCTTCTCACATGGAACAATTCTACCAAGCAAAACAGGAAGTACTGCCTAACTCAAAATGTGTTTTGAAAGAATAAGTTTACGATGCTGAGAATAAAAGGTCTTTCCTCTTCTAAGTAACACCATGTTCTGCAAATACCTTCCTTTAAAATAAATATTTCAGTTAGATCCAAATATCTTTAGTCTTAAGTTTATTTGGTAATAAACTTATTAATAAATTGATGATATTCTTAATTTCCATTTTCTCCCATGTTTATTGTCTTGGGTGCTGAGAATAGGTTAGTGCTTTGAATAAATCACAACCATCCTTGGTTACAGATTTTTTTTCAGCTTGGAAGAGGGTGTAACTTTCTTCCTGAGATCAAACAACATTTACTCTTCTTTTTTATATGTTATCTCCTTGGCTTTCCATTCTAATAACAAAAAGCCTTGAAAATTCATTTTCCATTATATAGACAGTATGAAAGAGGTAAGAATGGTTTCAGAGGTCAAATTCTGTATACACATCCTGAATTTATTTTCTCTGTAAATATTATGTGGAGTCTAGTAAATTTTCCATTCTCATCATCTTCATTATGTAAAATATTCAGAATTAGGATTTTGAGGGTAATACTATCCAGCCATTAAACAACAACAATAATTCAAAAAAAAATTTGGATATCTGGGTAATTTAGTCTTGCCTGAGTAGCTATGGTTCCTTAAAATGGAATAAAATTCAAGAAAATGTAGCTTATATCTTCAGTATTCTTATTACTAAATAAACATTTGGTCACTTTTTATAACTCTTTAGATATTTCAGTTGTTTTCAAGTTAAGCTTTTCAATTTTTTTTCTCTTAACATACCAAGATCTTGAGGTGTTTCTACAGAGGGATATTATTGGATATAATAACCTTCCCTGAATTTATGCCTGCTCTTTCATGACTTTAAAGTGACTTCACATGGGGTTCCCCCATTTTTGGTATAATTTATATGTTATAATGAGAAAGTAAGCATCCCTTTCGTTGGACCATAAAATATTGAGACCAAAGAAGATTAGGTGTACCTAGAGTAGAGGACTATCATGAGAAATGCTGTGCTGGAAGAAGCACAAGCTGGGATCAAGATTGTCGGGAGAAATATCAATAACCTCAGATATGCAGATGACACCACCCTTATGGCAGGCAGAAAGCGAAGAAGAACTAAAGAGCCTCTTGATGAACGTGAAAGAGGAGAGTGAAAAAGTTGGCTTAAAGCTCAACATTCAGAAAACTAAGATCATGGCATCTGGTCCCATCACTTTCATGACAAATAGATGGGGAAACAGTGGAAACAGTGGCTGACTTTATTTTTGGGGGCTCCAAAATCACTGCAGATGGTGATTGCAGCCATGAAATTAAAAGATGTTTACTCCTTGGAAGGAAAGTTATGACCAACCTAGAGAGCATATTAAAAAGTAGAGACATTACTTTGGCAACAAAGGTCCGTCTAGTCAAGGCTATGGTTTTTCCAATAGTCATGTACAGATGTGAGAGTTGGACTATAAAGAAAGCTGAGCGCCAAAGAACTGATACTTTTGAACTGTGGTGTTGGAGAAGACTCTTGAGAGTCCCTTGGACTGCAAAGAGATCCAACCAGTCCATCCTAAAGGAGATCAGTCCTGGGTGTTCATTGGAAGGACTGATGTTGAAGCTGAAACTCCAATACTTTGGCCACCTGATGCGAAGAGCTGACTCATTGGAAAAGGCCCTGATGCTGGGAAAGATTGAGGGCAGGAGAAGGGGATGACAGAGGATGATATGGTTGGATGGCATCACCGACTCAATAGACATGAGTTTGGGTAAACTCTGGAAGTTAGTGATGGACAGGGAGGCCTGGCGTGCCGCGGTTCATGGGGTTGCAAAGAGTCAGACACGACTGAGCGACTGAACCAAACTGAACTGCGAGTAGAGGAATGAAGAAGGTAACATAAGTAAGAACCTGTATCTCTCAGATGGACCCCTGTTCCAGTAAGTATAAATTCAAGATATCTTGTGGGATTTTATTTAATTCCGTAACCTAGAACCTAGAAGAGACCTATTTGTTTCATTACCCACACAGGCGCACGTGCGTGTACAGATTTTACTTTATGACAGTATATGAAGGTTGGGACCTGGAACCTCTAGATGTCTCTTTGGTTCTGAGATCCTTAGCTTCATGAACCACAATACAAATGGTTTTTAGGAGTTGCCTAGTAACTAAGTTATGGCAGTATTTTTGTAAAGCTGTGTTAAAGGTTGGGAGTTAAGCAAGATTTGGGAGAAAAATTAATGATTACTCAGAGGAAATGATGAATTCAAACTAGAGCATAAACTATCTTGGTTTCAGACCCAGAATCAAAACTCTTTATATTGGGACTTCCCTGGTGGTCCATTGGCTAAGATTCTGAGCTCTCCAGGCAGGGGGCCTGAGTCTGATCCCTGGTTAGGAAACTAGATCCCACATGCCATAGCTAAGAGCTGTCAAACCACAATGAAGATTGAAGATCCCGAGTGCCCCGACTATGACCCAGTGCAGCCAAGTAAGTAAATATTTTTAAAAAACTCTCTTTATATGAATGCATCTAAAACCCCATTTAGATCCTGGTTACCCAAATTGTCTGGGCCCCAAAGGCTGCTTGCAGGAGAGCTGGTGGGCCAAGCAGGTCAGCCTCCGTGCCTGCAGCAGAGGGACTACAGGGGATAGGGTCAACCCCTCTGACTTCCAAGAAGAGGCCTGAGAGGACCAAGATGAAAGGGGGACATTGCTTCTGTCACCTTCTCCCTTTTAACCTACACTAGAAATGGCAACCCACTCCAGTATTCTCACCTGGAAAATTCCATGGACACTGGAGTCTGATGAGTTATAGTCCATCAGGTCACAAAGAATCAGACAAGCCTGAGCAGCTGAGCACAAGCATAAAAAGAAGCCTGGTGAGGTGGAATAGCATTAGAGATTGAATTGTTGAGCCTGTCTCCCGATACGCTACAAGTTTTCAGGGTATATTATCAACCATCCTGATTTAACTCAATTAACTCAGCAGTTGTCCCCTTCTTTTTCTTGCACCATTAATATTTCCTCATTTGTGAATTACTAGCATCATTGCACAAGCCTACTCTAGTATCTACCAACCACTAAAAAGTCTTTGATCCCATATTCTCTTCCAGTTACTACCATATTTCTTTGATTCCCTTTATAGCAAGAATCATTCTAAAAGTAGCTTATAGTTGCTGTCCCTACTTCCTCTTCTCTCATCCTTTTTTGAACCCCACCCCATCAGACTTTTACCCTCATCAGTCCAGTGGAAACATTTTCGGCCAAAGTCAGCATTGACCACTATGTTGCCACATCTAGTAGTCAACTTCCAAATCCTTAGCTTACCTGAACTCTCAGCAGCATTTGACAGGGATCATAATTCTATTTTCTAGAAACTTCACTTGACTTGCAGGACACTCCTCTTTTAGTTCTCCTATTTCACGGGTTGCTCCTTCAGTCTTCTCTGCTGTTTTCCTCCTCACCTCTTTGACTTCTGAAGTTGAAGTGCCTCACTGCTTAGTCTTTGGATTTTCATCTCTATATGTACTCATTCCTTTAACAAGCTCATCCATTATCATGACTATATGTATAGTCATGACAGAGTATACATACATATACTGATGACTTCCCAATTTACATCTCCAGCTTGACTGCTTCTCTAAATTGTAAATTTATATATTTCAACTTTCTTCTGAACTTCTCCATTTGGATGCTAATAGACGTCTCAAATTTAATACCAACTTGTGTTTCCCCTAGTTGCTGCTTCTTCAGTCTTTTACATCTTAGTAAATAACGAATCCATTCTAACCATTTGCTTATGGCCCAAACCTAGGAGATACCCTTGATTTCTTTTTCTTTCACATCCCAATCCAATCTTGGTGGCTCTGCCTTGGAAACATCTCCCAAAATTTGCCTTTTCTTATCGCCACTAGCATCCTGGTCCAAAGCACCATCATCTCTCCCTGAATATTGTTAGTCTCATAAATGGTCTCTACTTTAGCTTTGTCCCCTTTACCTTGTTGTTCATATTGCAGCCAGTGTGATTCTTCTAAAATAAAATTCCAATTGTGTCACACCCCTGTTCAAAATTCTATAATGATTACCCATATCATCAGAGGGAAAAAAAAAAACACAGTCCTTAACATGACTCAAAAGGCCCTAGATGAATAGGCCCCATTATTTTCTCTCTAATCTCATCTCCTTCCAGTCTTCTCCTCACACACTGTGTTCCAGTCACTCTGCCCTCCTCACTGTACCTGCAGGTTACTAGGCACACCTCTACTTCAGGGCCTTTGTACATCCCCCAGATATCTCACATGGCCTTCTCTCTCACTTCCTTTGAGTCTCAAAAATCACTTTATCCAACAGACCTTTCCTAGCCATTTCATATCAGCTAACATCTTCCTCCATCAATCTTTTTACCTTTTGCTTTGCTTTATTTTCTTTCATAGAACTTATCATTTCAGATATGATTTATTTATCTAAAGAAAAAACTGCTGTGAAAGTGAAAGTGTTAGTCGTTCAGTTGTGTCCAACTCTTTGTGACACTGTAGACTGTAGCCTGCCAGGCTCTTTTGTCCCTGACATTCTCCAGGCAAGAATACTGGAGTGGGTTACCATTCCCTTTTCCATGGAATCTTCTTGACCCAGGGATTGAACCTGGGTCTTCTGCACTGCCGGCAGATTTTTTACCATCTGAGCCACTGTAAGATTGGTTAATGCAATGTCTCAGAATGGCTCAATGACAAGTGTCTGGTCTCATTAGCATGTTGGTTTCTGCCCCCTGGTTTGTTCCTCATGATTGATTGTTACTATTCTAGGAAGCTCATCCTCACATATTCAAAGACAGAATTAATGGGGCTTCTCTGTTGGCTCAGATGGTGAAGAGTCTGTCTGCAGTGCAGACCTGGGATCAGTCCCTGGGCCAGGAAGATCCCCTGGAGAAGGGAATGGCAACCCACTCCAGTGTTCTTGCCTGGGAATCCCATAGACAGAGGAGCCTGGTGGGCTACAGTCCATGGGGTGACAAGAGAGTCAGATACTACTGAGCGACTATCATTCTCACTCTTACTTTCCTTTTGTACACCCTTTTCAAGATCAATATAAACCTTTCCTGTATATCTTTAGAAAACTTACCCTCATGTCATTTTGGCCAGAATTGCTTCACATGCACATTTCTAAACCAATCCCAAGCACGAGAAAAACAAACTGTAATATTTGTTATAAGCTAATCTTGATTCACATAAAGATTTGATATAAACAAATTCCAGTTCCTGGGATTTGGAGGGATTAGCATTCTCCAAAGAACTTGACCGCTCGGTCTCATAAGGCAATAGAAATAAAAGCAGAAAGAAACAAATTGGGCCTAATCACACTGACAAGTGTTTGCATAGAAAGGAAACTGTAAACAAAAAGAAAGGACAACATAGGGACTGGGAGAAAATATTTGCAAACAATGCAACTGACAAAGGCTTAATCTCCAAAGTCTTCAAACAGCTCATACAACTCAATAACCAAAATATAAACAACGCAATGCAAAAAAGGTCAGAAGACCTAAATAGATATTTCTCCAGGTAAGACATACAGATGGTCAATAGGCACATGAAAAGATGCTCAACATGGCTAATTATTAGAGAAATGCAGTTCAAAACTACAATGAGGTACCACCTCACACCAGTCAGAGTGGCCATCATTAAAAAATCTACAAACAATAAATGCTGGAGAGGGTGCAGATAAAAGGGAACTCTCCTCCACTGTTGGTGGGAATGAACATTGGTGCAGCCACTATGGAAAACAGTACGGAGGTTTCTTAAAAAACTAAAAGTTGCCGTTGTCCGGTTGCTAAGTTGTGTCCGATTCTTTGCATCCCCATGAACTTCAGCACACCAGGCTCCCTTGTCCTTCATTATCTCCTAGAGTTTGCTCAAATTCATGTTCAGTGATGCTTTCTAACCATCTCATCCTCTGCCGCCCCCTTCTCCTCTTGCCTTCAGTCTTTCCCAGCATCAGGATCTTTTCCAATGAGGCAGCTCTTGGCATCAGGTGGCTGAAGCATTGGAACCTCAACTTCAGCATCAGTCCTTCCAATGAATATTCAGAGTTGATTTCCTTTAGGATTGACCGGTTTGATCTTCTTGCTGTCCAAGAGATTCTCAAGAGTCTTCTCCAGCACCGCCATTGGAAAGCATCAATTCTTTGGCAATCAGCCCTCTTATGGTCCAACTCTCACATCCCTACATGACTAATGGAAAAACCATAGCTTTGACTAAATGAGCCGTTGTCAGCAAAGTGATGTCTTTGCTTTTTAATATGGCTTCCATACCCAGGGTCATTTCATAGACCAAAAAGCCTGTTGTAATGCCAGCCATTGTGTCTGCATTCAAGAATGAAGAAAGGCAAAGGGAACTGAGTTGTCTTCTTAGTCTCAGACAGCACTCTGCTTGTATAACATTAACCAGATCTAGCTACAAAAACGGAGAAGGCAATGGCAACCCACTCCAGTTCTCTTGCTGGGAGAATCCCAGGGACGGGGGAGCCTGGTGGGCTGCTGTGTATGGGGTCGCACAGAGTTGGACACGACTGAAGCGACTTAGCAGCAGCAGCAGCAGCTACAAAAAAGCTGGGACACACAGCCTTGCTGCCACAGCAATGTAACCAACTGAAATGTGATGTAGAGTTCTGTTAGAAGATGGAGCAAATCGATACTTGGGAGGCAAATAGGAAACTTTACTACAATGAATAAGGTAATGTAGTGAAATTGCATATTATTATTACAATTTTTTTTGCTACCAGAATCTATTAAGACCTTTATAACTATGACGGGAATATCCTACTTTGTGGCTCCATTTTTTTCAGGTCTTAACTCTTTGGCTTGCATTAATAGACGGTTGTTTTTATGTTCATATGATGTTTTCCCTATATTCCTGTCTGTGACCAAATTTCATTGTCTTATAAGGACACTAGTCATATTGGGTTAGAGCCCACCCTAATGGCCTCATTTTAACTTGATCATTTCTGTGAATTCCCTATCTCCAGATAAGGTACTAGGGGTTAGAACTTCAATGTATGAACTTTGAGGGGCGCAATTCACCACATAACAATACGTAAGAACCCTCCCTGATTTAGGTATGTCTTAGGACATCAAGTCAGGGGCACAGTACCCCAAACTCAGTATAATACAGAAGACTCTGATCATCCCTGCTGCCTCCTCTCCTAATGGTCTCCAAAACAGAACTGCAGGACTTGAAATGTCAAGGATGGATGTAGACTAACTTTACTGATTTCTTTTAAAGGAAGGTATTTGTACAAATGCAATGAATGTAGGCCATTTACAACTGACTTAAGTGTAGAGCACGTTTGGTGGTTTCTGTTTACAACTGAGAAAAGGAGAACAAGTTTTATTTAATGCCACCGGATTAGCATTTCTGATTGTGAGAGCTTTGGACACTGTACCTCTGGGCTCCTTAGGCCTGGTGGGGTACCACTGTGGCTGTGAAGATTCCAGATGGCCATTTAGATCCAGGCTCTGTAACTCAACACATCCCCTCTGACTTGTCTCTTGTGCTGTGCTGTGCTTAGTTGCTCAGCCATGTCTGACTCTTTGCGATCCCATGGACTAGAGCTAGCCCACCAGGCTCCTCTGTCCATGGGGATTCTCCAGGCAAGAATACTGGAGTGGGTTGTCATGCCCTCCTCCATGGGATCTTGCCAACCCGGGGACTGAACCCAGGTCTCTCAGATTGCAGGTGGATTCTTTACTGTCTGAGCCACAAGGGAAGCCCCATCCCTTGTTATATCCCACTGAAATCCGTGAAAAAAAAAAGGTTCTTTGTTCTGTGACCTTTTAAGAAGAAGCATCCCTTGTATAGCTTCTTGAAAGATCACAGAACAAAGAACCTATTTTTTTCAAGCATTTAAGTGGGATATAAGCAACATATACATACCTATTGCTTGCTTCAGATCTCTTCTGCCCTACTATTTTTAAAAAGTTAAATCTTATTTTATTAGTCATTTATTTGCTTATGTTTTGGCTGAGCTGTGTGACATGTGGGATCTTAGTTCTCTGACCAGGGATCAAACCTGTAGTGGAAGTGCGGAGTCTTAACCACTGGACCACCAGGGAAGTCCTAAGTCTTATTTTAAAATAACATTTTATTTTGGTAAATTTCCAGCACATAGAAAAGTAGAGAGAATAGTGTAATCAACTCCATGTTTCTATGACTCAAATCCAACAATTATCAATTTATGGCCAGTTTTGTTTCACCATATTCAGTGGTTCTCCACTGGAGGTAATTTTTATCCTTAGACATTGTCATTGGCAATGTCTGGTGTCATAATTAGGGGAGGGATTCTATTGGGCATCTAGTGGGTAGAGATCAAGGATGATTCTAATGCACAGGACGGCTCCCAGGGCAAAGAATTATCATGTATAAGGTCAATAGCTCTGAGGCTGAAAAACCCTCATCTATACATTTACCCGCTGCCCCCTACCTTAGAATTACTTGAAGCAAACCCTAGACATCATATTTAATCTTTAAATATTTCAGTGTGTATTTCTGAAAAATAAGGATTAAAAAAAAGGATTAAAAATTATACTACAATTACAGTTATACTACAATTAATAATTACAATTATTCCACTTGTAGTTAACATTATTTAATTAACATTAAATATCGAGTCAGTTCTAGAATTATCAGAGTGGACTCTTCAATGCCTTTCATGGCCTAATCGCAAAAATCATACATTTGCAACCTCGTGACAAACCAGTCACTAAGTCTGGCTCGCACTCAAGGCTCCACCTTTAGAGGGGAGGATTGTCAAGGAATCTGTGGACATATTTTAAAACCATGACATCCTTCAAGCCTCTTTAACTCTTTTGCTTCCCCCTCTCTCTCCTACTCCCCCCTGCAACCTGCTTGTGAAACAGGTCGTTTGTCCAGCAGAGGGTTCCACAGTCTGTTTGTTTCTCTGACTGTGTCCTCATGGGTTTGTTTATCAAGTTCATCTGTCCTCTCTATTTCCTATTATCAGAGGAATCAGATTCAGGTTTAATTTTGCTTGCTTGCTTGTTTTGACAAGTCTATTTCATAGGCAGTGTTGTGTACTTCCATTCAGAGGCTTGCTCTTTGTGATGCTAGTCATCACTGAAGATCATCGACTTCATCTATTATTCTATGAAGGCTTGCCATAATATTTGAATTCTTGAACTCTTCCTTCATTTGTTAGCTAGAATATGTCTATAAAATGAGGCTTCTCCTCATAATTATTTGTTGCCCTGAGATACACATGACTATATCTTATGTGACTGTCTTAGCAAGTGGTCCTTGGTGTCAGAAATCCTGCTCCATTTAATTTATCATGTACAGTTTCCAGCCTAGCAGTACAATACCTTATCATAGGACCCAGTGAATGGTAAGCATAGGTATCATAAAAATATTAATAACTCACATTCTTGAGTATATCCTCTGTCCTGAGTTCTAATGCTAAGCACTTTTCATCAACATCTCATAATCCTCTCAACAATCCTATGAAGAAGCTGCTTATTATGCATATTTTACAGATGAAGAAACTGAAGAATAGAAAGGTTACCTTTGCTAAAGGTCACATGGGTAGTAACTATCAGAGGTAGGATTTGAATACAGGCAGTCTGCCTCTAGAGCCCACGCTCTCAACCACTAGGACATCCCATGATAACTTAATGATCCTCACAGAAAGGAGCATGTGAAGATATGTGAAGTCAGTTAAAAGTTCTGAATATAATGTGGTCAGGTGAAAATAGCCTGGGCTTGGCGCTCAGAAGGTGTGACGGGAATTCTATTATTTGCTGTGTGACTCTAAGCAAGTTTATTAACCCCTCTGAACTTTTCTCATTGGTAAAAGAGAAATAATAAAATCTACCTCATAGTGGTGTTATGATGGTTAAACTTAATAGCCTGTTTTTTTGTTGAGCATTTAAAAAGTTATAAAAATGTATCTGTGCTCAATAATAAAAAGACAAGACAGTTAACAATGTGAAAAAGATTTGAATAAACATTTCTGCAAAGAAGATAAACAAATTGCAAGAAGGACATGAAAAGATGTTTGGGCATTAGCCATTTAGTCATTAGAGAAATGTAGATGAGACTACAATGAGATTCTACTTCACCCCTGCTAAGATGGGTAGAGTAAAAAAAGAAAAAAAAAGCAGATAATAAGAAATGTTGGAGGATATGAAGAAACTTGAACACTCATAAACCACTGGTAGAATGTAAAACGGTGCAGCACTTTGGAAAACAGTTTGACTGTTGTTCAAACAGTTTAATATAGACCCAGCAATTTCACTCATGGGTATGCATCCAAAACAAGTAAAAAAATATATGCACACAGAAAGTTGTGTGCAAATGTTCACAGTGGCATTATACATAATAGCAAGGTAGAAACAAACTAAAGGTCTATTAGCTGATAAATGGATAAAAAATATGATATATCTATGCAATAAAAGATTATCCATCCACAATAATGAATGAGATACTGACATATGCTACAGCATGGATGAAGCTTGATAAATTATGCTAAGTGAAAGAATTCAGTTGCAAAAGACCATGTATTGTATGGTTCAATCTGTATAAAATGTGCAGTGTAAGCAAACCTTTAGAGATAGAAAATGCACTGATGCTTGCCTATAACTAGGGAGTTTGGGAACATATGGGGAGTGATAGCAAATGGGTATAGGCTTTCTTTTGGGGAGAGGAGATAAAAATGTTCTAAAATCAGACTGTTGGTGATGGTTCTAAATGTTCTAAAATCAGACTGCAAAATCCTGTGAGTATACTAAAAATAAGCAAATAAATAAAACCCATCAACATTGAATTGTACAGTTTAAATGGGTGAATTGTATGGTAAGTAAATTATACCTCAATAAAACTGTTTAACAAAGAAAATGTTTTTGTACATATGTATAAAAACGTACTTTTGTAACTGCACCTAATTTTTTTATGTCGTGATCATACGTCTATTTGAAAGCTTTTCTGAATGTGAAGTCCCTACTACAAAATTCAAACATGCTTTCAGGAAGCTAAAACATATCATCATTTGGTCATGGATGTAATAGCACAAGCGTGAATAACATGAGTGATGACATTGACTTTTCAACTGGACAAACACATACCTAGTGGTGAATTAGGCGAGTACACAGGGTGCTGCTCCTACTAGTGAAGCTACTAATTGTTATTCAGAGATGCTAGTTATGAACCCGAATTTGATTCTTAGTTGTGACATTCAGCTGGGTGTTTTTTTTTTAATTGTTCTATTCCTATTGCTATTGTAATGACCATTTAATGGACTTCCATAGCTCACAGCTTGTCCTAGGAATTACACAGGTGCCTGCTAGGCAGCTTCCCCCCCACCCATTATGCACCACTGGATCATGGGTTAAAGGAAAATTCTGTGCTTCCTGAATATAGATTTACATGTTTTTTTCTTCAGGAGGTGGGCTTAATTGGAAAGGAAGGCTTTAGACCTGTGGAGGAACTGAAGAGAGAAAAAAATATTTGACTCATGGCTCACCAATGGGGATTGTCCATCTGTCACATGGTCATCTTCTCTGACCTGAAATCCTCCCTGTAATTGAAGAACTCACCTTCCCATCAGGCAGGAGGGGGAAGTGTCTCTAGAGATACTGAGTCTGGGAACCTAATTTTGAGTAGAAATTTACTACAAAAACCACTGGTTATATTATTTCTTCTCCAGATGCACACATCAACTGCCTTTTCTCTTCCTCTTTTTTCTCTTGCTGCATGCAGATTTTAAAAAAGAATTATATCTCAAAATAATTTTATTTTTTTTTCAAAATAACTTTAATTGGAAATACATTCCAATTAAAGGGAGGAGGAAATACCTTCTTATGGTACCAAAATGACACCAAAAGTGAGACGTCTCCATCTGTCCCCAAGCTTAGAAACAAACAAGGAAATCCAGATAATCTGTGTTCCCCTTACTATTCTCTAGTTTTCATATGTCATTTCTGGCTTCCCTGCTCCTCAGGGGCTAAAAGAGGCTGTCACTGCCCTTTGCCTAGATAACTGTCCCAGCCTCAAAGCAGACTGATTTCCAGCTTTTTAAAAGGCCTTGTCTCCTTCAGCTCAGAAACCCAGCGGCCTCTTTGGAGATTTACAAGACAACTTACATCTGACTGTATGTTCATACACATATGATTGTATAGAAACACATCATTACGCTTGTGATTTAACTGTTGTGTGTGTATTTTACACACACGCAAACATCAGGAAATACTTTTGTTGATTTATTTTGGTGTGAACTTCTCTTTAACATACACAAGAAGATACTTTTGTTCCTTTTGACTTTTTCTCCCCAATTCAAATACCAAATTGTTCTTATTATTGCCCCAAGAGAGTATGTTCTTTGGCTGTGGGGATGGAAGGCAGAGATTAAGAGAAAGAAAGCCTAGCTCTTCAAGGGGAGGTGGGAAGGGGGAGAAAAACCGTCTGGGAATCTCAAGAACATCTTTATTTCGTCTTTTAACTCTCCGCCTTTCTGATTAAAGAGTTCAGACCCGCTCCCCCGCCCGCGTTCAATTATCCCCAGCATCTTTTCTCAGAAGCTGTCACCACCACTTGCTGAACCACAGCCCCATCCTGAGCCATTAGCCCCTCTCTTTTCCGTTTCGCTTTTCTTTCCTCAGTTTCTCCCTGCAAGCTTTATAAATCTCTCTTGGAGGAGGAGTGTCCAAGCGGGTGGAAGTCTGAATACAATGCAACCTGAGAATTTCTGTCACTCTCTGCATATGCTCCTAAGTGCTTTAATCCCAATTAGGGGCGGCTGACACACGGTCCCATTCATTCCCATCAGCTCTTGAATACATTTGCCTAGAAATGAACTTCACAAATAGAGGCGCTCCTAAATGTGCCCAACAGCAAGGAAAATCGAATTGAGTGCGGGCTCATTCGGCAGCGGCCGGCAGAGGAGCGTTGAATGTGGAGGTGCCCCGAGACATTGCAATTCAGCAACACGCTCGCTGACTTTTCTTTGCACCATGTCAACCGAAAGAACCAAGGAATAAGTTAGGGGAACTCCGGTTAAAAGGCAACTTGAGAGGGACTCTGAATACTTTTATTGAGCCACTTCCAATGAAGGACTTAAAACACAACAAAAAAGGCACCACAAAACCCACCAGCGGCGGCCGGGCTGCGTCCTGGGCGTGCGTTTGGAGTCTCTCGGCCGCTGCGCACCCACCGGCCTCGCAATTAGGGGAAAATGGCCCGGTTGCTGGCGTGTCATCTGGTGGCGTTCCCAGAGCCCGTCTCCACCGCCCTATTCAGACCCGGCCTTAATGTCCCACCCGCGCCTCGGGGGCAGCGCAGCTGGTCCGCGCTGACCCGCCCGGCCGGCCGGAGCGGACACCCTCGGGGGGGCGCGCCCCCGGTCACCTCTGGCCCCATCTCGGCGGAGTCCCCAGGCCTCTGCCTCTTCCGCGGTCCCGCCAGCAGTCCTGGACCCCGAGCCCCTCCCTCCATCCCGGGGTATCGGGACTCCGCGCGCCGGCTGGAGAGGGTGGTGGGGTGGGTGATTCCCCAACACCCAGGGCCTCAAGGCCAAGGGCCGCGGGGGGAGGGGGGCGTAGCCAGCTGGGCCCCCCTGGGATCTGAGGAACCAGGGCTTTGAGCCGCGGAGACCCCAGCTCAGCGCGAAGTCTTGCTGGGGCTCTTTCCCTCCAGGCGGAGCGCAGCCGGGTTACACGTGCGCGGCGCGGGCAACGTATCCAGCCCGACGCTCCGACGCCACCAGGCGCGGGCGGGGGTCGCCCCCTGGCGCTGCCCGGCTGAGCACCGCGGCGCGGTGGGGCTCGGCTCTGGGCGGGCCAGTCCCGTGGCGGGAGGGCCGCCGCTCTCCCGTGCCCACGACTGATTAGCGGCAACCTGTTACCGGGACGGCGGTGTTGGCCGCGCAGTTCCGCGGTGGGCAGCGAGCGGGGCCGCCCACAAACCCTCCTGGTCCCGCACCTCGGCGTAGAAGGGATTTCGCTTTAACCGAGCCTCTGGACGCCCATTTTCAGTCCATAAAGAAGCCGAGTGGAATGTTTTGATTGAGTCTCAACATTGTCTTTGAATAAGGCTGGGACCATGTAATTAATGTGTCTTTTTAATAAGGGACAATACGGCCGTTCAAGCTATTTAATTTCATTTAATTTTCCATCCCATTTGCTGCACAGCCCGCTTTTACTTTTAACACCCAGCCTTTCACGGCCCATCTTGCTCCACTGGGCACATTAGATTGGTTTCACCCTTGCTTTTTAGGGGAGGAAAAATAAAAGAAAATGTGTTCCTTTCCTCCTTTGTGGACAATTTATTTCACTTGGGGAACTTCAACTCTGAGCCACAGGACAGAATAAAACTGGGCGAGCTGGTGTGAATGCCTCTGGCGCAGTCCCTTTCTTCTCGAGGGGCTGGGAACCAGCCACAATTGGCTATATTAATAAATAACTTTCCTCACAGTCGGCCTTTACATGGTTCTATTGATAAAATTGTTCGCGTGTCGTTCACGCTTTTTCACTCATTAAGGAGGGCCGGGGAGGAGCCCCGAACCCAGGCCCCGCGCTCGCCCCTTCCCGCTCACAGTGCTGGTAATTTAAACTGGGTGTCATCCCGGAGTCGCCAGGCCAGAGGTTAGAGGGACATGTTCATGGCTTAAATTTATTGCCCTCCACTCTTCGGAGTGGCTTCCTCTCCTCCTCCCCTCCCCTGACTTTTGCCATTCATGGGCCGCTGGATCAAAGGCTCCCTCCTCTCTGTCGCGGCCAGACTTCGCGGCCCGAAGAGGGGGCAATTGGAGGGTTAAGAATAAAAAATCAGCAGCAGCTCCCTCGGAAAGGAGCCCTGGGCGCCATGTGGATGCAGGGATAGAGGAACCGCAGCGTATGGTCGCACGGATCCGCCAACTGGCTCTTTTCCGTCCCAGCTGCCGCGTCTACACTGGCCTTGGGGTTGCCACCTAGCGGCCATTCGTGTGTCATCACTTCTCCCGACGACTTGTGATACTTACTCTTAAGATCCTTGACTTGGATTCTCCTGTTAGGCAAGCCGCGAATTTTGGATCGCCCTAAATTCATTCACTCTACAGATCATTGCTGTTGGCCTTCACATAAACCCTAGTGAATTGCAGAATGGAAACCAAGAGTCTGCCTCATCATTCCCATTTTACGGATTACGAGACTGAGGCTCTGAAGGAGCTTCCCGAAGTTTCCTCGAACCTTGAGTGACGGAGCACAGACTGCATGAGCCCTAGTCTCTTGACCTTGTCCAGTACTGCGAACGCATATCTCCATCGAAGGGTCCCGCAGGTAGCTTCTTTGAGGGCCCGGTGGGACGGACTGCTAAGTTACAAGTGTCGCCACCTTGCGTCCTGCCGCTGCTGTTAATCAGAATCATCCCCGCCAGTGGCCTAAGGAACACATGTTCGGCGGGCACAGCCGGCTGGAGATATCGGCGTGGTGGCAGCAAGGAGTCCTCCCGCATCTGCGCAGTGGTTGGGCCTCCAACACCAGGCCGGAGCACAGAGTAGCTCAGGTTTCTCCCGGAATACCGACTCCTGGGCATTGCCTTTGGAGAGCAGCGCTGAGGATGATTAGAACCCCGCAGGTGCCGGCAGAACTATCACAAATATCTAATGAGCTCGATCACTCGGCTATCACTCGACAATAATAGTCCCCACACAAATCGGAGGCTTCTCTAAAAGAAAAGGAGGAGCGTTCTTGTTGAACTGCGAAGTAATTCAGGAGACGAGGGTTCGATTCCTGGGTGAGGAGGATCTCCTGGAGAAGGGAATGGCTACCCACTCCAGTATTCTTGCCTGGAGAATTCCATGGACAGAGGAGCCTAGGTTGGGTGGGGGGCGGGGTGAGGGCTATGGTCCATGGAGTTGCAAAGAGTCATACACGACTGAGGGACTGACCCGCATGCACTGTTATCAACGCCCACATCGCGCCTCTTTCCTGTGACCTTTGCTAGAGTGCTTTTAAAAGAAATGTCTGGCTTGTTGGTTCTGGGGAAATTAGCCCCAAGAAATTCGTCCTCGTTTTAAACTTAAAAGCGTTCAGGGCTTGAGTCTTCGGTTGGCCTACAGGGGAGGAATGATTAAAAACCCAGCCAGCAGAACCCCTCTTCAATCCTCGGATGTAATCAGGGCACGCGACCCCCACGTCTAGTCCGGCAGCCTCTTCCCATTCTCCAGAGAAAGTGCGAGCCTGGGGAGCACCGGGGAGCAAAGGTGCAACTGACATCGTCTCCCAAAACTAGTTCGGACTCTTCAAACTGGACAGAGGGAACGATAAAGTGGTTCTAAATAGACGACTGGCCTGAACCCAATCCCCTGAAATGGCAATATGGCCGTTATTTTAAAAGTGTAGGTATTTTCTGGTGTTTTCCCATCAAGTACCTGCCTAATTTCTGTATGGCACACGCCAGAAATCAATAGAAGTTAACAAGTCCTCCAAACAGTCCCCATCTCTTTGTTTAATCTCCTTTACAATAAAGCCAAAGGGGAGAGAATTAAAAATCTTTGAAGTAGACCAAGGCTCAAAGGAATCAGCCAAGTAGACTTAAAGTAGTCACTTATTTCCCAAAACTGGTTTGTCGGCGAACAATAAAAGGAGGTAAAATTTATGGAGAAATTATACAGTGGATTTGTCACTTAAAATATCGTAACTGTCTCGAGGACAATACCCCATGCTGAGGATTAATGGTCCCGCCGGACCTTTGATTCACCAGCGCCTTTTCTTCGCCCTTGACAAATTGGATTTTTAGGAATGGGAAGGTCGCCTGGACCATTGTGCGCCAGCCATTCAGAGGCCTCGATTATGCAGGGGGCTGAGGGAACCACTCCATGTGACCCTCTCGGGTGGGACTCTGCAGCTGCTCCGCAACACAACTCTCTCACCAAACTCCGCGCCCTTCCGCTCGCGGTGCCAAAAGGCGCCCGCCCAGATTGAAAAGGCGCAGTGCATGCCCGGCCGCGTCACTCTGCGGGTGCAGGACGCACGTCGGGGCGCGGCTCTCCGGCTCTCGCGCGGGCTCCGGCTCTGTCACTCGCGCCCTGCTGAGGACCCCGCGCAGCCGAGCGCCTGCCTGGCGGCGGCAGCAGCAATGCACGGAGCCGCCCGCGCTCCGGCCACCAGCGTGAGTGCTGACTGCTGCATCCCAGCCGGCTTGCGCCTCGGGCCGGTGCCCGGAACCTTCAAGCTGGGCAAGTACCTGTCAGGACCGCAGGGAACCCGGGCCCAAGAAAAAAGGTATTGGCCAGTCCGACCTCCGCTCTCTGCCGCTCGTTCGTCTCCTCACCCTCCTCCCCGCCCAGCCAGCTCCGACTTCCCAAACAGCGTCGCGACCCCTGACCTGAGAGGGGTTCTAACAGGCTCCCGCCCGCCCTGAGGCGTCCCAGCGGGTGAAGGTGGGCCAACTGCGACCGGGAATGAAGGCAGGAGTCCGGTGGCTTGGGGAGGGGGAACTAGGAAGAGGACCCTGGACTATAGCTTTCTTGTAAGGCGCTGCTCGGGGGCTCGCCGGCCGGACCAGCACCTGGCTCATCTCGCAAACGTCCTCTTCCCCGTGGAGTAAAGCCTAGCTCGCCGCGAACCACGCCTTCTGCTTTAAACGCGCTTTAATTGCTTTTAAATGACCAGTCAGCCCGCGGCCTCTTTGTTCAGACACTTTCGCCGCGGGGCTTGCAGGCATCTCCGCACTTGGGTGCGGTGCCGCGGGAATGAGGAGGCACGAGATGCCCTGTGTCCCGGGATTGATTGTGAAACGTCTGGGTACGAGGTGCGCCCAGAGTATATGGGACTCGTTAGGGCGGGATGCTTTCACTCGCGTTGTCAAGGTGGAACAAGACGGGGAACTGTTATATTAGCCAGCGTCCCCTCTTCCTTCCTCCCCCAAGCAACGGTCCTAAGGACTTACCCTTCTCCCAGCGGCGCACAGCTGTCTGGCCGAAGCGAATGCAACCATTCCTATTTCGGGTGGGGGCGGAGGATACCCTTTTCCTCCAGTTGCGGGTCTGGCCGCGGCACCGGGGAGAACGACCACCGCTTATGTTGCAGGTGCGCATGGTGAGAGGGGAGCTGGTGGACGAGTCGGGGGGCTCCCCCCTGGAGTGGATAGGGTTAATCCGGGCAGCCAGGAACTCCCAGGAACAGACTCTGGAAGCTATTGCAGACTTACCCGGAGGACAGGTACTGTGGGCTTCCCCGCACCGCCGCCAATTCTATCTGCCAAACTGTCACTGATGTTAAGAGCAAAGCACTTTAGCTAGAGGTCTCATTTAAACATCCCAACAACCCTATAAGGTAGACATTATTATTTTCCCCATTTGAAGAATGAGGGACGTGAGGTTCAGAGGGGTCTAATAGCTTTTCCAGCGTCACACAGCGTCAGGGCTGGGAATCGACTCTTTCCTCTTAGTTGTTATTTGACCAGTTACCCAGGAAATGACTGCAAGCTGTCCTGTTCCTTGGGTCCCAGATCTTCTATCGAGCACTGCGAGACGTCCAGCCAGGGGAGGAGCTGACTGTGTGGTATTCCAACTCCTTGGCGCAGTGGTTCGACATCCCCATCATTGCAACTCCAACGCACGACGAGAAAGGTACTGCCTCTAAGAGAGTCTCCAGGGCCAGCGCGGGCGGGCGCGAGTCCAGTCCTCCCCCTCTGGTCTTTGGAGGCATCCCTAGAACTGAAAGGCCCTTTTCTTGCTCTGTGTAAAACTTAATTCATACTCCCAGTCGGAGTGGGCAGAGGCGACGTCACTACCACTGCCTTTAAATCAACACTAAACACTAACAGACCATAGTAATCTCGCTCTTGATGTCAGGGAAAAAACACTCTTCATGAATTTCACGCGGGTCGTCCTTTCCAATAACATACCCAAAGAGACAATTATTTACTTACTTAAGAGTCCATAAAGATGCCTTAACACATTATTAGGATAACTACATCATGAGCTCCAAAAAGTGTAACTCAAACCTGGAATGCTTTTAGGTGAGGGGGATCTCTTCATTGGAGGAGAGTAATGTATTTCTACAGCGTTTTAGAAGCATTACGGTACTTACAGCTGGTCAGTTGGCAGGTACTGAGGCCCTTCCGTTTAAATGGTATTTATTCATTTCCCTCTCTCTACTTAAATCGAAACTGGGATGTATCCCAGTTTCTTCTCAGATTTATTTGATCCCTTCCAAAGCCCAGAGCGGATTCATGCAAATTAAGGTCCAGCAAGTAACTAAAGAAAGAAACATTTTCAAACCTCCTCTAGGACACCGAGAAACACTTCCTGTGGATAAAAGCTGGAAGGTGCTAAAATAGTTAAGATGTTGAGACTCCCTTTTATTGCATAATGCTTCTATGACTTTCTTTTTTCTTCACCAGTTGTTTTAGTTTGTAATTTTTCATAAAGACATAGTTATATTTAAAGTCAACATCACAGATGCTGTGAAATATTTTGACACATTCTCCTGAATCACCTGCTTAATCTCATTCCTTTAGAAATAGAGTTAAAGAACTTAATACAAGTGTGGGATTTAAGAAACACTTCATGAATAAGACAGAATGCAATTAATTCAAAATGATGAATCACTTCACTTCAGAGTGTCCTTGTCCTCCGTAAATTAATTCTATTGATTTTGTGGGTAAATCTGTATGTATAGTATTCATAAAAGTTTTCCTAGATTTTTCCTTCTATCACATTACATTACATTCTCTTGTCAACTTCTTCCGGTAAAAGGGAAACATGACAAAAGCCCCATAGTGGAGAACTCTCAAATCTGTCACTATAGAACAATTCCAAGGACTACTGGCCTTTCGGGGCCAGCAATTTTTGCAAAAACACCCTTCCTTAGACTCTCTCAAATAGTACAAAAGCAACTTGTTTGAGTGGTGGCCCTCATGTTTTCATTTCAGTCAATAGAGCCTATAAACATCATATGGTCATAGACGTCAGAACAGACACCATTTCCCTTTTGGGGAATGTGTAGGTTATTTTGAACCCTGGTTTCTCCAGCTTTCAGATGCTTGAAATCTTGATAACCTTGGATATGCATCTGAGAGAGGAGGCAAAATCACTTACAAGGTATGTTTGATACGTTTGGCACACGTTGGATTTCAGAATCAAGAGAATATGTCAACTCATTAGGATAAACTAAAAAAACATAATGAAACAAAACATACATTGGCTTAAACCTTGAAAAGAGGAAGAAATAAGTAGAGATATCTGCAATTATTCCAATATTGGCTAACCCTAGTGGGTTTCAATTCCATAGTAAGATTAAGGAAAATACTGACTCTGTTTTAGGAACAAAGCTGAATCACTTTGGGGTAGCCTCGGAAAATGCTCTCTTTAAAAAGGGGTGAGGAGAAGGAGATTCTGAACTTAGCAGAAAGGAGGTTACTTAAGATATTAACACACCCACCAAGAGAACTCAGAAAGTCTTCCCTCTCCATGAAGATTTACTTTACACGGCTGTTCAGTACAACAGACATGATTTTTATCATTGAAATCATTGGAATGACTTTTATCTGTCTTCCATAAACAATGAGGATAGGTCACCTAGGCAAATCGTCTTCCTTTCTCCATTTTCTTTCTGCTCTACCTTAAATTCAGCTAGAATAATCTGCTCCTTACTTGAACTTCCACCTTAGTTATCTGGGAGGAAGGAGGACTTGCTTTATCCAGATTCAGGAGCAAAATACATGAAGAGAGGAATATCTGAAAATTTCTCCCATTGTTGTTTCTGTAGTAATGTTTTAGAAGTTTTAAGCTGCTGTGTGCAAGAAGGAAAAATTTAACTTTCCCATTACATTTAATGAAACTGATGTTTACTTTGTATACTTTCTTGTGGCTCAACTAACTTCTTTCTTATGGACATCCTTCCCTTCAATCAACCAATTATTACAATAATTGGTTATTAATAAACCTATAATCAATAAACCAAGTATTATCAATCAACCACAACATTTAAAAACAAACCCAACTGCAAGCTTGCCTTCTCTGAAGCGATATAACATGACCTTTTAAAGTGAAAATTAACTTCTACCATGTGATGAAAATCTGTTTCATATACATGTCTTTTGACTGTGTTCACAGACCCTAGCAAAATTAAACAACTAATGTTAATAATATTAAACACACAAAGAGGTTTTATGCCAAAAGCATGTATGTAGTCCCTGATAGAGAACTGTGTACTTATCGAAAGCTGAGTATCTATATTATTCTCTCTCTCTCTCTCTCTCTCTCTCTCTCTCTCTCTCTCTCTCACACACACACACACACACACACACACACACACATTGATATTTTCCAAGAACTTTACTAAGCTTGGATTTGTGCAGCTATCTAGGAGTTAATTAATAACCAGGTGGAACAACTGACAAGACAATGCATATAATCCTTCCGTTTTTAGAATATGAGGACCTAAGACTTTTTTCTTTTCTCCCATCAAATTAAATGGGGTTAAAGAGGAAATAAAGATGCAAATAATTTTGAAGAATAGCAAATCATAGTCCCAATGTGGTCCTTCAGTTGGTCACGCTCCAGGAAAATCTCAAGCAAAGTGTATAAGACTGGGAGGGGTTGGGGAGGGTGGGTAGTGGACATAAAAGACATTGTTCTGTGAAAAGGAATGATTACATATGGCCCATACATACAGGATATTGTCTCGCCTGGTAATGAGGCGCTCACGACCATTAGATTGGCCTTTGTTCAGTTTATCCAAACTCCTTGACATACGCCACCTATTCTGCAAACGCCAACAGATGGGCCCAGGCACAGCACAGCCCCGACACTTGATTTAAAGCAACAGCTGCTCTCAGCTCTTCCCCGGCCAGCCTCCCTGAGTACTGCCCTTCCAATGAAGATATGCTCGGATGGCCCGGATAAAGTCTTCGTTGGAAAGGCCCAGGTCACACCTCTCGGTCTTTGAGTAGTCCCAGAGGACGGAGATGGTGACAAAGTTGGCCATTTGGGGCTTCTCGGAGTCCTTGCTACAATGGGGCTACCGAACTCACTTATTAGCCGGTACCCAAGAATACTTATGCTTCACCCCACACCGCTGGTCAAAACCTGGGCTCTGCCTTGGGCGCACTGGCGCTTTCTTTCTCTCGCCTGTTTGCTTCTCACCGGGTCTCCTTTTGACTGTTTCTCGCCCAGGGGAGGAGCGCTACATTTGCTGGTACTGCTGGAGGACGTTTAGATATCCCAACAGCCTTAAGGCACACCTACGTTTCCACTGCGTGCTCAGCAGCGGCGGGGGCCGCGCCTACCTGCACCACGAGCACGCGGCTCGCCAAGGCGCTGCCCCGGCCGCGGATGGCCTTCGCCTTTCCCCGAAACCCCCGGCGTCAGATTTCGCTGCGGCCGCTCCGGCGAGCACTCTTCGACCGCATCCGCAGGTCCCACCGGCCCCGCAGGCTTGCGGAGCGCGGGAGAGCATCAAGCGCGAGGCCTCCTCCGCGCCCTCCGCCACGTCGCCGACCCTGGCCAAGTGGGGGCCGTCCAAGAAGGGAAAGGAGCAGCTGGACCGCGCTCTGGACATGAGTGGTCCCGCCCGAGGACACGGACACTTCCTTGGCATCGTGGGCGGTTCCCCAGCGGGGGGCGGCGGCCTCGCTTTTTACCCGGGCGTGCGCTCGGCTTTCAAGCCCGCTGGCTTGGCCAGGGCAGGCGCGGCCGCCCACGGCGACCCCTACCGGGACGAGGGCTGCAGCAAAGCCGGGGCCGGCCTGGCTTTAAGCAGGCTGCTGGGCGGGGGACGGGCAGGCGGACACCCGAGAAGCGGGGAGAACCCAGCGGCTGGCGGCGCTGGCCACCACCATCACCACCATGCGCACCACCATCACCATCCCAAGTGCCTACTCGCAGGGGACCCGCCGCCGCCTCCTAGCCTGCCCTGCTCCGGGGCTCTGCGCGGCTTCCCTCTGCTCCCTGGGCCCCCGGAAGAGGCGTCTGCCTTCAAGCACGTGGAGCGCGCCCCGCCCGCCGCCGCCGCCGAGCTGCCAGGAGCGCGTTACGCGCAGCTGCCCCCGGCGGCCGGGCTGCCCCTCGATCGCTGCGCGCTGCCTCCCCTCGACGCGGGCGGCCTCAAAGGCTACCAGGGTGGCGAGTGCAGCCACCTGCCAGCCGTCATGCCGGCCTTTACGGTCTACAACGGGGAGCTCCTGTACGGCTCACCAGCCGCCGCCGCTTATTACCCGCTCAAACTGCACTTCGGCGGGCTGCTCAAGTATCCGGAGTCCCTCTCTTATTTCAGCGGGCCCGCGGCGGCGGCCGCTCTGAGCCCAGCCGAGCTGGGCTCCCTGGCTAGCATTGACCGAGAGATCGCCATGCACACGCAGCAGTTGTCGGAGATGGCAGCCGGGAAAGGCCGCGGCCGCCTGGACGCGGGGACGCTGCCCCCGGCCGTCGTGGCGGCGGGCGGCGCCGGGGGAGGCGGCAGCGGGGGCGGCGGCGGCGCGGGCAAGCCCAAGACGGGTCACCTGTGCCTCTACTGCGGCAAGCTGTACTCGCGCAAGTACGGGCTCAAGATCCACATGCGGACGCATACGGGCTACAAGCCGCTCAAGTGCAAGGTGTGTCTGCGGCCCTTCGGCGACCCCAGCAACCTCAACAAGCACATCCGGTTGCACGCCGAGGGCAACACGCCCTACCGCTGCGAGTTCTGCGGCAAGGTGCTGGTGCGCCGCCGGGACCTGGAGCGCCACGTCAAGTCCCGCCACCCCGGCCAGAACCTGCTCCCCAAGGCGGCCGACGGCCCGTGTGCCGAGCCTCACTACCCCCCGGAGCCGGGGGAGTCCAAGAGCGACAACGACAGCGACGTGGACGTCTGCTTCACCGACGACCAGAGCGACCCGGAGGCCGGGGGCGGTGGCGAGCGCGACTCGTGACGAGTCTTCCAGGGAAGGCGGGGAGTATGGGGGCGTGGACAGAGGGAAGAGGGGGTTCTGCTGTGGGAGAAGAGGAGCTGCTGGAGGTGAGAAAGACCCGGCGGACAAAACCAGTTTGGTTTTGGTCGCGCTCCAGGTTTGGAACAGTGAGCGGTCCCAGGTCAGATGCTGAAACTCGGAGCAAAGGTTTAGAGGCGTCTTAAAGAAACCTTGCTTTCCGAGCATCCCCAGGGCGGCGCGTCCCAGCGCACTCCAGGCCCCTGAGCACCGCGAATGGGCTTCCCATTCACCAACCCAGGCGGTTGGCTCTCCAGGTTTAAGATCACATGAATGGGAAGCCACAGCGCCCTCGAGGGCGTCGATTTTAACTGCCGCGTATTTTTAAATTGTTCTTTTTTGTGAAGAAAATTGTGCCTTTTGAAACGACGTTTTGTGTGTGTATTTTACATTAGCATTTCACTGCATAGGCAAAATAGTAGCTGCAATTCGGTAGATGTGACATCCATACACTTGTTTCCATTTCATCTGTTTTCGTGTCAAAGACTATGCCTTGACGCAATGAATATATAGTGGTAGCAGGTGTACAAATTGGTCAAGTTGCAATTATTTATAAGAGAATGATGACAAATGTAAAATATCTAAAGCATGAGTCTTAAGAGCATGCAATATATAATTTTAAAGAAAATACCCTATTTGGTAGAGTACAAATGTAATGTATGTTGTTTTATAATGAATGATGTAAAGTGGATTCAGTATTTTGGTCTTGGTTCCAGTTTGTGCAATCTTTAATAAAAATAAAGATTAAAAACAAGAGTTTGTTCCCTTGGCAGGTTCAGCAGATCTTTTAACGAAATAATTTAATTTGAAAGTGTTTTTTGAGGAGACTCCATAATACAATAAATCAGGGGACATGAATACTTTGATTATTCATGAAATAAATTTTAAGTACTGTTATAATAGGGAAACATATCATTTTTAATACGTGCATTTCACAGGCTCCCAGATAGCAGGCAAAACAACTGTTTGCTGAAACCATTGTTAACCACGCTGTGTTTTCATCTTTATGGAAAGAAGCTAATGACCTTCAAGAAAAAACACACCCACACAAAATATTCTTCATCAAAAAGAACGGTGCAACCCTAGAATCACTATTTTTTGTTGTGTACCATTTTGACAGAACCTCCCTTGGAAAGCAAAAAAAGGAAACTTGAATAGTGCTTTTATGATTCGTAAATTTTAATATTCATTCAACAAATACTGAAGAAGGATCTATTTTATGGGAAGTGCTGATCTATTGGTTTTATGTAGGTTTCCAGGTTCCTCCTACCCCAAGTACATCTTTCAACAATCTCCTGCTGTCTGAATGGGTCCCATTTTACAGAAGAGGAAATAATACTCTTCAAGGTCACTACTAGGAGGCCCATAATTAGGCAAACTTACCAGCAGTGACTTTACTTATGGGTTTACAAAATTAATGCTATCTAATGGAAGGATATCATAAAGAATATCATTCTGTGGGCTAAAACTGGAAAACACCTTCTCCCCTACCTCCCATTCCTTTCTCTACATGCTCTCTGGGGTTTCACTGCAGTTATGTAGGAAGATGAGGATTAGTCACACCCCTTGGCTAAGGGCAGGTACCCTAAGAGCCCCGGTCTGCAGCGCTCTTCCCTGAGATTGGCAGGAAAATTCTAGTGGGTCACCAAAGGGTTTTGGATATGGCCTTGATGATTTAACTCAATTAAAAATGTGCTTTATTTTCTGCATCCTAGTACTTTGGCAGTCTCCAACCTGTCGTCTTCCATTTGCAAACACAGCCTCAATCACTGGGTGGCTGGCAGGGACTTTTTCTAACCCATCACAGCAGGAGGCATGGCTGGGAGATGAAGGGCATCTAAGTTCTGTGGGTTGTAATCAGCAAAAAAAATTTCTTCTATGGGAAAATTTATGCTTGGAATTATAGGCTTTTTTTTAGTGTCAGCTGGGCTTCCCTGATAGCTCAGTTGGTAAAGAATCTGCCTGGAATGCAGGAGACCCCAGTTCGATTCCTGGGTCAAAAAGATCCCCTGGAAAAGGGATAGGCTACCCACTCTAGTATTCTTGGGCTTCCCTTGTGGCTCAGACGGTATAGAATCTGCCACAATGTGGGAGACCTGGGTTCAATCCCTGGGTTGGGAAGATACCCTGGAGAAGGGAAAGGCTACCCACTCCAGTATTCTGGCTTGGAGAATGCCATGGTCTGTATAGTCCATGGGGTCACAAAGAGTCAGACACACTGAATGACTTTCACTTAAGGGTCAGCTGACCTGAAAATGTTTTGCTTTGTAAAAGAAAGCCCAAAGAGGAACAAAAAATACGTGTGGATTAACATTTACATATGATGGCAATGATACTACCATTTATTGAGGATCCTTATGCTATTTGCAAATTCTTTCTTCTCTGCAGAGCTACCAGGTTTAGTGATGGCCCTGCCACACAAAACTGGAAGTGAACCAAAGCATCTGCTAGTTCATCTGCTTATCACTGCCTACTTAGTGGTCCTGCCCTTTGAAGCAAAGCTTAAAACCAAATCCACACTTATAGAGAAATACTGTAAAATGTTTCTGAAATCAGATTGTGTAAGTCCTCAAGGAAATTGAGAAACGTCACCCAGATTTGAGGAGAAGGCAATGGCACCCCACTCCAGTACTCTTGCCTGGAAAATCCCATGGACGGAGGAGCCTGGTAGGCTACAGTCCATGGGGTCATTAAGAGTTGGACATGACTGAAGCTTCAGACTTAGCAGCAGCAGCCCAGATTTGAGACATAGGAAGTTTTATCTGCTATAAAAGCCATGTTTCCTTCACCAATTACCTAGCTCATTACTAAGTTCTACAACTTGTTCTGTGTGAAATAGCCTTTAAAAAAACAAATAGTTTGGAAAGGAAACACATTTTAGAATTGATAAATATTTAATAAAATAATTTCCAGACTTTCACTTTCCTCTTTATTAATTGATATCTGTTATTAAAATAAATTCCAATATAAAAATGAAAATTGAACATAGATTTAAAAAACTCTTAATCATAGATCATTCATAATTCTCCATAGGTTACCTTGGATAACTTGTATATCTGTCCATATGTGTGCACACTATCATACATAATTAATGCAATTATTTATTTTAATGATGAAATCAAATAGGTGACATCCAATCAGTAAAGTTGTCTTAGTGTTTCTCAGGTTACTTCTTTCAGTCTTGTATCCCTTTCTCTCCACTCACATCACCCCAACCCTCAATCCTCATCTTGATGACCACAGCTAACTGAAAATTACACTAAGGACACTGGAAGTTGCTGAGATTTTAACTGAATATTTTGTACCAAAAGATTTTTTAAAGTAGGAGAATTCATACCTCTTAGAAGTAAAAGACTCTGGATTGTTTAGGCCTAGTTAATTTGGACATTAAAATGTTTTGCTAACCTGAATAAATCATCCATACCTAGGTTGTAGGCTTGCCGCTGCTTCTCACTTGCTTGACATCTTGGGCCAATCTTTCTCAAATTCCTCATCTGTAAAACAGGTTGAAATAAGCAATAAGGTCGTTGTGAAGACTGAATGAGTTAATTCAGGTAAACTGCTTTTAGGATCAAGCCTGACACGCAGTGAGCTCTCCGACAGTATTTACAAACCTCTAGCAACTCTTTGTGGTTTCATTTCGAAGACATCCACGAAGGAGCTAAGGGGAGACGCCCTTTCATCAGCATTTTTCTGCAGGGCACTCACTCTCTCTCGGGTTCACTTCTAGCCCCAGACAAACTCTTGCCAACTTCAGTAAATAAAGGCCTTTCACGCTTTTGCTGGAGAGAAATTTCTTCAAGCTCTTTATTAATTCATCTTTCTATTTTGAATTCAGACACCGGTTTAAATGGTTCATAGCGGTTACGTGCACGGGAAGAAGAATGCTCGTCAGTTTTCACTAATTTTTGGAAAGCTTGGCTGTGCTTGAGGTGAGCCATGAATTTTAGCAGAAGAATGCACAGGAGATGAGGTCCTGCCTATACGGAGCATACAGCAAGAGCTGCAACTTCCTAAGGCTCTACTCTAGGGAGAGTTTATTTACTGACTAGACTCTGACGGGAAGAAGGAGGGCGGCGGTGGGCTTCCAGTTTAGAACTGCTGTTCCGCGGAGGGGGAGGAACAGTAGTAGTACCGGCTGCGGGGTTCCAGAGCCTAGAGGGCTGTGATTGGCTACTCCCGTTTAGTTCGAACTCTCCCATTGGCTCATCCCTTGGAGCCAGGTCGCTATTGGTGGTGGGCTGGTCGCGCACGAAGCTCGGGGCAGGGGCTGCCGCGGGAGAACGCCAGGCCCAGCGCTCGTATCACTTGGGTGAGTGTCGGGGCGTCCCTCTGCGTGTGTGTTGCTTACAGTTTCGTTTTCCCTGAAAACGAGGGTTTCCGGGGCTGGGTTCCGGGCAGAAGTTTGTGAGTCTCGCCAAGTTTACGTTTACATTCCGAGAGCCCGGAAGCCAGAGAGATGCGGCAAAACCCCCGCGAGATCCAGCAGGCGACCGAGGGAGTCCCAGGCGACGGACTAGTCCTTGTTTCTGTGGTCCTGGCCCGCCGTGGCCGAGAGCTGTGGCACCAGCGCTGCGCGCCCTTGCCATCTGCTGCTTCCCCAAAGGGAAGAGCGCAGAGGCGCTGGCGCCATTGGGAGGTCAGACGTGACCCTTGGCCACCCAGGTGTGGGTTGTGAAGGGAAAACTCAACAGACGGCGGGGCCAACGTGTTTAGTTCCAGAAGGAGCGTGGCGCTCGCTCAGGGCTGGGTGACCTTCCTACAAAAGATGAAAGGAGCGCTTCTGTCATCTGCGACTGTAGTTTAATTCAAATTAGGTGTAACCGTTGTACGACAGACAACTTGTCAAAGCCTTTGGCTTGCAAACGATATGAGGGCCCTTCAAAAAGGGATCAAGAGGGGATGGACTCTGTGTATGCGTGTAAACCTTTTAAAGGCACCGATTTTATTTTAATGATTTCCGTTTTAAGCGTTTCATGTAAATAAGAATTAAAGCACAAACTGGTTGAAGAATATGTGATAGCATAAAAGAGGTTTTTGTGTGTGTGTGATTCGAATCAAATAGATTAAAAGGAACGTTTTCACATAGAGGAAACTTTATTAAGAATAAAATATAGGCAATATCAAAATATCATGAACATTCTTTCTCTCTTTTTTTGGTATCCACATACATTTTTGCATAGTTCAGTATTGTGGGAGATGGCTTCCTATACGTATTTCCTATTTTTTATGTTGGCAGTACAGTAATGTTTCTGGAGGTTAGTTTAAGTAGGGAATGGTGTAAGAGCCAATGTTCCATGGCAAGTTGTATTTGAAAGGGAGACACTCAATTCCAGTGATTTGAGTAGAAAGCCTTAGGTGGAGATGTCTTATGTGACAGGAGATACAGTGAAGAGAGATGCGATAGCAGATGGCTTTACATAAAAACATGGTGAAGGTCAAAGATAGTTTTTAATCTTTTTTTTTTTTTAATATCCCTGACAACAGGCAGAAAGATAAGATTCTGTACTTGACACTGAGCAGTTGATTCCTGAGTTATCACCTTAAGGTAAAATGAGACATGGCCAGGTCAGGTTTAAGCTTACTTGAGTGCATTGAACCATAACAGAACACATCTGTGAGCAACAAAATGCTTTCAGGTATGCTAAAAGTCAGTCCAATGAGAAATGAGTCAATACAGGATGTCGTATTTTATAAGTTTATTTGTGATTTTCAGAAAGCTGGAGAAAGAAAGGCCTTAGCAACCAAGAAGACACAGAGAAAAGAAAATCCATTAGGGGATTTATAGGGTAGGCTTTCTCAATTATTTAAAGCTAACTTGCTGAAATATGAATTCAGCATGAATTCAGGGTACTAACTTTGCATCTATGCTGCTGCTAAGTCGCTTCAGTCGTGTCCGACTCTGTGCGACCCCATAGACGGCAGCCCACCAGGCTCCCCCGTCCCTGGGATTCTCCAGGCAAGAACACTGGAGTGGGTTGCCATTTCCTTCTCCAATGCATGAAAGTGAAAGGGAAGTCGCTCAGTCGTGTCCGACTCTTCGCGACCCCATGGCATCTATAGGTGCTTGTATATGTATTGCACCTTAGGTTTGTTTCCAAAATCAATGTGTGTATCACTGATGTTGATGTAACTTGATAGTTTGGAACTTCCTGTTACACATACTGGCCAATATTCTTATAAAGTGAGAAAAAAATAGCTTTGCCTTGAGTGTATTTTTGGGACATAACTCAGTTTATTAAATCTTCACTGTCTAATCTAATCTTTGTGACAACCTACTTTACAGATAAGGGAAATGAAGTTTATGTTGGCCAGCTAGCCAGCTAGAAGTAGTCCCAGAATTCATTCCTAGGCTTGTCAAATCCAAGCCTGACTCTTAAAATACTATATGCCCTCTTTAAAACACTATCATCTGACATAGGAAGTTTCAGAAATTCAGTCTGAATACTTTATAACTGGATCAAGTGAATGTTTTACAGGACAGTGAGGAGGTGGACTGAAAGAACAATGGTTCCTAGACTTTTTCAGCTGGAACCCGAGTTAAGTTAGTGACCATCTTTTCCTCATTATATACTTGAAATTATATGAATTTTGGTAAATGTTAAGTCTGGGCTCAGTTTAGTCTAGCCTGACTTTGTCTTATTAAACACAAAGATGTGTATATAGGGATGAGTGTAGAGTGGCCCACCTGTTATCCTGAGGACCCTAAAACGGAAGATATGATAGTTTTATTCTGTTGAGTATTTCAGGACAAACTATGCATTTCCAGAGAAGCACCCAATTCCTGAGTAAGTACCTAAAATTTTTCCCCAGTGTCATAACATCCCTTGGAACTGATCACCACCTGTGGTGTAGTTCAGTCAGTTTTCAAGCTCTTTTCATGAGTAGCAGGCTGGGTTCCTGGGAGTCTGGGCCATGCAGGGTGCAGGGGTGGAACTGGGCTGCCTTGAAGCTGCTCTGCTGATGGTAGAACCAAGGGTGATCAGAAAGAGAGAAACACAAGGGCACAATCAAAATAGAATGCCAGGTACGTTACCATCAGGAAAGGACCAGGCTGAGGCAAAATCTCAGTAGATGCAAGGCAGCACAATGAAACCAAACTAGAACAAGAAGATTGGGATATAATGAAGGAGGTGAAGAAGGAGTGAGACCTTGAATGATTGAAGTCTGGATATAGGTATTTTTTTAAATGTTAATTTTGCTCTTTAAATGGAGAGTGAAAAAGTTGGCTTAAAGCTCAACATTCAGGAAACTAAGATCATGGCATCCAGTCCCATCACTTCATGGCAGATAGATGGGGAAACAGTGGAAACAGTGGCTGATTTTATTTTTCTGGGCTCCAAAATCACTGCAGATTGTGACTGCAGCCATGAAATTAAAAGACACTAACTCCTTGGAAGGAAAGTTATGACCAACCTAGACAGCATGTTAAAAAGCAGACATTACTTTGCCAACAAAGGTCCGTCTAGTCAAGGCTATGGTTTTTCCAGTGGTCATGTATGGATGTAAGAGTTGAACAGGGAAGAAAGCTGAGCACCAAAGAATTGATGCTTTTGAACTGTGGTGCTGGAGAAGACACTTTGGACTGCAAGGAGATCCAACCAGTCCATCCTAAAGGAGATCAGTCCTGGGTGTTCATTGGAAAGACTGATGTTGAAGCTGAAACTCCAATTCTTTGGCCATCTGATGCGAAGAGCTGACTCATTGAAAAAGACCCTGATGCTGGGAAAGATTGAGGGCAGGAGGAGAAGGGGACAACAGAAGATGAGATGGCTGGATGGCATTACCAACTCGATGGACTGGATTTGGATGGACTCCGGGAGTTGGTGATGGACAGGGAGGCCTGGCATGCTGCGGTTCATGGGGTCGCCAAGAGTTGGACACAACTGAGCGACTAAACTGAACTGAACTGATGTTCACATGTTCAAAGATAAATAGGTATAAATAAGTTTATATTTAGACCTCTTAGTCCTCCCTCACTTCTGTACACTCCAGTTCTAGAAGTCATTTCAGGGGTAGATTTATTATGAAGCTCCCTGGAGCAAGCTTGTTCTAAGACTTGTATCTAATTTTCTTAAAATGTCTTTTCTTAAAGTGGTCCCCCGACCAAAAAAGAGCTTGTGAGTTTCAGAAGGTACAAAATCTGGATCTTTACTACATAAACATTTATTTTAGTTTCTTGTATACTTCCAGTGTTTATTTTATAAGTATAAACACCCAAGAATGGATATGTTTATTTTCCTCCCTTTCTTAAGCTGGAGTTTTTTCCCCTGTACCTTTTGGATTTTTTTTTCCTCTAAGAGTATACTCTGGAATTAGTTCCATAACAGTCTAAAGAGAGCTTCCTCATTCTTTTTCCTTTTCTACTGTATAGTATTCTTGATTGTAAACATACATAGATTATTTAACCATTGTTCTGTTGATGGACAAGTGGGTTGTTTTCTATAAAGAATGCTTCAATGAATAACTTGTGCTAAGTGATTCTGTAGGTGGAACCAGATTATTTTTCAGAAGGTGTCACTACTCTGATTATAGTGGGGAGGCGGTCAGTGAAGATTGAGCTGGCTGGGATAGTATCTGAACCAGACCAACCACTAGGAAATGGATGACTGGCTGACTGCTCAGCTTGTTCCCTTTCTCCGTGGTTGGAAAACTCAGAGCACTTTTACCTCGTGACCATATTGTGCAAAGGGAGATAACAATGGGGCCTCCATCCCATTCTTGTGTTCTGTTGGGAACTCGGCAAAGAATCCTGAGGGAGACGTAGCTGTAGGACTGTACTTCTCTAGGCCAGGCAACAGGGAAATCCTAACGCTAGTCTGACATGGAAGCATATGTTTGTGGGCGCATGTATTTGAATCTTTAAAGTTCTTTTCTATCTACACTATATCAAGTTTTGATTTCCCTATGATATGTATTCCTTAAAAATACCTTATGCAGAATTAGCTTTGGGATTATGACTCAAATCTGTAACTGGGTGACTGGAGTGTGGGCCTATGGTAAGTAGCAGGTACAGAGCACAACCCGCACCAGCTGTGGAACAGTGGCAGGCACTCCAGTAAGGAAACAAACGAATGCAAATGAGATGCACTTGGCCATGGAACAAAGATAAAAATGACATTCACTTGTAAATGAGTTTTCTGTGTTTGATGTAAACAGAATGACATGTATTTTGTAGGAAGACCTCTATGACCTTAGGATAGTCATTGAATTCATTACTTGGGGTTGCACATGTTTCTGACATTTTATCATTATTGTGCATCTCACGATCTAACAGTCTCTAGGTTTTTAATTTATTTAGAAACATTTCCTTGGTTTTCTGTCCTAGGATATAATCCGAGAGTTCTGAGATGCTCATCATTGGAAGGCTGAGTGCCTGGGAAAAAAACTTAAATCTGGCATCTTGCACTTAGATAAGGGAATGGCTGAACTTACAAAGATGAATTTACAAGATCAAGAGGAAGAAGAGCATCTTCTCAGCTTTGACTCTCATCACTTGCCGTGGTCCTCAGCCTAGACATTTCCTCAAACATTAGACTTAGATGATTGCTCTGTGGCTTTGCTTTCTGAGCCTCATTCATCTTTCAGCCCTCATTTAAAATCTCTCCTGTTCTCTGTAGTTTTCTCTGACTGTCCCAGTCCAAGGTGGTCTTTTCCTCCTTGAATTTCCACAGCAGATAGTCTGTGGGACTTTTTGGTCACTTAGTTATTTTGTCATTTGCACATATTGCGCATGAAATATGTTATTTGCTTTTTATAATATCCCTGGTATACTACTTAGATATTCAGCAAGAACTCAAGAACTAATTGATTAAATACTCTTTGAATTTCTCAGTCTTCTGGACACTGTGTTGAAGCACTGAGGGCCTGCTACATGCCAGGCTTTGTACTGGCTGGGGACGCGAGATGGTTCAGATGGTCTCCAGCTGCTTGTGGTCTAGTGGAGGGAGCGAACATGGGAACAGATATCGACAGCACAACGTGCTGGGTATAATGATGGAGATAAGCACAGAAGAAGGATACCTCTTTGGTCAGATAAAGAAGAGGGGAAGGGTGGGGAAGGAGTTAAAATAGGAAAAAGCTTCTCAGAAGAGGTGACACCTGAACTGTCTTAAAAGATGGGTAGAAGTCGTACAGGGCAAGTGTCAAGAGATGGAAGGACATTTCCAACAGACAGAATAGCTTGAGGGAAGAGACTGAGTGGAGAAGCAGCAGAGATATATGAGAGAAATTCGAGGCAGTTCTGTGCTGCTGGTGGGCAGAGTGGCAAGCAGACAGTCCACTGAAAGGTGAGGATCCATCTCTGAGGAAGTGTGGTACAGTGGCTAAGACGATGTTTCTGGGCTTTGGAGTTAGGCAGAGCTATGTTTATAATCCTAGCTCTGCATCTTCCCAGTTGTGCAAACTTGGTCAAACGATGTAACTTCTATATGCCTCCGCATATGAGTCAGTGAAGGACCAACTCTTTAGAAAAGACCCTGATGATGGGAAAGATTGAAGGCAGAAGGAGAAGGGGACGACAGAGGGCAAGATGGTTGGATGGCATCACCGACTCAATGGACATGAGTTTGAGTAAACTCCGGGAGTTGGTGAAGGACAGGGAAACTTGGTGTGCTGCTGTCCATAGGGTTGCAAAGAGTAGGACAAAACTGAGCAACTGACCACCACCACCACCACCAACATTTATGATACTGGCTCTGCATCTTCCCAGTTGTGGGAACTTGGTCAAATGATGTTACTTCTATATGGCTCGGCATACTCATCTGTAAAATGGGAACAACGATATTGCATTTAAGGCATTCTTGTGAATGTTAATTGAAGTAATGTTTGCAAAGTGCTTAGCACAGGTAAATATTCGACGAATGTTGGCTAATTGTTTTTGAGAGATGCAACAGTTGTGCAGGGGCCATAAAGGGAGGGTCTCTGGAAGATGTAAGCCATGTGGACAGACAGTTTTCACTGTAAGACATTTGTGTTGGAGGCAGGGAGACCAGTTAGGAGGCAGTTGTATTCAGCATTTCAGGTGACATATGATGTGGTACTTTGGTAATAGGGGTGGAGAGGAGAGGATCGAGTTGAATAGCTAGGAGGTACCATTGGGAGGATTTTGTGAGAAAAAGTGAGAGTCAAGTGTACTCCTGGTAGAGTTACACAGTGTTTAGTAGTATCACACTGTCAGTGGGCTTTTGGCAAATGCAGTTTAGGTCAAGATGATCTCAGAGGTACTCTGTTTTGTTGAGAAATAAAGCCTGATGCATTTGAATATCAAAATTAAATAAAGAACACAGCTGTGATCCAAGAAAGATATTAGTTTTCCTCAATAACAAAAGGTAATAGCAATATATAAATAGCTCATTGAAATTTATGAGAAAGCTTCATGGTTCCAATAACTAAATGGCAAATATTAACCAAGTTTCTGGTAAACAGAAATGTACAAACATATTCTTTTTCATAGAAATCAAAGACATGCACATGAAAAGATCCTTAAATTTAAGAAAACAATAGTAATCTTCTGAAATTGATGCAAATACATTTTGCTGTCGCTAAAGTCATCTGTCCAGCAACGTGGATAATTTGCCAGGGCTATATATTTGGGCTCAGAACTCACATTTCTGAGGATTAATTCTAGAGAAACATTGTAACAAAAGCATAAAGCTATATGCACATGGTTTTTCACTGCAGCAATAAATCCTATAGAAAAAAGCAATGAAGTATTCAAAATTAAGACATGATTATTTAGATGAGACCTGGCAGGTTCAGGGTGATATGGCCATAAACAAGGTATAGTTTTATTTAGGGGAATATCAGTATTATGGCACATTATGAAATAATGTTAAAAATAATTATTAAGATAACACAGTGGAAAACTCTCTGTGAAAATATTAACTGGAAAAAGCAGAATACAATTATGATTGCAGTTATTCTAGAATATATATCTTTTTAGATTAAAGACTGGAAGTAATATGTAAAATGTGAAAGTAGTTGTGCTAGGCTTACGCATATTCTCACATGCACCATGCTGCCTTTCCTAATTTTACTTTAAGTCTAGTTCTATAATGTTATTAATATTTAGTAATTGTTAACATGTTGGTATTTTTCATTGCTGAAGTATTTTAAAGTCCATTAGAGTTATCATAACATATTACCCCTTCATAGTTAAGTGGGCACCAAGAATATTTTCCTCCATAGTTGTGCTATCATATCAAGCAAAGTTAACTATTCCTTAATAACTAGTACTTAGACACATTCATTTTCCCAATTTACATTTTCTTTTTTAGAAATAAATAACTTGATCAGTCTGCTCCATCCCGTAGAATTGTTCACTGTGGGCAGAGAGTGGCTGGGTCCCAGGCCCCTGGTACATGGCAGTGAGTGTCTGCAGGCTGGCGGGCTTGGGGTGAGGAGCGTCAGCCCCCAGGGCCTCTCTGTGTGGAGCTCTGGGAGGAGGAGGCCAGCTGGCTCAGAGATGGTCGACTCCATCTGCAAGTAGAGCTGCCTCTTTTTTTCCTGCCCTCTGCTCCTGGGAGCCGGGGGCACAGGCTCTGAGACCCTTGCAGCCAGCTGGCAATGAGGAGTGGGAAACCAGCCAGCAGGTCTGTGCTCAGGGTGAGGAACTTTGGAACGTTGTCTTTGTCAAGCCAGTTGTGGAAGATCCCAAAGTTTCACACAACCCTCCCTATTTTGCTTGCTGTTGCCGGCCTCTAAACAGCTGGCTGAGCTGCTGATTTACCTTCTTTATGGTTTGTGTAAAGAACTGTCTCTTCCTTTGATTATCTGGATCTTCTGAATTAAATCAGGCCTTAAAAAAATGAGGAGGAGGGATATGACTACCTATTATGACTACTGTACATGAATGTGCATTAACTTAAAAAACACAAAACAACCAAAAAACATTTTACTATGGAAGTTTTCTAAATATTCCCAAAGTTGAGAGAATAGTAAATTGAGCACCCCCCACCAATGTTTTACCAGCCTTGTTTCATTAGCTTTTGCTTTTAATATTTAAAATTCCAAGCATTGTATTAGTCCACCTGTTAATACTCTGTCGTCGTTGGTTAGTCGCTCAGTCGTGTCCAACACTTTTTTGACCTCATGGACTATAGCCTGCTAGGCTCCTCTCTCTATGGGATTTTCCAGGCAAGAACACTGGAGTGGGTTGCCATTTCCTTCTCCAGGGGATCTTCCCAACCCAGGAATTGAATGCGTGTCTCCTGGTTCTCCTTCACTGGCAGGTGGATTCTTTACCACTCAGTTCAGTTCAGTTTAGTCGCTCAGTCGTGTCTGACTCTTTGCGACCCCATAAATTGCAGCACGCCAGGCCTCCCTGTCCATCACTAACTCCCTGAGTCCACCCAAACCCATGTCCATAGAGTCGGTGATGCCATCCAGCCATCTCATCCTCTGTCATCCCCTTCTCCTCCTGCCCTCAATCTTTCCCAGCATCAGGGTCTTTTCCAATGAGCCAGCTCTTCACATCAGGTGGCCAAAGTATTGGAGTTTCAGCTTCAACATCAGTCCTTCCAATGAACACCCAGGACTGATCTCCTTTAGGATGGACTAGTTGGATCTCCTTGCAGTCTAAGGGACTCTCAAGAGTCTTCTCCAACACGGCAGTTCAAAAGCATCAATTCTTTGGCGCTCAGCTTTCTTCACCGTCCAACTCTCACATCCATACGTGACCACTGGAAAAACCATAGCCTTGACTAGACGGACCTTTGTTGGCAAAGTAATGTCTTTGCTTTTTAATATGCTATCTAGATTGGTCATAACTTTCCTTCCAAGGAGTAAGCGTCTTTTAATTTCATGGCTGCAGTCACCATCTGCAGTGATTTTGGATCAGATCATGAACTCCTTATTGCCAAATTCAGACTGAAATTGAAGCAAGTGGAGAAAACCACTAGACCATTCAGGTATGACCTAAATCAAATCCCTTATAACTATACAGTAGAAGTGAGAAATAGAGTTAAAGGACTGGATCTGATAGACAGAATACCTGATGAACTATGGATGGAAGTTCTTGACATTGTACAGGAGACAGAAATCAAGACCATCCCCAAGAAAAAGAAATGCACAAAAGCAAAATGGCTGTCTGAAGAGGCCGTACAAATAGCTGTGAAAAGATGGGAAGCGAAAAGCAAAAGAGAAAGGGAAAATATACCCATTTGAATGCAGAGTTCCAAAGAATAGCAAGGAGCGATAAGAAAGCCTTCCTCAGAGATCAATGCAAAGCAGTAGAGGAAAACAATAGAATGGGAAAGACTAGAGATCTGTTCAAGAAGATTAGAGATACCAAGGGAACATTTCATGCAAAGATGGGCTCAATAAAGGACAGAAATGGTATGGACCTAACAGAAGCAGACGATATTAAGAAGAGGTGGCAATAGTACACAGAAGAACTGTACAAAAAAATCTTCACGACCCAGATTATCACGATGGTGTGATCACTCACCTAGAGCCAGACATCCTGGAATGTGAAGTCAAGTGGGCCTTAGAAAGCATCACTACGAGCAAAGCTAGTGGAGGTGATGGAATTCCAGTTGAGCTGTTTCAAATCCTGAAAGATGATGCTGTGAAAGTGCTGCACTCGATATGCCAGCAAATCTGGAAAACTCAGCAGTGGCCACAGGACTGGAAAAGGTCAGTTTTCATTCCAATCCCAAAGAAAGGCAATGCTCAAAAATGCTCAAACTACCGCACAATTGCACTCATCTCACACGCTAGTATAGTAATACTCAAAATTCTCCAAGCCAGGCTTCAGCAATACATGAACCGTGAACTTCCAGATGTTCAAGCTGGTTTTAGAAAAGGCAGAGGAACCAGAGATCAAATTGCCAACATCCGCTGGATCATCGAAAAGTCAAGAGAGTACCAGAAAAACATCTATTTCTGCTTCATTGACTATGCCAAAGCCTTTGACTATGTGGATCACAATAAACTGTGGAAAATTCTGAAAGAGATGGGAATACCAGACCACCTGACCTGCCTCTTGAGAAACCTGTATGCAGGTCAGGAAGCAACAGTTAGAACTGGACATGGAACAACGACTGGTTCCAAATAGGAAAAGGAGTACGTCAAGGCTGTATATTGTCACCCTGCTTATTTAACTTCTATGCAGAGTACATCATGAGAAACACTGGGCTGGATGAAGCACAAGCTGGAATCAAGATTGCCGGGAGAAATATCAATAACTTCAGATATGCAGATGATACCACCCTTATGGCAGAAAGTGTTCCTTCATTGGGGGTGCATAATTGTGGTTTTCTAGTTCTACCATTACTTCTGCATTTGGTATTTCTTCTGTTACCTTTTCGACCTCTTGCTTCTGTAGCATTAGCCAATTCACTCACACTTCCCCTAGGAGCTATGGCTAAATTCTTGGCACAGCTGTAAGCTGGCTGTTGTAATCCTGATGCTGCTTTGAGAAATAGCCTGGACCCAAAGGGAGATTTCCTCCTTTCTTCCTTTTTCCTGGAAAGCTGTAAACTTTTGAAGTAATGACAATTATAAACAGTGTCAGCTTTATGCCTTGGCATAGTTTTTATGTTTGTGTGGTGTGATTTGAGAAGAGCTGAAAGGTTGACTTGATGAAAATGTTCTCCCCTTCTCTGGCCTTAGTGTCTGATACCTCCAGCAAGGGTAGCCTCACGTAAGGTTAAGGTATGGTGTTACCTGAGAGCAAGGATGGGACCAGCATGGGATCAACCTATTAGCAGGAATGTTTTATTTTTTTGTTAGTTGCATACCACCTGTTGTCTCTGTAGTTGGCTCTGGAACTGGGATCTCTTAACCTGAATGAGGGAAGGAGGTTTCCATTGGCACAGATCCTGTGCATACCTGGGACTTGATTCAGGTTTTTCTATGGGGGTCTCCAAGAATGAAGACTATTGAAAGGGTAGAAGTCAGGGGAGGAAAAATGTTGAAAGGTGTGAGAAAACAGGACACTGCTTTGTAATTTTGTTAGGATGACTCTGCTTAAGCCCTCAAAATAGCCTAGGAAAATAAAAGCAAGAAGCTGTTTCCTATTTTCTTTTTAAAATTCTATATGGTTTTTTACTGTGCTGGATCTTTGTTGCTGTACGGGCTTTTCTGTAGTTGTAGCAAGTAGGGGCTGTTCTCTAGTTGCGGTGCACAGGCTTCTCGTTTCTGTGGCTTTTCTTGTGGAGCACAGGCTCTAGGGTATGGGGGCTTCGGCAGTTGTGGCATGTGCATTCAATTGTTGTGGTTCCTGGTCTCTAGAGCACAGACTTGGTAGTTGTGGCACGTGGGCTTACTTGCTCTGTGTGTGGTATCTTCCTGGACCAGGGATCAAACCCATGTCTGCCACACTGATAGGCAGATTCCTTACCACTGAGCCACCAGGGAAGCCCTGTTTCCTATTTTCTTGACTACCATGTAGTCCAGAAAGCATAAAACAGGGATGCTAAGACCTAGGGAAGTTTTTCTAACAGATCAGCAGTAAAAGAGAATAGGAAGTTTGTGAGTGGAATTAGGCAAGGTGGAGGGCTTGAGAGAATATGTGAGAAATAGGAGGAATCACTTTTTTAAAGGTGAAAAATGGCAGATTGATCCCTTTTGCCATAGAAGAAAGTTCAGTTTTCTGTTTTAGAGAAATGGACCATTTTCCCCTTTCCACCTACTCAACAACCAGTTCTCATAAGGAAGTTTCAGTATTTTTATCTTTATGATAATTTCGGAAACAGTAGCCCATTTATTCCTAATAATGTTACTGAAAAATACCAGTAATTATATAATGACTGCGGAAATCACATTTTTAAGTAAATGAAGAGGGAAATGATTTTTTCTTGTTATATGTCCCCAATTTATATGTAATTACCAGCTATAAAAGAACCTTCCTGGTATGCCTAATAACCACCTTTTGTCCTTGCATGAAAAGTCGAGGTTTTTTTTATTCCTGGATTTGTTCTGCTCAGCTTACTCCTGGCTGGTTGGGGAGACTAGAGGCAGCTGTTTTGTGACATGTGGTCGCCCAGGCCTTCCTTAGACGGGGAGCACAGTGCTCTGGAAACCAGCTGCCTGTGTTCTCTGCCCTTCAGACCTAGAGCAGGCAAACAGAATTTGGGCAAACCAGTGGAAATCTGTACATGGGGAAGTGGCTCTTGATCAAAAAACACGGTGTTTTTATACAAATAAAAACTGGAAAAAAAAAAAACCTGTGCAAAAGCAAACCAAACTAACAACCAAAAAATAAAACAAACGGTATCTTTAAGCCAACAACTAATTACCTGCAACTCCTCTGACTGGCAGGTAATAATACATCCTGTATGAACATGTACATTTTTTTCCATTAACTTTGGCTTTGTCCTATGAAAGCAAGGTAGAAGACACAAAATAAAGCAGTTTTTTTTTTTCTGTTTAGTGATGGCATCAGGTGGTTTTATGTCTGCTGTCTATACATCGCAAGAGCAATAATAGAATAATAATTTTCCATCTAATTAAAAGTAAACTTACAGCTTTTTATCCTTTCACAGATTTATTATCTATAGCTAGATAGCTAACATACTTTATTTTTTATTGAGTGTGTTCAGATATCATATAGTATCTATTGAAAATGCTTTTTAGTATTTTTTAACTTTTCATGTGAAATAATATTGATATGTGGGGTATTATATAGATTAAAATATCTTTGCATATATATTATTTATAAGAACAAAAACATGTGTCCCTATATTATAAAGTCCAGCATTCATTCATTTGTGGATTCTTTTGTTCACTCTTTGATTCACTTGTTCCTGAAATATTTACTGAATGCCTGCTTAATGCCAGATGCTATGCAGTCACAAAGGCGACAAATACATAGATGGTCAAAAGATTAAGTGGAGAAAGTATTGTGGAGTGAGGCAAGAGTGGAATCAGAAAGGCTATGTGGGAGGTTGTTAAGGGGTACACAGTTTGGGAAAGGATTCAGGCAGGTAAACAAGAATTTCAGAAATGCAAAGTCCCATGGGAATCCAAGAGAAGGAATGATTAACCAGTTTTTAACTCACTGTTGATGATGATTTGCTTTCAGAGTGAGATGAGGGAAGCTTTCACTTGTTCCACGTGTATCAGATGGCAGGATGGATCCCAGAGGCCCAGCAGGGTTGTGGAGATAGTGCTTGGGAGTTAGAGCAGCACATACTTACTGGGTTCAGAAACTAGCACAACACTGTAAAGCAACTATACCTTAATGATTTTTTTTAAACAGTATGTAATGGTAGAGAAAATGAAGAGATATTAGGGAGTCCAGGGTGGGTTCAAATGTCTGGATTGTTGTTGTTAGTTACTAAGTCGTGTCCAACTCTTTTGTGACCAAGTGGACTGCAGCCCTCCAGGCTCCTCTGTCCATGGGATTTCTCAGAGAAGAATACTGCAGTGGGTTGCCATTTTCCTCTTCAGGGGATCTTCCCAACCCAGGGATCGAACCTGGGGTCTCCTGCATTGGCAGGTGGATTCCTTTTTTTTTTGTAAATTAATTTATTTATTTTAATTGGAGGCTAATTACTTTACAATATTGTAGTGGTTTTTGCCATACATTCACATGAATCAGCCACGGGTGTACATGTGTTCCCCATCCTGAACCCCCCTCCCACCTCCCTCCCCATCCCATCCCTCAGGGTCATCCCAGTGCACCAGCCCTGAGCACCCTATCTCATGCATCAAACCTGGACTGGCGATCTGTTTCACATATGATAATATACATATTTCAATGCTGTTCTCTCAAATCATCCTACCCTGGCCTTCTCCCACAGAGTCCAAAAGTCTGTTCTTTACATCTGTGTCTCTTTTGCTGTCTCACATGTAGGTCATTGTTGCCATCTTTCTAAATTCCATATATATGCGTTAATATACTGTATTGGTGTTTTTCTTTCTGACTTGCTTCACTCTGTATAATAGGCTCTAGTTTCATCTACCTCATTAGAACTCATTCAAATGCATTCTTTTTAATAGCTGAGTAACATTCCATTGTGTATATGTACCACAACTTTCTTATCCATTCATCTGGCGATGGACATCTAGGTTGCTTCCATGTTCTAGCTATTGTAAACAGTGCTGCAATGAACATTGGGGTACACGCATCTCTTTCAATTCTGGTTTCCTCAGTGTGTATGCCCAGCAGTGGGATTGCTGGGTTGTATGGCAGTTCTATTTCCAGTTTTTTAAGGAATCGCCACACTGTTCTCCATAGTGGCTGTACTAGTTTGCATTCCTACCAACAGTGTAAGAGGGTTCCCTTTGCTCCACACCCTCTCCATCATTTATTGTTTGTAGAGTTTTTGATAGCAGCCATTCTGACTGGTGTGAGATGGTACCTCATTGTGGTTTTGATTTGCATTTCTCTGATAATGAGTGATGTTGAGCATCTTTTCATGTGTTTGTTAGCCATCTGTATGTCTTCTTTGGAGAAATGTCTGTTTAGTTCTTTGGCCCATTTTTTGATTGGGTCATTTATTTTTCTGGAATTGAGCTACTTGAGCTACTTGTATATTTTTGAGATTAATTCTTTGTCAGTTGCTTCGTTTGCTATTATTTTCTCCCATTCTGTAGGCTGTCTTTTCACCTTGTTTGTAGTTTCCTTCCTTGTGAAAAGCTTTTAAGTTTAATTATGTCCCATTTGTTTACTTTTGCTTTTATTTCCATTACTCTGGGAGGTGGGTCATAGAGGATCCTGCTGTGATTTATGTCAGAGAGTGTTTTGCCTACATTTTCCTCTAGGAGTTTTATGGTTTCTGGTCTTACATTTAGATCTTTAATCCATTTTGAGTTTATTTTTGTATATGGTGTTAGAAAGTGTTCTAGTTTAATTCTTTTACAAGTGGTTGACCAGTTTTCCCAGCGCCACTTGTTAAAGAGATTGTCTTTTCTCCATTGTATATTCTTGCCTCCTTTGTCGAAGATAAGGTGTCCATATGTGCGTGAATTTATCTCTGGGCTTTCTATTTTGTTCCATTGATCTATATTTCTGTCTTTGTGCCAGTACCATACTGTTTTGATGACTGTAGGTTTGTAGTATAGCCTGAAGTCAAGCAGGTTGATTCTTCCAGTTCCATTCTTCTTTCTCAAGATTGCTTTGGCTATTCGAGGTTTTTTTGTATTTCCATACAAATTGTGAAATTATTTGTTCTAGTTCTCTGAAAAATAGGCAGGTGGATTCTTTACCACTGAGCCACCAAGGAAGCCCTCAGATGTCTGGCTTAGTAAGTTATATATAAAAAAAAGTTAGTTATAAAGCAATGTCAGTTGCTTATGACATCAGAAAAAAAGGAAAATACATGAGATATGGATATTTTCATATCCTTAAAAACTTTATAATGTAATTTCGTATGATTATCAAATATCTTTAAAGCTATTTATTAAATACTATGAATATCTTCTAAAATATTCCTTGATTTATTTTACTGATTCAGTTATTGATGTAGAAAACTTTTTTCTTACTGTTTACTGTTTGTATTCCATATAAAACAGTCTAAAATATCTTTTAAAATATTTTCTAAAAATTCATTCTTTTAAGTCAGAAATGAAGTACATATTCATTGCAGAAAAACCAGAAAATTCAAACTAGCAAAAAGAAAAAATTAAAAAAATGCCCATAGTGTCACTTTACCTGGTGAAAAACAATGTTAATGCTTTGGTCTATTACTTTCCTGACTCTTCTCTGTTCACGTATATGAATAAATGTGGTTTTTTACATAAAAATAGACATTATGTGATTTTGTAATCTACTTTGTAAAAACTTGACAATAGAGTTGAACCCTCTGTTTCTGAGGATTTCACATCCATGGATTTAAACAACCTAAGATTAAAAGTATTTAAAATAAAATTCTATAAAGTTTCAAAAAGCAAAATCTGAATTTTCTGCATACTGTCAGTTATTTACATTGTATTAGGTATTATAAGTAATCTAGAGGTTAACGTATATGGGGGGGATGTTCGCAATTGATATACAAATATTTTATCATTTTCTATAAGGGATTTGGAACCAATCCCTCATAGACACCAAGGAGCAATTGTATATTGCTGATATTTTTGAGTCCTGGCAGTTCTTTTAGCAGAAGCTATGAACTTTCTTTGCTAAGTAAAGGTAGATGGGTATTGGAATTGTGATACTCAGGCATCTTAAATTGACCTGTGACCAAAATCCATTCCCTGAGGACTTATCTTTAGTGGTGTTTAATCTTACCAATTTCAAATGCTTCTGGCAAGAATGAATAAGGTCTTAGTGGTCCTATAGGATTCTCTGTGTTTCATTTCTTTTCTCTCTCCTTTACTAAAGTCCTGATTTTCTCCCCTCAAAGGTGCTCCTCCTCTTGCGTTTTTCCTTAGTAAATGACATTTCTTTCAGTTACTCAAGTCTATATTTGGGGGTCATCCTTAATGCCTTCCTTTCTCTCAAGCCCCAGGTCCAATCTGTAAACAAATTATGCCAGCTTTCTCATTACTTTTCTATGCTATTAAAAGTAGTTTATTAATTTGGGCTTCGCTCTGAAAATTTCTAGGAAGTTGTAGCAGTTTTACTGCTCTACACAATGGAGCAGTAGATCTGCTCCACCATATATCTCATCTCATCAGATCACACTTCACAGTTTTGTTTGGAAGAGGATGATGGGAAAGACCAAAAGGGGCAGACTGAAAGATAAAGCCACCAAATAGCTTTACAGAGATGTCAGTTGAGCGCACACATAGGAGCATCAGGCAATGGAAGTGACACTCCAAATGACGTGTCTTTTTCCCCCTCTCTGCACTGAAAATGCTTGTATTAATTGACAGCAGATAAAAGGTGAAAGAATACAATTCATAGTAACTCATGTTAAAGCTTACAGGTAAAAGACTGAATTCTTGTGTGAAATAAATGGCTTCCCACTTAATAAACTGGAGTTGTTCCAAGGACGTCTTTTCATTTATGGAGCAGGTGCAGATGAAGTTTTGAGAAACTTGTGCAGTTTTTTTTTTAATAAAACATTTAATTAACAAGCTTGAAAACAGTGGAGCACTTGAAGTGGGAATAAAACAATTGTTGTATATCAAACAGTGCAAATCCAATTTGTGAATACAACTGTGTTGAAAAGGTTTAAAATATTAATAAATTGATGTAGGCTTTAAAAATGAAGTTTTAATTTTCTTTCAAGGTTTTCCCTTGAGGCAAGTTTTAAACCAGAAAAGATGTTCAAATGAATGCAAAAAAAGTATATTCTCTTTGAAGGTCCAAAAGCTAATTTAAAGGAAACGAGATGAAAAGGAGTTAGAATATAATCAAATGCAAACATATCTCTAAATGTGGATTTATTTTGTTAAGGTTGTTTGGAATTACATTTGCTTTCATGAGTCTTTAATAACTTGTTCTTTGAGTTTAAACCCAACAGATTTGAAAAAAATAATACAATATTAAAGATACATGTTATTTCCCAGGGGACTAAACCATAAGGAGATCTGTGAAAGTTATGTAATAAAAAGAACCTTGAGAAATATACCATTTTGAGATAAGAAAATTTCAGTTAAAGGCTTAAAAGTCGTTTACAGTAAATTTCCTATAAAGTAATTATTTCTGATTCCTGCCTTTTATGTCAAGAGCATGAGTTGTTGTTCATACTAGATTTTGCTCTGGTTCATGGTATTTGCTGGACTCTCAGGTATGTCTTTTTAGTGACTCTCGTTAGGTTTCCTGCCGTGCAGAGCAAGCCGGATAAACTCCTGTGATGAACTCATGGCAGGATAAACTCCTGCGAGGCCTTGTGGTGGGGTGTGCAGAATTTATAGGCTACCAGTGCATCTTTCCTTTAAAGCATCTCCTGTTGGAAAAACACAGCAGGTAAAAATCACTAAACAGCTTCTGGGGAAGTCTGCCTGCACTGTGGGGACCTAATGAGATTAAAGGGAAATTTGATTCCTTTCTCCCTCCTGACAAAGGCTCATTCCCCAGAAGTGATCCTGAAGTTATCAGAAGAAAATTAAAGATATGTAGTATAATGTTTCCCAAGGCACTCAATAGAAAAAGGCAGAATCCTGGTTATGCACTAGTCTACAGAATCCTGGTTATTCAGTAGTCCACAAACATTTTGAATAACTCTTCCTACTCTTCATATTACCAAATAGGTTAAAAATAGCGGTTGAATAAAAGATGATGCTCTGATGTGCCTTTTATGAAAACTGAGGATCTTGATTCCAAATGCCTAATTTTCCATGTCTTGAAATTATAATACTGAACTCTGAATATATTGATTTGTTTTTGTTTAGAAAAAGAAGGGCTTCCCTGGTGGCTCAAATGGTAAAGAATCTGCCTGCAGCGCAGGAGATCTAGGTTCGATCTCTGGTTTGGGAAGATCCCCTGAAGTAGGAAATGACAACCTATTCCAGTATTCCTGCCTAGAGAATTCCACGGACAGAAGAGAATTCCCTGGACAGAGGAACCTGGCGGGTTACAGTCCATAGGGTCACTGCTGCTGCTGCTGCTGCTGCTGCTAAGTCGTTGCAGTCGTGTCCAACTCTGTGCAACCCCATAGACATCAGCCTACCAGGCTCCCTCGTCCCTGGGATTCTCCAGGCAGGAACACTGGAGTGGGTTGCCATTTCCTTCTCCAATGCATGAAAGTGAAAAATGAAAGTGAATTCACTCAGTCGTGTCCGACTCTGAGCGACCCCATGGACTGTAGCCTACCAGGCTCCTCTGTCCATGGGATTTTCCAGGCAAGAGTACTGGAGTGGGGTGCCATCGCCTTCTCCGCCATAGGGTCACAGAGAGTTGTATATGACTGAAGCAACTTAACACACACGCAACACATCTTAATTCTTCTCACTAACCTTTTATTGAGTGGAAACTTTAGCTGAAGCCACAGAGATTAAGGATAGTTTCTACTTAACTGAAAAAAAAATTGATATGTCATCACCAGGTAACGCAATATGAATACTATCATGTTCACAAGTTTCATGGGTCATTGTTAAGTCTTTGCTAGGATATTATTCTCAGTGTGGAAGAAGCACAGAGAATTTTAGAAATTTTGCAACTCTTAGCCAGAAATTAAGAGAGAGGCTTTATAAAGTAGTCTCTTTATGGACCCTCCATCAATAGGATTTAATTTACTAATGTTTAATGATGTGATGGAGGTCTACACGAGACATCTGGCAGAAATTTCATCCCCAGGGTTGATTTGGCTAAACCTCCCCAGGCCATAAAGGATGACAATAATTGAAGATAGAGGGGAACAGCACTTTGGTCAATCACATATATATGTAAATACTGGAAAATAATTTTAATAGAGATAATAGAATATTGTAGTAAACATATATAACCTTGACAAGTGACTTAACCTAAGTCCCAGTTTTGTTACCCACAAAATGAGAAAGTTGATTCTAATACCTATCTCATAAGGTTTTTGTGGGGAATGAAATGAGTTGTTAAATATTTGTGATGAAATAGATAAATGAAGCTTATCATTAAATATTAAAATATTTACAAAATTAATCATCATGTGTCTTAAACGCAGTAGGCAGAAAGAGTCCCCCCCACCTTTGTGGTTGAGTTAAAATAAATAACTGTGATACCCTTAGGAACCTCTGGAATAGGTTGAAATATATACTCAAGCTTTAAATGGCTCCAGATAACTGTGCTTTATTTTTTTGGTCTCCCTCTAGTTGTAGATGTCATTTTTGGTTGCTGTCAGTACTCTCTTACTGCTTCTGCTGTGCTGCTGTATGTCATATATCATTCATTCACTCTATAGACTAGTCCTATCCAGTAGCCAAATATGTAATTTAAAATTTTCTAATAGTCACATTAAAGAAAGTAAAAAGAAACAGGTGAAATTATCTCTAGTGATTTATCTTATTTAACCCAATATAAAAAATATGATCATTTCAACCTGTAATCAATATACAAATATTATGATGTTTTTTTATATTAGTTTTTTTATACCAGATCTTTGAAATCTGGTGTATATTTTACTCTTACCAGTTTAGTTCAGTCACTCAGTCATGTCCGACTCTTTTTGACTCCATGGACTGCAGCACACCAGGCTTCCCTGTCCATCACCAACTCCTGGAACTTGCTCAAACTCGTGTCCATCGAGTTGGTGATGTTATCCAACCATCATAGCACATCTCAATTCCAATGCTAAATTTTTATTAGATACTTGTTCTTTACTTAGATTTCATAAAATTTATAGTAATCCGAACAAACATATTTAAAAGTTTCCCAAAGGACAAATTATGTTTTTAAATAAAAATTAATATAAAAAAGTGAAAATTCAGTTCTTCAGTCTCATTAGCTACATTTCAGGGACTCAGTAACCATATGTGGTTTTACTGTCAGATTGGTCAACATGGCTTAAGATGCTTACGGAGCCCCTGTGGCATTTAAAGGCTAGAGACAGGCTATACGACATGGTGCTCTTGCCTGCCTCAAGAGTGGGGGAGTTGAGAGGAGTACAAATTACAGTAATGGTCTGAGAGTACCTTCTTTGTCTCTTCCTATACAGTAGTGTGACTTTATGGCTGAAAGTACTTTTTGGATTCTTTTTGACTTAGTATCCATGACCAAGATGACTGAGGTTCCTGACAGTCTGACTTCTTAATAGTGAGGTATTATTTTATGTCACATATACAGGGCTGTGCATGATTGTTATAATTAATACTTTTCATGTTCAAATAGAGCACTATTTAAGCTGTGAATTTAAACCAGTAGTCCAATATTTCCCAATGTGCAATCAGATTTTCTAATGTCAAAATGTATACATTTGTCCATTATTCAAGCTCCCTATCCATATTGTTGTTAGCTTCAGATTTCTGTGTCATTTCATCTCTTCAAATAACTAGCTTTTTCTTGTTATTTTCTGCTATTGAACCCAATGTTGCACAGAAAAGTTGATTTGTTAATTAGTTTAATCGCCTCTTCTCATAATGGCAGGGTAAGATTGGCGGAGGAAGCTTGTTATCAGTCCATGCTACTGGTAAGCAGTAATTATAGATAATGATGCTTTTGTCTTGTTGAATTCTGAAGCTTGTCTTGGACTCCTCCTCACTGAATTAGCAAATGGGCTGTCATGTTGAATTCTCCTCGGATTTCTTCCTCTAACTCATCCCCGACCCTCCCCCCAATGAAATAAAATTGCAGCTTGTTAGGTGGAAGCTCATTTGAAGTCTCAATTTTCTTGAGTATTCAGCTCTCATAGGGAAGTGCCAGGTGCTCACTCATGGCCATCGCACTTGCCTTTGGCTCAAGGTTCTGACTCAACTGGCATTCTACAAGTCTTTGATTTTTGCTTTTGCTTGAAGAGGCGGCGGTTGTCTTGACAGCGGAGCTGAAGCTCTGTCCTTGTACTTCGATGCACATTGTGGCACAATCTAATAATCAAAGTCATTTGTCAAGAAACAGAGTGTTCACACTCTTCTATGAAGGGGTTGAAATAAACAGCAGATTTTATGTGGATGGTGGATGTGAACCAGAAATGGCAGCCACCATCACTTTTGAAATGTGTCTGGAATGTGGAGCCCAGAATAGGTTTTAACGAAGACCATATCTTTATTTTAGTGCTTCTCAACCAGGGACAGTTTTGACTCCCAGAGGATATTTGGCAAAGCTTGGTGATACCCGAGACTTTCATGACTGGAGAGGAAAGCTGCTACAAGCATTTAGTAGGGAAAGGTAAGGGGTGTTGCTAAACATTCTGCAATGTGTGGGGCAATCCTTCACAATGAAGAATTATCTGGCCCCAAATGTCGATAGTGCCATAGCTGAGAAACCGTACTCCATATGATTATGAAGGGACTACTGTGGAATATTTAATCCTTTCCTTCCTTAACAGTCAATTATGCATATGGTTTGGAAAATAGTTGATTCAGTGGGAAAACTGGAATTGCAGAGAATGGATTTTTTCCTGCCCTGCTATGGGAACTCTTCACAGATAAGAAATAAGGAATAAAAATGGAAAAAAAAAAAAACCCTCTTCTGTAGACTAGGAACTCGTTTATTTGTCTAGTGTTGTAGAAGTGTAATGGAAGCAACATGCTAACCTCTGAGATGCTTCAGAATCACCAAAAAATTCCTTAATAGATCTACATTCTTCCATCAGCAGGGAGGAATCACATGGTCCATGAGTGTTGTAACTAAATATATTTTGACCAAAGACTGCTTGCATCTTTTACTTCTTGAGATTAGAGTCTATTTGGGGAAAATGCTAATATTTTGTGTGATTCCAAACTCAGTCTAATTCTGAACAACTTGGAGAGATTCAGATACGAATTTATTTCATGATAATAATGATGAGTCTGTCTGTATAATAGACCCAATTTCTAGAGGTCCTTTGGGCGGAGGTGGAGCTGGAGATAAGTGCTAGGATCTCTTTGGACTGACAGTCACTATCCAATATATCCTGCTGAGGAGTGCCATAAACATCAACTAATTCTTGGTACTTTCCAGGCATGAGAAAATGGATGACATATTTAAAAATATTTATATATCTTCATAGATCAACTTAAGAGAACAATGGTAACTCCATAAAGAAGACATTTCTAATAGTTTGAACTCTCTTTCTCTTTTCTAATTGGAGGATAATTGCTTTACAAGCTCTTCAGAGATGGTGAATATGGTTTCTCTCACTGGAAATTTCCTGGCAGTGGCTATATGATCACATATAAATTTTATTATTGCACTGAGTTGAAAATTGTGTTAAGTGGGGGAAGGAGAGGGCGGGATGAATTGAGAGAGTAGCACTGAAACATATACATTACCATACGTAAAATAGATAGCTAGTGGGAAATTGCTGTATAACACAGGGTGCTCAGTCTGGTGCTCTATAACAACCTAGAGGGATGGAATGAAGTAGAGGGTGGGAGTGAGGTTCAGGAGGGAAGGGACATATGTATACTTATGGTTAATTCACATTGTTGTATGGCAGAAATCAGCACAACGTTGTAAAGCAATTATCCTCCAATTTAAAATAAAAAAAATTTTTTTTTAAAGAAAAACAAAAAAAGAAAATTGTGTTAGATGATTTCTGAAGTCCTTTTTAACCCTGAGGTCCCCTGACTCAATGGTTCTGTGAGTTTATCCTTAAGAACTTATAATTGTGCTGCTTCTTACTTCCCAACATCCCATTCTCCTATGTATGTTTCTTCCTAACTTAGTCTCATCTATTGTTGTTTCTGGGCTTCCCTGGTAGCTCAGCTGGTAAAGAATCTGCCTGCAATGTAGGAGACCCTGGTTTGATTCCTGGGCCGGGAAGTTCCCCTGGAGAAGGGATAGGCTACTCACTCTATTATTCTTGGGCTTCCCTGGTGGCTCAGATGGTAGAGAATCCACCTGGAAGACCTGGGTTCAATCTCTGGGTTGGGAAGGTCCCCCGGAGGAGGGCATGGCAACCCGCTCCAGGATTCCTGCTTGGAGAATCCCCATGGACAGAAGAGCCTGGCGGGCTACAGTCCATGGTGTTGCAGAGTCAGACATGACTGAGCGGCTAAGCACAGTACACACTGTTGTCTTCATAATCCCCCAGATGAAACTTCTGCAATTATCTTCTCTCTCCCTTGCACCTACCACACTCGGGAATGTCTTCTGCTCTTAGCTCAAATAGTACCTTTTTCGAAGCTCTTTCTTATTGTTCTAGCTTAGACTTATTGTCTGCTTTTTAAATTTCTTCCACATTTGCAACCTGGATTATAGAATGTGGAGAAACATGTCAATGTAAAACTAGGTGTACCAGCAGAAGATAAATGTGTTTTCACTGTAACTTCTATGGTTTTTATTAATATGTTTACTTCATAGGAAGGAGTTCCTCACCTCTTCACAGTTAATGATAATGAGACATTTTAGGACTTGATTGTATGTTATCTTTCATAAATTCTTGACTCTAACTAGTCTCTACATTTCCAGAGCCTACATTTGCCTTGGTTCTCCTTTTTTGCCTTTTACAGGGCTGGGGTCATGGTTAGCAGCCAATAAATGACTTCTAAATTAAATGAAAGAGAGTGGTGACCTGGTAAGCATGAGAGGCCAGTGATAATACAGAACAGGCTTTTCTGCTAGAATAACACATGCCAGACTGCCTTTGGGATGTTTTATTCCTTTGTATGGATAATTTGGGAGAAGGTTGTGTTTTAGTTCACATTTTCATCGTCTTTTGAGAGCAGAATGGGAGCAACAGAGATGGAAGAATAGAAATGATTTAGAACGAAAAGAACAGGGTTGTCAATCTTTTCTGAATCGTAGCAACTTTCCCCCCTTTTCTTTCTAAGAAATGAGTGACATCTCAAAGATATCAGCCTCTACTTCATTTTTCTTGCCTCTGCCTTTTGGTGTTCTCAGAGATAGGACCACTGATGCCTCTCAGTTTTATGCAGAGACTTAATCACTTGATCTTGTTCTCCCAGAGACGAGGAATGTCAGTCAACAACGTGGCCATGACCTCCTGTGCAGATTAGAACTGAGCCACCTTCCCGGAGTGACTACTTTGCTGATCATCTTTATGACTTGGTATCCTAGGCATGAGTTTTGAGTGCCAATTTTGCCTTTTAGATGAAGTTCTCTTTCACCCAGTGTTGATCATGATTTCTAATGAGTACTATGATTTCCCTTGTAGAATTGGAATTCAGCCCTAAAGCTTAGCCTGGTGACAGGGGCCCTGTTGTTGTTTGCCTTGTCCTTTTGGCATCAGTGGTCTTTCAGGCTTTGGAATTCCTTTGTATCTGACCTAATTATTGCCCAAGGTACAAGGAGAGTCACTTGAGGTCAGCTGTGCATTTTTCTCTTCACAAATGTTACCTGGGGTCTAGATTCCCTTCTGCCTCTCACAATTTGATGTGGTGTTTCACTGGCTTCTTCAGTAGCTAAGTCAATTTCCCTGAGTGCCTGGACCTGGTGAATAAGTTTTGAGTTAGGTCTATAATTTTTTTCTCCCTAACTCTGGTGACTCAATTATTTGCACATAGCTTCTGACTTGAATTGTGCTTTACAGATTTAAAACACAATTTAGTAAGTGACAAAGGTCATTTAACCTTTGTCACTTACTAAAAGAAGGGGGAATTAGTTTAGTCTGTATATCCAAGATTTCATGGAATGTTTATAGGTGTTATTTGAAAAAAAAAGTTTACATGGTTAAATATTTTTGGGAAACACTGAATTAAACTTAGTTAAATAGAATTCTTACCTGAAATATGACTTTCTAAGAGGAAGGAGTAGCATCATTTTCCAATTTTCTTTTTGACCATGGAGCCATTTCTTTCAGGAACATCTTTTAACAGCTCAGGGAATACTAATGATCCTTATAATGGCCATTTCAGTTTGCACTATTTTTTAAAGAATAATCATAAATTTGGCATTAGAGTTATATCATATTAGGTCATGTTAGATTTTTACAGGCAGAGAGTAAAGATAGTTCTGTGTAAATATAGCAGCAATCAAGAGCAAGTTACAGTTCCCTATCAAATTACTCATAGTTTTCACAGGATTAGAACAAATAATTCTAAAATTTATGTGGAACCATAAAAGACCCAGAATTGCCAAAGCAATCCTGAGGAAAAAGAACAAAGCAGAAGGAATAACCCTCCCAGACTTCAGGCAATACTACAAAGTTACAGTAATCAAAACAGCATGACATTGACACAAAAACAGATGTATGGATCAATGGAACAGAACAGAGAGCCCAGAAATAAACCTGCACATCTATGGTCAATTAATCTCAACAAAGGAGGCAAGAATATACAATGGAAAAAAGATAGTCTGTTTAGCAAGCGGTGTGGGGAAAGTTGGACAGCCACATGTAAATCAATGAAGTTAGAACACACCCTCATACCAGACACATAAATAAATGGCTTAAAGACTTAAACATAAGATATGATATCATAAAACTCCTAGAAGAGAACATAGACAAAACATTCTTGGATGTAAATTGTACCAATGTTTTCTTAGGTCAGTCTCCCAAGGTAGTAGAAATAAAAGCAAAAATAAACAAATGGGACCTAGTCAGACTTACAAGCTTTTGCACTGCAAAGGAAACCATAAACAGAACAAAAAAACAATCTGGAATGAGAGAAAATATTTGCAAATGATGTAACAGACAAGGGCTTAATCTCTAAAATACACACACAGCTCATACAACTCAACAACAGCAACAAAAACCAAACAATCCAATCAAAAAGTGGACAGAAGAATAGACATTTCTCCAAAGAAGATATGCAGATACCTGGTCAACAGGCAGGCACATGAAAAGATGCTCAACTTCATAATAGAGAAATGCAAATCAAAACTACAATGAGGTACCACCTCACACTGGTCAGAATGGCCATCTTTAAAAAGTCTACAAATAAATGATGGAGAGGGTGCAGAGAAAAGGGAACACTTCTGCACTGTTGGTGGAAATGTAAGTTGGTGCATCCATTATGAAAAACAATATGGGGGTACCTCAAAAAGCTAAAAAATAGAATTGCCATATGATCCAACAATCCCAATCCTGGGCGTGTATCCAGATTAAACTATAATTCAAAAAGATATATGCACCCCTATGTTCATAGCAGCATTATTCACAGTAGCCAAGACATGGAAACAACATAAATGTCCATTGATAGAGGAATGGATAAAGAAGACATGGTACATATATACAATGGAATACTACTTAGTCATGAAAAATAATGAAATAATGCCATTTGCAACAATATGGATAGAACTAGAGATTATCATTCTAAGTGAAGTAAGTCAGACAAAGACAAATACCATATAGTATCACTTATATGTGGAATCTAAAATATGACTTAAATAAACACATCTATGAAACAAAAACAGACTCATGGATATAGAGAACAGACTTGTGGTTGCCAAGGAGGAGAGGGGATGGAAAGGGAAGGGTTAGGGGTTTGGGATTAGCAGAGGTAAATTATTATACAAGGTCCCACTGTATAGCTGCTGCTGCTGCTGCTGCTGCTGCTGCTAAGTCGCTTCAGTCGTGTCCGACTCTGTGCGACCCCATATACAGCAGCCCACCAGGCTCCGCCGTCCCTGGGATTCTCCAGGCAAGAATACTGGAGTGGGTTGCCATTTCATTCTCCAGTGCATGAAAGGGAAAAGTGAAAGTGAAGTCACTCAGTCGTGTCCGACTCTTAGCGACCCCATGGACTGTAGCCTACCAGACTCCTCCGTCCATGGGATTTTCCAGGCAAGAGTACTGGAGTGGGGTGCCATTGCCTTCTCCCGACTGTATAGCACAGGGAACTAAATGAAATATCCTATTATAAACCATAATGGAAAAGAAAATAAAAATGAATGTTTATATTTGTATAACTGAATCACTTTATTGTACAGCAGAATTAACATTGTACATCAACTGTACTTCAATAAAAATTAATTAGAAAAGAAGAAATCAAATTAAGCTTCGTCTATGAAAATAATCTCTGGGTTAAACAATATACACATTTGTACTTTAATAATCTATACTTAAGCTAAATATCAGTTTGGGCTTCCCAGGTGGTGCTAGTGGTAAAGAATCTGTGAATCTGCCTGCCAGTGCAGGAGCTGCAGGAGGCTGGGGTTCAATCCCTGGGTCAGGAAGAGGGAAATGGCCCTCCACTCCAATATATAATTGCCTGGAAAATCCCATGGGCAGTGGAACCTAGCGGGCTACAGTCCATGGGGTCACAAAGAGTCAGACACAACTAGGCACATACACAAGCTTAGTATAAGAATTGATTTCATAGCAAAAATGAAAAAATATCTGAGTCAGCTTAATATCTTAAAAATATTAAGACCAGAAACTCTTTCTGATTTTGATCCCTTTGTTCCTCTGACATAGAAATGAAGCCACAAATACTATTTCTTTCTTAAAAGGGCCCAACACTAATCGCTGGTGCTTCCTGATGGAAATGACTTTAATAATTTTATTTTTTTGGCTGCGCCACATGGCATAGATCCCAGACCAGACCAAGTATCCAGCCTGTGCCCCCTGCAGTGGAAGTGCAGAATTCTAACCACTGAACCACCCAGGAATTCCCATATATCTTTAATCTTTTAATTTAACATTCATTTAGCACTGTGTTTTTTTTTTTTTTCGTTTTGGAGTTGTCTGCTCTATACTAGCCTCTCTTGCTTCTGTTAGAGCTCTGATACGTTTGCTATAAACCTAGATTTTTTTTTTCATCTCTTTCCACTTGAGAAAGGGACCATATATATATATATTCTTTTCTTTTATGAATCTTTACTATATAGGTGAAAATTATAAAATATAACTAATATTTGCTGATAGTTCAGGACAGTGGTTTTCTGTGGATAATGATTATCATGGACAAGCATATGTCAGAAAAGAATGTTAGGAGAATTACATTTATCTAAATGAAGTATTTGTCATCTGTTTCTTTCAAAAGCTGTGTTTGCTGGGTGGAGCACAGAGATGGACAGAAACAAGGAGAAGTAATTCCTTCTCATCTATTGAAGAAATCTGTAGCCAAGTGGAAAAACCCCCTTTCAGAATTAAAAGGGGGAGATTTCAATCACAAAGGCTGAAAAACAATACAAATTACATCAATTGGCTGTAATTTAAGAATTGTCTTTTGTATCTTTATGTGACCCATATGGCAAAAACACATAGGAGGAGGAGATTGATGACAATCAGAGTACATTAAGGATTATATTTCAAAGGTGGAAATTGGTCCCTATGTATAATATATTCTGTATGTTTATCTGAGGGCAGGCTTGTTCACAAATATGCAAAGGAGTGTGCTTGGGTAAGGTAAATAAAATTAAAAAAGATGATAGCACATTAAACTCTTCACATTTATGGTCAAGTTAGAGGTCTGAGGAAATTATTAGCACAAGAAAGCCCAGCATTAAGCTTTCCAAATCATGTGTCTCCCACCTCCAGCAGGATGTGAGATCATGAAGAGCTGACACCACACTTCTGAAGAAGCTTCCCAAAGCTCAGGAAGGTGCTCAGTCGGTGAGGGGCTTGGACTCCACCTCTCAGGACCAGCATTTCAGCAAACTATTTACATTCTACTCTGTGAGAGAACACATACTTTTCTCCTTGTTTTCACACAATGGTTTGACACAGGTTTTTTTTTTTTGATGAACAGTTCTAACGTCATGCAATTTCCCCCCTTTTCTGCAGAGCCCTTCTCATTAAGTTTTTGAGTTTTCTGTATGAGGGGGCTTTGGAAGCGGAGGACATGCATTCCATTCCCAGCTTCTCTGCTCTCTGGCTGTGGGACTTTGGGCAAACTGCTTAACTTCTTTGAGCTTCAGTTTTCTCATCTGTAGAATTGAGATAACAATACTTTTCTTTCTCGGGCTTTCCCTGGTGGTCTGGTGGCTAAGACTCTGCACTTTAAATGCAAGGGGCCCTGGGGTCAATCCCTGGTCAGGGAACTAGATCCTACATGCTGCAACTAAGACATGGAGCGGCCAAATGAAGGGAAAAACTCCAATATTTTCCCTTCTTATTTCATAGAATTGTTTTAAGGATTGGTGATACAGCATGCAAAAAAAGTGTTTTGTGAAGACATCTGAATTATAATTATGACATTGGAACTGGGGAAATTATATAGCATCTCCATCTTATGTTTCCTAAAGATCTCTTTTCTCTGTCCAGCCCCTACTTTAGTCAAGCCCTCATCATTTCTGTCCTGGACTGACTTAAGCTAATCTCTCAATTGATATTTTGTTTGTAATCTGTTTTCACTTAAATCGATCTTTTAAACTACTACCAGAGTGATCTGTCTAAAATGCAGATCTCATCATCTGTCTGTCTCTAGGGCTCCCAGTGACTCTTCTGTGCTTGAAGCGTAAAGCTGAAACTGCTTAGTCTGGTGGACCAAGGTCTTTGTCATTTTTCCAACTTTATTTCTAGTCACTGCTCCGGGTGTTTTTCTTTGCTTCAGCCATACATAACTTCTTGCAGCTATGTGTAGCTGTGGGTACCTTTCTGTCTTTGCATGTGTTATCCCTCTGACCGAATGTCTTTCACCCATCCTACATCTGACTTTCTGACTTATCCTTCAGTTCTCAGCTCAAGGTATATCTTCTGGAGATTTCCCACGTCCTCCCTCTCCTCCAGGAAAAGCTGAGTGATGGTCACGCTTAACCTCTCAATTCACATAGTAATAACATTGTATTAATGGCAAGCAAAGTCCCATGCTGTAAAGAGCAATAATGCATAGGATCCTGGAATGTTAGGTCTATGAATCAAGGCAAATTGGAAGTGGTCAAACAGGAAATGGCAAGAATGAACGTCGACATTCTAGGAATCAGCTAACTAAGAGGGACTGGAATGGGTGAATTTAACTCAGATGACCATTATATCTACTACTGTGGGCAGGAATCCCTTAGAAGAAATAGAGTAGCCATCATGGTCAACAAAAGAGTCCGAAATGCAGCACTTGGATGTGATCTCAAAAACGACAGAATGATCTCTGTTCGTTTCCAAGGCAAACCATTCAATATCATGGTAATCCAAGTCTATGCCCCGACAAGTAACGCTAAAGAAGCTGAACTTGAACGGTTCTATGAAGACCTACAAGACCTTTTAGAACTAACACCCAAAAAAGATGTCCTTTTCATTATAGGGGACTGGAATACAAAAGTAGGAAGTCAGGAAACACCCGGCGTAACAGGCAAATTTGGCCTTGGAGTACAGAATGAAGCAGGCCAAAGGCTAATAGAGTTTTGCCAAGAGAACGCACTGGTCATAGCAAACACCCTCTTCCAACAACACAAGAGAAGACTTTACACATGGACATCACCAGATGGTCAACACTGAAATCAGATTGGTTATATTCTTTGCAGCCAAAGATGGAGAAGCTCTATACAGTCAGCAAAAACAAGACCAGGAGCAGACTTTGGCTCAGATCATGAACTCCTTATTGCCAAATTCAGACTTAAATTGAATAAAGTAGGGAAAACCATTAGACCATTCAGGTATGATCTAAATTAAATCCCTTATGATTATACAGTGAAAGTGACAAATAGATTTAAGGGACTAGATCTGATAGACAGAGTGCCTGATCTGATAGACAGAGTGCCTGATGAACTATGGCCAGAGGTTCGTGACATTGTACAGGATACAGGGATGAAGACCATCCCCATGGAAAAGAAATGCAAGAAAGCAAAATGGCTGTCTGAGGAGGCCTTACAAATAGCTGGAAAAAGAAGAGAAGTGAAAAGCAAAGGAGAAAAGGAAAGATATTCCCATCTGAATGCAGAGTTCCAAAGAATAGAAAGGAGAGATAAGAAAGCCTTCTTCAGCGATCAATTGAAAGAAATAGAGGAAAACAACAGAATGGGAAAGACTAGAGATCTCTTCAAGAAAATTAGAGATACCAAGGGAACATTTCATGCAAAGATGGGCTCGATAAAGGACAGAAATGGTATGGACCTAACAGAAGCAGAAGATTTTAAGAAGACGTGGCAAGAATACACAGAAGAACTGTACAAAAAAGATCTTCATGACCCAGATTATCACGATGGTGTGATCACTCACCTAGAGCCAGACATCCTGGAATGTGAAGTCAAGTGGGCCTTAGAAAGCATCACTATGAACAAAGCTAGTGGAGGTGATGGAATTCCAGTTGAGCTGTTTCAAATCCTGAAAGATGATGCTGTGAAAGTGCTGCACTCGATATGCCAGCAAATCTGGAAAACTCAGCAGTGGCCACAGGACTGGAAAAGATGAGTTTTCATTCCAATCCCAAAGAAAGGCAATGCCAAAGAATGCTCAAACTACCGCACAATTGCACTCATCTCACATGCTAGTAAAGTAATGCTCAAAATTCTCCAAGCCAGGCTTCAGTAATACGTGAACCATGAACTTCCAGATGTTCAAGCTGGTTTTAGAAAAGGCAGAGGAACTAGAGATCAAATTGCCAACACTAGCTGGATCATCAAAAAAGCAAGAGAGTTCCAGAAAAACATCTATTTCTGCTTTATTGACTATGCTAAAGCCTTTGACTGTGTGGATCACAATAAACTGTGGAAAATTCTTAAAGAGATGAGAATACCAGACCACCTGACCTGTCTCTTGAGAAACCTGTATGCAGGTCAGGAAGCAACAGTTAGAACTGGACATGGAACAACGACTGGTTCCAAATAGGAAATAGGAGTACGTCAAGGCTGTATATTGTCACCCTGCTTACTTAACTTCTATGCAGAGTACATCATGAGAAATGCTGGGCTGGAAGAAACACAAGCTGGAATCAAGATTGCTGGGAGAAATATCAATAACCTCAGATATGCAGATGACATCACCCTTATGGCAGAAAGTGAAGAAGAACTAAAGAGCCTCTTGATGAAAGTGAAAGAAGAGACTGAAAAGTTGACTTAAAGCTCAACGTTCAGAAAACTAAGATCATGGCATCTGGTCCCATCACTTCATGGGAAATAGATGGGGAAACAGTGGAAACAGTGTCAGACTTTATTTATTTTTTTGGGCTCCAAAATCACTGCAGATGGTGATTACATCCATGAAATTAAAAGATGCTTACTCCTTGGAAGGAAAGGTTATGACCAACCTAGATAGCATATTTAAAAGCAGAGACATTACTTTGCCAGCAAAGGTCCATCTAGTCAAGGCTATGTTTTTTCCAGTGGTCATGTATGGATGTGAGAGTTGGATGGTGAAGAAAGCTGAGTGCCGCAGAATTGATGCTTTTGAACTGTGGTGTTGGAGAAGATTCTTGAGAGTCCCTTGGACTGCAAGGAGATCCAACCAGTCCATCCTAAAGGAGATCAGTCCTGGGTGTTCATTGGAAGGACTGATGTTGAAGCTGAAAGTCCAAAATTTTGGCCAACTCATGCAAAGAGTTGACTCATTGGAAAAGACCCTGATGCTGGGAAGGATTGGGGGTTGGAGGAGAAGGGGACGACAGAGGATGAGATGGCTGGATGGCATTACTGACTCAGTGGACATGCATTTGGGTAAACTCCGGGAGTTGGTGATGGACAGGGAGGCCTGGCATGCTACAATTCATGGGGTCGCATAGAGCTGGACGTGACTGAGCGACTGAAATGAACTGAATGGCAATAAGAATAGTATCTACTTTGTAAGGTGATTGTGCATTAATATTTGTGATCCTGTCTGTAAATATTTGCCATTACTATTAAGAATTGTGGCTATCATTTTGGGGAGAGAGGAATGATACAGATATACCAGAATCCCATTCAGAAACCTCTCTCCCAGGTTTGCTGGCAACTGGAAAAGCCTTCTGGAATTTGGTTTTTATCAGATGTCTGTTGCCAGTATAGTGAAACACACATTATATACACCAATGGAAGTTAATGCTCAGCTCAAATAATAACACATTTAGTTATATCTATTATTGTATTTTGTGTCATAATAACAAACATACTTCTCCTTATGTTACTTTCTTTTTCTCTCTTTTTTCCCCCCCTTTCTTTTTTAGATGTCAGTATACCACTCTGTTTTAATTCTCCTGAGTCTGCTGGGAGGCTTATTTGTTTCACAGTCCACACCACTGGGACTATCAGAAGAGAGAAACAGAAAAAAGAGAGCGAGGCAGCAGATTTCATAGGTAATTACTACTTCTGTGATGCTGTGTGGCTAAGTGGTACATCTATTGCTGTTTCCCCTGATCTCCCCCACTTGGATCCAGAGGAGTTATTGTTGTTTGCGGGGAGCTACTAGACTGACCACTTCTTAGTTCTTTCTTCTTTACAAAACATAACACAAGGATGAGAATGATCCTCGGGTGTGGATACTTTCAATATAGTGAGAAAAAGGTAAGTTGATTATAATGAAAACAGATGTGAATATTTTTTAGTCTTGTTTTATAAGAAAATATAGGTAATGCATCAAGAAGTGAAATAGATTATATATTTTAAATCATTACTAATAGATGACAAATGTTATTATTTATTCAATTATATTAATTCTTAGAATTTAAACGTTGATCATACAACCCCTTACATATGAACTTAAAAATATTAAGTTTTACAATAGTACACTGGGAGCCTGCCAGGGGAACTATATTTCACTCTTCTCCCAACTTTGCATTTTTGATGAGGGGAGCCCTGATTGTCAATGTCTGTTTACATCTGTTTCACTGTCAAATGCACTTAGGCAGGGAGCAAGGATTGTCTTTCTGATTTTTGAATACTTGGTTCTGAGCACCCTGCTGGACACAATGTGTTTATTGTATTGATGATTGCAAATGGCACCATTTTTCATTTTTCATGTTTTTGGTAAGATTTACAATGACAATTTTAATTTTTACCTCCCCTTCTTAACAGAGCAGAGGATATCTCTTCTGTATGGTTTAAGTTGATGTGTTCAAAACTGTCATAGGTTGTTCTTGAAAAGATTTTATTTGTTTCATTACTTTCATTAACCTAAGCAAAACCAATCCAGCCACTTCTCTAAACAATTATGTATTTCACTCCAAATATCACTTTCAGGCTTAACTGGAAATCTTTTCTGTCTCGTATAAAGCCATGTTATTTTAGTTCTTGCCCACAGACATTACTATATATTGGTAACATTAAACCATGAAAGTTTTTTTTCAACTGAATGATGTAGCTGGAACATGCTTGAAAAAATATTTAAGAGCTCTAAAATAAATCTTTAGTGTTTGAATATTACTGCTGAATAACCTTCAAAATTAGCTTTATATATATAAACAAGTTGTATACCTTTATATGCAAGGTAAAATTGTCAATTATACCCCAGTAAAGCTGGGGAAAAAAATCTAGTGTAAAAAAGGATCACACATGTGACGCTCAGAGTATGTAACAGACATATAGACATAGGCTGGTAAAGAGGAAAAAAAGAAGAGTTTTCTCTTTGAACTGAAACTTTTATGCTGACATCAGATAAAAATTATGCTTCAATGTGTTTTGTGTCTATCAGTCTACATTAGTGGACACTAGAAAGCAGATCACTTTCTTAGAGACACAGGCAGAGCTTCTCAGTGGATAGGAATATAGTGATTTTTAGCTTCTTTTCATATCACAGGTTTTATGACTCAAGTTCACATTCCTTAGACATGTGATTAAGTTCACATTTAGTGAATTCAAGTTCACATTCCTTAGAAAAACTTAGAAAAGTTTTAGTAGAGTTCCTCAATCTTTTTCAAACCTTTCTAAAGGGATGATATAGTTACATTATTCCCTCGTAGGTTCTGCTGGCAACTTATTTTATGGGAATAATTGTGTTTGGGAGTAGATTCTTATTTTAATCAGTCTATATTCTTAACCTCGGATTAAAGACAAACTTTAAAATGAGCCTTATCCTATTTAATAAAGCAGTGCTATATTTTGTTTGAAAAATTTTACAAGTAAAGTAATTAAAAAATTGTCATCATAGGAAATGTCAAACATACACAAAAAGTGGGTAAAATAGTATGATGAAGCCTCGTGCATCGTCTCCTAGTTTCAACAATGACAAATTCATGGCCAATCTGACTTCAGCTATTTAAGTCATTTTGAGAAAAGGATCTCTTTCCTGCTATCCATTCTTTTTTCAGTTGTTCAGCAGACACAATTTAATAATGATTTTAAAAAATGACCTTGGTGAGGCAGCAATAGGGACTATTTTAGGAACTTTCTCTGTCCTTCTCGTTCTCATTTATTTCAGGTGACAGTGCAGTTTTATGCCTTGTAAAGATATGGTTCAGTTGGACGGGTGTGGCCGAAACCTTCCTTGTGGCTCTCCTGGTTGTCCTTTGCCTTGATGATTTCCAGCGGCTGATTTAGGTCTGTAGGTGATATTGAGCCTGACAAAAATGTCTTGGCTGTCCTTTCCTTAGTGCCTGTCTCTGTGCAGAGAGTGAAGACTCGTACCTGTGTGGCAAGTTTGACCCCCAGAAACAAATGTATTGCTTTTCCAGGAGGAAGCATAGGAGCATTTTGCATCAATCCTCTTTCTCACTCTTTGATGAAAGTAATGAAGAGTAGAGGGCTTTGCTCTTAAGGAGACATTTCCTTCCTAAGGACTGTCTCTTTGTGTCTTTACTGTCTCTGTTGTGTGTGTACAATGGAGAGAATAGCTCAGGAGACCCTTTGCCCAGCCTATTATGCTGTTATTCCATCTGTCTGTGGAAAACCAGAAAAAAAAAACAACCAAAAAAAAAAAAACCAACACAACACAACTGTGTTAGGTCTTGCCTTATGGCAAATTCTGATTCACAGTTGCTGTTTTCCCACACTTACTTAAGCTTCTTTGCACATCTACTGGCACAAAGGCCTGGGGGCTTCCTTCTGAATGTGAGATGCTTTCATATATCCGGGTCCTCTGGCCTTGCCTCTGGCAGATGCAAACAAACAAACAAAAGGCTGCTTGGAGCTGACTTCCAACTGTAGAAATTGGTTCCTGACCAGCACAGGAGAAGTCATATTAGAACTGCAAGTGTGTGTGGCTACTCATTTGGAGATTGGCAGCATTTTGTCAATTTGGGGGTAATATATCTATTTTTATGCAATCTTTTGACATGAATTAGCAATAGAAAAAAGACCTCCTTGGGGAAAATGGCTAATTTTTTAAAATGAAAACCTATTTAAAAATGTAATGTGATTTGAAAATAGATGCACAGTTCTAATAAATTTGGAGGAAGTACCTGAAAGATGAATATCGGGCTGCATGTTATGGTACTTACAGAATGCAAAAAAAAAAAAAAAAAAATAGGTTAATGCATTAAAAACAATGCTTTAAGTTACACTGAGCCTAATTTTATCTTCCACTGATGTAGTGTTGTAATCGTCTTACCACATATATCAGTGACTAGTTTGGGCCTGGAGAATAACTTCATGGACAATGAAGTTTTAGAAAAAATGAAGCATACATATGGCTCTGGGTTATCCATGCTTCTATTTCTTTTGGCTCTCCATCTTTCACCCAAACACAGGATGGGCAGGCAGCTTCTATTTTGAAGCTTGGTAAAGGATAGAAGAAAATTGAAATCAATGGTTACATCTGAAACCTTTGGGAGATTGAGTTTGAAAAGTTTATCTGTTGTTTAGAATAAATAAGAAACCAGGGATTTCCCTGGTGGTCCAGTGGCTAAGACTTCATGCTCCCAATGCTAGGGGCCCAGGTTTGATCCCTGGTCAGGGAACTAGATCCTATATCTGCAACTAAAGATCCTGCATGCTTCAACTAAGACCTGGTGCAGCCAATAAATAAACAAATATGTACGCAGCTGCTCAGTTGTGTCTGACTCTTTGTGACCCTGTAGATTGTAGTCCGCCAGGTTCCTCTGTTCATGGAATTTTCCAGGCAAGGATATTGGAGTGGGTTGCTATTTCCTGCTCCAGGGGATCTTCCCAACCCAGGGATTGAACCTGATTCTTTTGCATCTCCTGCGTTGGCAGGCAGATTCTTTACCACTAGCACCACCTGGGAAGCCCAGTAAACAAACAAATAGATAAATATTAAAAAAAAAAAAAACCCAAATGATGCTAGAATGTTCCCCTCTTGCATGAATAATAGGTGTGAAATGTATCTCTTTCCACAACTCTACATTTTTTAAAGATACTAACCCCTTATTAAGGGGAATGAGAAAACTGAGAATTTTCTTATGCAGATAGCATTAACTGAATATTTTGAATAGAGGAAATCAATAGAAGTAGTTGGGAATCTCTAGACTTTGAGGAGAAATAGGCTTAAATAGTATAATCAACCACATCTTTTTCTATTAGTACATTCATGCCTATAGTGTTTCAGTTCACATAGTTTTTCTCAAAGCTAGAGGCCCTTCCGTTAAGAAGATGGGATTTCCTGTCTGAAAGATGAGAAAACAAAGGGGAGAAAGCTTTCCTATCCTGGCCCACCATCACTGTGGCTGGTCAATAGATGGCTACCTTTGGGTGTAGCTCTATCCCAAGTCCAATTTGCTGTGGCCCATGTGGTAGGGTCATTTGCCCTACAGCATGAGACAGCTTCTGTGCAATCAGTTGACAGTGACTGCTTTTCTTATGAGGGGGCTCTGTGTAAAGCAGGACCCAGAAAATCAGGGGAATCCACTGTGATTTGTCACTTAACAGTTTTATCTCCCACTGGCTGACTTTCCAACCTGTGCTGCAATTGGATGTGATTTTTCAGGTGCTGCTGGTTTTCCTTACTCCTTTCCTCCAAATTAATTTATGTGTCCATAAATTTTAGATTTTCCTTAGGCCACTTTTGATCCATAATTTCAATTTAATTCCATTTTGAATAAAACTAGATGATCTGTTTAAAGTTCTGGTGTAGTCTTGTTCTCCTTTGGTATTTCAATCTAGTGAAAGATGTGCTGTGCTTAGTCATTCAGTCTTGTCCGACTTTTTGCTACCCTGTGGGCTGTAGCTTGCCAGGCTCCTCTGTGCATGAGATTCTCCAGGCAAGAATACTGGAGTGGGTTGCCATGCCCTTCTCCAGGGGATCTTCCCAACCCAGGGATCGAACCCAGGTCTCCTGCATTGCAGGCAGGTTCCTTACTATCTGAGCCTCCAGGGAAGCCCAGTGAACGATGGGTGACTAGATATCTGTTAAAATTTCCTTGGAAATGTTGACACATTAGTGTGTCTGGTTGTACTACTTAACTTCTCACTTCTTCTGCCCGAGGATGCAGGTCACTTGATTGTAACTGATTCGTCTTGGCATCTGCCACTTCTTTGTGGAATTTCTGGGAAGCTGGGAGCAGACCATGCCCAGGGTTATCATGTATTGCAGGGGACCAACAGCTGTGAAATCAGCTTATGGTTTCAGAGACTGGTGCCTACAACTTACATCAAGAACTGCTAGCTACTGATCAACTAAGTGGTTCAGGAATATCCAGTCACTTTTCAAGAAATTTAGCCTAGTTTTCCCAAAGTATATGCCATCAAAAAGGGATTTTGTGTAAGCTGATAAAATGTTGCATAAGGTACTATCCTCCTACACATTTATAATGAATATTAATATAATAATGATTCTGAGAAGTCCTTCAGTAAAGAAGCTTGTCTGTATTTACTTTAGTGTTTCTGAAATTTCTTTTACCCCAGAACCCTACAGGTTACCCCTATTTCCTAACATCTTCTGGAATTTGTATTCAAAAAGAATACATTAAAAAAAATTCTGATTTAGCTATTTCTTTTCATGATAAGAAACACTTTGCAGGGAATTTGCTGGTAGTCTAGTGGTTAGGACTCAGTGATTTCACTGAGAGAGCCTGAGTTTGACCCCTGGTTAGGGAACTAAGATTTAACTAAGATCCTGCATGCTACAACTAAAGATCCTGCATGCTGCAATGAAGATCAAAGATCCCTCGGGCCACAGTTAAGACCTGGCACAGCCAAATAAATAGATAAAAATAAAATACAAAAAAAAAAAAAAGAGAATCCTGTTGCCCCCTGGTACCTTCAGAACCTTTTTGACCTTGCCCTGCCTCTTCACAGTTTCACTGTTACCCAAGCCCCTGCTGTTGCTCTAGACAAATGTTAAGTGTATTGTCCATGGGTGTTCCCTTGCCTTATCTCTGTGCCTTCCTAAGCAAAAGTTATTGGGCTGATCAATTCATTATGCATTTATCAAGCATCTACTCTTTGTTCAGCATTGTGTTAGGATCTGTGGAAATTAAGAAGAGTAATCTAGGGAAGACAGGCAAGTACATCATTTTAATATAATGTGATGTGTGATGATAGAGGTAGCAAGTGTTTTATGGGAAGTATAGGGAGGGTTGCCATACCTAACCTAGAATAGTCAAGGGAGGCTTCCTGGAGGAACTGACCTGAACTGAGACTTGAATGACAAACAGGAAAGAACTAGACGAAAAGGGACATGGTACTGAGGGCAGGTTTTCCAGGCAGAAGAAAGAAGGACATAGGCATGGAGAATGGAGGTATACACCATAGGTACTTTGGTACTGCTAAAGTATGAACTTTGAGGCCAAAGAAAGGATGAAGATACCTCTTTGTATCCTGTTCACACATTGACTCAACTCAGACAGGATTACTTCCTGAAAAGTGGTAGGAACAACCAAGACCCAAGAGCGGCAAGGAGAAAAACAATCTTGTTAAAAGGATCACAATACAGAACGTTGAGGGGATGTGGGTGAGAGTTTCCATTTCCCTTGAATTTTCCTGTCTTTTCTCTATATTTAAATAAGAACTATTTCTTGGTGGGCTTCCCTAATGGCTCAGTGGTAAAGAATCACCTGCCAATGCAGGAGATGTGGGTTTGAATGCTGGGTCGGGAAGATCCCCTGGAGAAGGAAATGGCAAACCACTCAAGTATTCTTGCCTGGAAATTCCCATGGACAGAGGAGCCTGGTGGACTACAGTCCATGGGGTCACAAGAGTAGGACATGACTGAGTGACTGAACAGCAACAATAAATATTTCCTGGTGATGATTCGTCCTACTAGATATTAAGCTAAGGAACAGCTGGAAGGCATTCAGTTCAGTTCAGTCGCTTAGTCGTGTCCGACTCTTTGCGACCCCATGAATCGCAGCACGCCAAGCCTCCCTGTCCATCACCAACTCCCGGAGTCTACCCAAACTCATGTCCATCGAGTCGGTGATGCCATCCAACCATCTCATCCTCTGTCGTCCCCTTCTCCTCCTGCCCCCAATCCTTCCCAGCATCAGGGTCTTTTCCAATAAGTCAACTTATATCAAATACTGGACACAGATATCCTGATGGTAGAAAATGAGGACTGAGTTAATTATGTCATTTACGTGGTTTAACCATTTATTCAGTAAGCATCTTTTTTCATGGGCAGGCATTGTCTTAGGGGCTGTGCACATATTGATGAAGAAATCAGTTGATTCTTGTCCTGTTTCCCCCTTGGAGCTTTTTATCCAGTATGGGAGGAAAAATTATAAAGGTAATTATAATTGTATTATGCACAGTAGGGGATTCTGACTAATATGTGAGTAAGAGTATGCTTAGCATGTTATTCTCAAATAGAAGTGGTGGTCTGAGCATTCGTACACACAAAAGAAGACATCAGCTGAATGTTACCCTTTTCACTGGAGTACAAACTAATAACTCTGAGGTCATATCATTTATGTTAGGATTTCCTAGTAAAATATGACATATAAAAGACTATCAGAGAGAAAAATCAATCTTAGAAATGATCATTTTATGAATCAAAACAAATTGCTAATATGAAAACCAGGCAGAACTCTTTTTACCAAAGCCCAAGAATATTTTAACCAAGGGCTCCATCTGTCAGGAGGGGAACTGCAGTATGGCATCTAAGGAGGTTAGGTAATGACGCCAGAAGCTCACAGTGACAAATGACTGACCCCTAGGGCCACCAACCCTGGCTGCCTGGTGCTCTGCTGGGCCCCTGCCGAGTGGCTCCTATTCTCTCACTTCCGACTGGACCACTCCTCTAGCCCAAGGCGGGTATTTTCATTATGATCTATAATAACGTCGAATGGACTTTGTAATTGAATGAGGATCATACACTGGAGACTTTTGATGGGCTCAGCTCATCAGGATTTGAAGAGGGCTGTGCAACGGCGAGTGGGTGGTGGGGGCTGGGTTTGAGATGGCAGCCAAGGACGGGCTTGCTAGCTTCTAGCTCTGCTTCTGTGACCATTTGCTAGAGCAGATCAGAAACAAGGAGTTACCAGTTTTACTACGGCATGAATTATAAACAAAAATTTGTGTGTTTAGGGGCAATGATGAATGAAAACAGGAAAAAATTCCTGGTTGGAAAGAGCAGTTTGCTGTGTGCACTATGTATAGAAGTAAACTGTCCTTGCATCTCAGGATTCTTCTTTCTCCTGGTCTGTTATGGACACCACCATCTGTCTGGAAGGGAGTATAGAGTGTGAACAGGAAAAGGGTGAACCTACATATCCTGCTTTCTTCCCTGAAGCTAATTATTGCTCACATTTTCTGTTAATGGGAATACTTATCCTATTCACCAATGAATGATGAGACACCTTCCAAAGAGGCTGTTACATACAATATTCATTGTGAACAATGAATAAGGTTTAATGAATTTCATAGTTGAGGGGGAGGGGAGAGAGACTGGTTGAGCCAGTGGATGTGTATTGGGTGAGGTAAAAAAATTTTCATTGTTTGGTCAATGTAATTCTCTAATGGACAGAGGCTGTGCAGGAATCATCCCAAATGAAGGAAAAAAGTTTAAAAATTGAATCTGAGGGAATTCCCTGTCTATCCAGTGGTTAGAACTCTGCAGTTTCACTGCCCAGGGCCCGGGTTCAATCCGTGGTGGGGAAACTAAAATCCTGCAAGCTTTGTGGCATGGCCAAAAAAAATGTATCTGACATAGGATGTGCAAGGAGGTTAAAACAGTCAATCCCAAAGGAAATCAAACCTGAGTATTCATTGGAAGGACTGATGCTGAAGCTGAAGCTGCAATACTCTGGCCCCTCATGAAAAGAGCTGAATCATTGGAAAAGATTCTGATGCTGGGAAAGATTGAAGGCAAAAGGAGAAGGGGGCGGCAGAGGATAAGATGGTTAGATAGCATCACTAACTCAGTGGACGTGAATCCAAGCAAACTTTGGGAGATAGTGAAGGACTGGGAAGCCTGGGATGCTACAGTCCATGGGGTTGCAAAGCATTGGACATGTCTTAGTGACTTAACAACAGCAACAACAATAGGATGTGGGTTGCAACTTGCATTTCATGTGTGTCTATCTGGATTACTGGGAATTAACAACATCATATTTGATTCATTCAGTGCGTTCAATACGTGTTTGTTAAATTGCTTGAGTGCCAGCAGAAAATTAATTTCCTGGCCACAGCCTAGTTTGAGTACAAGAGACGGTTAAACCATTGCATGGGAGATGGGCTGGGTCAAGGTATGGTGATGGAGTGAGGCAGGTAGGTCATACCTACACGAGGAAGCAGAGGGTTCCTTGGGAAACAGTGCCCACTAGGAAATGACAAATGTGAACTCAAGGATGGTTGGGAAAAGGCTTCCACAATAGATAGCTCCTTCAGAAATAAGCTGCTCCCACAAGGCCTTCGTCAAGGAGTGACACAGTAGACCAGAGCAGAGGGTTTGAGGTGGTGGAGGGCAGAACAGCATTGACAAGTTGGGAACAAGATGGGGACTCCATCTCCAGAGCTGAGGTGGTGGGGTCACAAATGGAGAATGGCTACAAACGTGAGACAGGTTACAGATGAAGGATTGGGAAAACGCCATAAAGCATTACATGTAGGGAAGATGGGAAAAACATGAGTCAAAAATAATCACCAGTTAGTCATCATGGAGTTACAATGATTAGGGGTCCAGAAATGTCCACAGAACGATAAAGCCCTGCCATGAGGACCTGTGCAGAAATTGCTAAGGGGGTTTATCTACACTTAATGAGTGGTTCAGATTATTTTAAGAGAACAGGGAAGCATGACCTGTGGCAGTGTTTTTAAGTAGGAGTCTTTTTTTGCTTTGGGTCTGTAATGGAGGTGAGAAGTGCCCTCCTTTTACTTCAAAGGACACACACAGAAGGATTCCTACTTCTGCTGGGGCTTTTTCTTTATAACTTAAAAATGTTTTCTCCGGAAATACAGAATTGTAGAAACAAACTTTAGAGATTTCTCAGAGCGGTCCTAGGAAATGACCAGTGATAAAATCCAGTATTTAGCCGAATAGCGTAGTTAGCATTCCTGGGAATGGCTTTCCTTTGGAAATCCCTCATCGTCCCTGCCTGGCAGCAGAACTGCTGAAGTCCGCGCTCGCTGCTCAAAAACTGTGTGGAGGATCCACGGGAAGCTATTTAGGATCAGTCATTGAGATCTGGGTCAATCGAGGTCACCTGCTCTGCTCTTTTCACAAGATATTTGAGCTTTTTCTTGTGGTTTATATGATTTGGCACATTATTAATTATCATTGGGTAATGGAGAAGTCATTCCCTCATGCAGACATTCCATTAATTTCTGTAATGCTCTGTAAACCACGCTGTGCTCCCACTGTCGTTTGTCTGAGGTAGCAGACCGAGTGTACTGTGTGGTGACACGAACAGTCACAACACACTGTGTGCCTTTTCGTTTGGGTGTCCCAGAATGAACAGAAGGGCAGGTGGTGATTTTATTATACAAAATGTAATAGCCGATTTTTGTACCTATTCTTACCAAAATGTTTCCAATCATGGAACTCTTTGGGTTCTCATTGCAATGTAAATTTATATATTGTAAAATTTGTTTTGAAAATTTATATACGGGCTCACCATATGAACATGTTCTCATTGCCTACTCAGGCCTTTGAGCAATTTGCAGTCTTTTGTTAGCAAATAAAGGCCTTCAGAGCCTCCTATTTTGAGCCCCAAGTTTACCAGCTGCTATCCACTACCCGGCCTCATTAGAGGCCTGCTGCTCTGCTGAGAACCACACCACATGCTGCAGCCTCTCTTGTCTACATATTAGCCTGTTGCTGCTCCTTAAATTACCTGCTACAAAAGCTTGCTCTATTTCTCCACAGAGAGCTACCACTCCTATCCAGTTTGAAGAGGCTCTATATCATGATCTCTCCAACTAATTAAGGTTCGTGGGCAGGCCACAGGTTGCTACAGTGGAACTTTCCTGAGGGCTGATATCTATGAGGCTATTTATTTTTTTTGGCAAAAAAATTTTTTTTTTTTTTTACTGCTGTAGATTATGTTCAAACGTTTTTTTTTAAAATGAAAAAAACCCCGCTACTTTCTTGTTTTTTTTTTTATCTAGGTCATGTAATTGCTTTTACATTTCAAAAGTTATTTCCTGAGGGAAGTAGACTATAATATTAATTAAAAACATGAAAGTAAGAGATTCAAAGTATTTTCAGGAGATAGAGATAGTAAATGTACTATCTCTAGTGCATTTCTATGAAGACTTATTGGAAATCGTAGGTTGTATCTTGTATTTATGTTAATTGGGCAATTTTTAAAAAATGAAGAACGTTATATATTTCTAACTTTTAAGATGGCTTGTTTGCAGCTTAGTGGTTTAAGAAATGGATTAAATAATCTCAGTTTCCTCAGTTCAAATAACCAAAATAAAATTTCAAAAAAATTTAGGGTTTCTGGGAAGAGAATTTTTATATTTTGTTGCAAATTCAGAGAAAATAGCGAAATTACAGGTATTCTAGAATTCCAGCATAGTGAATTGACAAAAGCGTGTCAGCATGGAAGATAAACTGTTGAGTGATTATTATTAAAAATTTGTAGTTTACCAAAAAGGCTATTTTAAGCAGTAAAAGACCCTGATGGTGGGAAAGATTGAGAGCAGAAGCAGAAGGGGGCAACAGAGGATGAGATGGTTGAATGGCATCACTGACTCAGTGGACATGAGTTTGGGCAAACTCTGAGAGACAGTGAAGGACCGGGAAGCCTGGTGTGCTGTAGTCCATGTGGTCACAAAGAGTCGGACACGACTGACTGAACAACAACAAATAGTAAGTTCTCTCATACATTCATAAATAATGCAACTGACAAAAATTCTACTCACATCTTGATTGTGTTAGGGAGGAACGTTTGAGTTAGGTAGGAAGGCCTGACTTATCAACCTCCTGCACCTATTGACATGTCTTTCAAAGCAGTGTTTTTGACCTGCTTATTTTGTTGATCATGGAGTACTGCCTAGTCCTTCTTTCAGTTCAGTTCAGTTCAGTTGCTCAGTTGTGTCCAACTCTTTGCGACCCCATGGACTGCAGCATGCCAGGCTTCTGTGTCCATCACCAACTCCCAGAGCCTACTCAAACTCATGTCCATAGAGTTGGTGATGCCATCCAACCATCTCATCCTCTGTCTTCCCCTTCTCCTCCTGCCCTCAATCTTTCCCAGCATCAGGGTCTTTTCCAGTGAGTCAGCTCTTTGCATCAGGTGGCCAAAGTATTGGAGTTTCAGCTTCAGCATCAGTCCTTCCAATGAATATTCAGGACTGATTTCCTTTAGGATGGACTGGTTGGATCTCCTTGCAGTCCAAGGGGCTCTCAAGAATCTTCTCCAACACCACAGTTCAAAAGCATCAGTTTCTTCAGTGCTCAGTCCTTCTTTGCTTCCTCCTTTTGTTTCTTCTCTCTGTCTTTCTTTCTTCTCTTTGTCTTCCCTATTTATGGAAAATCATATTTACTTGCTGAAATATTGCTCTTCTGTTTCCTCACCTGCTGATTTTTAGGGGAATTTCATTATTGACATATTTCATCTCTTTCTTCTCCCATATTTCATCTCTTCCCTGGTAATACCATCCTGGTCAGCCAGACTGGCCTTTCTGGACACTCTCTTAGCCAGTGTAAGGGACTGAGAGTGCCCCTGGCTAACCAACTGTGGGTATTCCAGGTAACCTTTTGAATGAAGTATGTGTACTTATGTTGTGAGTATATACAGTATGTATATTTGACCATGAAAACTAAATGAGGATACAAGCACCAGGCATTATGTCATTACAAGGGAAAAACGTCTGGTTACTCAGTTTATAACTCACTCTTTATGGTATAATGAGTTCCTGGGGACTTTCTTGGTGGTTCAGTAGCTAAGACTCAGCTCCCAATGCAGAACTGAGCTCCCAGTGGGTTTGATCCCTGGTCAGGGAGCTAGAACCCATATGCCACAACTAAGAGTTGGTGTACTGTGAGTAAAGATCCTGAATGCTGGAACGAAGACCCGGTACAGCCAAATAAATACATATTAAAGAAAAGAGTTCCTGAATCTAATTAATTTATATGTGTAAATGAGCAGAGGATTGTGTCTGTCTAACACTGACCTTAGAACTTCAGAGAGATAGTAAATTCTTTGGATGAGCAGGAGAGTAAAGAATATATAGGTTAATCAAATCACATTAGGCGAACATTTTCTATAGCTGCAAATAAACACTTTTTAAAGTAGCTGTTGGGTAGACCCAGGGATTGTGGCAGCTTCACCAGTGCACACAGCACTTTGACAAGCATTTGTTTATCAGAAATGAACTCTAAGGGGCATATTTATGGAATCTGTTGTATCTTGTGGTGTGGGTGGGTGGACACGGAGAAGAGATGGGGCGTCCTCCCCTTGGAAGAAGATTAATTAAATAAATACTTATTAAATATTTACTATGTGCCAGGGATTGTAGTAGATGCCAGAAGGACAACAGCAAAAAGACAGACATGCTGCCTGTCCTCATGAAGTTCCCGGACTGGTGGGGGAGAGAGACAAATAAACAGAAAATTGCCCTGTGTGTTAATTGGAGCTCTAATGGCAGAGAGCAGAGTGTGCTGAGCAGACAGATTGGTCCTGCAGGTAGTAGAAATCATCCAAGCGTAGGCTCAACTAGAGAAATGAGCCTGGGGTTTCTGGCCTTCCCTCTGCTACTGGGGGTTTGGGTCTGGAAACATCAACCTTCATCTGCAGATCTCTGAGAAACAACCATTGTAGTAGTTATTTTAGGCAGCCACATAGGGACTTCTCAACTCTTTTTAGTTTACCAAGCCCTAAGGAAATGTTATCTGTCGAGTGTATGTGTGCGTATATATATACACAACACATGTATCTTGCTATATACCATTTGAAAGTAAGTCACAGACATCATTCGACTTTAGTATGCATCATGTAAGATTTATTATTAAGATTTATTGTCTACATAAGTAATAAAAACATCATTTCAAAAAATTAACAGTAACATGATGAAATTATCTAGCATTCAGTCCATATTAAACTTTCCCTAGTTTTTCCAAGAATGTCTTTTATGGCTAATATTTGTCCCTGACCTTGAATAAATATCCAGTTGAAATTTATGCATTACGATGAAAATTGTTCAATTTTTCTAGTGTCTTTCTGCCCAAGAAGTAATTATTATCCTATTTACCTGTCAGGTCTGTACTTTTATACTTATGCTATATATGTTATATATGTAAAATAATATATAATATTGTTTTTTGTTTAAAATTTTACTTAAATGGTATTATAATGTATGTATCATTCAATAGTTTTTTTTAACTCAGCATGTTTTCAAGATTTTTCCCTGTTAACACATATAGACCTAATTCCTGTATTTTTAAAGTTCTATAAAATATAATTTATCAATTTCTCTATTGAGATATACTTAAGTTATTTTCATTAGTTAAATTATTTTGCCTTTTCTTTTAGCATTAAACAGAGTGTCAATTATAAAATTTGAAAGGTGTTTTTGCAGACTCACAGACACAGAGAATGGACTTGTGGTTGCCAAAGGGGAGGGGAGGTGAGGGAAGGAAGGATGGATGGGGAGTTTGGGATTAGTAGATGCAAACTATTATTTATAGGATTGATAACAAAATCTTACTGTATAGTATAGGGAACTATAGTCAATATTCTATGACAGACCATAATGGGAAAACATGAAAAATAATATGAGTGAGCAAGTGGAAGTCACTCAGTTGTGTCTGACTCTTTGTGACCCCATGGACTATAGCCTACCAGGCTCCTCTGTCCATAGGATTCTCCAGGCAAGAATACTGGAGTGGGTAGCCATTCCCTTCTCCAGGGGACCTTCCCAACTCAGGGATTGAAACCAGGTCTCCTGATTCTCAGGCAGATTCTTTACCATCTGAGCTACCAGGGAAGCCCAGAAAAACTATATATAAAACCATAATATATAAAAAACCAAAAATATATGTTATATATATAAAATATATAAAAACATAAAAATGTATACTATGTATAATATATATAAAATATACAAAATATATAAAAACATAAAATATATATTGCAGAAATTAACACATTATAAATATATATAAAACATATTATAAAATAAATATAAAAATATACAAAATATATATAAAAACATAAAAAGCAATATATATATATATATTGTAGAAATTAACACATTATAAATTAACTCTTTTTGTTCAGTCACTAAGTCGTGTCTGAATCTGTGAGCCCACCTGGCTTTCCTGTCCTTCACCATCTCCTGGAGTTTGCTCAAACTCATGTCCATTCAGTTGGTGATACCAGCCAACCATCTCTTCCTCTGTTGCCCCCTTCTCCTCCTGCCTTCAATCTTTCCCAGCATCAGGGTCTTTTCTAGTGAGTTGGCTCTTCACATCAAGTGGCCAAAGTATTGGAGCTTCAGCTTCAGCATCAGTCCTTTCAATGAATATTCAGGGTTGATTTCCTTAAGGATTGACTGATTTGATCTCCTTGCAGTTCAAGGGACTCTCAAGAGTCTTAACCAGCACTACAGTTCGAAAACATAAATTCTTCAGCGCTCAGCCTTCTTTTTGATCCAACTCTCACATCCATATGACTACTGGAAAAATCATAGCTTTGACTGTATGAACCTTTGTCAGCAAAGTGATGTCTTTTCTTTTTAATATGCTGTCTAGGTTTGTCATAGCTTTCCTTCCAAGGAGCAAGTGTCTTAATTTCATGGCTGTAGTCACTGTCTGCAGTGATTTTGGAGCCCAAGAAAACAAAATCTGTCACTGTTTGCATTGTTTCCCCATCTATTTGCCATGAAGTGATGGGACCAGATGCCATGATGTTAGTTTTTTGAATGTTGAGTTTAAGCCAGCTTTTTGCATTTATTTCAGTAAAATTAAAAAGCAAGAAAGGTGTTTCTGTAGATCTGTTAACTTCATGGTATATGTCTCCTTTTGCCCAAGTCCTTCTGAATCTCTTCTGCTGTGAACTTGGTTCCAGTTTTGGAACCTGCTTCTATGGCAGCCCCAGTGTCAGGTGGCAGCAGTCTTCTCTGCCTCCCAGGGACTTCCACAACCACCTTTCTGCTGATACTGTAGACCAGAAATTCTCAAATCTGACAGCGCATTAGAATTATCCAGGGAGATTTAAAATAGACTGATGCCTAGGTCCAACCCCCAGAGATTCTGATTTGTTTGAACTGGGGTGAGGACTGTGTAACCACAGTTCAGAACCATGGTTGATCATTATGGAAGTCACACAGGGTCTTAATGTACGAAATTGAACAGCTGGACCGTATCTTAGTTTTGGTGCATTATATTACACTGATGGTGTTGACACTTAGAACCAAAGAAGGCTGCAAAAGATGAATGGCTACATTTCCCCAACCCCCTGAGCTTTTACTTATATTCTACAGTTATTAAAAACTCCTTAGTTATTAGAATGTGGCAGACAGGAGAACTAAATGTCTTACTTAATTTAATACATTTTAACCTAATGATTTATCTCAGGGTTCTGGTATTAAAGGAAAGTTTGTCTCTTCTGAGATACTGATATATTCCTGTTATTAGATAATAACGGGACATTAGGTAGTAACAGGTTATTAGATAATGAAAGAATGTCATAATTATTCCCTTTTTGTTTTGACTTTCAGGAGACTTTCTAGAAGGGAAAACATTTATTGAACCATACAATGTGGCAGGCACTTTATCTAATACATATCTCATTTCATCCTTTAAGTAACCTTTTGGCGGCATTATCCCCTTTACATGTAAGAACATGGAGGTTCAGGGAAATTAAGTAATTTGCCCAAATCTATAGACATAGCAAGTAGAAGAATCTGGGATGGAAACCAAATTTGCCTGATTTCAGAGTGCAGGTCCTTTCCATGGTTTCACAGAAGGTTTGTAGTGGCTTCCCCCAGTGTCCTTTGCCTTGGCCGATCATTCCCCTGGTCAAAGTTGAGGTTCCTTACGTCCAGGCCTCTGTGCTGAAATCTAGACAGCATGAGGGGAAATGTCCTGAGAGCAAAGTGTGGTTGAGGAAGTTGGGGACAAGGCCATCTTCTGTCACACCTCTGTGAAGGGTTCCCAGGCTCATCACCCCATTGTCTCTCCCATACAACTCTTTCTTTTCTCCCCTCATTAGAACTACTGGGCTGTTTGTGCCTCTCTCCAGTATTGCAGCCTTCAGGTTCTCTTCCTTTTCCCCATGTGTCCTGGAGACCCTCTGCTCTAGTCTTTTTTCCAGTGCACATTGCATATTTCCCTTGCATATTAGCTTTTTCAAGGTATTACTTGGTGGGGGAATTCCCTAGCGGTCCAGTGGTTAGGACTCTGTGCTTTGGGTAACTAAGATCTTGCAAGTTGAGTGGCACCGTCAAAAAAAAAGTACTTTACTAAAGAAAAAGATATTACTTGGTGGGATTGTTTTGCACTAGGAGTCTAGGGGAATGTGGGAATACAAAATGGTGGGGGTCTGTTGGCTACAGGAGGGCCAGTGGCCTTATGAAGGGAGAATGTGTAGCTTATTATGTCAGTCTGGTGAATGCAGGACCAAGTAATCCTTTGGTGGCAATAAGTGCTACTAAGGAAAAATCTAAGAATTAGTATATCTGAAAACAGGTATTGAACAAGGCCGGACAGGTCGTTACATGGATGTACAAACTTGTGCATTGTTGTTTCAGAGAAGTCTTCCTCACATTTCAGCTGATGTGCGAAGGTAAAGCACGAGGCAGGTCTGACAGGCTTCAGTTGGTTTGTAGCCGACAGTGATGCCAGCTTAGCCAAGATGTTTGATTAGATAAGACCTTGGAGTGAAGTAAGTTGTCATAAAGGATAGGGGACTGGGGGACTTTGGGGAGTGTGTCCTGGGAAATGTAACCTCATTTAAGGTGGCAAAACAGTGCCACCTTAGTTAAATCACCACAAATTGTCTCTCATTGGCATTCTGATGGGAGAGAGAGGGTATGAGAGGACAGAGTGCTGTGTTTTGTTTAGGTGCCTAGAACATTTGGAATGGGCAAACCAAACCACCTGTGAACAGAATGCCCTGCTCGTTCTGGCTGAACCCTTGAACAAGATGTTGGCAGGGAATCCAGATGGAGAGAACATGTGTGGGGGCCATTTGGGGGCTTGTGGGGTGCTGGAGGGTAAGCTGTGTTGTTTCTCATGGCAGGAAGTGTCCTGCGTCTTTCTCTGTTAATGCAGATGGTACACAGAGGGGTTTGTATTGACTATTTGCAGCCTAGGTTGAAGGCATAGATGTGTTTTGTCTGCATGCCTCCATTCTCTGCATGGGATAAGGTGCTTCAAGCAAAGACAGAAAGACATTTGTTATCCAAGTTCTGGCAGGTTCATTGGGTTTGGATGAGAAACTGTATGCCACAATTTGTGAGACTTTCCTTTCTAACCCTTCTCCATGGAAAAGTCTTGTTTTCTTCTAGGTAGAATATCTTTTAGACCTGGTTTGATTTCTTGGAAGCTTGGAATCTGTAGGGAGCTAATTGCAGTGAAGCATCCCCTCATCCTTGTCCTGTCATAATGCCTGACTTTTTCTTCCGGCTTTGTGGAGTGAGGCTGACTTGTCAGACAAATTCCCAGAATGTTAGTTCATAATGTAGGATTGCTGAGTATGGCAGCTGTTATGGGCTGAATTGTGTTCCCCTCAGATCCATATGATGAAGCCACAGCCCCTAAAACTTCATAATGTGTCCATGAGGGGATAGAGCTTTGAAGACATGATTAAGTAAAAATGAGGTCATCAGGGTGAGCCTTCATCTCATCTGACTGGTGTCTTTATTAGAAGAGGAAGTTTGGACACAGGGAGAGACGACAGGGGTGCACACACAGAGGAAAGACGGTGTGAGAACACAGCAGGAAGGCACCATCTTCAAGCTAAGGGAGCAGGCTACAGGAGAAACCAAACCAGCCGACACCTTGATCTTGGAGTTTAAGCCTCCATAACTGTAATGGAATAAATTTCTACTTATAGGCTGCTGGGAAAATTCCATATAGCACCTTGTCTTGACCAATCTTGTCTCATTTCTATTCTTAGTGAACTAGGTATGCATGTATGTCTGCTCAGTCATGTTCAGCTCTTTGCAATCCCCTGGATGATAGCCTGCCAGGCTCTTCTGTCCATTAGATTTTCCAGGCAAGAATACCGGAGTGGGTTGCCATTTCTTCCTCCAGGGGATCTTCCTGACCCAAGAATTGAACCTGAGTCTACCATGTCTCCTGCATTGGCAGGCAGATTCTTTTACCCTATGTTGTGGGCGTTACCAGGGCCCTAAGCCATAATCAATATGGTATCACACATACTATATATAGAAACTAGGTATTAGTGAACTAGGGCAGCTAGTTAAATTGTTGCTGTTTTTTTTTTTTAATTTCCTAATATTTTGAATTAGGAAAGCATTTAAAAATATTTCACTGTAGGTGATTTCAAACATACAAAAAAATAAATAGAATATTATAACAAATCCCTATGTACTCAACTACCCGCCTCCAACAACCTGTGAATCATAGCCAGTCTCCTCCATCCACTCCCTCTAATTACCTAGGTGATCATCAACACAATCAAACTAAACTATATCTAGTTTCTTTCATGTCTTTCAGAGAATTATTTGGTGATTTTATATACTGCTTAATCTAGCACAATGTATGTAAGATCATTTGGGACTGGGTTTATCATCATTTTAAATAATTGCATCTAATTATGTTTTCAACCATATTCTCATAGACATTTGGTTTACAGTAGTTACCATATATGTTTCCCATTCCAGAAGCTCACCATGTGGTAGGGAAACAGCATTAATGACAATCACAATGCAATGTGGGACACATTTATGTACACATGTATGTAGAAGTGTCAGATGACTAAGGAATAAACCCTCAAGGATGATTAAGAATTTTCTAGAAGGAAAATCAGGGAAAGAACATTATGGGTACATGTGGAAGATGCTGCTGTTGCCTATTCAGTAGCCAGTTTTCTTTTCCTCTTCTCATGAAAAAGACTGAGACTACCAGGAATTTACTTTCCCATATTTCCTTGCAGCTGAGAGTGGCCACATGATGCAGTTCCTGTCAAATCTGTTGGGCTGAGGTGAAGGGTGTTATTTGAAAAGATAGAGCAATGCCAAAGGGGAAGCTCCTTATTCTCTCTCCTTTTTTGGAATATGCCATTTTGTGGGCTTCCCAGGTGGCGCTAGTGGTAAAGAACCTGCCTGCCAATGCAGGAGACTAAGAGATGCAAGTTTGATCCCTGATCCAGGAAGATCCCCTGGGGGAGGAAATGGCAACCCAATCCAGCATTTTTGCCTGGAGAATCCTATGAACAGAGGAGCCTGGCAGGCTACAGTCCACAGGGTTGTAGAGAGTTGGACACGACTGAAGCGACTTAGCACACATGTGAGTTACATGATTTGGAGTGGAGGCAGCCACCTTGTGGCAATGAGGCAGCAAACCTGAGGATGGGTATGCCTGCTGAGGATGGCAGAAAGTGAGGAAGGAATAAGCTACCTACTTACAGTCTTTCTGTGAAAAATTAAATATGTTTCCTGTTAATCCACTATTGGTCAGGGATTTAGTTACTAGCATGCAGAGGTAGCTTGAGTGATTCAGTGTGGAAATTATATTGTTGGTTACTGAATTTACCAAATAAGTTTTATGATTGAGGGGCATACAGATAGAGACTAAATGTGGGTTAAAATATACAGGGGCTTCATCTCAGGCTTTTCTTCTTTAAGAGTATTTCTCTTCTATGCTAAGTGAAGTAATTTCATGTCAGATTTGCAGATATCTCAATCCTCTACTGTAGAACATGTCATTTCCTGAAGCTGAAAACTTCTAACATGTCAAGATATTTCTGGGACAAACAGTTTTTGGAGTTTCTCAAGTAGAAAGGGATGGAAATGTTGTCATTCTGTATTGTTATCACTTTGAAGAGTGAAAAACTCTTAAGATTTAGAACTGACTTGCGATTTTCAATGAATTTTGTTAGCCCTTAGCAACTATTCCCCTCCTCCAGTTCTTTTCTTTTGCTTTAGCCAATTGTGATATTGAAATACTAATGAGTAGTTTGTGTGGACTTTAAAGTTGGTCCTCAGCTTTGCCAGTAACTGAGGATGTGGGTAGATTGCAAGTGTAAGTTAAAAATTTTGAAAAGCAAACAAAAAAAAAATCGAACAAATTGGTAAAGGGAAGGTATACATCAATAAACAATAACAAACAAGACTTATCTGGTAGTCCAGTGGTTAAGAATCCACCAGCCAGTGCAGGGGAAATGAGTTCAATCCCTGTTCTGGGAAGATTCCACCTGCCGTGGGGCAGTTAAGCCCACGAGCCACAACTACAGAGCCCACAGGCTGCAACTACTGAAGCCTGCACAGCTAGAGCCTATGCTCTGCAACAAGAGAAGACACCACAGTGACAAGTCCATGCACTGCATCTAGAGAGTAACCTCTGCTTGCTGCAACTAGAGAAAGCCCTTGCAGCCCTCCCAAATTAAAATATAGTGACATATTGTTTATCTAATATATACTGAGCATTTACTATGTGCAAGGCACTTTTCTGAGCTCTTTAAGTGTTAAGATGTAATCCTCAAAGTGTTATGAATTTTCACTAGCCCCATTTTACAAATGAGGAAACTGAAGCCCAGAAAGGTTGAGTAATGTGCCCCAGTTACAGAGTTGTCAGTTGAAAAGCTGGAAAGGAATTCAAACCCATGTAATCTAACTCAAAAGGCCATGTTCTCAATGTCTACATTTTTTTAAAAATTTATTTTAGTGAAGTATAGTTGACTTACAATGTTGTATTAATTTCTGCTGTACAGCAAAGTGATTCAGTTATAGATGTTTATACATTCTTTTTTTTTGAATCCAGAATATTTTTTAATTTTAGAGCTAAATTTTAGTAGAACATGGAAGTTTGAACTCTTACACCTTAAACAAACAAAACTGTAAAATTTCTGCTTGTTTCAGAATAGTTTTATGGAGAAGGTAGTCTGTAAGAGAAAGTTGGCATTTAGTGCAGTGGTGCCAAGGTTTTTCAACAAAGTGTGCAAAAGTTCTTGTGGGGATTGGGCAAGGAGTGAGGGGCTCAGACATTTACAACAGCAAGTGTTTTCTCATCCTCTTGATGGGAGGTGGGAGAGAACTCCTGTAAGAGCTTCATCACATACATTCTTTTAATATTCTTTTCCTTAATAGCTTATCACAGGATATAAAATATAGCTCCCTGTGCTGTACAGTAAGGCCTTGTTGTTCTATTCTATTAAATATAGAATATTAAATATATATTATATATAATAATAATATATATATATTATATATATATTAAATATAGAATAGATAAACAACAAGGCCTTACTGTACAGCACAGGGAGCTATATATAATATTTAATAGTTTACATCTGCTAATCCCAAACTCCCAACCCATCCCACATCTCCTCCCCCTTGGCCACCACAAGTCTGTTCTTTATGTCTCTGAGTCTCTTTCTGTTTCTTAGGTAAGTTCATTTGTGTCGTATTTTAGATTCCACATATAAGTGATTGATATGATATGGTATTTGTCTTTCTCTTTTGGCTTACTGCACTTAGTGTGATAATCTCTAGTTGTATCCATGTTGTTGCAAATGGCATTATTTTATTCTTTTTAATGGCTAAGTAGTATTCCATTATATAAATGTACCACATCGTTATCCAGTCATCTGTTTATGGACATTTAGATTGTTTCCATATCTTGGCTATGGTAAATAGTGCTGCATTGAGCTTTGGGGTGCATGTATCTTTTTGAATTATAGTTTTGTCTGGATGTATGCCCAGGATTGGGATTGCTGGATCATACAGCAACTCTATTTTAAGTTTTTAGGGAAACTCCTTACTGTTTTCTATAGTGGCTGCACCAATTTATATTCCCACAAACAGTGTAGGAGGTCAATCTCTTTGTTCTTGTGTCTCCCAATATGGACTTATATTTAAGAGAAAATGATTTATATTTAAGATTTATATTTATATTTAAGGATTTATATCAAAGAGAAACTCAGCATTTAAGATGTAGTCTGTGGTTTGAGTTTCCCAAGGATGTTAGGGAGACCAGTTTTTCTTGAACTCCCTAGGCCCTTTCATTTTGTTATGGCACTATTTTATTAATAACTGTCTTAACATGGGCCCTCTTTCTTGAGCTGTACAGTGGCACAGCTGTGTAAGAAGAGCAATTAGTGTTTAACAAAGAGATGCTAATTGTTTATAGATGCATCAGGAAGAAAAGATTTTAGAAGTTATTGTCATGGTTGCTGAAGGCAGGATGAGAGTTGTGGCATATGTTTAGAATATTTTTATCTGGTATCCCTAAGCAAAATGTACTGTCAGTTACAATTGGCTGTGAATTCTCTATATGATCTTCTTTTGTTACACTTTTCAGACTTTTTTTTGCTGTATACACAGGATGATCAGATTTTCACAGCTCAATGAGAGCAAAAAGAATTGACCATCCTTAGGGAAGATGGGAAAATCTTATGTAAGATTTGAATTTTGTATGTGTTAGAGGAATTTTTGTTTGTTTGTTAACTAATGACTGGAATGGTATAGATTACATACATGGAAATTTAAAGATTGAAATTCACTCATTTTTTAAAGCAAAATTAATATTGCCTTCTACCTATATTTTTCAGAGATATTCTATATATGATATATTGAAAGAATGGAGAAGAACTTGGAGTATTTAATTCTTAGCATGAGTGGTTATTCCGAGTTTTTTTTTTAAGATAGGGTAATGGTCCTTAGGACCTCTTCAAGTATTCATGGTATCTTTTTCTGTGTTAAAAAAAGGTGTATCCTCTGAGTTCACAAATTATATAAAGGTTCATATTTAGGAGGATAATTAGGAAAAGAGGTGTCACTTCCCATCAGCGATGACACAAGGTTTGCAACGGAATAAGGACTAGATTTCAAAGCACATCTTCACCCCCTGGGCTGCATGCTTTTGTTGAATATGCAACCAACACAGATGTATGTGATGGCCCTGGTAATCTTACAGACAGTTCCTTAAGATTATGAAAGGGCATGATATTATTTACACTGACACAGTTATATGATTTTGCACTAAGATAAAATTACAGATACTACATATATCTTCAATGAAGTGGGCACCTTTTGATACAAGCACATGTTTATCAGACTTAATTCTTCAGAGCATATTAATAACAGTGTATTTCTCAGATTTGCTTTGTGACTTGCCTCTATATGCCCAATACGGTTCATGTTTTTAGGAAAAATGCAAGTAACCAAGTAGCTCTTGTATATAAGGTGTCGTTCTAGGTGTGGAAATTTGGGGGCAGATTGCAAATTAATGACTCTATATCCTTCTTTTCCTTTTTTTGTATAGCTCAAGATGACTTGGTATCCAAATGAATTTTATAAAAATTTTATAAAAATGAAAGGTTTTTTCTTAATAGCTCTTAAATAAGGACTGGGGGTAAGCTTAGAATTATTTGGGATATCATGAGTTATTGTTTGTAGAAAGAGGATATTGAAACTAAAATATCAGTTTAGCAAAAGCTTTCTGGTAGACTTTTCTTGCTCCATGAAACTTCATTAGGGCAACATTTAAGATTTCGTATACACATATACATATATGTATATACTTATGAAACATAGATGACATATGAAACATATGTCTGTCATGCTTGAGTGGTGAAATTCTTTATATATAATATTCTAGCACAAGTCCTTCATCAGAATGTATTTTGTAAACATATGCTCCTAGTCTGTGCCTTGTTTTGCCTTGCATCCTTGCATTTGCAGTCTAAGTATATGGTTTGTTACAAATAGAAGCCGAGGAGCATTTGCATGATACTGGGATTGATTTTAAACATGTTTTTATTATGGAAATGTAAAACTAATGAATTGTAAAAAAATCAAATTTAGAGAGTTTACAGTAAAATTCACCCTTTAGATTTATAGTTTGATGAGTTCTAACAAATATATAGTTGTATAATACATTTAAGATATGTACAATATTTCCATCTTTCTAAAAAATTTCTTTGTGCCTTTTGTGTGGTCAGTGCTATACCACTTCTCCCAGACTCTGGTAGTTAATTCCTGTCCTGTAATTTTATATTTTCTAGAAGGGAAGCTGAAAGTCACTCAGTTGTGTCCAACTCTTTGTGACCCCATGGACTGTAGCCCACCAGGCTCCTCTGTCCATGGGGATTCTCCTGGCAAGAATACTGGAGTGGGTTCCCTTTCGGGGGACCTTCTCAACCCAGGGATTGAACCCAGTTCTCCTGCATCACAGGCAGATTCTTTACCATCTGAGCTACCAGGGAAGCCCAAGTATTTTCTAGAATGGTATATAGATGGAATCAATCCTTTTGTTGTTCTGGAAACATGCTTTTTTGAAGTATGGTTGATTTATTATATTGAGTCTATATTGTGAGCCAGAAGCTGGGATAGAATAGTGAGTAAGAAATGAATGAGTGAATATAGTGCAAAGATAAAGTTGATAAGACTTGATGTTAGATTGGATGTAAAGAATGAGGGAATGTGAGGCGCCAATAAGAGAGAGGCACCAATGACATGAGAGAAGAGCAAGGAAGGGGAGTCAAAGAATAGTGAGAAAGGTGTGCGTCAGTGGATTGGTCTGCATGCTCTGGAAGAGTCATGGAGAAGGCCACTGTAACAGAAGGAGCTAGAAATGACCAGTTGTGGTCCAAGAGAGTAGTATTTGAATTTTGACTTCCAGAGGTGGTGCCCTGTCTGGTAATGACAAAGCCTGGAGAACAGCTATGGGAGTGTGTGGCTGAGGAGCTAGAGTGTCTGTGGTTCACCCAAGTGGGTATTGAAACCACCATTGATGATTTCAGAAGAGAGGTTCAGAGAGGCAGGCTCTAAGCTTCTGAACAGGAGGACTGGCTAGAAGGTCAATTGGTAGGGGTAGAGCTGATTGCCTTGGGTATCAGAGTTTGCAAGGTTTGGGAAGAAATGGCTCTGGAAGTGACATTCAGGAATGAGGATAACCCTTCCCCATCCCTGGTGCTGAGCTGTGTTCTCCTTGGAGACCAACAGTGGCACACTTGGGAGGGCTGCAGGGGATACTGTGTCTAGAGAGGCAGGCAGGATTCAGTGAAGGCAATGAGGTGAAAGGAAAGATTTGGAGGAATGGTTGGGAATCCAGTGAAATCTGAGTTTTGGTGTGATAGATGTCTACTGCTCTCGTGAAGGGTGCGTGTTCGTAACCCTTAAGTGTTACAAACATGTTCATTCCCTGGATTAAAGCAGTGCCCTGTCTCTGACATCTTCGGCTTGGGGGAGTCAGGCGAGAGGCAGAGAGCCAGTCCTGGACCCAGTTCTGTTTCTCCTGAAGCAACGACATTGTGTGCAGGCGCCATGCTAGCGCTGGTGCACTAAGCCATTGGCGTGTGCCACCCGATGTCGAGCTGGGCCTCCAACAACACGGCGCAGATATGGGCTCCAGGTTTTACTGCGGCTGCAACAACCAGGTTGCTAATTAGGCCCAATTGTGAGGGTAGTTTTTGTGCTTTGGACACCTGTCCACTAGGAACTGGACTGAGACCACCAACTCATTTCCCACAGGTCACGGAACAGCTGTCAGATGGTATAATTTGGTCGAGTTCATTTGGAGCTGTTTGCAGAAGCTCTCTGAAGCATTATGCTGCACATAATGTGCATGATTAATGCTTGTTTATTTGGACAATCCTGTGTTGTAACTAAAGTGGTGGCCTATTTTATGCCAGTTATAATATACCATTCCATTCACGGGACCGAGTTCCTTTGAGGGTATGAAGCAGAGCAATAATGTTCAATCTATTTACGAGGGAACCAACTCATTGCAGCCATTCTGCAAGCTGCTCGCTCCATTCAAGTGATGCTTCTGTGCTTAACTCTTCCGAGGAAGGGATCTGGGCTGATTTCCATTCTGAAGGGTATGTGGAAAACATATCTGAAAGCAGTGGTCATTTTAGAAAGCAGGGCTGTCTTACTCTGCCTCCTGTAGGAGGAAGAACATGGAATGTTTTCGTTCTTAGGGGAAAGACTTTCTGCCTTGTCAGCCTTGGCCCTTATTGCCAGCCAAGCACATGCTGTTTTCAGGGTTAGCAACCTTTTCTTTGTATACTCCAGAAGCTGTTACACACCACTGCCTGCTTCCTCCATGCCTACACATAAACTTTTTTCTTTTTTTAAACAAGAAAGGGCAATGAAATGGAAATTCTGATTCAGATTTGGCCTCTTCCTCTAATCAGGTGTGACCTTGGGCAGATCACCTGGGCTCTTTATTTTGCCTTTTGCACAGTGTTGGAGCTCCTTAGGTGGGCTCCTGGGTCCCTCTCAGCTGCTGCCATATTGTGGCTCTGTGATTGTGGTTAGTTGTATTTTAGTTAGTGATTGTGTTTGGTTACATGGTAGCAACCTTCTGGATGTTGGTGTTGACTCAGTCTTTCCTTCTTTTGTCTTACTCTATCTGACTGCTTTCAGGGTATGAAGTCTTCAGGTGTGTGTTAGTTCAGACAGGGGCAAGTGCATTCATGTTATTGGCAGATACTTTGTGTATGCTAAATATTCTTTAGGCAAAAGTATGTCTTTGCCCTGTTTTGTCTTCACTTTTGAGCTGATGAGTACTATCTTCCTCTTTTAACTTTGTGTTTTCTTTCTTCCCAGGGAAGTTGTGATATCAGTTAATTAGACCATGATGAGAATTTGAGTTAGTGTGTTTCTTCTGGGGATATATATCTCTTGTAAGTGTCACACACACAAGCATCTGTAATTTATTGAATGCTGATCATATGCCTAATCACTGTTAGCCACTTCATTCACTTATTGGGGCTAACAATCTTGGGAAGGAGCTCTCGTTTTACAAATGTAGAAACTGAAGCTTAGAGAGTTTAACCAGGATGCAATTCTGACTGACTGCACGTGACTGTAATGGTAAACAGAAAGACTTTGGAGTTGTTAAGGGGCTTTCAGAATGCATCCAGCACATAGTGGCAAGGTCTCTGGAATGCCCAACATTAATTTTATAAACCCCTGTCTATTGAATACTTTGACTTATGAATTCTTTTCACAGTCACTTATCATTTGACAAATCCATTTAAGAACTTCAATTTTTTGTTTTTATTACATGGATAGTCTACAGAAATAGTTTTAAGCAAAAATGTATAAATTTAGAAGATATTTAAGCTTAGATTACAAAGTTCATTTATAATTCAATCCTAATGACTGTGTTATGTAAACAAAAATTTTGACATCTTCTTTGTATGTGGTATGTGCTAAGTTGCTTCAGTCGTGTCCAAATCTTTGCAACCCTATGGAGTATAGCCCGCCAGGCTCCTCTGTCTGTGGGATTCTTCAGGCAAGAATACTAGAGTGGGTCTCCATGTCCTTCTCCAGGGACTCTTCCCCACCCAGGAATTGAACCCCAGTCTCTTACGTCTCTTGCATTGGCAGGCAGGTTCTTTACCACTAGTATCACCTTATTTGTGGTACCTGTGGATAACTTTACTTCACATTAATTATGTGACAGAAGGATTTATTGATAAATAAATAGCATATTACTTTTGACTTAAGGTTGTGAATATATATTTACTTGTATATAAAAATCTATCTTAAAGTATCAGAATACATAAAACTGGGCATTTATCTGGAGAAAACCATAATTTGGAAAGATACATGCACCCCTGTATTCATTGCAGGACTATTTACATATGGTAGTCAAGATGTGAAGGCAACCTAAGTGTCTGTTGATGGAGGAATGGATAAAGAAGACATGGTACATGTATACACTGGAATACTACTCAGCTATAAAAAAGAATGAAAGAATGCCATTTGCAGCAACATGGATGGACCTGGAGATTATCATACTGAGTGAAGCTTTTATGTAAAAATCATCTTTGTACAGTTTCAGTTTTGTTTTTATGCTCCTTTCCTCCCTAGATTTCTTTTTTTTCAAAGTGGGAGCTGAAGGGAGGAAGTATATAGACTTAGTCCCCCATTTTTAATAGATGTTTCAGTCCCCAACTCTGCCCTGTGTCCCTCAGAGCAGACAGTCCCTCCAGTTCATCCTCTCTATTCTTCTACTGGGATGGGAGAGGGCAGCCCTAGCTGCATGGAATGAGAGGGGAATCCAAGGTAACCTTCTTCCTACACTGACTTAAACCCACTATCCTGATTTGAGCCCCTCTTAACTCTGCTTTCATTGGTGTATCAGTCCTCTAATTCCTGAGTCTGTCTGCAGTGCTATGATGCAAATCTGTGTACATTTTGGTTTCTCCCTTTGCTGACCTAGGTTTCTGCTTTCTCTAGTCCACTAGGTCATGTTATCACTCATATATCCACTCTCTAGCTTCCAAAATTTTATTAATGTTCTGTTATCTTTTGCTGCCTTGGCTTCCTTGGTTTATGCTTAAAAATATCTCTTTACTCTCATTTTATAGGGTTTCAGATAGAGTGGGGGTAAACATATATTCAAATTTCCATTTTTAATAAAAAGTCTGTGTTTTTGTTTCTTTGACTACTTTGCAAAATTTCTAAAGTAGGATATTTTAATTTTATGTGTCTTATATTTATCATCTCTTAAAACTAATTTTGTTTTTAATGGATAACATAGACAATACATTCTCATGACTCAAAGTTCAAGATACAACAAGATAAGTAGTGCAAATCTTTCTTGACCTAAATTCTCCTCCATGGAAATACTAGTGTAAATATTCCTGAGGACACTTCCAGAAATATTCTTTATGTATATGAGCAATTGACAATATTTTTATATATTAAATTCTTATGCAGAAGTATAAAATTAGTGCTATTTTTTGGCCAGAGACATGAAATAATACAAAATTTGTTAAAGAAGGAAGTTCTTACGAATGTATTGGGCACTTCTCTGGCTTCCCTTTGATTCTAGCCAGTGCTGTGTTGACCAGCACTGAGTGGGCATCAGCCAGCCTCATTTGGGTACATCTCAACTGCATCTCACCTCAGGCCTGTGCAGTGAGCACCTCTTGCTTCCTGTCTGGGGTTTCTCTGACACCTTCAGGTGGGAAATCTTAGAAAATCTTAGGAAACACTTAGAAGAGTCCATCTGCAAGTACAGGAAACCCTACTGGGACAAACCCTGACCCGTGAGGATGAGAGCTGATGATTAACTACTTCCGTCTCTTGTCTCCCAGCCCAGTTCTCACTGGCCTTTCATGAGGTTTCTTATACATCCCCACCCGGTCAAGGAGAAGAGTGGTCCAAGGCAAAGCCAACTAGGAGCCTGTCTTGGGAGTGGCTTCCCCTCCTGTCTTTAGCTGCCTCTCCTGCATTCTGCAACCTAGGATCACTCCCAATTCAACTGCTTACACTTAGACCTTTCTTTTAGGTTCTGTTTTCAGAAGAACCCAGGCTAAGACAAATTAAAAACTTCTTATGTTACTACTTTTTATGATGTACTTTAAATAGGAACCAGTGCAAAACTGTGAGAAAAAACTACGGCATGAAAAGCCTGGGGTTCTTTGTCCTGTCAGGGAGCCCGTGCTAGTGCACGTGCAACCACGCTGGTCACAAGTCATCCCAGAATAACTTCCAACAATTTAAAAAATGGATATTATATGTACATAGCACAAAATCTGGAATTACTGGTAGCTCAGTAACCGCACTGGTCACAAGTCATTCCAGAGTAACTTCCAACAATTTAAAACATAGGTAATTTATGTACATAGTACAAAATCTGAAAGTACTGGTGGCTCAGTCAGTAAAGAATCCTGAAATGCAGGAGACCCAGATTTGATCCCTGGGTTGTGAAGATCCCTTGGAGAATGAAGTGGCAACCCACTCCAGTATTCTTGCCTGGAGAAGCCCATGGACAGAGGAGCCTGGCGGGCTACAGTCCATGGGGTCGCAAAGAATCAGACATGACAGCAACTAAACCGCCACCAAAGAAGATTTAGTGAAAACAAAGTCTCCCTCCTGCCTCCTCCCTCCTAGCCCCCCAGGTCCCCTGGCCAGAGGCAACAACCACCTCCAGTTTGTTACATGCCCTCTAGAGACATGTTCTAGGCACATGAAAGCATATATAGCCACTGGACAAGTATTTATTCATTGAATGAATAAATATGTATATATGAATATATGTTATTTTTGTACAGAAATGGTCACACATGCTGACTTTTGTGAAGCATGCTTTTTTTCACTTAGAAATACCACCTGAGTCATTCGATTACTAATAGCTGATAGGCAGAGTTCTCGATGCTAACAATGATGACAGCCTAAAATTACAGCCTCAGGAAACTTGTATGTTTCTGATACTTATCTTGTTGACGGGGCTGAGATGGGGAGTCTACCTAGGGAACAGAGGGATAATTTGAGGATATTGGGTCTCAGGTAGGGATTAGATTCCCAACTTCCTTTCATTAGGTGCACTTAATGGGACCCCGGGCCCTTGACCAGTCCATTCTGTAGTATTTACCTTATATAGGACCTGAACCCTGACCTCTGAACCCTTCCTCTTCTCATCCACCCACCCAAGGAGTATTTGGGCGCAGGCAATATTTCTCTCTCCTTTCTTTCACCACTTTTAGTCTCTCTGTTGCCACTTGGCCACTACGGACACTTGTAAGTTGAAAATTGGAATTTCTCTGTAACCAAGACACGGAAGCAATCTAAATATCCATTGACAGAGGAATGGATGAAGAAGTTGTGGTCCATATATACAATGGAAAATTACTCAGCCATCAAAAATAATGAACTAATGCCAATTCCCAATATCCATTGGATCATAGAAAAAGCAAGAGAATTCCAGAAAAACAGCAACTTCTGCTTTATTGATTATGCCAAAGCCTTTGACTGTGTAGATCACAAGAAACTGTGGAAAATTCTTCAAGAGATGGGAATATCAGAACACCTTACCTGCCTCCTGAGAAATCTGTATGCAGGTCAACAAGCAACAGTCAGAACCAGACATGGGACAGCAGACTGGATCCATATTGAGAAAGGAGTATGTCAAGGCTGTCTATTGTCACCCTGCTTATTTAACTTATAGGCAGAGTATATCATGCAAAATGCCAGGCTGGATGAAGCACAAGCTGGAATTAAGATTGCCAGGAGAAATATCAATAACCTCAGATACACAGATGACACCACCTTTATGGCAGAAAGTGAAGAGCCTCTTGATGAAAGTGAAAGAGGAGAGTGAAATAGCTGGCTTAAAACTCAACATTCAAAAAACGAAGATAATGGATCTGGTCCCATCTCTTCATGGCAAATAGATGGAGAAACAATGGAAACAGTGACAGACTTTATTTTCTTGGGCTCCAAAATCACTGCAGTTGGTGACTGCAGCCATGAGATTAAAAGATGCTTGCTACTTGGAATGAAAGATGTGACCAACCTAGACATCATATTAAAAAGCAGAGACATTACTTTGCCAACAAAGGTCCATCTAATCAAAGCTATGGTTTTTCCAGTAGTCATGTATGGATGTTAGAGTTGGATTATAAGAAAGCTGAGCACTGAAGAATTGATGCTTTTGAACTGTGGTGTTGGAGAAGACTCTTGAGAGTCCCTTGGACTGCAAGGAGATCAAACCAGTCAATCCTAAAGGAAATCAGTGCTGAATATTCATTGGAAGGACTGATGCTGAAGCTCCAATACTTTGGCCACCTGATGTGGAGAACTGACTCATTTGAAAAGACCTTGATGCTGGGAAAGATTGAAGGTGGGAGGAGCAGGGGACAACAGAGGATGAGATGGTTGGAGGGCATCACCGACTCGATGGATGTGAGTTTGAGCAAGCTCCGGGAGTTGTTGATGGACAGGGAAGCCTGGTGTGCTGGAGTCCATGGGACTGCAAAGAGCTGGACACGACTGAGCAACTGAATTGAACTGAATGCCATTTGCAACAATAGGGATGTACGTAGAAATTGTCATACTGAATGAAGTAAGTCAGACAAAGGGAAATATCATGTGATACCGCTTATATGAAGAATCTACAAAAATGATACAGAATGTTATTTACCAAACAGAAACAGACTCACAGACTTAGAGAATGAACTCTCGGTTACGTGGGTGGGGAGGGATAGTTAGGGAGTTCGGGATTGACATGTATGCACTGCTATATTTAAAATAAATAACCAACAACGACCTACTGTGTAAAAAAAATGGAGATGGAACAAGAGAATGATATAGATGAGATGAGATTGGCCATGTGTTGATTATTGTTTAAGCTGATTGATGGATTTGTGAGGATATATTACACTAGTCATTCCGAAAAAAGAAAGAAAACTAGAATTTTTGACAAGTGTAAATATTGCCTTAAAATTTTAATGCAAGGAAAATCCAACTGACTCAGAGACTCCCAGCTTTCTAGAACTTATAGGAACTTTAGAAGTCATCTGGACTCTCAAGCAAGTCAACTTCTTCATATGTGTCCTGTTGCTGCTGCTGCTGCTAAGTCACTTCAGTCGTGTCTGACTCTGTGCGACCCCATAGACGGCAGCCCACCAGGCTTCGCCGTCCCTGGGATTCTCCAGGCAAGAGTACTGGCATGGGGTGCCATTGCCTTCTCTGTTGATTTAGCAGCTAATCTAAGACTTGTATTTGGATTCTATTAAACTGCAAGAAAGGAAAAAGTATAATTAAGGCCAGGTGAGTTTTCTTTTTTTTTTTTTTTTTAAAGAAAAGGGACTAATGAAATGTATAAACCTTTCTTTTAATATTTTGGTATAAATAATGTACCACTGGTCTTTGAGTAAAGATGCCTTCTGTGCTATTACTATGACCTTAGCTCCCTCTATTTAAAACACATTTTTTATTTGTTTATTTATTTTTGTCTGTGCCAAGTATTCCTTCCCTAGTGGGCTTTTCTCTAGTTGTGGTGAGTGGGGGCTACTCTCTAGTTGGTGCGCGGGTTTCTCACTGCAGTGGCCTCTGCTGTTGCGGAGCATGGGCTCTAGTGTGCTTGGGCTTCAGTAGTTGCTCCCAGGCTCTAGAGCACAAGCTCAATAACTATGGCCCATGGGCTTAGTTGCTGTGTGGCATGTGGGATCTTCCCAGGTCAGGGATTGAGCCTGTGTCTCCTGCATTGGCAGGTGGATTCTTTCTTTAGTTCCTCCTTAAAGTTCAATATGCCCATGTAACCCCATTTTTAGAAATCACTTCCTGTGTTAAGTTGAAATAAAAGACATAACATTTTATTATTACTATTGTAATAAAAGTAACATTTATAGAGTACTTTAAAGCTTGTATGGCGTGGAAGGTTGTATTTTTCAAAAGATGGAGAATATTTATCTCATCCCTCATGGTCTTCTTGTTTTTGTTTTTGTTTTTATCTGGAACGCTTCATGAATTTGCGTGTCATCCTTGTGCAGGGGCCATGCTAATCTTCTCTGTATCGTTCCAATTTTTTTTTTTAGTATATGTGCTGCCGAAGCGAGCACCCTCATGGTCTTCTTATAATTCATTGTTGACATTTCTCCATGAGTCAGTGAGGGTAGAGCTTTGTAATTACTTCTACCTGTAGAATATGTGGAAGTCACATGTTGTGACCTTCAAGGGTGAATCATAAAAGGCAGTGTTAAGGACACTGAGGTTCAGAGGCTGCCTAAAGTTCTCATCAAGGGGTAGCGTTGGGTCACACACGTATCTTTGGCTTTAACTCCCATGGTACTTTCTTCTCTCTCTGCTGTAAGGCACAGTCATACACACAACTCATATTCCTTCCCTTGATTTTAAATATATTCAGGGACGGGGTTGGGAATGACTTCTTTCCTTCTAGAGTTGTAAGATTGTTGTCCACCCCACACCATAGCTGCACCATAGCTGACATGGCCACTGTTGCTGTGCTCTGGGACCCCGTCATCTGTCAGGGTTTGATTCTTACAACATTTTCTTTGAGTTCCCCATGTCTCTGGCTTTAATCAAGCTTCAGAAGCCATGTGGTGACACTCCTTTAAGGCAGTCGTGGGGAAGGATCTTCCTGAAGGGGAGAGGAGCATTTTGCTGTATTATGTGGGCTGCTCATTTAGACCCATGATAGCCTGGCACCTGTGTCTTAGTGAAACAATTCAGTGAGCTTGTGAGTGGGCAGAGAGCCAGTCTAGCAGATGGTCATGAGAGAAGGGACCATGTACCGTGTGATCATCAAGTGTGCTTGCCCAGGGCAGGAGTCCCTGCCAGAAAGGTCCAAATGCCTGCTCTTAGAACTAGAGTCTTATTTTTATAAGGATGCCTGAAATAGGAAAAAAAAAAAAGGTACCTGGAAAAAAATTAACTAGAACAACAATTCTTTTTTTAATTTTAGCTGGGCACATGGAAGAGAGGTCAGCTACAGTAAAAGAGACCTTTTGGGAGCTGAAGTACTTGGTCATGAGACACTCACTGTGTAGCTTTCTTTCTGGGATTGATAGGAGCTCCCTCTGAAACAAGGGAATGTGGATATTTATTGCACATGCACAGAAGTTGTATCCCAGGTTCACAGCTTTACCAATGGGGTGATTCTGGAAACCATGGGGTTGCAAAGAGTTGTACACAACTGAGTGACTGAACAAGAAACACTTGAGGCAGGAAGAAGCCAGTGTCTGTGGCTCGCCTGTCTGGAAACAGGAGTTGTAGTGGACTATCAGGCAGTTATGCTGGGAGGCTCACTAAGACCCTGGTGGTAAATAACTCACCACCAGAGCCCCCTTCCTTTTCCTCTCCTCTTTATCAGTCTAGAAACCCCCTACTTCAGATCTGCTTAACCCTCTTCTTTCCAGAAAGCTGAGTCCCCTGAAACAGTTTTGGATGTCAAACACCCGTGATACCATAGACGTAGATTTTTCTCTTGAAAAAAATGTCTGTCCCCATTTAATCTGAACATTTTATGTGTCTTCTCTCATATGATAATATACTTCATGGTAGTGGAGATATGTAGAGGTGAGTGAGTGTGAGTGAAAGTTGCTCGGTCATGTCTGACTCTTTGCAACCCCATGGACTGTAGCCTGCCAGGCTCCTCTGTGCATGGGATTCTCCAGGCAAGAATACTGGAGTAGGTAGCTGTTCCTTCTCCGGTGGAATCTTCCCAACCCAGGGATAGAACCCAGGTCTCCCGCATTGCAGGTGGATTTTTTACCATCTGAGCCACCAGGGAAAACCATATATATAGAGATATAAAATCCAATCTCAGAATTCAAAGGCTCTTCTATTTAGGAAGGAAGTAAAATCCTATTGAGGTATATCTGAAGCAGGATGTGAAAGGACTGTAAGAAATTTAGAACAAAATACCATGGAGATAATGAATACAATGAACATATCCATCACCTTCAAGATTTCCTCATGTCCTTAACTTGTTCCTCTCTACCCATTTTCCCTAAGCAATAATTGATCTGCTCCCTATCACTATAGATTTATTTGCATTTTCTAGAATTTTATATAAATGGAATCATACAATATGAATTTATTTTTGGTATGGCTTGTTTTAACTCAGCATAATTATCTTGAGATTCATCCATGTTATTGCATCAATATGCATCATCCATGTTGTATCAATAGTTCATTCTTTTTTAAAACTGAGAAGTGTTCTGTTGTATGGATATGCTGTAATGTGTTATTCCACTGTCTCATGATGGGTCTTTGGTTTTTTTTTTTTTTTTACAGTTCTTGGCTATTACAAATAAATTTATTATAAGCATTAAAAAAATACCATGGAGAGTAAAGGGAGAAAACGAGGAATATGTTACTTGTATTCTGTTAGTTTCAGCCATGCCTGTAGAAATAGACAGTGTTTATAATAGACAGTGGGGCTTCCCAGCTGGCAGTAGTGGTAAAGAACCCACCTGCCAATGCAGGTAGACTTAAGAGGTGCTGGGTTCGATCCCTGGGTTGGGAAGATCCCCTGGAAGAGGGCATGGCACCCCACCCCAGTATTCTTGCCTGGAGAATCCCATGGATGGAGGAGCCTGGCGGACTACAGTCCATAGGGTCACAGGGTCAGACACGACTGAAGTGACTTAGCACGCATGCACGCCTGTGCAGGAGACATAAGAGATGTGGGTTTGATGCCTGGGTTGGAAAGATACCCTGGAGGAGGGCATGGCAACCCACTCCAGTATTCCTGCCTGGAGAATCCCTAGGACAGAGGAACCTGGCAGGCTACAGTCCACAGGGTCGCAAAGAGTTGGACACGACTGAAGTGACTTAGCACACATGCACAATAGACAGTGGCTAGTAATTGCTGTTTCTCCTAATAAAATACATAGGCATTGAATAATATTTAGAAAACATAGGTAATCAAATGGAATGAAATAGAAAAAAATTCCTTTAACTTCATCATCCATAGACAACTAATCTGCCTATTTTGATATATACAATTTAGTCACTTGTATGTATGCACACATACACATATACACTCACACACAAAATAGGATTTGATTAGGTATTCTGTTTTGCCATTTTTCCCCAATTGTGCCCTTCTTTCTAAGATATTAAACATTTTGCAACATCATTTCAAGTGGTTGTCTAGTATTCCATTGTATAGATATGCATCTCACAAATCTTCTGTTTTGGATTTTTTTTCTCATTATATCTTTTATCCCCTATTATAAACATGCTAAGTATACATACTGGTAGCTATATCTTTGTCTATATCCATGTTGACCTGTGGATAAACTACCAGAAGAGGAAGTATTGGGACAAAGCAAATCTACATTTTCGAGCCTTTTGATACTTCTGCCAGGTTGCCATCAAGAGAGGCCACCTTTGGTTAAATGAAAGTCTGAGATCCCTGTAGTCTCAACAACACCAGAAAGTACCACAAACTCTGAACAGTTTGTTGGTAAAATATGCATTATTACTTCTTTTTAAATTTACATTTCTTTTATTACTAAGAAGATTGGGTAAGATTTACAATAGACTTTGCAAAATTGACATTGTTGCACTTAGAATCAAGGTTTACGAGGCATCAGTAAGAAAGCATTGAATTAAAAATAAGCTGGCAGACTATTTCTTTTAACTTTGTTAGAGTTAATAGACAAATGGGTCAGAAAAAATATGGCAGGTGTAGTCAAATTGTTTTCTATACACTTGGCAGTAATATAACTTTCAAAACTTCATGCTATCAAAATAGAGAAATATGGGTTGCAGGATAGTTTTATTAATTGGACTTTTACCTGGTTGGATGACTGTTTTTGTTGTTTAGTTGTTCAGCTGTGTCTGAGTCTTTTGCAACCCCATGAACAGTAGCCTGCCAGGCTCCTCTGTCCATGGAATTTCCCAGGCAAGAATACTGGAGTGGGTTGCCATTTTCCACTCCAGGAGATCTTCTCAACTCAGGGATCGAACCCACATCTCCTACATTGGCAGGCGGATTCTTTATCACTGAGCCACCTGGGAAGCCCTGGATGACTGTACCTATCCACTAAAGAGAGGTCTCCAGGGGCAAGACTCAGGACTCTATTCTCAAACCCAAGTTTTCAGTAGTTCTGTCAATGCCATGATGAAGTCATGCAGATTAAGGTCAGAGATAATGTAAAACCAACATAACAAAATCAGAATTCCACTCCCCCCCCAAAAAAAAGCATGACAGGGAAAAAAAAATGCCTTTAGCACCAATTACACTTGGAGGATGAAATTTGAGTATTGTGGTTAGGTGGTAGCATGTATTTTGAAAAAGCAGGCATTTCAATGAAATCAGTATGTTTTGAACCCGCAGGATGATATAGCTGGGAAAAAAAGTGAAAGTAGCAGAAGACTGTATTAATAGAAATAGGAATACACTTACTTCTAGAGAGTCGGAGGAGAGCACCTTACCATACAGCCATGGCCAATCCCCATTTGGGAGAATGTCTTGTTTTCTAGTTTCCATGTTTTCAGAAGGCTCTGTGTTGCACTCTGTTTTCCAAGTCTTAGAAGCTTCCATGCAGTCATTCCATGGGTTTGGGCCCATAATTCAATTCCTTTAGTGGGAAAACCCAAGGGAAACCACAGACAGACTTAAGAATCTTGTTATGTATTTCAGGATTTCAAGGTTCATCTTATTTGTTAAACAGGATATGTACATGATAATTGTTTTATATCTTTTAATTTCTGCTACTTCCAGGGATCTAGAGATTTCCTCTTCAAGGAGATCATTAATAGTAAATTCCCTCTAAATGTTTATAGGCTGTGATGTGCCTAGTCGCTCAGTCATGTCCGACTTTTTGTGACCCCATGAACTGTAGCCCGCCAGGTTCCTCTGTCCATGGGGATTTTCCAGGAAGAATACTGGCGTGTGTTGCCATGCCCTCCTCCAGGGGATCTTCCCAACTCAGGGATCGAACCTAGGTCTCCTGCACTGCAGGCAGATTCTTTACCATCTGAGTCACCAGGGAAGCCCAAGAATACTGGAGTGGGTAGCCTATTCCTTCCCCAGGGGATCTTTCCAACCCAGGAATCGAACCAGAGTCTCCTGCATTGCAGGTCGATTCTTTACCAGCTGAGCTACCAGGGAAGCCCCAATGTTTATAAATGTTTATATAAATGTCAAAATGGTACTGTTGTTTCTGTGGGGCATAGGGACAGAGAAAGAACTGGGAAGATGATCAACTTTGGTTTTATACCTCTTTGCTTTCACTACTTACATTATGCATATATTAATTTTCTTTTTGGAAAAAAGAAAAGATTGATGAATTAATTTCTTGAAACAATCACAAAATTTAAAAGTTGGAAATATAGTGAAAATAACTTTTTTAAAAAGCCCTGGACCATTTGAGAATAAGTTGCCAAAACTGGTGACCCATCATTCCCGAATAAAGTGAAGTCGCTCAGTTGTGTCCAGCTCTGCGATCCCATGGACTGTAGCCTATAAGGCTCCTCTGTCCATGGAAGTTTTCAGGCAACAGTACTGGAGTGGGTTGCCATTTCCTTCTCCAGAGGATCTTCCTGACCCAAGGATCAAACCTGGGTCTTCCGCGCTGCAGGCAGATGCTTTACCGTCTGAGCCACCAGCGAAGCCTATCATTCCTGAATACTTCAGTGTATATTTCCTATAAATAAGGGCATTTCCCTATGTAGCCACTATACAGCCATCAAAATCAGAAATTTAATAATGATAGGTAACTACATTGAATGTTCATACCCTATGCAAGTTTTAGCAATTGTCCCAATGTCTTTTAGAGCAAAATGCTTTGGTTCAGAATCACATGTTGCATTTGGTGTCGTGTATCTTTAGTCTTCTTCAGTTTGTAATAGTTTTCAGTCTTTCCTTTCATGACTTGAAACTTTTGAGGTTTATAGGCCAGTTATTTTGTAGAATGGCCCTTAAGTTGGATTTGTCTGATGTTTCCTCATAATTAGATTCAAGTTGTACATCTTTGACAGGAATATCAAAGACATTCTTTGAAGAGAACAGAGACACTGTTCTTCTTACTGAATATTATTGAGCAACACAGTTTTGATTATTGCTGGTGACATGGGCTTTTGAAAATTTTTTAAAAAATTGAAGTATAGTTGATTTATGATATTGTATTAGTTTCTGGTGTATAGCAAAGTGATTCAATTATACATATATATGTATTCTTTTTCATATTCTTTTCCATTATGGTTTATTATATTAATAGGATATTGAATATACTTCCTTGTGCTATCCAGTAGGACTTTGTTGTTTATCTGTTTTACATGTAGTAGTTTGTATCTGCTAATCCCAAACTCCTAATTTATCTCCCTCCCACCCTCTTTCCCCATTGATAATCATAAATTTGTTTTATATGGCTGTGAGTCTGTTTCTGTTTTGTAAATAAGTTCTTTTATATCATATTTTGGATTCCAAATATAAAAGATATCATATGATATTTCTCTGTCTGGCTTACTTTATTTAGTGTGAACCTAAATAAAGTAATCTCTAGGTCCATCCATGTTGCTTCAAATGGCATTATTTCATTCTTTTTTATGGCTAAGTAGTATTTCACCATGTGTATATACTATATCTTCTTTACTCATTCATCCATCAGTTGACATTTATGTCAACTTCCATGTCTTGTCTATTGTAAATAGTGCTTCTATGAACATTGGGGGTCCATGTATATCTTCAAATTAGAGTTTTCTCCAGATATATGCCCAGAAGTGTGATTGCTGGATCATATAGCAACTCTATTTTTACCTTTCTGAGGAACCTCCATACTGTTTTTCCATAGTGGCTGCACCAGTTTACATTTCCACCAACTGTGGAGGAGGTTCCCTTTCCTTCACACCCTTTCCAGCATTTGTTATTTGTAGATTTTTGATCATGACCATTCTGACTGGTCTGAGGTGATACTCATTGTAGTTTTGATTTGTATTTCTCTAATAATTAGCTATGTTGAGTGTCTTTTCATGTGCATATTGGCCATCTGTATGTCTTCTTTAGATGAATGTCTATTTAGTTCCTCTGACCATTTTTTGATTAGGTTGTTTGTTTTCTTGCTATTGAGTTGTATGAATTGTTTGTATATTTTGGAAATTAAGCCCTTGTTGATTACATTGTTTGCAAATGTTTTCTTCTAGTCTGTAGTTTGCCTTTTCGTTTTGCTTATGGTTTCCTTTGCTGTCCAAAAGTGACATTCTCTTTGATCACTCAGTGAAGGTGATGTTTGCCAAGTTTATTTATTATAAAGTTACTTTTTCCCCTCTGTGATTAATAAACATTTGTATGGAGGTACTTTGAACCAAAGTAAATATCCTGCTCTTCAACTTCCAACTTATTCATTCATTTATTTATGTATGTAGGAATTTGTAATGTCTTATTATTTATTAATAGAAGGCTAAAATACCATACTATCATGATTTATTTTAATGTTCAAATTATTAACTTTGATTTGGCCAATGAGTCATTTCTCTGGTCTGTTGACATTTGAATGCAATATTTCAAAAGTGTAGACAATGCAGCAAGGGCTTGAGGCTGGAAATTGTGGCCTCATGAGTGACTAGATTGGAGTTCATTATGCAGATGTGCTACTTCTTTGGGGATTTGAGTTTTAGAGCTGTGTTTCTCATGGATCATCTGTATTAGAATGGCTTCAAATAGTTCTTTAAACTGGAGTCTCTGTTACAGCTGACACCTCTGATTAAGAATCTAAAGATTAGTGATGGAGACTTGAAATGCATATTTTATACAATTTTCTCAGGGTTGTCATAAGCATTCTCAAGTTTGAAACACTAGGAAAGGTAAACGGTGCAGCCCACATACTGACAATATTTTTTCCTTAAAATATTGCTCTTTTACTATTTTTATTATAATTTGGTTATGTGTTTTTAATCATAAAGAGATCTAATTTTGTTGGTAATAAAAAATCTACCTTCTGAGTCTGGTACCAAATTGAAGAGCTTGTAAACATTTGGCTATTCGACCTACACTGCCATCTGGTGACAGTTCTGTGTAAAATCTTTTCTATTCACATTTATTAGTCTCACTGTCAATGGACCATGGCTTTATGTTATAACGTTGCTGGGTAGGTATTCAGAGTTTTTTGACTCTTTTCCCTTGATGTATATTATATCTGTCTGTTAGGCCATTCTGTGGTGATTGGTTATAATTTGCATAGAACATCTTGAATATGAACCCTAGGTACTTTCTAAAATTTTTACCTTTAGGAAGTGTAATGAGTTTTTTTTTTTTTTTTAAATAAATTTATTTATTTTAGTTGGGGGCTAATTACTTTACAATATTGTAGTGGTTTTTGCCATACATTGACATGAATCAGTCATGGGTTCACATGTGCTCCCCCTCCCGAACCCTCCTCCCACCTCCCTCCCCATCCCATCCCTCTGGGTCATCCCAATGCTCCATCCCTTTTATGTGAGTGGTAAATTGAATAAAGTATTAAAATATTACAGGCCCATAAACTTAATATTATCTTGTGATTATATAGGTGAGAATACCTACGGTTTTTGTTTAAGATTTATTAAAATATTCACATGTATGGTTACATAGTTATGTTTATGTGTATCAGTTATCCTATTACTTTCACATGAAGTATTTCTAATGAAATCTCAAATGTATTTTATTATTCTTATATAATTGCATATTCAGATATTTACTAATAAAACTGTTTAGATTTTTGAGGATAAAATATTATGCAATTTTTTTTAAAGAGTGTTGGACCTAGGAGAGATTGTTTTAATGATGGTTTTTAGTATTAAGATCTGGGTGTAAATAGTCTAATGTTAGAAAAAAGTTTTGAGCAAGACAAGGATAAAGAATTTCAATGGGTATAATGAGATGAATGTTTCTTACTTCTTTATTTTCTTGTAATAAGTGAAATTCCACAAATTTCTAAACTTTATTTATGTTGTTCCTCTTAATTTTAGTAATAACAAGCTTATGAGTTTGTATTGTTCGCAGCTATATTTCTGGTACCTAGAAAATTACTTAGCACTTTGTATGTGCTTAATAAACATTCATGGGTTGAATGAATTAATGAATCATAAATGTTTACGTAGGGAGTAAAACTCTTTAATCCCATAGAGATAATCACTGTTAAATTGCTATATATTCCATTAGGTTTTTAATACACCTATTTAGCTGTACACAATTTTTTTAAAAGAGACTAAACTCCATGTATTGTGTACAGCTTTATCTTTCACTTAACAGTATACCTGTGCCCCTACATGTGATTTGTTATCATTGTTTTTCTTTGCAGATGTGGACTGTGGTGCAGCAAATATCTGTGTATGTGTGTCTGTGTATACAGATATCTGTGTACCTATGTTTGTGTGTGTGTGTGTGTGTGTGTGTGTATACAGTTGTTCAGCTCAAGGATACATTCATGGGGGTTGAATTGCTGAGTCAAAAAGAATGGCTATTTGACATATATGCACTGCTATGTATAAAACGGATAATTGATGAGAACCTACTGTATAGCGCAGGGAACTCTGCTCAGTGCTTTGTAGTAACCCAAATGGGAGGAAATCCAGAAAAGAGGGGATATATGTATGTGGACACTGATTTCACTTTACAGCAGAAACTAACACAAATTGTAAAGCAACTATACCCCAATAAAAATGAAAAAAAATAAAGCTTAATTAATATAATCAGATTATAGTAGAAATACTAGACAAATACTAGATCAGACTCTAAGATACTCTCCTAGAAAGTACAGTTAAAACATCAGATAATGTCAAATTAAGTGAAAGTTAACAGAAACAAAAATATCTGTGGTAAAGAACAAATAAAATCACATCTACTTTATTTCATTTAAAAAACACCAAAGTGTTTTATATTTTAATGTTCGTTATTAAGGTTAAGTTTTGATTCATTGCACATTAAAACAGCTTACACACAAAAAAAATTCTCTATAAGTAAGATGGATTTTGTTCCAGTTTAAATATAATGACATAATAAGCATTCAGGCAATACCAACTTTTCACTTCTAAAATCCCTTATTTGGAAACATTCATAATAACCTTTTAAAAATTTAAAAAAAGCAACAAAAGAATGGCCATTAATATAACCAATATTGCTCAATTTCCCTCCAAAATTTTGTAATGATATGGCAGTTTTTAACCCCCAACACTTTTTGCCAATGAGTAGAAATTTATCTTAGCTGAAATAGAACTAAATGAAATTGTTAATACTTAATCTGATGAATAACATCTCAACCCTGAATATTTCATGTTAAGAAAAACATTTCTGATGACAGGAAGCTTACTCCTGTATAGGGGTTTATGAAATTATCAATATTTCTATGGTAGATTAACTTTTAAATTCATATTGTAATAAAGTTGTATATTATCAAATAGTTTTTGGCTGCCTAAGCTTTAATTAACATTAGTTTGAAAGCTCCAAAATATAAAATAATAATTCACAGGGCTCACATAGTTTTAAAGATTGCGGTAATTAATATTGCACATCAATTTTATAAACTCACACTGTTAGCATAAATGTTATTGTGCAAATCATATTTATTTAATCCTTAAACTTATATAATGTTGTGGAGGAAAATTTTGCATTTTATAAAAGTAGATTAATTATTAACAATAAAGATATCAGTCCTACTTTGCAATCTTACTAAAAATCAGTAACATTGGTAACATTTATGCTTATTATTCCTATTTTTCTAAAATATTGAACAAATAGCATTAAATTGTAAGAAAAAGATACAGATAAAACAAGATACTTTTGGTGTGCTTATTTTCTTAGCCTTGCAGTTTGGTGAGGAGGGTGCCTAGAACATTTGCATCTTGTATTGCATAATGAGACCAATGCAAAATGATTGTGGCTCATGTAGAAGACAGGGTGGCATGTTTTCAGTTTTAATGGGGATGCTCAGAAAAGTTCCAATTCTTCCTGTCATTTCTTATAGCCAAATAAATGTGGTCTAGGTTGGAGTGTCTATTATGAAAATAAGAGGAGAGCAAGTCAATTATATTTCAATGACTGAATAGCCAGGGGTCCTCATTAAAATGATCAGAAAGATTGCAGTGTTGCTTTCTCCTGTGTAGCCGATGATTAAGTTGTATAAGAATGACATGGCCTTTTGGGGCGCAAGCCAGGATGTGCCTCAGTATTTGGAGCCAGAAAATGCTGACCCCTCTCAGAGTGAAATGTGTACTAGCTTAAGACAGAAAATTATTTTTTCTCTAATCAGATGATGGACTTTGGAATGATGGATGTGAAATTTGTTGAGCTTATTGTATAAGAGCTTTAATTTGTGTTTTGCTATAAGAAAAATATCCTTTAATACAGTAATGAGAAGGATACTTCTCTTTAAGTTTCCTTCAATCAGATCTAGTTTACTGGAGTAATGTTTATAATGCAAGTAAGTGATTGTGTTTAATCTATAAATCCACTGCTATTCTTTTCCCTTTATTTTTATTTGGCTGTACAGCTTGTGGGATCTAAGTTCCCCAACCAGGGATCGAACCCAGGCCAATGGCAATGAAAGCACCAAGTCCTACCCACTGGGCTGCTAGGGAATTCCTATTCTTTATCTTTTAATATTGTTACTTACAAGTTTTTGTTTTGAACGTGGAGGTATTAAATACTCCAGGGAAAATTACTATCTCTGTTTCTCCTTCCCACTTGCATGAGGCGACAATATAGCAATGTAACTTAAGAAGAACAAAGCCATTGCTTATGAGGATAGACCCTTCCTTGGTTTCTGTATTTTCTAATTCTTGAATGTAACAGCTTCAGATTCTAACTCAGGTCTCAAAAGTCAAGTTACCAATGTAACAAAACTCCTCAGGTATATGTTGCCTACACATTAAGATACATAAGCCCTCAAACCTTCATTTAGCTCAGTTTCTAATAGTGTAATTTTTTCAAGTGAGAGATGATCTACAAAATTTGTAGCAAAACTCAAGCTCATGGAATAAAGTGATTGAATTTTTAATTCCTCAGTAGTAACAAAATGAACAATGGTTGAGTTTTCTAATATTTATCTTTTCTCAATCAATGACATGTATTTTAATTGATTACCTATGGTTTGCATATCATCCTAAAAAAGAAATGTGTCAGTATTCTAAACACAAAGAGGACTAAGACATGTTAAAACTATATCAACCTCAGCTGATGTGTTTCAAATAAGTGAAAAAAATTTTGTCTTAGTAAAATTAGGTAAATAATGAGCTTAAGATTTTTGTGTATGTGAATGCATAGGCTTTCTCTGTCTCTTTCTCTATTGGTCAACACAGTAAAAAGGATGAAAACCACTTATTAATCTAGGAGTGGCAAAAAAGAACAATAGCTGAATTTTGTTCTCAATTAGGCTTCAGAGTATCATTTGTCATTAAACTTACCTAAGATCAATGTTCAATATTTAATATTATATTATGAATGTCATTATTACTTATGGTAGTTTTGGAGGAGTTACAAATTTCAAGTGATTGAAGTTTTGGGATTGCTTTTTCTTGTGCAAGTTTGGACTCATGTTGCAATGTTATATTTTCACTTCTACCTAATAATCAGACTGCAAAGTTGACTGCACTATCAAGCATGTTTCAAAATAACAGAGAAAAACAGGGCTATCATAATGCTTTTTTATTTTTTTGGTGGCTATTCTGACGTGCAGTTCACTGTGAAAGAAAGAACACAATGGGTTGCAGCCTGGTTTAAAGGAACCAATTATGTGCCTCTCAAATATACCACAGAATTTATCAGTACACAGATTTTATAATAATATTATCCTGTCCTGTAGTTTTCATCAAATTTATGCCTTGACCAAATAAAATTTGAAAAATGCCTATATCTCTTTTGCATTCAAAGATAATAAAATATTTATGTAGAACATTAAAATAGGTTCTTTTTCATGGCTACATTGCTTTTGGTTTTAGGATATATATGCTGTTTCCTTTAACTGAGAGATATTGCATAGAATCAAGAAATGGTTACAGAATCACTTGTCACAAAAGTGCTGGTTTAAGGGTAGCAAGGAGAGATATAAGGCCTGTGTTTCTCCAGACCACCCACAGTGTATATTATACACACAAACACGGGGGTGGGTACAACCTTATATAAAACAGGTCCAGCCTCCTCTGGCTGTAGTTCTCAAGGTGTGTCTCACAAGGGGAATGGTGGGGTAGAGGGATACATACTACAATATATAAAATAGATAATCAGTAAAGACCTGCTGTATAGCACAGAGATCTCTACTCAGTGCTCTTTGATAACCTGTATGGGAAAAGAATCTGACAAAGAATAGATATATGTATATGTATAACTTGCAGTACACCTGAAACTGACACAACATTGTAAATAAACTATACACCAATATGAAATAAAATTAAAAAATAGGACTGAAAAAACCCTAAAACCCCCACAAATTTTAATTAAAATGTGGAATGTGTTGTTTAACAACAGAGTGCATGTGTGACCCTGTGCTGTGATGTGTGTAGAAGGGAACATTGAATTGAAACAGGATGCAGTGTGGTACGCAGCTTGCTGTGAATAAGGGTAAGAAGCATCGTTTCTGGTCAGCCAGTGCCATGTTCATTAGGACATGTGAGAACCTTGCCTTGTGAATATATGATACAGAGGTGAGAGCAGTAGATATCTCCACCACAAAACAGCAGCATCTGAGAGGAATAAAATAAGATAATGTGATATCTGTGAGTGTATGTTTAGATACTATACTTAGCATGTTGCATTAGTGATGGTTTGTAGTCACTGCTGTCTTGTTTTCCTGCTCCTTTAGTCAGCATTGCTCTGTGCTGCTATCATATTCAAGTATTAGAAACCATTTTGATGGGAAGTGTTCTTTGTAATGATACAGAATGATCCCTGATTTGGGATGGTTTGACCTACGGTTTTTCGACTTTATGATGATGTGAAAAGCATACATGCAGTAGAAACCATGTACTTGGTAGAAACCATGCTTCAAATTTTGAATTTGGATCTTTCCCCAGCCTAGCAATATGCAGTAAGATACTCTCTTGTGATGCTGTGCAGTGGCAGCAAACCTCAGCCCCCAGTCAGCCATGTGATCCCCAGAAGGGGGCTGACACTGGCGTGGGGAGGTAAACAACTGATACGCTTAACAACAATTCTGTTTCCATACAACCATTCTATTTTTCGCTTTCAGTACAGCATTTGGTAAATTACATGAGATATTCAACACTTTATTATAAAATGGACTTTGTATTAGTTGATTTGGCCCAGCTGTAGGACAATGTGTGTATTCTGAGCACATTTAAGGTAGACTAGGCTAAGCTATGGAGAAGGCAATGGCACCCCACTCCAGTACTCTTGCCTGGAAAATCCCATGGACGGAGGAGCCTGGTAGGCTACAGTCCATGGGGTCGCTAAGAGTCGGACACGACTGAGCGACTTCACTTTCATTTTTCCCTTTCATGCACTGGAGAAGGAAATGACAACCCACTCCAGTATTCTTGCCTGGAGAATCCTAGGGACGGCAGAGCCTGGTGGGCTGCCGTCTATGGGGTTGCACAGAGTTGGACACGACTGAAGCGACTTAGCAGCAGCAGCAGCAGCAGCAGCAGCAGCAGGCTAAGCTATGATGTTCAGTAGGGTTAGGGTACTTGAATGCATTTTCAAACTATAATATTTTCAATTTACAACAGGCTTACCTGATTGTAACCCCAATGTAAGTTGAGGGAGATCTATATAGTCCAATAAATCTTGGAAACAAGTTGAACAAGTTTCTTGATGCAGGATTTCCTAAGTTTTTAAGTATTCTAACATGTTTTTTGATTCTAGGTAAGGGATTTAGAGGGCTTCCCAGTTGGCGCTAGGGGTAAAGAACCTGCTTGCCAGTGCAGGTGACATAGGAGACTTGGGTTCGATCCCTGGGTCAGGAAGATCCAGGGCAACCCATTCCTGGAGGAGTGGCAACCCACTCCAGTATTCTTGTCTGGAGAATCCCATGGATAGAGGAGCCTAGCGGGCTACAGTCCATAGGGTCTCAAAGAGTCAGACATGACGGAAGCACCTTAACACGCATGCCTTCAAAGGATTTAGATTTTCTGAAATGTGTTTAGTTCTGGACTCCTTCTTTTAGGAACAAGTGGTTTTTGGCACACAGTTTGGGAAACTGATTAGAAAAGACTGCCCTGTGAGAATCAAGGTTGCAGAACTGGCAAACAATACTGAAAGAAATTTACAACGATTGAAGGAAACAACAAGCTCTTGTTATGTAGGAAATTCAGAATTCCAAGGAGACAACTTACTCAAGACCAAAAGCCATAGAAGGAGAGGAGATGAAAGGGGAGACCACATGGCAAGGCTATGAGCTACTACAGAGGGGTGGGTGTCCTAAAGCAGATGGAACTGGAAATACTGTGAAATTAACCTGATTTTCACAAAAAGAGAGACAGGCAGGGACTTCAGCTACTTAAAAAGACTCAAGGCTCCTTGAAGAGTTAAGATCAAGAAATCAATGTAAAGAAATAAAAGGTCTAGTGGAGGCAGGTCAGTAGTTTGTGGAGCCTTAATCTTCCCAGGTGGCTCAGTGGTAGAAAATCCAACTGCCAACGCAGCAGACACAGGAAATGCTGGTTTGATCCCTGGGTTGGGTAGATCCCCTGGAGAAGGAAATGGCAGCCCACTCTAGTGTTCTTGCCTGGACAGAGGAACCTGGGGGGCTACAGTCCATGGGGTTGTAAAGAGTTGGACATGACTTAGTGATTGAGCATGCATGCATGCATGCAAAGCTTGTACATGTAATTGGGATCTATAAAAAACAGAACACTATTTTTAAAAAGCCAAAAAAAAAAAAAAGATAAGACTGAAGTCTCTCCTCTCCTTCCCTCCCACTCAACAAGCAGAAATGATTGTGGGGGAAACTAACATGGTAGAATTACTTGGGAAAATAAAAAATATTTTTTTATTGTAAGTTCAGTTTAGTTCAGTCACTCAGGCGTGTCCGACTCTTTGCGACCGCATGGACTGCAGTATGCCAGGCTTCTCTGTCCATCACCAACTCCTGGAGCCTACTCAAACTCATGTCCATAGTGTTGGTGATGCCATCCAACCATCTGTTGTCCCCTTCTCCTCCCGCCTTCAATCTTTCCCAGCATCAGAGTCTTTTACAATGATTTGGTTCTTCACATCAGGTGGCCAGAGTATTGGAGTTTCAGCTTCAGCATCATCCTTCCAATGAATATTCAGGACTGATTTCCTTTAGGATGAACTGGTTTGATCTCCTTGCAGCCCAAGGGACTCTCAAGAGTCTTCTCCAACACCACAGTAAAAGCATCAATTCTTCAGCGCTCAGCTTTCTTTATAGTCCAACTCTCACATCCATACATGACCACTGGAAAAACCATAGCTTTGACTAGATGGAACTTTGTTGGTAAAGTAATGTCTCTGCCGCTTAATATGCTGTCTAGGTTGGTCATAGCTTTTCTTCCAAGGAACAAGCATCTTTTAATTTTAAAAAATACATATAAATTTTTTTACCATCTTAACCATTTTTAAGTGTACAGTTAAGTGAGGGTTTCCCTGGTGGCTCAGATGGTAAAGAATCCGCCTGCAATGCAGACGACCAGGGTTCAATCCTTGGGGTGGGAAGATCCCCTGGAGAAGGGAATGGCTACCCACTCAGTATTCTTGCCTGGAGAATTTTCTAGACAGAGGATCCTGGAGGGCTACAGTCCATGGGGTCGCAAAGAGTTGGACATGACTAAGCGACTAACACTTTCACTTTCAATATTTTAAATGTATTTATATTATTGTGAAGCAGATCTCCAGAACTTTTCATCTTGCAAAACTGAAACTCTATACCTGTTAAATAACAATCCCCTTTTCCTACCTCCCTTCAGCCCCTGTTATCTAGGAAGATTTTTAAAACAGATCCCAGGAGTCTCCCACCCCAAGGATTCTGATTTAAGTGGTGTGGGCATAAATATTTTTAAAGTTCTCCAGGTAATTCTATTGTGCAGCTAGATTTGAGAAATATTAAGTCTCATGTATTTTAGGTGTTTATTTCATTTAACCCAAATACATTCATCTGAAGATCTGGAATGATGGAGTAAGGAATGTCACAGTTGTTGTTGTCTGGGATACAGTCCATAAGGGAGAAAGACAGGAAGGTACTTGGTGATAATCTGGGGCTAAGGGCCACAGTGGAGTAGTGAATAGGAACCCAGGAAGTATCCAGAGGGAAAGGACCATCCAAAACAATTTCTTACTGTGCTAGTACTGAAAATAACCTGATGTTGAATACAGTCAGAGTCTAGGGAAGGAACTTGATATACCAGGGCCACTGCACAATTTAAATTATGAGATGAAGACTGTATTTATAAATATATTATCTCAGTTTTAGACACCTGACATTGTCTACTCCTGACACTTACTACAAGCTTTCTAGTATTGGTAATTTAGTGCTTTTACAACTTTGAAAACACTTCCTAAATTTCTTTTTCTTTTTTTTTAGTAGTTCTAATGCATTATTTTAACATATACACACAAGTTGAATTCCGTATTAAGAAGTCAACCATGGATATGATTATTAAGTTGAATGAAAACTTGTCCTTTGATGTTGAGTTTCTTGAGTCATATTGATGATGAAACTGGGAAAAAAGGAATTATTCTAACTTAAGCTGAAATTTTATTATCTATTTTTCTTTTGCTATCTTACTTTATTTTATAGATAATATTACATTTTCTCCAAGTGTTAAAGATTTAAAATTGAAGGATAAGTCATAGCATTTGAAGTTACATGCCAAATGCTTTTGCTGGGAAATTAATTTACTATAAAAAGGAGCCATAACTACCTCAAAATGACCTAATGCCAACATGAGCTTTCCATCCTGGGTATCCTCAGAATAATTGGCCTTTTAGTTGATTTGACTAACTGACAGCTAAGCCAGTAATAATTACCTATGGCATGCTTTACTTTTGATTTTATATTAGAATAGTCTGCTAATGAATGAATGTATAGTATCTTTAAACAATTATATTTGACTATATTTGAATGCTTTGCTCTTCATTTAAATAATTCTCTATGGAACTGTGTTCACACATCAATAACTACAGAGGAGACTTTTTAATTTAATTAAAAGAAAAGCAGCACACCCATGATCCTTCTTTATGGTTAAACAGTTGTGACTTAAAATTATATATTAATTTTTTCAATTTATAAGAATATCATTTCAACTTTATGACAAGCTTTCAAGTTTATTTAGGGACACTCATGATCCATAACGCTATACTCTTAATAATTTATGCTTTATGGTATTCTCCAGTAAATAAGGCATTCTAACCATTGGGAATCTCGTACTTATTTATAATAGGGGTTTTAATAGTAATGTTTTCCTAAATAATCAGTAGATCTAAACTGTGCTGTGTAGTTGGTCTTAGTTCAGTAGAAATGCCCTGCATGGTAATCTGTGGACTTATATTGGCTAAATCAGAAGTGAGGTAAGTTGCTTTGAAGAAAAAAATACTGGGCTATTACTGTTTGTAAGCATTCTACTTTATTATTTTATCTCATCAAAATTTTATTGAAGTTGGGTATTTAATAGTGCTTTATTTTTTTGTTGTTGTTTTGTTTGTTTGTTTTTTTTGTTTTTTTTTATATTTCTTTTTAATAGTGCTTTAATGTTAATTTGTCACCAGTGATTTTTATGTTGAGTGCATTTTTAGAAAAAAATTGGTAACTGGAAAGCAGTTTCAGATCTTCGGAAATGTATTGCTTACCTGATTGAAGTCTAGTTCCTGACAGAGCAACTGTGATGGTAGATATAAAAAGACAGCATTTCTACCAAAATTCAAATGTTACAGAGAAAACAAGTAACTCAAGACACTATTTATTGAGTTTAAAAGGCATAGGAAGTTTCTTTGTGAAAGACCACCATGTTTGTTTTATCTAATTTGCCTTTATGAGAAGTCATTTTAAATTTATTTATTGGTTGTAACAAAGTATATATTATTTTAGAGTCTGAGAGTTGTCAAATAGAAATTAAATGGTTGTTTTGAGGCATTCTTTGCTATCAGTATGCATAGATTTATAGATTTACACAAGCATTATTACATTTTTATCTCTAAATGTGTATGTATTAATATACACCTTAATATGTTTAGTATATTACTAGGCTGTGTCTTATGACAACACATTATAAACATGTTCACCCTATGATTTTATTACAGACTTGTCTTTGACAATGTGTATAAATAGAAAAACTATAATGATATTCTTTATACTTATTTGTTTAACTTTAGATATTTAGCATGTGTATCAATGTTATCTCTAAGTATTTTATATTGTTTTATGAATCGTAGGCTATTGGGATTGAAAGGACTTTTCCAGTTACTCAATTCAGTGGTTCTCATTTTGACGTGATTTTGTCTCCACGGGGATGTTTGGTAACGTTTGGAGACATTTTTGATGGTCACATTTGAGGGGCTACTACTGGTATCTAATGGGTAGAAGCCAAGGTTACATAGCAACAGCCTACAATCCAAAAGGAAGCTCCCTCAGCAATGATTCAGCCCCAGATGTCAGTAGTATTGAGAATGGCAAACAGTGGCTTGGTCTAGCTACCCATCTTTTATGTAGTTCATCTCTCTTCTGAGAAAATAATTTTGAATATTTAGGAATCCAATAAGTTATAGTTACAGAAAATATCAGAGGATGTTTATCTCACTTTCCTCATCCTTAATATACAAATAAAGTGTTATGCATTTGTTTGAGATGGAAGGTAATGAAATTTAAAGGCAAGATTCCAGATTAATATTCTTTTCAAGGTGACCATTTTAGGAAGCTAAAAACTTATTCTAGAGTGCAAATGTCTCAAAACATTTCTAGAAATGCCTTAAAACAATTTTAGGAAGCAAACAAAAATCACTTGTACCTTATTTCAGTATAAAAATTGGTATTTGTTTGACAACTTGTTCCATCAAATTTAGTTGTCAAAGATGTGTGATTTTCTCTAAATCAAATCCTCTTTCAAAGACTGAGATTTGCCACTATTTAAGAATGTTCCCCAATATTTTGTGCAATGGCAAATCATTGCATCAAGTGCAGCTTCCTCAGATAACTTTGTGTACTGCTAGCAGAATTTCGACTGTGCAAGTTCTGAGTATGATTGTTTCTTTAAAAGTCTAATTTAATTTTGTTTTTTGTATGTTCAAATATTTTTTACATAAATCAATAAAGCTATATATGTTTATGCTTTATTCTGTTTTATGCGTACAAATTCCTTGTTATTTTAAATCTGCAAATCAAAAGTATGTTATTATTATTTTTTAAAACAAAATTATAAACTATGTGTGAACCTAACATATGTAAAGGTCTTTGTCAGAAAAATTCAATTGCTAGAATCTCAGACAGTCTTTTTTTATGGTGATAATCTTAGTTTTGAGTTTCATGTATCCTATTCCTCAAATAATATATTAAAAAACATACTTGGAAAATATAACTTCTTATGGGATACTTAATAAATATAGATAAAAGAGTTTTAAAATTAATTTTGTTTACATTCTTATGATTATTGGTAACTTGAATAATATGTTTCTTAAATATAGAATTGCTTAAAACTTTATTATTCTCGAAAGTTATCAGGTTATAGATGTATATAGTGGTATTCAAATATGCAAGGAAAGAAAAGGTTCTGAATCTTTTGCCTCATAGGATATAAATTCTTGAGTTGGAGATGATTCTAAAGAGTATTCAAATTGCTACATAATTATTACCTGTTGGTATCCGAATGTGACTAAAAGTTTCATTTTTCATTAGTAAGCTCTGGCCTTGAATAATAGTCACTGAATTTCTTGACAACTTTATGAGAGGAAAAGTTTCTGTGATAGTATTAGTAAGTAACTGAATCATTTTCAAATAACACAGGGTCAGTATCTATGTTATATTGTAATATGTAATAATATATAATTAATATACAGTAATATATAATAATACACAATATAATATAATGTATAATATATTATAATACATTTATTTTGTTTCTGAATATGAAGGTTATCATCTTATTGTAGACTTCTTTGTTTTATGCCTAAAATTTAAAAAATAATAAAATAATTTTAACTTCCTTTAGTATATAGTAATTTATATTTACTATTATCTAGCTTTTAGATGTTACATCTATTTATTAAGAATTGTTAATGAAATAATAATTATAGAAGAGACATGAAATAACCATTTATTTTTTATTGGCACAAAAATAAGTATAATGAGCATTTCATATTGAAATTTAAGTACACATTTATATTTCTAATATCTTACAGTGATATATGTATAAGTTTTGATTACAAACTGCTATGGCATATTTCATAGCAATTTGTAACACAAATATCAAATATTATAATAAAAATTGTCTTTGAGATAAAAATATCAATGAATTGATAAGTTTAAAAATGAAACCACCTATTATTGTTTAAAAAGCCAAACTAAGTAGATTTTTGACACATTTTATTAAAATCTCAGGTAGTCTAAATCCTTCCATGGAATGATCAGATGTAGAAAATGGCAAACTAGAATTAATTTAGCTGTTTTGACTCTGATGTGTGAGATGATTCTAGGAAAAATAGTTTGAGAGGAAGGTATGGTAAAGAGAAAACTGATAAGTTATAGGATGAAATGTTAAAAACAAAACCCCCAAATCGTTATTCGCATGGGAAGAAATTTCTGGGGATGACCAAGCTAGAAAAATAATTAAATCTCTGTATGGTCAGCTGAATCACTGTCTTGTGCACCAACAACCTATCTGGGCTGAATGGTTGCCCTTTCCCTGGTTGTAGCTAAACAAGATGACAGGTAAAAAATTCCATCATTAATTATTCTCAAGCAATTGAGATCTTTGAAGTCAGAATCCAAGGTGATTATGCTTTTCACTTTATATTGACACACTTTTCTTCTAGTGTAGATATGTGTGCATGCATGCATGCTCAGTCATGTCCCACTCTTTGTGACTCTATGGATTGTGGCATGCCAGGTTCTTCCATCCGTGGGATTCTCCAGGCAGGAATACTGGAGTGGGTTTTCATGCTCTCCTCCAAGGGATCTTCCTGACTCAGGGATCGAACCTGCATTTCCTGTGTCTCCTGCATTACAGGCAGGTTCTTTACCCGCTAAGCCATGGATAAAGTCCCTGAAGCGCCACTGGCGCAATAATAATCACTTTTCAAAACCAGTAAAGGAGGCAGGTTTTACTTGTTCCTTGTGTGACAGCAGACCTCATTCACATGTAAATTCATTTAGGTCAGTATCTGCAAGTCTGAGGTCTACTCTCACAGTGTATTATTGTATTTCTGACACCATCATTATATGGTAGCATTGTAAAATGAGAAAATAGCATATTTATTATTTACCAAATATGTACAATTAATGTCAAAAGGTTAAGAGAAAAGACCATTTTCAGATTTATCTTCTTTCAAGAAAAGAAAAGCAAGTTCGAAAATTGAGGCAACCTTTCTGTTTCCTAAAAATGAAAAATATCTAGATTTTCAAAACCAGAAAAGCCCACCACTTTATATCTTTAGACTGGTAAGAATTTCAGAGCAAGAGATTTACAGAGTTTTAAGGGATGTGATCCAATGTCCCATCTGGTGCTTACGTTCCCACCACAACCTTATAATTAAGACGTTGTCTGGTCTTCGCTTGAACACTGCTTGTGAAAGGGAAGTCACAACTTCTTGATGCAGGTCATTCTGTTTGGGAGCACAGAAAATTATGATTTTTCTGACTAAACCCAGAGTTATCCAAATGTTAAGTATACAGTCTCAGGAAACTGACATTTCTAGACAAAGGATATCCTGAGTGAGGGAATATCATGTATGCCACATGTGCAGACAACTGACAGTCAGGCTGCCAGTCATGGCTTCCAAAAGCTTTGTGAAGGATTTCTATCCAAATGAGTCATTTTTCTGAACAGAACTGTAGAAATGCCATAGCATTTTTGTGTATTCCACTGTTGTGCTATTATTTGTGAGTTATTTTTGATAATTTAATAAAAGGTTGTGAACATTAATTTTGGAGAGTCACATCATTATCTTTTTAATAATTTATGTCTTAAATGAATAATATGATACATTTTTTCACTCCTGTGTATTTAGATATTTTAAACAAAATTAAACTTCATTGCACATTAGCCTGAAAATGTATGTGAGGCTATTGAACATAAATTTTTACATTTATACATTTTAAAGTGAACTGGAGAATTCTAGAATATAGTCATGAAGCATTACTTTTCTCTGACCTTTATATCATTTTCCTGAAAGACTGTTTTATGCTAACATTTGTCTGTTCCCTTAATTGAAATTCATTTTCTATAATAAAAAGAATTCAGAAATTTGATCTCTGTATTCTTAAATAAACTTGAATGAATAAACTGAAATACAACTTTATGAGTAAAGCTCTATATGCAAAGCAAATATATCTGTACATAGTGCTTACAGCATTAGCAGCATTGATTACTGTGCAGAAGGGAATATATACCTTGAGGAATATGTGCTTAGATGAGTGCATCTGTATCTCCACACTGGCTCCTGCACTGTGGTGTAGCTGCACCAGCATTGTAAAGTGTCAGAGGTGTGCAGGGTTGAACGCTGTGCTTCATGAACTCTCTCCTCTCTCCTGTGCATTTGTTGCATAAACCCCTTTGTTTCATGATTTGATCTAATCCTAACTTTTGGCTATTCATTGAAGAACATCTGTGGGTCATGTTGATTTCTCTTAGAAAAATTGATCTCTGTTGGATAAATGTTTGTAGTATACTATAGTGTGTGGTAATTTCATAGAAAAATCCAAACTAAAATATCAGCACACAAAACTGCACACAGCACAGACTGAGATGGTTACATCAAGTTTGATATTTGTTACCAAACTCCATCAACATGTGTGACATTAATGCAGCAGAAGGAAGACAAAGAGTACACAATTTTTAAGCTCAGATTTTTTGTTTTTCCACCATGCTTATGTAGTACTTATCAGAAAGTATGCAAAGGTTGTTCATGAATCCCTTTTATTTGTCATTTAAGCAGGAAATTTCTTATAAATCTTGTCATTCTATTTGAGTTAAAGTTAGATTTAATAAGGAGAGAATATTTTTAGTTTCTTAAGTTTTTATTTCAAAAAATTTCAATAAAATGAATAGTTGCAAAATAGAATGAACTTTTGTATTCACCTAAATTCAACAATTGTTAACACTTTGCTACATTTGAATACTCTGTTTCTGTATTTCTCCCTCCCCTCTTGTTCTTTTCCTTCCCTTCCTTCTCTCTCCTCCTGTGTCCCCTATACCCTCTTCTCTATATGTGTTTAAGGTTAGTTACAGACATCATGACACTTACATCTTTTCAGAATAAAGATATTCTCCTAGGTAACTTTAAAATCGTGATCATACTTAAGAAATGAACAGTAATTCCATAAACCAATCTATCTCATATTTAAATATCTCTCAATTAACTCCTAAATATCTTTTATAGCTTAAAAAATTTTTTCCTGACCCAAAGTACAATCAGTGTTCATGCATTGCAAGAATAGATTTTTTTCTCCTTATTTTCACTGGGAGAAGAAATAATTTTATGATAAACTCTAAGTGAGGTGATATTTTATTCTCAGATTTTGAACCATTTTTACATCTATATCTTGATTTTTGAAATATTGTGTGACCTTTGACAACATACCAAAATTTTGCTATTTTTCATGACATCTTTAGACTGAGCACAAAATTACCTAGCAGAAGGGTGACGCATATGGAGCTGATCACAGAACAGTGGCTTAATAGAGTTAGTCGTGTGACCTGCCAGAAGTTGACCTCATTTCAGAATTCCATTGGAGCACGATACATTCAATTCCACATAGAATTTGAAAAACATGCTAACATTCATGGTAGTTCTCATTTTGACTTTGGTTCGAACAGTTGAGTATAACGATTTTATGCTTTTCCAAATAGTATTTCTACTTCTACTAATACATGCAAAAAAAAAATACAATGCGAGAGAGATGGAAAGAGAGAAGAAAAATTGTTAAATGCAAAGATGAAATGGCATTTATTTTGTAATGAATTTTGCCACAATATCTGGGTCCCATTCTTCCAGAGATTATGAAAGGATCTGTATCACCTTTGACTTTGTTAATTTTCTCAGTGACTTTTGTACCCACGTCCCCATGTCTGTCCTCTAACACCTGTCTTGAATGCTACATCTTTCACAATCATGGGTGTGGTTTTATTTTACCTTCCTTGAATTTAGACTGTACTTGATCTTTGTTACTGTTGGGTTCCATCACATCTTCCAGTTATGTACAGAAACTTTATCATATTGTTTTTCACTCTTATCTCCCATATTGCCTGATGAAGGAATGAATTCACTGAGTACCTGCTCTGAGCTAGCTGCTGCCCTTTCATCCTAGGTCCCTGAGTAAATATGTCTGGTGTAGATTGGCACCCTCCTGTTCTACATGTAGATGTAGTTTAGATATGTTCATGGTGGGAGGTGACTTCCATATCCTCCTAGTCTGCCATATTTATCGATCCTCCTAGGTCTCTAAATTCTTGAATTCCAAAAGTATGTTTGTGGGGGCTTAGCAAATCCAAAATCTGATGGAGTAGGCTGGCAGGCTGGAGATTCTGAGTAGAGTTGCAGTTCAAAGGCAGTCTGTTGGCAGAATTCTCTGTATATATGTTTTGTTTTCTAGATTCTACATATTTGTGAAATCATTTGTCTTTCTCTGTCTGACTTATTTCACTTAGATAATATCCTCAAGGTCCATCCATGTTGTCACAAATGGTAAGATTGCCTGCTTTTTTTGGTGACTGAGTGCTAGTATCTATCTACCATATCTTCTTTATTCATTCACCCATTGATGGACATTTAGCTTATTTTCATATCTTGGCTGCTGTGGTCAATGCTACAATGAACAAAGAGGTGCATATATCTTTTCTTTTTGAAATTAAAAAAAAATTTATTTTAATTTTTTATTGGAGTGTAGTTGCTATCTTTTCAAACTAGTGTTTTTGTTTTCTTTGGATAAATGCCCAGAACTGGATTACATAGTAGTCCTCTTTTTAATTTTTTGAGGAAGCGCCACATTATTTTCTATGGTGGCTACAGCAATTTACAGTCCTAACAATAATGTGGGCTTCCCTGATGACTCAGTGGGTAAAAAATCCATCTGCAACTGCAGGAGACACTGGAAATGTGGGTTTGGTTCCTGTATAAAGGTTGCCTTTTCTTCACAACTTCTCCAACACTTATTATTTCTTTTCTCTTTTTTTTTTTCTGATACTAGCCATTCTAACTGGAGAAGGCAATGGCACCCCACTCCAGTACTCTTGCCTGGAAAATCCCATGGATGGAGGAGCCTGGTAGGCTGCAGTCCATGGGGTCACGAAGAGTCGGAGACGACTGAGCGACTTCACTTTCACTTTTCACTCTCGTGCGTTGGAGAAGGAAATGGCAACCCACTCCAGTGTTCTTGCCTGGAGAATCCCAGGGACAGGGGAGCCTGGTGGGCTGCCATCTGTGGGGTCGCACAGAGTTGGACACGACTTAAGCGACTTAGCAGCAGCAGCAGCAGCCATTCTAACAGGTGTGAGTGGATATCTCATTGTACATTCAATTTGCATTTGCCCAATTATTAGTGATGTCAAACATCTTTTCATGTGCCGGTTGGCCATCTATATATCTTCTTTGGAAAAATGTCTATTTAGATCCTCTCTCCATTTTTAAATTGGATTGTTTGTTTGTTTTGCTATTGAGTTGTTTGAGTTCTTTATGTATTTTGCATATTAATCCCTTATCGGGCGCATGATTTGCAAATATTTTCCCCTGTTCAATAGGTTGCCTTTTAATATAGTTGAAAGTTTCCTTTTCTGTACAGAAGCTTTTTAGTTTGATGTAGTCCCACTTGTTTATTTTTGCTTTGTAAGCTTTGGTTTTGGAGTCAGATCCAAAATTTCAATGCTAAGACCAATGTCAAGGAGCTTACTGACTATGTTTTATTCTAGGATTTTTAATGGCTTCAGGACTTACATTCAGTCTTTAATCCATTTTGAATTAATTTTTGTGTATGGTTTAAGAGAGTGCTCCAGTTTTGTTCTTTCGCCTGTGGTTGTCCGGTTTTCCCGGTACTGCTTACTGAAGAGACTGTCCTTTGTATATTTGTATATTATCCTTTGCATAACTGTCCCCATTGTATATTCTTAGTTCCCTTGTAAGTTAATTGACCATGTATGTGTGGGTTTATTTCTGGGCTCTCATTTATGTTCCATTGATCTACATGTCTGTTTTTATGCCAATATTATAATTTTTTTGTCACTGTAGCTTTATAGTATAGTTTGAAACCAGGAAGCATGATATCTCTAGTTTTGTTCAAAATTGCCTTGGTTCTTCAGGGTCCTTTGTGGTTCCATACAAATTTTAGAGTTATTTTTTCTAGTTCTGTGAAACATGTCATTTTGCATTTTGATAGGGGTTGCATTGAATTTGTAGACTGCTTTAGATAGTATGGACATTAGCTTTTTGCCACTGAGTATAATGTTAGCTGTGGGCTTGCCACATATGGCTTTTATTATTATGCGGTATAGTTTCTCTATACCCACCTTGTTGAGAGTTTTTGTTATAAATGTATGTTGATTTTGTTAAATGCTTTTTCTACATCTATTGAGATGATCATATGTTTATCTTTCATTTTTTAAAATGATTTATGGATGCTGAATCATTCTTGCATCCCTAGAATAAATCCCAGTTGATCTTGGTATATGATCCTTTTTAATGTATTGTTGAATTTGATTTGATAGTATTTTATTGAGGAATGCTACATCTATGTTTACCAGACATATTGGCTTATAAAGTTTATTTTTTTTGTGCTTATCTGGTTTTGGTATTACTCTAGCCAGAATAATGCTGGCTAGAGTAAGTGAGTTTGGAAGCATTTCCTCCTCTTCAGTTTTAGGGAAGAGTTTGAAAAGGACAGGTATTAATATTTAATTGTGTAGTGGAATTCATCAATGACGCACTTGGTCCTGGACTTTTGTTTGTTGGGAGCTTTTTGATTACTGCCTTAATCTCCATAATAGTAATTCAGATATTGTATTTCTTCATGATTCGGTCTTGGAAGGGTGTATGTTTCTAGAACTTCAGTTATTTCCAAAAGTTCTTAATTTTGATGAAGGCCAGTTTATCCATTTTTTTTTTTCTTTTGTGGCTTATGCTTTTGGTGCCTTGTCTAAGATATCTTTGCCTATGATAAAGTCACAAAGGTTTTTACATCTGTGTTTTCTCATAGAATTTTTATAGTTTAAGTTTATATTTAGGTCAATTATCCAGTCAGAGTTAATCACTTATATGGTATGAAGTATGGGTAGGTATGGATTACAGTTCATTTTTGCATATAGGTATCTGATTGGCCTATTACTATTTGTTGAAAAAGATTATTCTTTCCCACTGCATTGCATTTCTGTGCACCTCTGTGAAACTGTTCATATAGGTGTTGGTCTACTTTTTGATTGTGTGTTTTGTTCCATTGATCTGTCATTGTACTATTTTGATTATTGTTTTGTAGTAAATTTCAAAATGAGGTCAAGTTAGTTCTCTGATTTTGTTCTTTTTCAAAGCTGTTTTGACTATTTTATGTATTTTGCATGATAATGAGTTTTAGAGTTAGCTTGTTATTTGTGAGCTTTTGTTATTTGTGTTGTTCAAGGAGTATGTACATTTCATTCATGTTGTTGAATTATTGGCATAAAGTTGCTCATAATATTCCTATATTATCCTTGGAGTAGCCATAAAATTAGTAGTGATTTCACCTCTCTCATTACTGTCTTTTCTATTTTTGTTACTGATCAGTCTGGCTAGAGGTTTATCAGTTAAAAATAGTCTCAAATAAATATCTTTGGCTTCATTGATTTTTCTCTATTATTGTTTTTGTTTGTTTTATATTTTTTTGATTTCTGCTCCAGTTTTTATTATTTTCTTGCCACTTAGTTTGGGTTTAATTTGCTCCTCTTTTTCTTCTTCTTCTTTCTCAAGAAACCTGTCTTAATGAGATTTTTCTTCTTCTCTAATTATTGCTTTAAGATTTCACCTAAGTACTGTATTAGCAGCATCCACACATTTAGAAATGTGTTTTCATTTATGTTTAGTTTAAAATATTTAAAAATTTCCCTTTTGATTTCTTTGACCCTTGGGTTCTTTAGTGTATTATTTAGTTTCCAAAAGTTTGGGGATTTTTAAGACATTTTCCTGCATTTGATTTATAATTTAATCCCATTGTTATTTGAAAGCATACTTTACTTGATTTGAATCCTGTTATATTTCTAATACTTGTATGATGGCCCTGAATATGATTTATCCTGGTAAAAGTTCTGAGTGCACTTAGAAAGAAAGTGTATTCTGCTATTGTTGGGTGGAGTGTTTTATGAATGTTAAATAGGTCAAGTTGTTTGTTAGTATTGTTTAAATCTTCTATACCTTTACTGATTTTTCTGTCTACTTGTTGTATCAATTATAGAAAGAAAGGTTTTGAAATCTCTGACAGTCATTGTGGGTTTGTCTATTTCTCTGTACAGTTTTATCAGTTTTTCCTCATGTACTTTGAAGATGTTATTAGGTGTAAAAATATTTAGAATTTTTAATATATTTGTGATCAATTGACCATTTTATAATCATGAAATGACTCTCTTTATCTTTGGTAAGATTCTTTGACCTGAAATTTACTTTGTCTAATATTAAAATAACTATATTAGCTTTGTTTTGATTGCAGTTACCATGATATGTCATTTTCCATGCTTGGAATTTTAACCTATTTGTGTCTCTATATTTTAAGTTTGTTTCTTGTAGGTAGCATATAGTTGGGTCTTATGTTTTTATGTAGTTTGACAATCTCTGCTTTTAATTGGTGTTTAGATTACATGTAATTATAGATATGGTTAGATTTGAATCTATCTTTTAGAAAAATTTAAGTTTAATTGACTTACAATATTATATTAGTTTAGGTGTACAACATAGTGATTCAATATATTTATAGATTATACTCCATATAAAGTTATAAAATATTGGTTCTAGTCCTTGTGCTGTATCCTTTATCTTATTTATTTTATACCTAGTAGTTTGTACCTCTTAATTCTCGTCCTCTGTCTTGCCCCTCTCCCTACTGCTTTCCCCAGTGGAAACTCAGTTTGTTCTCTGTATCTGTGAGTCTGTTTCTATTTTGATATATTTATTCATTTGTTTTATGTTTAATATTTCACATATAAGTGAAGACATATAGTATTAATATTTGTCTTTTTTGTCTGACTTATTACACTAAGCATAATACCCTCCAGGTCAAATCTACCTTTTGCCCTATGTGTTTTTTTTTTTTTTAAGATTTTGTAACTTGGTTTTATTTATCTATCTATTTATTTATATTGAAGTATAGTTGATTTAAAATGTTGTGTTAGTTTCAAATGTACAGCAAAGTGTTTCTATAAATATATGTATATATGTATAATATACCTTTTTGAATATGTGTTCTTGTTGTTTTCATCAAATTTGGAAAAAATTTTACTACTAGTTCTTCAAATATTTTTTTATGAAGTCTTAAATTACGCATACATTAGATTTATTGTGACTTTTCTTCAGCTAACCAATATATTGTTTATTTTTACAATTTCTGTTTCTATTTGTGTTTCAATTTGGATTAGTTTTAAAGGGAAAGAGGGAAAGTGAAAGTTGCTCAGTCATGTCTGACTCTTTACAACCCCATGGACTATACAGTCCATGGAATCCTCCAGGCCAGAATACTAGAGTGGGTAGCCTTTCCCTTCTCCAGCAGATCTTCCCAACCCAGGGATCGAACCCAGGTCTCTTGCATTGCAGGCAGATTGTTTACCACCTGAGCCACAAGGAAACTTTAGAGCCAGACAGTAAAGCGTCTGCCTGCAATACAGGAGACCTGGGTTCGATCGCTGGGTCGGGAAGATTCTCTGGAGAAGGAAATGGCAACCCACTCCAGTACTCTTGCTTGAAAAATTCGACTGATGGAGGAGCCTGGTAGGCTACAGTCCATGGGGTCGCAAAGAGTTTGACACAACTGAGCTACTTCACTTTTCTTTCTTTCTTTCTTTGTATTATTTTTATTACTATGTCTTCAATCTTTTTTTGCTACAGGGTCTAACTTATCATGATTCCCATTCAATATATTTTTTTATCTCAAACATTATAATTTTCATTTCTAAAGGTTCAATTTGGGTCTTTGAAAATATCTTCCATTTCTGTAAATCTTTTTGAACTATAGAATCAGGATAAGCTATGTAATTTGTGGGTCCTAGTGAAAAATGAAAATGTTTGAGTCTTCTTGTTCAAAATTATTAAAAAAGTCAAGATGATAATAGAGCATTAAACCAAAGGGGTCTTTCTAGTAAGTGGTTGGTTCTCTGTGACTGCACAGGTCTCACGGTCATGAATTGGCCCTATGTATGATAGAGTTTTAAGAGCTGATTTTAATGTTCTTGTTTGATCATTTCAGTATTTGTGCCAGTCTGGGCTGGTTTCAGTTAATTAATTTTTCTTTTCATTTGAATATCTGGCAATTTTTGATTGAGTATCAAAGACTGAATTTTACCTTGTTAAGAGTGCTAAACACTCTGTGTCCCAGTAAATATACTTGAGTTTTGCTTTGGAATACAGTTAATTTATTTGGAAGCATTTTATCCTTTTGTATTTGCCTTTAAGATTTGTTCGGTAGGAACATGGATCCCACTTGTCGATGAAGGAGTTTCAGGTGCTCTGAGGTTATTTATTAATACTAAGATGAAGAAGGTGTAGCTCCACTATAATAATATAAAAAATAGAGTAAATAAGAAAACATGACTAAAATACAAGGCAGAATACAAACAAAATACTATGGGATCAAAGAGATATTCATCAGTTGGTGGGATTAATGAAAAGGGGGCACTTGAGAATGACTTTGAGTGATAAGCAGGGTTTAAGTCTGATGTGGGTGGAAAGGGTAAAGATGAATCCAGCTGGAGGAATTGTTACAAGCAGACACAGTTTTGTAAGATAGTGTATAGCCCATTATGGCTAAAACATGTGCATTCATAAATACCAGCCAATAAAGACTCTAATCTTTATTAGCCTATCTTCCAATGAGTGCTGAGGCTAGACTTCAATATTCTTTCTATCTGGATCTTCATTATAGGCTATTCTGGAGTTAAAAGTCAAGGCATTATATCATTGTAACTGACAGCGAGTGCTCTGGAGCTGGATATCGGGTTTAATTCAAATCCTGGCTCCACATTCATCAGCTGAGTTCTGGTTAATATGCTCTATTTAAGCTTCACTTTCCTGACAACTCCATTTCTCCATCTCATTATATACTTTATGAGTTTAATGGAAATGAAAACAAATACACACTTTTGTGTTTTTCTTTTTCAATCAAACATTTCTGGATAACCATATTTCCAGATTACTTTCCTACTCTTTATAAAGTGTAATTAATGCTAGTAATTCAACAGAATGACTGTGTTATACTGTATATAAACATACTCCTACTACTTAATATTTAGGTTCTTTGTAACTTTATCACATTTAAAAAGCAGTAGGAATCTCATTTTAATTAAATAGCCTTTTTCATATTTTGGATTACTTTATTGGGGTATGTTCTCAGAAGTGGAGTCACTACATCAAAGGTTGCACACCTTTAAAGTGGTTATAAATATTACTAATAAATTTCTGAAAGAGTTGCACTTTCAACAAGTTGCAAGTTTATACTTGTAGCAGTAATTGTGAGACAGCCAATTTCAACATCCTCAAAGTGTTTAAATTAATTATTCAGAAATGATACCTTCTAGTTTTTAACATGTAATTCTTTGACAACTAAATAGACTAGTTAACTATGTTTTTAAGCAAGCTATGTATTTGCTTATGGTTATTATCTCTCTGTGTCCTTTGTTTATTTTTTCCTATTGGAATTATTATTATTTTTATTATTAAATTATATAATTAAGAAGTCCCTCACTGTCATATTTGTTTCAAGTATCTTCCTCTCAATCTCTGTCCTTTATGCATTTTCTTGTATTTAATTTCTATTAAAAGGAAAATATACTATAAATAATTTCAATTAAAATATATAATACATACTTGATTCTTTACTGAGAACTGATAGGAATTTTTTTGTGGGGGCAAAAGAGGCAAAAAGTTTAGGTGATATCGCAGTGGCATGTATGCTTTTTATCTTTAGTTCCCTTTTTGTATGAAAAGTATGAGAACTTTGTGGTTGGTTGCTAATCTGCATTTTAATAGACAGTTCTTTATTTTTTAACAGAAAGTATATATGTCAAATGTTATGTTGACAATTTAATTGACCATAATTGTTAAAATTGCTGGTTATTAATTTATTTTCAGTTTTTGTGTGTGAAAATGTGAACCTGCACAAGTGCCATGGTCAATTACAGTGCATTTGATGTGACCTAATTAGTATCGTGAGGAACCAACACATGGAAAAGCAAATGGGGACACATGCTAGGGACAAAATTGGATGTGACATGAATACTAATTTTGGCTCTATATTGTTTTATTCATTAAAAATCCCTCTTCTCTAAAAGAAGAGAAAACAGAACCAGACAGTTACTGAATCCTTCTATGGCAGGGGCTATGTAAGGTGCTTTGTGGGCATTTATTTAATCCTCATGAGTCTTTGAAGGAGGCAATAGTCCCCATTTTACAGATAAGGAAATAGACTCAGTGAAGTGACTTGAACTCCCCAAAGCTACATATCCTGTAGGGAATAGCCAAGATTTCAACTCATCCCTCTGGCTATAAGGTAACCTCAGTAGAAATTTTTTTCAGTTTTAGTCTTAATGTGATAACTGACTCCATCTAAAAATTTAAAAAAAGGATCAGATTTTCATAGGAAAAAACATATTTTTAAGAACCCAGATATTAGTAGATGAGATATTATTCCTAGATGGGATATCATGAAAATAACACATAGCTCTTTGAGAAAAGCTTCTTATGCATCAGAAAGTCTTAAGTTTCCCCCTAAGTGACAATTCCTAGTATGATAACCAATACCATATTTAGTGTGGGCAGGTGGGTCCTTGCCCTAGGCCTTGGGTCTCAGAAGGCCTGCTGTTTTGGTGTGTCTTCCTGGAAATTTTCAAAGTCTCTCTCCCAGGGACCCTCAAATGGGCCCTGTCCCATTTCTTCCTTCAGGACACTCTTAAATGCTCTACTCCTTCCCCTTACACCATCCACATATGAGGGGATGTCCAGAGGACTCTGGAAATTGCATCTATGGTGCCATCTCCAGGTCCTGTGGTTGGGCTTTTTCCAGGAAGAAGGCTTGGCCAGTGGAAATTAATTTCCTTTCTTCCTCTGGCTGGTATGGTATTTCACAAGATAGTAACCAGTGGACACGGAAAGAGTTCAAGACTCAGGACTACTCATAGCCCGCTGCCAACTCTTAGGCATGTATGGACCCATATGTCAGTCCTCACCTGTGTTATGATTGTAGTGCTAATTTCTAGCTACATCTCCTGAGGACAAAGGTGGCAGGGGTAGTGGCAGGCATCCTGTAACCTGTCTGTTCCCTGAACCTGGCACCCAGGTGGTGCCTGCATACTTTGTAGACTCTGTGCTACGTGTCAGGCAGCCCTCGTGGGGTGATCCTTTCTGTCTCCTTTCAAGATTATAACTCTGCAAGGCTCACAAGCCCTTCAGTGGGTGTCCTTTCATGGCTCTTCCAAGTCTGCTGTAAGCTATGCCAAATGATGGACAGATATTCTCTAAGCAAACTGAACCATTCTTTCTGCTTTGCTCAAGGATCCTTTGCCTATTTTCCTGGCTGGTGGCCTGTAACAAAGGCAGGAATACAATTTGAAAGGGATTACACTCTCAGAATGCAGTGACCATGGCCTGGAGTTAAGATATGATTGGAAGATATGTTTTTTAACATTTATCCTGTAAAATTCCAAGAAATAATTTTTTAATGGTCAGAAGATAAATTTTCCTATGTGTTCTGATTAAGATTTGCATTCATGGTATTGTCAATAAAGAATAGTAACAAATTTTAAGAGGGTCATTTGAAGCTGATATTCACATGGCATGTGGCATGGTAGATATACCAGCATCATGTCTAATGATGTGACCATTATTAGTTAGTAGTATTAGGGATCTACAGAATCAAGAAGACCTGCATTGTTTCAATGCAAACATATTCTGAAAAGGTATGTTATTATGAGTATAAATAGCACTGTTACAGTTTTTTTCAGTGGGAGATGTAAAATTAGTCAGCAAAGATGCATTAGACAATAAAGAACACAGAGGTGATTCCTGAACCTGAACGGGGAGAGATGGTGCCTGGACATTTTGAATTATTAATATCGTCATATACTAAATGGACACTAAATACATAAGTACCTTTCTCAACCCATTATTCTAAATGTCCATTGATAAATTACTATGTTTCCATGGTCCCATGAATTTAGTTGTACATTTTAAAATCAAATTATTTTTATACACAGAGGCCCACAAGAAATATTTGGCCAGGGCCCTGCACATCCTAGAGGCAGCCTTGTAAAATACAGACATTTAGTTTGGACCATAAAAACTGTTCTTCATAGAGCTCTTCTTTTAGATGAAGATTTCATCACGGAGTTTCATTTTTGAGGATAAATAGGAAATTTTTGCATCTTCAGCTTTACCCAGTGCTGTTTTCCATCATGTACTTATTCTACTGAGCTGAACTTGCACCAGGCTGGACCTTCCCCGTCTTGGAGCTAAATGCCACCGCTGGCGAAAAATCTTAGCCATTTCTGTCGTCGTTCAGTTGGTATAAAAGTGTGTTTGTAAGTCTTGGTATTTTAACATTTCATTGTGTGACCCTGAGAATTCCAACTCAAGTGCTTCTTCTTGGGAAGAAATCACCAGAGAGAAGGTGCTTTATGTATTTAGGTGCTCCTCTGTGGCATGCATATATATTTACTGTTGTTATATCTTCTACTTGGATTTATCCCTTAATCATTCTGTAATGCCCTTCTTTGTTACAGTTTTTGTTTTAAAGTCTATTTTGTCTGATATAGTATTGCTACCCCAGCTGTCTTTTCATTTCCGTTTGCATGGGATCTTTTTTTTCCATCCTCTTACTTTGAGTTTCTCTGTGTATCTTAGATCTGAAGTGACTTTATTGTAGGCAGCATGTATATTGATCTTTCCATTCAGGCACTGTATGTCTTTTGATTGACACATTTAGTCCATTTACATTTAAAATAGTTAGCGATAGGTATATACTTACTACCATTTTATTAATTGTTTTCTGGTTATTTTTGTAGACCCTTTTTATTCTTTCATTGTTCTTTTGCTCTCTTCCCCTGTGATTTGATGACTATCTTTAGTGTTGTGTTTGGATTTTTTTTTTTTTTTTGGTCTTTTTTTGAGTGTGTGTATCTATTATAGATTTCTGGTTGGTAGTTACCATGAGGTTTATATATAGCAATCTATATATACTTGATTATTTTAAGTTGCTGATCTCTTTAAGTTTACCTGCATTTTTATACCTCTGCGTTTTTACTCTCTTATCCCCATGTTTACTGTTTTGACATAATATTTTATATCTCTTTGTTTTGTATGCATACCTTGACTGCTTGTTGTAGATATAGATGATTTTACTAATTTTGTCTTTTAGTCTTTCTTCTAGTTTTATATATGATTGATTTACAACCTTTCAATTATATTTATTTTTAATGGAATACAATTTGACAATTTTAACTCTGGTTTTCCTTTTTTGCTTGTTTTCATGGACAAAGAGACTTTCCACCTGCCGTTAAAGTAGCATTTGTTGTCCTAGATGGAGGGTGGATTCAGCCCAAAACTAAATAGTATTTTCTAGCTCTGTCTGAGTTCCAAAAATGCATTTAAATGCCCACAGCAGAAATAATAGATGGAAAGGCAGTGTACTATTGCTTTACAAGAGTCAGGTCCTTAAGAGAGAAAAGGTCTTTAGAATTCTGAAAATTTAATCTTCAAATTGAGCAAATGCTATTGGGCTCAAAAGAGATGAATTTCTTCAGTGAGTGGGGAAAAGTTTTTTTTTTAACTTCTTATGAATGGAATGGGTTATATTGTGAATAGATGTTAGATATCAAAGGACGAGAACTCTGATTCTACAGCTTGGAGGGTGGAGGAGCAAGAGGAACCCTCAGTCATGGGGAATGTTACTTGACTACCCAGGATATTGCCAGTGTCAAAGGAAAATTCAGAGACTTGATATGAATATTGAGTGAGAAAGAAACTGTGAACAGAGACACTTCAAACCTGAAACTGTTATGCAGCTCTGAGGCATGGTGTTACAGGATGGCTTATAAAGTGAAAATGAAGAGGATGTTTAACCTTTACAATGATTGGTTACTACACTGTGGATTTCCAGATGGCAGAAAATCAGTTAAAAGTAATTATAAAATTTTAGGAAGATGACTTAAGTTTTGTTTATGATCATCAGAGGCATTAACACAAAGTAAGTTTTACATACATTCATGACATTAGCTAGATTAAGTTTTGTTTAGCAAAAGAATGTAGCTTTGTTGATTTTGTCTGCTTGGCGATCATTAAGCCTAGTCTCCATTTAGTTTTATATTAACACAAGCCAGGGAAAATCTGATTGACTGAACACCTAAATTTACCTGCATACCATACCGCTGACATTTTTTCTCCCTTCATTCATGACATTAATGAAGAAAAGGGCACAAACTGCAAGGACAAAGACAGAGGGGATATCCATAATATATTGAGGACCTCCAGTGGAATATCCAGAAATTTCAATGAGGCTTCTCTCCAGACACGGGCTTTTAATTTAGTTTTATAGTGCTGTATCTCTCTCTTAAATACGGACACCCAAGAATCAGAGTCATTTGAAGAAGCCTCTAACATGTTTGACACTGACCAAGCATGAAAAAGAAAAAGGAAACTGAGGAGAAAGAGAGAATGCGGGGAAGAAGAAAACTAAAAGGCAAATTATAATTAATATTCTCAGAGAGATGATATTTTGTCACTGAAACAAGAACAAAGTGCAATTTAAGAAAAGGAAGATTCACAAAAACATAATACAATGAACTTATTTACAAAATGGAAAAAGACTCACCAACTTAGAGAATGAACTTATGGTTACCAAGTGGGAAGGGTTGCCATGTACACACTGCTATATTTAAAACAGATAACCAACAAGAACCTACTATATAACACAAGGAACTATGCTCGATAGTCTGTAATAACCTAAGTGGGAAAAGAATTTGAAGAAGAATAGTACATGTATGTATATATATATATGAATCACTTTGGTCTATACCTGAAACAAACACAATATTGTTAATCAACTACACTCAAGTATAAAATAAAAAAGTAAAATTCATGTGCTTTGGGAAAAAAGGAAGATTCAGAGGATAATAAAGAATTCTTATCAGTTAAAAATATTATATAGATATAAGAATTTCTCTAGGCAACTTGGATGATGCAGCTGACATGTCTTCTGATAAAGGAAACAAAAAGACAAGAGAATGGAAAATAAGAGAGAAAAGAGTAGTAACAGCTGGATTCCTGTATAGACAAATGGGCCAGAGGACCTCAAATTCCAGTCCCTCAAATACTAGTGTGTGTGGAAAGTAACTGAGTGATCTGCTCTCTCCTTCCGCCCCAGGACTGCCATGGTAGTGGCTGAGAGGATTGATACTCTGCCACTAGTGGGAGCTGTGTGGTTGGAAGGAGTTGGATGAAGGCTGTGTGGACTGGTGCCTGAAGGCTCATGTCAGGATGGAGGGCACTAACAAAGAGGCACCAAACAAAGATGCTGTGGCCCAAATCTAATTAAGACAATTAGTGAAGGTCCAATAAAACTGGTTGGCATGGAACTGGACATCCTTCCCTCAAGCCCCCATTTGCTGATGTCATGGAAGCCACTCCACTACCCAGATGCAAACAAGGAGAAAAGAGGGAGCAGGAGCCAGGGGCTGGGTGAGAGTGGCAAAACTTTAGAGGCCAAGTTTTGGTGGGAAGAGTTTGGGTTATTTTGAGTTGGCCAGTATGTGTTCTTTTATGAGGTAGAAATGGGGACTTGAGAACTGTTAATAAAATTATAGTAGTGTCTGGGAAGTTACTCTGTCTCCACCCAACTTTTGTACTTGAAAACCATACTAATTATATGGTCACTAACGATAAAGAAAATAAAGTGCATGGCTATCATGCATGTATAATTAATTGAAGATAATCTTTTATTTCTAATAGCAGATAAAAAAACATTAACTTTTTTCCAAACTGGCTTTCTACCTCAGTATTAACCAGTCTAGACAGTTATTTTAATATTTAGAATACACAAATGCACATACATCATGCATCACACACTGCTGATGGTGTAGTTTTTATTAGGTTGTTATCATGTGCGTGTAACATTGTAATTACTGAAAAATGAAATTAAGTGATTCTTGTTTTCATGAATGTTATGAGCAAGAAGATAGGCAGTAATTAAGTGTAAAATAAGAGTTGTACACAATAAAAATTCAGAGGAAGGAGAGAGTTTCATGGGTTCAGATATTTAGAGAAACTGAATTGGGTGCAGGAGACTTGAGTTGGTTGGACATTGAAGCCCAGAGAACCCAATAAGGAATGACAAATTGACTTCTACCAGTATGGCAACCTGGAAGTCTTTGTTGAGACACATTCTAGGGTGAGTGGTTTCAGTGGGGAGAGAGCTGTGGAGAACTAGTGCCATCCTCTGTGGAAGGGACACGGGAGATGGACAGGGTAAGAGCATGCCTTGGCATCTGTCTTTGAGAAAGGCAGAGAGCAGAGGGCCAAGCATTCTGTGCAGGTGATATTGTAATAACAGAGGTGCTCGTTTCAAAATATGATTTCACTGGGTGGAGTAGTGATGATAAGTGAGAGGGACCATGTCAAGGCCAGATGGAAGGAGCCTTTGAAAGTTAAGAAGATAACCCATTATCTCTTATGTCATCAAATGACATGATCAAAATTGGGGAAGATAGGATGAATGGGGTTTCAAGATCTGAAAAGAACCTGAAGCACTCAACTTGGGGAATGAAGAACTGATAAATTTGAGTTTGTCTTGTATGTCTTTGTGATCTCTATCCTTGAAGTGTTCAGAGTTCTTTAACACCAACTTGCTAAAAGTTTAAGTTATTCCTAATTTTGAGCAAACTCTGGGAGACAGTGAAGGACAGGGAAGCCTAGTGTACTGCAGTCCATGGGGCTCACAAAGTGTTGGACACGACTTAGCAACTGAACAACAACAACTGTCCCTAATTGTTTGGAAACAGATTTCTGCTCCTCACTAGCTGTGTGATCTTAAGAAAATTGCATAATCTCTCTGGGGTTTAGGTTGAATGAGTTGGTAAAATATAGTTTATAGAGCCTCTCCTAGTGTTAATATTTTATCCAGTAACGTTGGTAACTGGTGACTTAATTTTCTTCCCTATCCCTCCTTCAGAAGTAGTTTTCTCAAGAATCAATCTATTCATTATGGCCACGAGGAGGTATGTTCATTTGCTTGTGTATGTGCTTATCTCAATTAGCTTTTGTGATATTAATATTTATAATCAAATCCTTAATGGGAATCTAAATCTAAAATGGTAATAAACATTTCTGGTGATAATGTTCTGTGCATGTATATATGATGAATTTCATAATTTCCAAGCAAATTTGAGAAACGTGATTTACTGAGTCCATGATCAGTGTTGAAACACAGCTTCATTTCCTGGCACATGAAGTGGAGACCATATTGTTTCCCTTGCCTTACCTACCCCATTCTTATACCTCTGTTACTACAAAAGCAGAACCATTTATTTTGCAAACGGTTTATCAGAGAACTAATTATAACACTAAGTGGGGGTGGTGTTCAGAACAGTCTGAATGACAAATAATGAGAAAAAATCATCCAATAATTATTTAAAGTAGTGGATGTTAGCTTCCACTCATTCTGATTTGATGGTGGTGGTAGCTGGGAAAAGCTTCAAAGTAACAATACACATCCAGCCATTGATGATATTTTATTCTTCTATTCAGAGTTTATTTCATCACAAAAGTCCAGTGGATTTCATCTGTTTTTCGATTACCCTGGCCACTTACTTGCGGGTATTATGCCCGGTTGTTTCACGTTGTGCTGCGAACCCTCTGCACTATTATCCTGGTCAACAAAAGGCAATTATTAAATTCTACAAAAGCTTTAGGTGAAACTGCTGTGACAATAGATGTAGGTAATCAGAGATATAATCACGTTCTGCTGGAAAGCTGTGCCCGTAGAATGGACAGGAACACAGTGTAGTCTTTGAAGTCCATTTTCATGTAAACATCAAATGGTTCTGCTGGGGTTTTCACCACAGGTTTGAAGTGTAAATGTGCCTCATGAGGTCTGGGTCAAAAAATAACAGTTTTCGGTTTTAGTGTGAATACATTTGCAAAATATACCGTTTTCCAGTTTTAGGGCCAAATCTATTAAGGATAGTGGAGTATTATGCTTTTTCTGTTTGTTGAGTGGAAATGCATCACCGTATCCCTCTGTGACACAGACGGGTTTAATGTGAATTGAATCACATGCAGAAAAAACAGCAACTCAGAAAAAGAGCCCGATGAATGGACTGGAACAAGAGGCCGGTGTCCATTCTGTGTCCAAATGTCAGCTGGATGTGAGTTTGTGAGTTTGTGTCGCTGCGTGTTTCTGAGGAGAAGCGTTTTTAGAAGCAGCTGTGTTGTGACACTGTTAAAGTCTGGGGAGACTCCTGCATTCATTGAGAGGGTGGGACTGGGAGTACACCCTCAGGTAACACAAAGGCTACTTTTTCATACTAAAGAGTAGCAATGGCAGGTTCTAGACTGCTCCCTTTTTGCCCAGAATTGTAATATGCCTGGGCTTCCCAAGTGGCGCTAGTGATAAAGAACCTGCCTGCCAGTGCAGGAGACTTCGGAGATGTGGGTTTGATTCCTGAGTTGGGAAGATCCCGTGGAGGAGGGCATGGCAACCCACTCAAGTATTCTTCTTTTTTCTTTCTCTCTTTTTTTTTCAAATTTATTTTAATTGGAGGCTAATTACTTTACAATATTGTAGTGGTTTTTGCCATACATTCACATGAATCAGCCAAGGGTGTACATGTGTTCCCCATCCTGACCCTCCCTCCCACCTCCCTCCCCATCCCATCCCTCAGGATCATCCCAATGCACTAGTCCTGAGCACCCTGTCTCATGCATCAAACTTAACTGGCGATCTATTTCACATATGATAATATACATGTTTCAATGCTATTCTCTCAAATCATCCCACCCTCACCTTCTCCCAAAGAGTCCAAAAGTCTGTTCTTTACATCTGTTTCTCTTTTGCTGACTCACATATAGGGTCATAGTTACCATCTTTCTAAATTCCATACATATACAATATTATACTGTATTGGTGTTTTTCTTTCTGACTTACTTCACTCTGTATAATAGGCTCCAGTTTCATCTACCTCATTAGAACTCATTCAAATGCATTCTTTTTAGTAGCTGAGTAATATTCCATTGTGTATATGTACCACAGCTTTCTTATCCATTTGTCTGCTGAAGGACATCTAGGTTGCTTCCATGTCCCGGCTATTGTAAACAGTGCTGCGGTGAACATTGGGGTACACGTGTCTCTTTCAATTCTGGTTTCCTCGGTGTATGCCCAGCAGTGGGATTGTTGGGTCATATGGCAGTTTTTTTTGAGGAATCGCCACACTCTTCTTCATAGTGGCTATACTAGTTTGCATTCCCACCAACAGTGTAAGAGTGTTCCCTTTTCTCCACACCCTCTCCAGCATTTATTGTTTGTAAACTTTTTGATAGCAGCCATTCTGACTGGTGTGAGATGGTACCTCATTGTGGTTTTGACTTGCATTTCTCTGATAATGAGTGATGTTGAGCATCTTTTCATGTGTTTGTTAGCCATCTGTATGTCTTCTTTGGAGAAATGTCTGTTTAGTTCTTTGGCCGATTTTTCGACTGGGTCGCTTATTTTTCTGGAATCAAGCTGCAGGAGTTGCTTGTATATTTTTGAGATTAATTCTTTGTCAGCTGCTTCATTTGCTATTATTTTCTCCCATTCTGAAGGCTGTCTTTTTACCTTGGTTATATTTTCCTTCGTTGTGCAAAAGCTTTTAAGTTTAAATAGGTCCTATTTTTTATTTTTGCTTTTATTTCCATTACTCTGGGAGGTGGGTCATAGAGGATCCTGCTGTGATTTATGTCAGAGAGTGTTTTGCCTATGTTTCCCTCTAGGAGTTTTATGGTTTCTGGTCTTACATTTAGATCGTTAATCCATTTTGAGTTTATTTTTGTGTATGGTTTTAGAAAGTGTTACAGTTTCAGTCTTTTACAAGTGGTTGACCAGTTTTCCCAGCACCACTTGTTAAAGAGATTGTCTTTTCTCTATTGTATATTCTTGCCTCTTTTGTCAAGGTGTCCATAGGTGCATGGATTTATCTCTGGGCTTTCTATTTTGTTCCATTGATCTATGTTTCTGTCTTTGTGCCAGTACCATACTGTCTTGATGACTGTAGGTTTGTAGTATAGCCTGAAGTCAGGCAGGTTGATTCCTCCAGTTCCATTCTTTCTCAAGATTGCTTTGGCTATTCAAGGTTTTTTGTAATTCCATACAAATTGTGAAATTATTTGTTCTAATTCTCTGAAAAATACTATTGGTAGCTTGATGTGGATTGCTTTGAATCTATAGATTGTTTTGGGTAATATACTCATTTTCACTATATTGATTTTTCCAATCCATGAACATGGTATATTTCTCCATCTGTTTGTGTCCTCTTTGATGTCCTACATCAGTGTTTTATAGTTTTCTATTTATAGGTCTTTTGTTTCTTTAGGTAGATTTATTCCTAAGTATTTTATTCTTTTCGTTGCAATGATGAATGGAATTGTTTCCTTAATTTCTCTTTCTGTTTTCTCATTGTTAGTGTATAGGAATGCAAGGGGTTTCTGTGTGTTAATTTTATATCCTGCAACTTTACTATATTCATTGATTAGCTCTAGTAATTTTCTGGTGGAGTCTTTAGGGTTTTCTATGTAGAGGATCATGTCATCTGCAAACAGTGAGAGTTTTACTTCTTCTTTTCCAATCTGGATTCCTTTTATTTCTTTTTCTGCTCTGATTGCTGTGGCCAAAACTTCCAAAACTATGTTGAATAGTAGTAGTGAGAGTGGGCACCCTTGCCTTGTTCCTGGCTTTAGGGGAAATGCTTTCAGTTTTTCACCATTGAGGATAATGTTTGCTGTGGGGGTTTATCATATATGACTTTTATTATATTGAGGTATGTTCCTTCTATTCCTGCTTTTTGGAGGGTTTTTATCATAAATGGATGTTGAATTTTGTCAAAGGCTTTCTCTGCATCTATTGAGATAATCATACGGTTTTTTATTTTTTAATTTGTTAATGTGGTGTATCACATTGATTGATTTGCAAATATTGAAGAATCCTTGCATCCCTGGGATAAAGCCCACTTGGTCATGGTATATGATCTTTTTAATATGTTGTTGGATTCTGTTTGCTAGAATTTTGTTAAGGATTTTTACATCTATGTTCATCAGTGATATTGGCCTGTAGTTTTCTTTTTTTGTGATATCTTTGTCTGGTTTTAGTATTAGGGTGATGGTGGCCTCATAGAATGAGTTTGGAAGTTTACCTTCCTCTGCAATTTTCTGGAAGAGTTTGAGTAGGATAGGTGTTAGCTCTTTTCTAAATTTTTGGTAGAATTCAGCTGTAAAGCCATCTGGTCCTGGGCTTTTGTTTGTTGGAAGATTTCTGATTACAGTTTTGATTTCTGTGCTTGTGATGGGTCTGTTAAGATTTTCTATTTCTTCCTGGTTCAATTTTGGAAAGTTATACTTTTTTAAGAATTTGTCCATTTCTTCCAAGTTGTCCATTTTATTGGCATATAGTTGCTGATAGTAGTCTCTTATGATCCCTTGTATTTCTGTGTTGTCTGTTGTGATTTCTCCATTTTCATTTCCAATTTTGTTGATTTGATTCTTCTCCCTTTTTTTCTGGCTAATGGTTTGTCTATTTTATTTATCTTCTCAAAGAACCAGCTTTTAGCTTTGTTGATTTTGGCTATGGTCTCCTTTGTTTCTTTTTCATTTATTTCTGCCCCAATTTTTATGATTTCTTTCCTTCTACTAACCCTGAGGTGCTTCATTTCTTCTTTTTCTAGTTGTTTTAGGTGTAGAGTTAGGTTGTTTATTTGATTTCTCTCCTATTTTTTGAGGTAGGCTTGTATTGCTGTGAACTTTCCCCTTAGCACTGCTTTTACTGAATCCCATAGGTTTTGGGTTGTTGTGTTTTCATTTTCATTCGTTTCTATGCATATTTTGATTTCTTTTTTGATTTATTTTGTGATTTGTTGGTTATTCAGAAGTGTGCTGTTTAGCCTCCATATGTTTGTATTTTTAATAGTTTTTTTTTCCTGTAGTTGACATCTAATCTTACTGCATTGTGATCAGAAAAGATGCTTGAGATGTTTTCAATTTTTTTGAATTTACCAAGGCTAGATTTATGGCCCAGGATGTGATCTATCCTGGAGAAGGTTCCATGTGCACTTGAGAAATTCATTGTTTCAGGGTGAAATGTCCTATAGAAATCAATTAGGTCTAACTGTTACATTGTATCATTTAAAGTTTGTGTTTCCTTGCTAATTTTCTGTTTAGTTGATCTATCCATAGGTGTGAGTGGGGTATTAAAGTCTCCCACTATTATTGTGTTACTGTTAATTTCCTTTTTCATACTTGTTAGCATTTGCCTTACATATTGCGGTGCTCCTATGTTGGGTGCATATATATTTATAATTGTTATATATTCTTCTTGGATTGATCCTTTGATCATTATGTAGTGTCCTTCTTTGTCTCTTTTCATGGCCTTTGAAATAACAAAGTCTATTTTATCTGATATGAGTATTGCTACTCCTGCTTTCTTTTGGCCTCCATTTGCGTGAAATAACTTTTTCCAGCCCTTCACTTTCAGTCTGTATGTGTCCCTAGGTTTGAGGTAGGTCTCTTGTAGACAGCATATATAGGGGTCTTGTTTTTGTATCCATTCAGCCAGTCTTTGTCTTTTGGTTGGGGCATTCAACCCATTTACATTTAAAGTAATTATTGTTAAGTATGATCCTGTTGCCATTTACTTTGTTGTTTTGGGTTCGAGTTTATAAACCTTTTCTGTGTTTCCTGTCTAGAGAAGTTCCTTTGGCATTTGTTGAAGAGTTGGTTTGGTGGTGCTGAATTCTCTGAGCTTTTGCTTGTCTGTAAAGCTTTTGATTTCTCCTTTATATTTGAATGAGATCCTCACTGGGTACCGTAATCTGGGTTGTAGGCTTTTCTCTTGCATCACTTTAAGTATGTCCTGCCATTCCCTTCTGGCTTGAAGAGTTTCTATTGAAAGATCAGCTGTTATCCTTATGGGGATCCCCTTGTGAGTTGTTTGTGTTTTTCCCTTGCTGCTTTTAATATTTGTTCTTTGTGTTTGATCTTTGTTAATTTGATTAATATGTGTCTTGGGATGTTTCCCCTTGTGTTTATCCTGTTTGGGACTCTGGGTTTCTTGGACTTGGGTGGCTATTTCCTTCCCCATTTTAGGGAAGTTTTCAACTATTATCTCCTCAAGTATTTTCTCATGGCCTTTCTTTTTGTCTTCTTCTAGGACTCCTAGGATTTGAATGTTGGAGCATTTAACATTGTCCCAGAGGTCTCTGAGATTGTCCTCATTTATTTTAATTCTTTTTTCTTTTTTCCTCTCTGCTTCATTTATTTCTACCATTTTATCTTCCACCTCACTTATCCTATCTTCTGCCTCAGTAATTCTACTGTTGGTTCCCTCCAGAGTGCTTTTGATTTCAGTTATTGCATTATTCGTTATTTATTGACTATTTTTTATTTTTTCTAGGTCCTTGTTAAACGTTTCTTGCATCTTCTCAATCCTTGTCTCCAGGCTATTTATCTGTAACTCCATTTTGTTTTCAAAATTTTGGATCACCTTTACTATCATTATTCTGAATGCCTTTTCAGGTAGACTCCCTATCTCTTCCTCTTTTGTTTGGTTTGGTGGGCTTTTATCATGTTCCTTTATCTGCTGAATATTTCTCTGCCTTTTCATCTTGTTTAGATTGCTGTGTTTGGGGTGGCCTTTCTGTATGCTGGAAGTTTGTGGTTCCTCTTTATTGTGGAGGTTCCTACCTGTGGATGGGGTTGGACGAGTGGCTTGTCAAGGTTTCCTGGTTGGGGAAGCTTGTGTTGGTGTTCTGGTGGGTGGAGCTGAATCTGTTCTCTCTGGAGTGCAGTGAAGTGTCCAGTAATGAGTTTTGAGGCGTCTATGGGTTTGGTGAGAATTTTGGCCGCCTGTGTTTTTGTGCTCAGAATTATGTTCCTGCATTATTGGAGAATTAGCTTGGTATGTCTTGCTCTGAAACTTATTGGCTCTTGGGTGGAGCTTGGTTTCAGTGTAGGTATGGAGGCTTTTGGATGAGCTCTTGTTGATTAATGTTCCCTGGAGTCAGGAGTTTTCTGGTGTTCTCAAATTTTGGATTTAAGCCTCCTGCCTCTGGCTTTCAGTCTTATTCTTACAGTAGTCTCAAGACTTCTCCATCCATACAGCACCAATGATAAAACATCTAGGTTAATGGTGAAAAGATTCTCCACAGTGGGGGACACCCAGAGAGGTTCACAGAGTTACATGGAGAAGAGAAGAGGGAAGAGGGAGATAGAGGTGACCAGGAGGAGAAGAGTGGGGATCAAAAGGGGAGAGCGCAATCTAGCCAGTAATCAATTCCCTATTTGCTCTGCACAGTCTGGAACACTCAGAGAGGTTCATGGAGTTCCATAGAGAAGAGAAGAGGGAGGAAGGAGATAGAGCTGACCAGGAGGAGAGGAGGGGGAGTCAAAGGAGAGAGAGACCAGTCTAGCTTGTGATCAGTTCCCTAAGTGTTCTCCACAGCCCGGAATACCCAAAGAGATTCACAGAGCGCAGTAGAGAAGAGAAGGGGGAGGGAGGAGATAGAGGTGAACTGGGGGAGAAAAAGGAGAGTCAAAAGGGGAGAGAGCAATCTAGCCAGTAATTAGTTCCCTATTTGCTCTGCACAGTCTGGAACACTCAGAGAGGTTCACGGAATTCCATAGAGAAGAGAAGAGGGAGGAAGGAGATAGAGCTGACCAGGAGGAGAGGAGGGGGAGTCAAAGGAGAGAGAGACCAGTCTAGCCTGTGATCAGTTCCCTAAGTGTTCTCCACAGCCTGGAATACCCAAAGAGATTCACAGAGCTAAGTAGAGAAGAGAAGGGGGAGGGAGGAGAAAGAGGTGACCTGGGGGAGAAAAAGGAGAGTCAAAAGGGGAGAGAGCAATCAAGCCAGTAATCACACTCCTTAGTAAAAATGGGTACTGAAGATTGGATTCTTAAAGGTACAGAATTGATAACAAATACCAAAAAGCAAACATTAAAAATTTAGAGTAGAGGTTAGACTCTCAAAAATACAATATTAAAAAAATAAAACAAAATCGCAAAAGTTATTTAAAAAAATATATGAAATTTGCTTTAAAAATAGGGTATTTTTTTGCGAGGTTATAGTAGGTTTAAAAAATGAAAATTAAAGGAATAATAAAGAACTTAAAAATAAAAAAATTAAAAAATTAAAAAATGGTAATAGTAAAATATATCTAGGAATTTCTCTGAAGCTGTTGAGGGCAGTGTGGGGTCAGTTCAGTTTCAGATAGTTCCTTGTTTGTTCCAGCTTATACTTCTTCTCAAGGTCTATAGATCCCTTCCAATGTAGCCAATCTAACTACAGGGTTTTAATCTGTTGCACCTGTTACTTCCAAAGCAGTTCCCTCTTCTTTATTTTGGCTTCCTCTGTTTGCAGGTCTCTTCAGTATCTAACTTCCACCCTGACACAAGGGGGTGAAGATGGTCATTTATTTAGGCTCACTTGTCCAATTGTGCTGTGGGGAGGGAGGAACACTGCAAACAAATATCACTGGTGTATGTGGGGAGTGCTCGCAGAGTCTGGGCCACACTGGGTTTGCCCCCGCTCACAGCGTGTGTTCTTTCCCGGTCTACACTGCTCAGGCTCCAGGTTGCTCTGCAGGGGAACTGTCTAAAGTGGGCCCTGGGTTGCTTGCACTTCCCAGGTCTAAGCCACTCAGGTTCAGGATCTCAGGTACTCCACAAAGGCACAGACTCGTTTGGGTCTGCGTTTTGTGCCCTTCCCAGTGCTGAGCAGCTCAGGTGACCAAGAGCTTGGCGAGTGCACACTCTCCAGGTGGGGAGGTGCGTCTTATCACCTCCCCAGTCCCAGCTGCTTGGTTTCCTGGGTGTGCAGTGGGAGTGCCGGCTCAGGTGTGCCGTGTGTCTCCTCTGCGGAGCTGATCTCTGGTTGTGACCCTCCTGGTGGATGTCAACCGTCCAGGATCCCAGGAAGACTTGGTTAGCAACTGGGAGCCTGCTCGCAGTTTGGTGGAGGATGCTGTCTCTGGAGCTGAGTTTGCCCCTTGCTTTCCAGCTCTGGCTGTTGCCTGCCTGCCTCCCTGCTTGTGGTGGGGGATGAGCCAGTCCGCAGCCGGCTAGCTCTCCTCTGATATTCACTCAGTCCTTTGTTCTGTGAGCGGCCAGCAGTGCCTTAGGTTAGATCTTTTCATGGGAAAGTTCTCTCTCTCTCTCTCTTTTTTTTCTCTCTCTCTGGCTATCCCATGATTTGAGTTGCTATCTCACGCTAGCTCCCTCAGATTGTCCTCAGGGCATTCAGTCCTGGTCCTTACCCTAAGCAATGCAGCCGGCGCCTCCCTGTTCAGCCCCCGCTTGCCAGTGGTGGACACTAGCATCTGGGCTACTTCTCTGCTAGGAGTTGCAGTTAGGCGCATAATCTGTGGGTTTTATTTATTTTTTCCTCCCAGTTATGTTGCCCTCTGAGATTCCAAAACTTCCCACAGACCCGCCAGTGAGAGGGTTTCCTGGTGTTTGGAAACCTCTCCTCTTTTGTGATTCCCTCCCTGGGACAGGTCTCCATTCCTAACTCTTTTGTCTCTCTTTTTAGCTTTTATATTTTGTCCTACCTCCTTTCGAAGACAATGGGCTGCCTTTCTGGGTGCCTGGTGTCCTCTGCCAGCATTCAGAAGTTGTTTTGTGGTATTTGCTCAGTGTTCAAATGATCTTTCGATGAATTTGTGGGGGAGAAAGTGGTTTCCCCGTCCTATTCCTCCACCATCTTAGGACCGCCCCCCCCACCCCCCCCAGTATTCTTGCCTGGAGAATCCCCATGGACAGAGGAGCCTGGCAGGCTACCGTCCATAGGATTGCAGAGTCAGACACAACTGAAGTGGCTTAGCACGCACAATAGGCCTAGATCAGTATGAGCTGAAGAATACCACAGACCTGGGCTGCCTCAAAATACTTCCTTTTGCCTGCCTAACAGAGTCTTCTCTGTTGGAGCCATTTCTTCAAGGCAGGGTTTCGCTGTCTCCTCATGACGATGGTCAGGGCATGATCCTTCTTTGTTGTGGAGGCTGTTATGTGCACTGTGGGGGTGTTTAGCAGCACACTTGTCCTCTACCTGCTGGATGCAACAACAACTCCCCATACCACAGTCATGAACAATCATGTCTCCACACATTTGTTAAATATCCCCTGGCAGGACAATCACCCTGGTTGAGAACTACTGATTTAAGAGAATCTTAAAGGCCCTCGAAAGAGCCCTCATTCGAATGCAAACATGTTACCTGGTGGGAAAATCCACTGCTTCAACCACGAACACCTTAGCATCCATGAGCTGCCTGATTTTCTAGCTTAAGAGCCGGGCCAGGAATGGGATGTGGGTCTGGCTGATGAATAAAAACAGGGAAGTGCAGGGCAAGGAAAGTGTGGTGGGGAAACACTGCACCTGGGAGCTAGCGCAACCTAGAAATTGCATCCCAAAGTGAGAGAAGTGAGATGGCCAAAGTGGGGAGAATGGCATCAAGAGAAGTGAGGAGTCATTCAGCCTGCTGAGGGACACTCCTGTCCTGCAAAGCCTTTACAGGCAAGGGGACAGGCATTGGTCAACTTGAAAAATTAATTTCTGCTTCGATCGAGCAGGTGTATATTTACTTATTTACTGTTATTTAAAAATATTTATTTATTTCGCTCTGCCAGGTTTTAAGTGTGGCACGTGGGATTTGTAGTTACTGCATGCAGGATCTAGTTCCCTGACCAGGGATCGAACCTGGGCCCCCTGCATTGAGAGCTTGGAATCTTAGCTCCTGGACCACCAGTGAAGGCCTGAGCAGGCATATATTTATGTTGCCGCCTCTCAGACAAAGGCAGAGCTGAGTAGGTGAAGCAACCAGCCATTTGCTCTGAATGAGAGGTGGGAGGTGGGAGGCACAGTTTGAGTCATGCAGGTGCCGAAGAAGGAACTCCTTTGCCCCAAAGGCTGCAGGAGCCCAGGGCCCAGACTTTCACTCTCAGACAATTCCCTCTACCTGCTGAGGGTCCCCGGACTGTGCAGTCAATACAGTGGGGGCAGATCTGTCCTCTCAAGGGTGCTGATTAAAACCCTGGTGTTTGAGAGTTTCCCAGGGACAGACATGTACACAACAGAATGAAGACCACTGGCTTTGGGACTGTGAGGCAAATGGTGACTATTCCAAAACATAGCTTGGATAGATGTGCATGGGAAATAGACTTGCTCGGGATTTCAATGAGAACAATGGAGAAATGCTGGATCCCTGCTCCATTTCTCTCCCTTCTAACCCCTACTAGAGTTTTTCATTCTATTTTCAGTGGTTTCTCCCTTACCCACTTCAATATTTGGATTATTTTGGAAAGTGTAGAAATAATTAAAACTGCATACTTATGTTTTGATCAACTCTTCTCTTGTGCTTATCACCACTCTTTGCAATCTCTCTTTTTTTAAAAAAATTTTTACCTGTGTATTTTGGCTGTGCCAGGTCTTAGTTGCAGCATGAGATCTCTTACTTATGGCATGCAGGCTCTGGTTCCCTGACCAGAGATCAAACCCAGATCCCCCGCATTGGGAGTGTGGAGCCTTAGCCACTGGACCACCAGGGAAGTCCTTCCATCTTTTTTTAATTAATATTTCATCTCTGCTTCTATCTCTATATTGTCCAATTTTTCACTGTCTTCTGCTATTTCCTTTGTCTCTACTTTTCTAAAACTTGAAATTACTTAGTCTCCATCTGTATGGAAACTGGTGTCCCAGAATTTTGGGGGTAGTCTTAAGTTATTGTTCCCATGTTATTCCCATGAGTGCCTTTGTAGCTGTCAGTCATGAGTCACAACTTCCTGTTTAGGACATATGGGCACTGTATCCATCTGAAATGTGAAGTACAAGGAAAGGGGGCTAACTGTCAAGTGTCAGGAGGAAACTTCAGTAATGATGGACATGTTCAATAAAGTGATCATGCGTGGTGGTGATTATGCAGCTGTATACATCTGTCAAAACTTATCAAATACACCTTTTAAAATGCATGAGTTTTTATTCCACATCAATTATTCTTCCAAAAAAGTGACTAAGAATATAAACTAGAAACAACACGTTGATGACTGTGGCTGCCTGCCCACTAAAAGTTGCCACTGGAGTAGATTGTCCTTGTGCATTCTCATCCTTTCAGGCTTTTCATCTTTTCTGAGAACTAGTATGTGACCCGTGATGTCCTTATTTTTTTCCCCTGCCAGCTCAGAGAGCAGTCCCCAGGACATCTGCATATCCCTGCTCTCAAAAGAAATCAGAGTGTATGCATCAAAGTGGCAAAGGATAAAATATCAATGCAGTGACTTCTGACCAAGGCCTTGTGAATAATAACATGTCTTTTAACAAAAGTATCAGTGATAAAAATATCCTCAGTCATCTTGACCTGCTGTCAAATACTGTACCACTGAGCAAAACCATCTTGATCTTTTCAATCCATCTTGACCAGCTGCTGAAAGGCTACATGGATTCTTCATCTGAAGGTCCTAGGGTCCCCTCTGGAGCCGATTACTGCACTGGGAGCCCAGATTACAGAGCTCCTTCCTCTACCCTTACGAACCTGGAGAATCTCCTCCCAACATTAAGGCTATGTGTACCTATAAACCTACTCACGCATTCCAGGAACAAGTGAACTGCACTAAAGGAGGGAAGAAGTTCACTAATCTTTCCATTAGTGAACCTCCAGTCACAGTAAAAGAATGTTTGTCCCTTTTGTTTTAAATTTAGTTTTCCCCAGCTTTATTGAGATAGAATTGACATATAACATGGTTTAAATTTAAAGTGTGCAACATAGTGATTTGATACACATGTTGCAAAATGATTACCACAAAATAGTTATATCCATTACTTCACATAGTTACTGTGTGTGTGTATGTGTGTGTATGTTGAGAAGATCTTTTCTTTTCAGTTCAGTTCAGTTCAGTCCCTCAGTCGGGTCTGACTCTTTGTGACCCCATGGACTGCAGAAAGCCAGACTTCTCTGCCCATCACCAACTCCTGGAGCTTGCTCAAACTCATGTCCATTGAGTCGGTGATGCCATCCAACCATTTCATCCTCTGTTGTCCTCTTCTCCTGCCTTCAGTCTTTCCCAGCATCAGGGTCTTTTCCAATGAGTCAGTTCTTTGCATCAAGTGGCCAAAGTATTGAAGCTTCAGGTTCAGCATTGTCCTTCCAATGAATATTCAGGACTGATTTCCTTTAGAATTGACTGGTTTGATCTCCTTGAAGTCCAAGGGACTCTCATGAGTCTTCTCCAACACCACAGTTCAAAAGCATCAATTCTTCAGTGCTCAGCTTTCTTTATGGTCCAGTTCTCACATCCATGCATGACTACTGGAAGAACCATAGCTTTGACTAGATGGATCTTTATCAGTAAAGTCTCTGTTTTTAATATGCTATCTAGGTTTGTCATAACTTTTCTTCCAAGGAGTAAGCATCTTTTAATTTCATGGCTGCAGTCACCATCCACAGTGATTTTGGAGCCCAAGGAAAGAAAGTCTGTCACCATTTCCATTGTTTTCCCATCTATTTGCCATGAAGTGATGGGACCAGATGCCATGATCTTCATTTTTTGAATGTTGAGTTTTAAGCCAGCTTTTTCACTCCTTTTCACTTTCATCACGAGGCTCTTTAGTTCCTCTTCAATTTCTACCATAAGAGTGGTGTCATCTTCATATCTGAGGTTATTGATATTTCTCCTGGAAACCTTAATTCCAGCTTGTGCTTCATCCAGCCTGGCATTTCGCTTGATGTACTCTGCATATAAATAAGCAGGGTGACAATATACAACCTTGATGTACTCCTTTCCCAATTTTGAGCCAGTCCATCATTCCATGTCTGGTTCTAACTGTTGCTTCTTGACCTGCATACGGATTTCTCAGGAGACAAGTAAGTAAGGTCTTTTAGCAACTTTCAAGTATATAAAATACAGTATTATTGACTATAGTCACTAGTACATTACATCCTAGAAACTTACTCATTTTATAACTGGAAGTTTACCTGAAAGGATACCTTTGACCACCTTCACATGTTTCCTGCACCCCCTCACCACTGGCAACCACCAATCTATTCTTTGTTTCTATGAGTTTTTTTTTTTAAGATGCCATATGAAAATGAGATCATACAGTATTTGTTTTTCTCTTTTGCACTCATTTTACTTAAATATTGGCCTCAGATTTCACATGTATTTTAGCAAATGGCAGACTTTCCCTTTCTAAGCCTGAATAATCCATTTTGTGTGTGTATGTCTCTTTCTGTGTGTATCACATTTTCTTTATTCATTCATCGATTGATAGATACTTAGGTTGTTTCCCCTGTCTGTACCTTTTCTTATGCCCTATTCTTTCTTTTGATCTCTTTTTTTCTCTCACTTTTGAAGTTTGAATTTTTTCCTTACTTTATTGAGGGATAAAGAAGGAAATGGCAACCCATTCCAGTATTCTTGCCTGGAGAATCCGGTGGACAGGGGAGCCTGGTGGGCTGCTGTCTATGGGGTCACACAGAGTCGGACACGACTGAAGCGACTTAGCAGCAACAGCAGCATAGAGGGATAAACAACGAGTAAAAATTGTGTTTATTTGGGCTTCCCCTGTGGCTCAGCTGGTAAAGAATCTGCCTGCAATGTGGGAGACCTGAGTTCGATCCCTAGGTCAGGAAGATCCCCTGGAGAAGGGAAAGGCTATCCACTCCAGTATTCTGGCCTGGAGAATTCCATGGGCTGTGTAGTCCATGGGGTCACAAAGAGTTGGACATGACTGAGAGACCTCCACTTTCACTTTCAAGATGTAAAACTTGATGTTTTGACGTATGTATATATTATGAAATATCACCACAATCAAGTTAATTAACATACCCATTTCATATAGTTCCTTTGTGTGTGTGTGGTGAGCACACTTAAGATCTACCTTAGCAAATTTCAAGTATACAATACAGTATGCTTAACTATAGTCACAGTGCTGTACACTAGATCTGTAGAACTTACTCATTTTGGATAACTGAAACTAAGGGGGAAATAGGGAGATGTTAAAGCTTGAATTTTTACAGTGCCATGAAAAAACACATTCGAGGATTTTAAGTAAGAAGGTAATTGTCTATATCATTAGTTAATCTTTTATTTATTTATTACTAATGAAATACCAGTCTAACAAGAATGCCAATAACTTTCTAAACAATTTTTTTAATTATGAAACCAATTAGTGTCCTTATAGAGAATTGGGACATAAAAAGAGGTGCCAAAAATATGATGAAAACCACCTGTAATTTCACCATCCAGGTATCTTTCCAGGTTCTTATTCTGTGCATGTGTATAATTTTTATAAAAATCAGGTAAAATTAGTTTTGTATTTTACTTTTTTCCTTGAGCATTTTCCTATGAATGTGTTGTAATTTATTTAACTTTTCTGTTTCTAGATATTTAAATTGTTCAAGTATATAAATGTAATGAATAGTGATTTGTTTTCCTTTTACACATGTAGGTGATTCTTTTGTAGGTATTTATTTTTCTAAAAACTACATTTTAATCTCTACTTAGTATACTTCTAAAATGATTATAAAATGTCATCTTGTTTTCAATTTTTATTTTAGGATAAATACAGTTTTTTTTATAACATGCAAATGGAGATTATTGCAAGGAACAAAAAAATACATGCTATCAAGGATTATATGATTTAATATTGGAGCCCCACCTACTGGTAGATTTTAAAATGGCATAGCATAGACCTTGATTAGTTCTTAATAACTATGAAGTTATTTGAGTATTACCTAGGTCACCTGCATTGCAGGCAAATTTTTTTACCGTCTAAGCCACCAAGGAAGCCCCATTTGAATATTACTGTTACTTAAATTCTTTTAGTCAGCATTAAGGCAATAGATAACAAGAGAATTGTCATAGCTTTAGCTTTTCTTTATTAACTCTGTATAAATGAAAAAAATCAATATTTGCAGTATTTTAAGAGGCTTAGAAATGGAAAATGTCACTGTTAAGTATAGAAAACGAATAGCCTAAAAGGTAAAGAATAAACTGAAAATAAGTTGAAAAGTCAGTAAAATATCTGTGGTGAATGAAGCCACCAGGCAAAGATAATTTGGGGGGCAAGTTAAATTAAATTATTAATGAATAGTTAATTCTATGTTATTTAAACTATTTCATAGCATAGAAGTTGGAAATTACCTCTCTGATTTTCTGAGTCTAGTAAACTGTAATATCAATCTGAACAATAATGTACCACAACAAAGAAAATTCTGGGTCATTTTCATGTAGGAACATAGTCCTTAAATTTAAAACAATAAACATATGGAATGCAGTAGTATTTAAATAATTATAAATAATTCTGTTTATTTCTACTTAATTCTAGAATATTTCACCACATGCCACCCCAATCATAGAGGGTTGTTTTTTTGCATATATTACATTGAATTTATTTGACATCAGGCAAACAGATCTGCAGTGAAAATGACGGTAGTACATCTTGGGTTTGTTTTCAGCTTTATGGTGAATAGGAGTCAAACACAGAGTTTGAAAGATATGCCTCAAAAAGACACAAACAGGCAGGGAGTGAGGCAAACAAAAGTTAGGTATTAGAAAAAGCTATGCCCCCAAAGAAGCAGGCCAGGATTCAAGAGAGTGTCTAGTGTTCGGGCCATGTAAGCGTTCTTAGGTGACTCTCCAGTCTTAGAATTTTAAATTAACAATCACTAACAAGCTAATAATTCTGTGGATTGGCAGTTTGTGCAAAGGTCAACGAGGTGGTTCTCTTGGCTGGCTGTGGTCGTTCAGGTGGCTGCAGCCTTCTGGTGGCTCACTGGGGAGGCTGGGTGGCCCAGAGTCTTCTCCCCAACTTGTCTGACAGTTGGTGCTGGCTGTTGGCTGCATCTTTCTCTCCATGCGCTTTCTCATTTTTAAGAGGGCAGCAAGAGGGTGAGAACAGAAACTGCGAAACCTCTGGAAGTCTAGATTTGGAAGTCACACAATGTGCCACTGCATTTTGTTGGTCAAAGTAAGTCACAAAGTGGCTCAGTTTCAAGCGACAGAGAAAGAGGCTACCTCTTAATAAGAAGGATGATAGTATCACCTTATAAAGGGGTGTACATACAGGGATGGGAGGAATTGTTGCAACTGTCTTTGAAAACAACCTACCCAAATCATTATATGAGTTAACCTCGGTAAAGCAGGGGCACATGGTGTTACATAAATATTTGTCACATAAATAAGGGAGCAACACAGTCAACTGTAGGAATGCAAAGATATTTCACCCTTGAAACAATCCACTAATTAAAATTTTCTGAAAAACAAATCTACCTCTGATAAAGGAGCTAAGGCACTAAAGATATGGGTAGATATATTTCATTAGGAAATTCAAAGAAAGGAAAACCTACTACTTCCCCAAGTTTTTGAGCTTTCAAAAATTATGCTGACTTTCAATCAAGATGATGTATTGGATAATTCTCTTTATTACACAGGTCTAGGAAATAGTTGAAAAAAATATTTTAAGAAATTACAAAGTACATATACAAGCTTAAAAACAAGAGGAAGGAAAGAGGAGAACACAATTTTAGCTTTCTCAGGTGAACAGACCTGAGAACTGGGCCTCATTTCCAGCTGAAAAACTGAAGCTGAACTCATTATGCCACATTACCTGGGCTGCAGCTAGAAATGAAGCCCTGCCTGTGCCTCCCACAGGAAAGAGAAGCACCTGAGTCATAGAGGGGATGCCTGTGCTTCTTGTGGGAGGAGCCTTTGAGATGCTTTGTCTGTAAATGGGCAACATTGCTGACCCTGTTACATGGTCTGTGCCTATCCAAGTGGGCCAGGCTGTGGCAAACCCAAGTCCAGGCAAAAAAGTTGAATGGAATAAAAACTCCCATGCAAGACAAGAATGCAAAGGAAAATTTCAAAGCCCACAAAGAAATCCATGATCATGAGGCATTACCATGGCAGTGATTTTTCTTAGGGATAAATTTCCTTCTGATGACATCTTAAAATTATTCATTTACTTATTTGGTATGTTATTATTGAGCATCTACTATGTATGAGGTACTGTTCTAGTAGCTGAGAATAAATAGTGAGCAACATATACAAAAATCTCTCTTCATAGAGTTTAGATTCTAGGGGGAATGCTATGAGCAAAGAAATAGTTGAGGAATAATCTGGGTAGAAGAGCAGATAGTTATAGCTAGACAGATTGGTGGCTGGGTCAGAGATTCAAGACCCTGTGAACCCCTGAATCCTGTCCTATTCCAGATGCTTCTCCACTTAAAATCCTAAACACCAATCATTTTTTCTTTCTTGTTCAACTATACAAATAAAATGAAGATGAAATAAAATGTAAGGAAAAGTGCTTTGTATTCTTGATCTCTGTTAAGACCAAGCTGGCAGGGTTGAAAACCAGGAGGGTACGTGGTTTATGTTACATAAAGAGAGGAAAGGACCCCCAGGATGGGCCAGAGAAGGAAAAAATTAACATTTCAGGCATAGAGATTGCATAGAAGTGGAGTATCAGTTTTGTAGCACCTGCAACTTTTTATAGTTTAAAAAAATAATCAGGCTCTTCATTTTCAGAGGTGGCCCAACCTGTGTTTATGAGTTTTCTGTTTCATTCAGACTCAGTCCGGGTATGCATGGGGCAATCACATTTTTCTTTTTTAATTATATCTGAACTTGAAGTAGGGTAGACAGAAAGTGGTTGCAATGATAGGAAGCTGCTGTACACTCTTTCTCTTCCCTTGTTAACTCCTTGTTCTAAAGTTTTTCCATTGGAGGAATCACAGTTTAATTATCTCCTAACATTGTTTTTTTGTGGGGGAAAAAAGTTGAACTTCATTCACCACCATGATGCTTACTAATTTCTCCTGATTCTCCTCTTATGATTGAATCTTCTTAATGGGCAGCTCTTCATTTTTTTTTTTTTTTGCAGGGGAAATCAAGTACCTTATTTTGAGAAATATATTTATGCATGCAATGTTATTGAATGCAGCCTAATGAAATAACATCCTTAGGAACTAAGGATATGAGCCTCTGTCTTAGTTCCTCTTCCTTTGTTCACATATTTTAATGTTGAGATTCTCAGGGAGAACCTTGTTGTTGACTGTCCCTTTTTCCAGTCCCTCCTAAGTGCCTTTACTCCCAGTGCTTTTAGCTCTCTCCTATAAGATAAACTTCCAGATTTAAATTTCTAGTCCTGACATTATCTCTGAGCTTTAGAACCCTCTGCTGCTGCTGCTACTTAGTCAGTTCAGTCATGTCTGACTCTGTGCGACCCTATGGACTGCAGCCTGCCAGCCTCCTCTGTCTATGGGATTCTCTAGGCAAGAGTATTGGAGTGGGTTGCCATGCCCTCCTCCAGGGGATCTTCCAGACCCAGGGACCAAACCCAGGTCTCCCACATTGCAGATGGATTCTTTACCAGCTGAGCCACGAGGGAAACCCTTAGAGCCCTCTATCCACTGCCAAACCAGCATTCTCACCTCGCTGTCCCGTGTGCAACCTGACGGATACATCCTGTTTGTTCTCAGCTTTTAGGCTGGTACCACCATCCCCACCAGAGTCTCCCAAGAGGGAAACTTGGGTGTTGTCAGTGATTCTCTTTCCTGACCCCCAGTGTCCAACCAGTCACCAAATAATTTTGATTCCAGCTTCTGAAGATCTCTCCATCCCCTCTTTCCTATTCCCTTCTACTGTCATTGCCTTAGTTCAAGCCCACAGTCTCTCTCCTGAATTTTTGCACGCAGTCCCCAGCTGACTCTGGTCTGACTCTGTCTCCAGATCTCCCTCTGCACTATTGTCTCTAAAATGCAAACCCAATCATGTCACTCTCCTGCATAAAGTCCTTAGTGGTGTCCCATAACCTCTCTGATGAAGGCGATTCTGCATCTTGACAGTCAAGACCTTTCACGATCAGCTCTCCTAGACCTGTTCAACCCCACCTTTCATTTCATTTTCTTTCCACCCTTACCTCTTCTGGGCACCCTCTGTATCATAGTCCCATCAGTATGTGAGTATTTGTAGGTCTCTGAACAAGCTGGGGGCCCTTTCACATCCTTGGACTTTTACACATTCTGTTCTCTTTGCCTAGAATCTGAGCCCCATCCACACTTAGCAATTTTGCAATTTCTTTTATAATTTTCAGGGATACTTTCTGTCTCTCAGGTAGCTCATAGGCCTCTCATCTCTGCTGGCTCCCATCTTGCACATCATTTTATAATTTTAGATGTATTGCCTTGTAATGATTTCCTTACCCTGTGAGTCTGACAACCTCTTGAGGGCAGAGACTATGTCCACCCACCCTTTCTATGCCCCAGGACCAAGCACCATGCAGGAGTTCAGTAAATTTGACATTGAATTGAACAGCTAGTCCTGTAAGATAAAAGTTCCATGGGATGTACCTTATATAATGTTGAAGTACTGCTGGGTCCCTCAGTTAACCCCCATAAGAGCAAACCCAGTTTCTCTGTAGCCCTATCTATCACCATTGGTACAGGAACAAATAGCAGGATAATAGACTAATTCGTACACTCCAATAAACCTCTCTGTGTGTTGCTGACAGGACAACCTGCCTTTTCTTGTTTCATTTTACGGGTGTTGTCAGAGCTAAATATTATGCAGTTGAGGAGAAATCACTTCAAATAGGTGGAGAGATAAGGCTTGATAATTTTAGTGAAGGATTTATTACTTGAACTATACAAAACTACTGTGAAATGTTAGCAAATAACTGGGCCTCAGGGGCGATAATTACTTTCATTCTACTATTGCAGATGATGTAAAATAAAGGCAAAAGAAATGGAAGTTTTAGATACTAACAGAAGATAAATAGGAAGCAGGGCTAGATAAAACCAGCCTAATGATTTTCTGTCCTCAGAAAGTAATGGTGAGAGGTATTTTGGACTGTGAGCCAATGACTCTTGGCATGTCTGTTTGACAAAATTTCCCAATAGGGCATACCACTAAAGTTTGTCAGCCTTTTAATCCATCCCTGAAATCCCACCTTTGAAGGCTTTTAAAAAGCACTCTGTAACCAATTTGATATAAAATGTTATGGTCTCAATTGAATCTAGCCTGTCTCACCACCCAGTTACTCATTATGTCTATCTGTCCTAAATATTCTGGAAATCTAGGAGCATCCTTTAAAAAAAACAGCTCGCAGATACAGTATCTTTTTGGATTTAATAATGAGTTTTTCTTCTCATGTCACACTGGTAGTAAATGGACGCAGAGCTAGGCTAAATGTGAGTGAAAAGGCTTGTTTGTCAATGCCTTACAGAGTTTAAGCTATTTCCTTTAGAAAACTTTTTTTTTTAAATGAAAAAGGCAGAGAGGAAAGCTAAATATTTTATATTCTTAGCCATCAGTCACAGGGATGCTATGAACTTTTGATAATTTCTACCCACACATGTAAGTATTCTATTCAGGGAGACTTGTGAGTGTTGTTGAAATACTGCAAGAGCCCTCGCATTAGGAGCCTGGAAATTTCTATACTTGTAGGAGGAAAATTATAGTGAGAATGAAGCATCTATTATGTCCTCACCCTCCCATTCCCCCCGCCCCCCACTCCTTTCCTGTTAACTCCTCTCTGGTAGGTTCTTCTTGTCAATTAGTTACTGAAAGTCTCTGCCTCCAACAGAAACCCCAAGTTCCCTCCCCAGGATATTCTCAGGAAAACCAAAAAAAAGGGGAGCAGAACTCAGAATCAGACGCTTGCAGGCTGAAGGGACCCGCCGACCGTAACAGGAAGGTGCTCTCAACTCTTAACTTCCTGTTCCTCAAGCAAGTTAGTTTCCCCAGTGTGTTTGTTGACATTTATTTTCTCCTTTGTTACTTTTCCTTCCCTTCCTTCACACTGTCAGTCACTTGACTACTGAATTCCTATCATTATTTCGGAGTTAAATGCCACCCAGAGAATTTCCCGGCTCATCCTGAACAAGCTGGTCCTTGGGCTCTTCTAAGGCACAGCTGAATCTACTCTCTTGAGATAGGCTGAGGCCACAAGTACCAAGAAGGAACACTTTGTTCCTGTTGACTTGCCTTCTCCTCACATGTGATCTCCTTTCTCTTTTCTTCCTTGGGTAATTTTCTAGGTAGCTTTTCTTTAGGACCTACTGGTATTCACGGTTATTTTATTACATCTGAGTGATTTTTACTTACATGTTGGCAATTTTGACTGCTTACGAGACATTGTAAATGAAGTGTTTGGGGATGCTGAGGGTTTTGGGCATGACTGAATATTTGGGGGCTTTGTTCTGAGGTGCAATTAAATTACTTGGAAACCATTAATTCTTGTTGCTGTTTAGTTGCTAAGTCATGTCCAACTCTTTTGCAACCCCATGGAATGTAGCCTGCCAGGCTCCTCTGTCCATGGGATTTTTCTAGGCAAGAATACTGGAGTGGGTTGCTATTTCCTTTTCCAGGGGATCTTCCTGACCCAGGGATCAAGCTCGAGTCTCCAGCATTGGCAGGCGCATTCTTTACCACTGAGCCACCTGGGAAGCCCAATACATCACCTTTAGACCTTTAGAACCCGGCTTTTAATGTTTAAACAGTCTTTGGTCAAAGGCTAATTTGGCCCCACTATTGAAGGTTTCCCTGGTGGCTCAATTGGTAAAGAATCTGCCTGCCATGCAGGAGACCTGGGTTCGATCCCTGGGTTGGGAAGATCTCCTGGAGGAGGGTGTGGCAACCCACTCCAGTATTCTTGCCTGATGAACCCCCATGGACGGAAGAGCCTGGTGGGCTACAGTCCATGAGGTCGCAAAGAGCGGGACACAGCACATTGAGGAAATACCTGTTGGAGGCCTTCACCTGATGCTGGCCTATAGGAGGTCTTTCCACTCTGGGGGGAAGTGGGGTGGGGTTGAGGAGTAGGGGAAGGGCAGGATCTATTTCTGGCCCTGTGTAAACTTGGAATTGTTCCACCTAATCTGTTCCAGTGGTTGTTTCCTGTCTTCTAGGAATTTCCTCCCACACATCCAGGGGGACCCTCTGCAGATCTACACAGCAAAGACCGGGAGGGGCAGACCTTGACTGGGGGTCCATGGCTGGTGTGGGGGAAAGGGAGCTACTTCTGGGCAGAGGAGAGTTTCATGGTTTTGTTCTGGATGATCTTGAAGGCCTGTTAAGGTCTTGGGAAGGTAGTGTTAGTTCCTTAATAAATGGCTTGACTGGTCTGCTCATGAAATCAGTGAGGTGAAGACACCGTGCTTATTTTTTTCTGAGTCATAGATCTTTTAACTGAAATGCAAGTAATAATTTTGTATAGTGAACTCAAAGCTATATTTAATACTGTAAGTGAATAGCATAATTTAAAGAAAAAATTTCCCACTTAAATATAATTGGTATCGTTCTCATTCATTTTTGACCAGTTTTATTACACTTTCTCAATCTTTGTTTTCTTTCTGCTCAGAGACTCTGAATCTTTCCTCTTATTTACTGACTCAGAGAAAGTTCTCTGGGCTTACCTAAGGCTTTGCTTTCTGATTTGGGCACAAGACTACTTTATGACAAGAGGGATCTCCACTGTTTTGCATTGTTCCTCAGCACCTCAGAGTCTCTGATTCAAGCTACCACCTCTCAGGGGGGAAGTACCAGGTTCTGTGCACACTGGCACTTCAGATCTTCTTTCTTCATTCCTGGCCATTTTCTTTTTTCTTTTCTTTTTTTTTAAATTGGAGTACAATTATGTTACAATGCTGTGTTACTTTCTGCTGTATGACAAAGTGAATTGGCTATATGTATACATCTATACCCTTCCTCTTGAGCCTCCCTCCTACTCTCCCAGGTCACCACAGAGCACCAAGCTGAGCTTCCTGTGTTCTACCAAGCCTGGTCATTTTCCATATGCTCTCCCCCGCCCACATACAGTCACTCTACACACAGTCCTGACAGTCTGACTGACTCTCACTATTATGAATATAATTCCAGATTAAAGATATTTTTTTAAAAGTTTTTATTGAATTAATTACAATATTGATTCTGTTTTATGTTTTTGTTTTTCGGCCACATGACATGTGGGGAGAAGGCAATGGCACCCCACTCCAGTACTGTTGCCTGGAAAATCCTATGGACAGAGGATTTTCCGTCCATGGGGTCGCTAAGAATCGGACATGACTGAGCGACTTCACTTTCACTTTTCACTTTCATTCATTGGAGAAGGAAATGGCAACCCACTCCAGTGTACTTGCCTGGAGAATCCCAGGGACGGGGGAGCCTGGTGGGCTTCCGTCTATGGGGTCACACAGAGTCGGACGTGACTGAAGCGACTTAGCAGCAGCAGCAGCAGCAGCAGTGTGGCATGTGGGGTCTTAGCTCCCTGACCAGGGATCAAACCTGCATGCCTTGGAAGGTGAGGTCTTAACCATTGGATCACCAGGGAAGTCCCCAGGTTAAAGATTTTTGTAATTAAGAACAATAGATTAGTTAAGTTTCTTAGTGTAGCTATTTTTTAAGGTTTTGATCTGATGCACTTTTAGAATTCTCACTGAAATATTTTTAACCAGTTTATTACTTTTCTTGGGCATTTGGATTTTTTTTCACAGAAACTCAGATTGCTTTCAGATAGTAATACTGATTGTTCTGGCGTTGTATCTTTGCTTGACCTCTGTTATTGTTGGCTTGCTCTCTAAATTTCTAAGGCAGTTACATTCACCCTCTTCAAAAAGGTATGTTAATTCTCAGTGGTGAAAAACTGAAAGCATTCGCCCTAAGAACAGAAACAAGACAAGGGTGTCCACTTTTGCCACTATTATTCAGCATAGTTCTGGAAGTCCTAGCTACAGCAATCAGAGAAGAAAAAGAAATAAAAGGAACCCAGATCAGAAAAGAAGAAGTAAAGCTCTCATTGTTTGCAGATGACATGATACTGTACATAGAAAACCCTAAAGATAGTATCAGAAAATTACTAGAGCTAATCAGTGAATTTAGAAAAGTTGCAGGAAACAAAATCAATACACAGAAATCACTTGCATTTCTATATATTAACATGAAAAATCAGGAAGAGCAATTAAGGAATCAATCCCATTCACCATTGCAACAAAAAGAACTAAATATCTAGAAATAAACTTATGTAAGGAGATGAAAGAACTGTACACAGAAATTATCAGACACTAATGAAAGAAATCAAAGATGAAATAAACAGATGGAGAGATATTCCATGTTCCTGGGTAGGAAGAATCAATATTATGAAAGTGACTATACTACCAAATGCAATCTACAGATTCAATGTGATCCCTATCAAATTGCCAATGGCATTTTTTTGCAGAACTAGAACAAAAAATTTCACAATTCATATGGAAACACAAAAGACCCCGAATAGCCAAAGCAGTCTTGAGAAAGAAGAATGGAGCCTGAAGAATCAAGCTACCTGACATCAGGTTATACTGCAAAGCTACAGTCATCAAGACAGTATGGTACTGGCACAAAAACAGAAATATAGACCAATGGAACAAGATAGAAAGCCCAGAAATAAACCCATGCACCTATGGGTACCTTATTTTTGACAAAGGAGACAAGAATATACAATGGGTCAAAGACAGCCTCTTCAATAAATGGTGCTGGGAAAACTGGATAGCTACATGTAAAAGAATGAAATTAGAACACTTGCTAACACCATACACAAAGATAAACTCAAAATGGATTAAAGACCTAAATGTAAGACCAGAAATTATAAAACTCTTAGAGGAAAACATAGGCAGAACACTCGATGACATAAATCAAAGCAAGATCCTCTATGACCCACCTCCTAGAGGAATGGAAATAAAAACAAACTTAAACAAGTGGGACTTGATTAAACTTAAAAGCTTTTGCACAGCAAAGGAAACTATAAGCAAGGTAAAAAGAAAACCCTTAGAATGGGAGAAAGTAATAGCAAATGAAACAACAGACAATGAATTAATTTCCAAAATATACAAGCAGCTCATACAACTCAATACCAGAAAAACAAACAACCCAATCAAAAAGTGAGAAAAAGACCTAAACAGACATTTCTCCAAAGAAGATCTACAGATGGCTAACAAACACATGAAAAGGTGCTTAACATCACTCATTATTAGAGAAATGCAAGTCAAAATTACAATGAGATATCACCTCACACCGGTCAGAATGGCCGCCATCAAAAAGTCTACAAGAAATAAATGCTGGAAAGGGTATGGAGAAAAGGGAACACTCTTGTACTGTTGGTAGGAATGTAAACTGATACAGCCACTATGGAAGACAGTATGGAGATTCCTTAAAAAACTAGGAATAAAACTACCATATGACCCAGCAATCCCAATCTAGGCATATACCCTGAGGAAACCAAAATTGAAAGAGATACATGTATCCCATTGTTCATTGCAGCACTATTTACAATAGCTAGAACATGGAAGCAACCTAGATGTCCATTGACAGATGAATGGATATAGAAGTTGTGGTATGTATACACAATGGAATATTACTCAGCCATAAAAAAGACCACATTTGAGTCAGTTCTAATGAGGTGGATGAACCCAGAACCTATTATACAGAGTGAAGTGAGTCAGAAAGAGAAAGATAGATAAATATCTTTCTTTATTTAAAGAAAGATAAATACCGTATCTTTACGGTATTTAAAGAGAAAAATACTGTATTATAACACATATATATGGAAAGAGAAAGATAAATACCGTGTTCTAACACATATATACAGAATCTGGAAAAATGGTTCTGAAGAATTTATTTACAGGGAAGCAATGGAGAAACAGACATAGAGAGTAGACTTAGGGACATAGGGAAAGGAGAGGAGAGGGTGAGATGTATGGAAAGAGTAACATGGAAAGTTACATTACCATATGTAAAATAGATAGCCAACATAAATTTGCTGTATGGCTCAGGAAACTCAAACAGGAGCTCTGTATCAACCTAGAGGAGTGGGGTGGGGAGGGAGATGGGAGGGAGTTTCAAAAGGGAGGGGATATATGTATAGCTATGGCTGATTCATGCTGAGGTTTAATAGAAAACAGCAAAATTCTGTAAAGCAATTATCCTTCAATAAAAAATTAATTAAAAAAAAAGCTATGTTAAATTCCTTTTGTTACCTTTGCAAGATGTAGATTTTCTTTTCTTGTACATTCTAAATGTTTTTCCTAACATTACCACTTCTTAATCAAAACTTTAAAAAATTATTTTTAATTTTCATTTTTCCAGTTTTATTGAGGTATAATTGACAAATAAAAATTGTATATATTTAAGGTACACAAGGTGATGTTTCAATATATTCTACCCTCCATTTCACTTATTTCTCTTCTGATCTTTATTTTTCTTTCCTTCTGCTAACTTTAGGATTTGTTTGTTCTTCTTTTCCTAGATACTTGAGGTATAAAGTTAGGCTGTTTATTTGAAATGTTTCTTTAATTAGTGTAGGCATTTATTGCCATAAACTTCTCTCTTAGAACTTCTTTTACTGCATCCCGTAAGTGTTAGTATGTTGTGTTTCCATTTTTGTCTCAAGGTATTTTTGATTTCCCTTTGACTTCTTGCTTGACTCATTGATTATTCAGGAGTATGTTGTTTGATTCTCACATATTTGTGAATTTTCCAATTTTCCTCCTATTATTTATTTCTAGTTTCATACCATTGTTGGGATCAGAAAAAATACTTACTATGATTTCAGCCTTCTTGAATATGTTGAGACTTCTTTTATGGCTCCAAATCTGATCTGTTCTGGAGAATGTTCCACGTATGCTTGAAATAAGTGTGTAATTTGGTGCTGTCGGATGAAATGTCCTATATCGGTTAGGTTCATTGATATATAGTGTTGTTCAAGTCCACTGTTTCCTTACTAATTTTCTGTCTGAATGACTTGCTCATTGTTGAAAGCGAGGTATTGAAGTCTGACCCTGTTACTGTCACTGTCTCTTTCTCCCTTTGTGCGTTGTGCATGTTCAATTGTGTCCGGCTCTTTGCGACCCCATGGACTGTAGCCCACCAGGCTCCTCTGTCCATGGGATTTTCTAGGCAAGAATACTGGAGTGAGTTGCCATTTCCTCCTCTAGGGGATCTTCCTGACCCAGGGATCAAACCCCATCTCTCCCTTTTTTAAAAATTTATTTATTTTAATTGGAGGCTAATTACTTTACAATATTGTAGTGGTTTTTGCCATATATTCACATGAATCAGCCTTGGGTGTACATGTGTTCCCCATCCTGATCCCCCCTCCCACCTCCCTCTCCATCCCATCCCTCTGGGTCATCCCTGTGCACCAGCTCTGAACACCCTGTCTCATGCATTGAACCTGGACTGGTGATCTGTTTCACATATGATAATATACATGTTTCATTGCTATTCTCTCAAATCATCCCACCCTTGCCTTCTCCCACAGAGTCCAAAAGACTGTTCTATACATCTGTGTCTCTTTTTCTGTCTCACATATAGGGTTATCATTACCATCTTTCTAAATTCCATATATATGTGTTAGTATACTGTATTGGTGTTTTTATTTCTGACTTACTTCACTCTGTATAATAGGCTCCAGTTTCATCTACCTCATCAGAACTGATTCAAATGTATTCTTTTTAATGGCTGAGTAATATTCCATTGTGTATATGTACCACAGCTTTCTTATCCATTTTTCTGCCGATGGAACTCCATCTCTTATGTCTCCTGCATTGAGTAGGCGGATTATTTACCAACTGCACCTTCTGGGAAGTCCCTTAGTTTTGTTAATATTTGCTTTATATATTTAGTTGCTCCAGTGTTGGGGGCATATATATACTTAAAATTGTTATTTTCTCTAATAATTTTACCCCTTTATCATTATATAATGACCTTCTTTGTCTCCTGTTACATTTTTGGACATAAAGTCTATTTTGTTTGATGTAAGTATAGTCACCCCTGCTTTCTTTTGGTTACCATTTCCATGGAATATCTTTTTATCTACTCATTGTTGGCATATAAATAACCAGAAGACTGAGCTCAGTGGAGTCCTTACAGAAGGAGGGAGGGGTAATTTTTGTGAAAATGTTGGCATCTTTTCCAATCTTTACAGACTGGCTTCAACAGGAAAAGCCCATAACCAGTTAATGCATCCAGAGATTCTGGGTGGGTAGCTGGTGGGGTCTTAAGGGGGGCTTAATGCTGGAGTTCTTGGATGGGCTTGTCTGGTGCTTGCATCTGTGAGTAGGTTGGCCTAGTGCTGGGGTAGGCCAGGTGACTGAGTCTGTAGGGACCAGCATGAAGCCTGGGTACATAGGGATGAGCTTGGTTCTGAGTCTATGGGGGCCAGCTTGATGCCAAAGTCCACCAAGGTTGGCCTGGTGCCTGGATCCACAGGGGGAGGGCTGGTACATGGGCCAAGGGAGCAGGCCTGGAGCTAATGTGGGTAGGCAAGCCTAGTTCTTGGGTTCACACTTGGAGTGTGAGGTCATGGGGCGCTGGCCTGATGTTTGGGCAGTCCTAGAGTCTAGGTCCATAGGGGATGGCTCAGAGCTGGGGGTGGGGGCTGGGAACTTGGGTCTACAGGCACTGGCTGGGATTCTGGGGCTGCTGGGATTCACTGGGGGAGGGTCTAGAGCTAGACTCTGCAGCAAAGTTGGGTGCTGACTTCACTGTCCTTCCTCTCGGAGGAGAGTATCCCTTTCTGTGCTGTGTTGTGCTAGCCTGGAGGAAAGGTGATACGGGAATGTGGCACTGTCCTTCCACCCTTGTCAATATGTCATTTCTATGTCTGTGGTCTCTCCAGGTGCTGTAATCTCTTCTCACTTCTTGTGAAGGTAGCTTTGATCATGGGTGGTGGTTTAAGTTGATGTTTCTGTTGGGGAAGTGCTCTGATGTCTCCTGTTCTGCGCTCTGAAGAAGCTTTCTCTTATGGAAAGTCTTTAGCCAGTGTCTAATCCATGATAAAGTACTTTCCAGCCCTGAAGGAACCTGAATTTGGCAAATTTCTACCTCTCTGCATAACGATTTGTAAAGAAGCAGAGAAATAAATATTCTTATGGAGCTTTATCTACAGTGTGGCTTCTTTTTCACTCAGTAACTCTAAGGTACTCCACAGTAGGGTCTAGAAGCCAGGTGAGCATACAAAGAAAGAATATTTCCCATGTGACTTTCTTCTTTAGGACATTTGTTTCTCTGGTGGAAGTAGTTGTGTTGTTTACAATGTCCAGTAGCTGAGTATGAAAGGAATATTTGGTTGAAGCCAATCAGAATGAACTTCTGGGATACAAAAATAATTCTGAAATTTCTTAATAACTGTACCTACTATTAAAATTAAAATTTCATAATTAAATGTACTTACTATTATCTTTATTATAAAGAACTTTGGTAATGAAAATTAAAATCTTTGACATTAACATGCAGGATAACCATTTATCTGATGCTAAATTCCTTTTGTAGTTTCATTGGTTATATGTAAATAGACTCTCACATCCAAGTGAGGCTGGCTCAATTCAGTTCAGTTGCTGTCGTATCCGACTCTTTGTGACCCCATGGACTGCAGCATGCCAGGCCTCCCTGTCCATCACCAACTCCCGGAGTTTACCCAAACTCATGTCCATCGAGTCAGTGATGCCATCCAACCATCTCATCCTCTATTGTCCTCTTCTCCTCCCGCCTTCAATCTTTCCCAGCATGAGGGTCTTTTCAAATGAGTCAGTTCTTCTCATCAGGTGGCCAAAGTATTGGAGTTTCAGCTTCATCATCAGTCCTTCCAATGAATATTCAGGACTGATTTCCTTTAGGATGGACTGGTTGGATCTCCTTGCTGTCCAAGGGACTCTCAAGAGTCTTCTCCAACACCACAGTGCAAAAGCATCAATTCTTCGGCACTCAGCTTTCTTTATAGTCCAACTCTCACATCTGTACATGACTACTGGAAAAACCAGAGCTTTGACTAGACAGACCTTTGTTGGCAAAGTAATGTCTCTGCTTTTTAATATGCTGTCTAGGTTGGTCATAAGTTTTCTTCCAAGGAGCAAGTGTCATTTAATTTCATGGCTGCAGTCACCATTTGCAGTGATTTTGGAGCCCCCCAAAATAAAGTCTTTCACATCCAAGTGAGGCTGATAGAAGAGAAGAAATAATTTTGTAATTTCATTCCTCTCTAGTACTTGCTTTCCTTTCCTTTTTTCTCCATGTTCCTTATGTTATTTATGATGTTTGGGCCAAAAATGATTAGTCATGTATGTTATATGTGACTTTGCAATTTTTTCCTCCATATAAAATTTTGAGGTAACAAAATTGTTCTGCTCCAAGTTTATTTTTATAGGAGGTGAAGAATTCTAAAAAGCACTTTTTGTTAAGATACTCATGAGTTAAGTAACATTTTAAAAAGTGTAAATTAAGTATGTTTCTTAAAATGTATGTTTCATGTTATTCATGCTGATATACCAGAAGATTAGATATATCTGATGTCTATGCCTAGTCATTCTTTATTAAAGTCTTATAAATATTTGTTGGCTCAAAAATAGATATCATATTCTTACTAAATCAATTGTTAATATACTTTCTTAATATTTACATTAACTACAGATCAATTTCCTTATCAGTTTTGATGTCTGAACAGTCTGATTATTTTCATGCATATAATTAACAGCCAACTTAATTTTCATTAATTATTGCAAACTTTTATTTTTGCAGTACTGTGCATTTTTTATTCAACTGTAGAATTTCAACATATAAGTCATATATTTTCATTTTGATTTATATCTAAAAAGCTTATCTATACTTGAAAGTAAATACACAGATAATAACGATAAAACAGAATGACATGCCTTGTAGCTATTACTGATGTTGTCATGATGACTAGATATATTAACCTATGTCATCTTGTGATCATTGACCAGGCACAAATTCAGGAATAACTGAAATGATGCTCAAGTGAGCATTTGGCTCTTCAAACTTCCAAAGCCTGCAGCCAGAGCTGAAGCCAACAAGCAGATTTTTGGCTGAATAGCAAAGATGATTGGTGCATCTCTACAATTTTCAGATTGCAAATCATGTATCTGAATCAGGTTGTTCAGCATGAAATACTCTGATTGCATTTGTTAAGTAAGCCAGAAATAATTTTCACTTTCTTTGGAATAAAGAGATAGAGCAATCTGTTTTCTAAAGGAAACACTAGCAATAGTTTCTGGGTTAGGCAGTGCATGCATTTAAATGAATAGTCAAGTTGAAAGATTAAGTGCTTTTACCTGCTTCCTTTGACAACTAGTATAATTAAATGCAAGGTGACTTTGAAGAACTGATGTTATCCTTTCCATGACATAACATAAAACTTAAAACAACTTCTAGTCGGAAGACTTAGTGTGACTTAAAATCAGAGTTACTACAGTTAGATATATGGTCTCCTTGTTAATTAGAAAAATGCCTTTAAGAATATAAACATTTACCTTAATAAAGTCCCACTGTTAGACTGGAATTACTTATTGAAATATAATATAGTAAACATTCTTCTACTATCATTGTAATCAGCATGTGGGTATAAATGACCAAAGTAACAATGACAAATAAAAGTACATTTTAATTTTGTTGCATTTTAAGTATAGTATTTAGATAGTGCTGTAGTTATTATATGTTATATAATAAAAATAACATCTGTCCATGTTATTTAAAATTAATATTTAAAAGATAAACATCTATCCATCATAAGTTTTAGGTTCTTATTAGGCATTCAGTGGATATGTTGGGCAGGCAGGTGAATACATGGGTCTGGAAGTCAGGAGAAAGATCTGGAGAGGGTGATATAAATTGGAGAATCATTCTGTGAAACTAAAGGAGAAAATATATGTAGCGAACTGACCTGAGAACCGAACCCATGGATCTTCGACCATTTAGGGATCCAGGAGTCTAGCAAAAGAGAATGAGAAAGAGTGGCCAATGAACGAGATGAATAGCAGATCAAATTAGGCATCAGAGGAGCTTCCCTGGTGGCTCAGATGAAAAGATTCCCTGGAGAAGTAAATGGCAACCCACTCCAGTATTCTTGCCTGGAAAATCCCATGGACAGAGGAGCCTGGCGAGCTACAGTCCATGGAGTTGCAGAGTTGGACACGACTAAGAGACTAACACTTTCACTTTCACTTTTAAGCATCAGAGACGCCTAGAGAGGGAGTGATCAATTCTGTTAACTCTCACTGAGAAGTCAGGTCAGTTGAATACTAGGAACTCAACATTGACTTTGACAAGATGAAATCATCAGGGTAGTTGTTAGTTGAAGTCATTGCAGTGGGATGAATGAAACAACACCTATATTTCCTAGTTGGAGTAGGTTGCAGGAAAAATGGGAGGTTTGGAAAGTGGAGAAACTTATTTGAAGGGGTTTCATTTTGAATAAATGCAGGCTAGAGGGGATTGTAGGATTGTGTCTTAGAAGTGGGGTTGAATTTTACTTCTGTTCTGTCAGAGGAGAGAGTCAAGCACATGCAGAAAGACTGGTGAAATTGTAAGGGTGATTATGAGGTGCAGATAGCAGTGGCTTGGTGATTTAAAGGAAGACTAAGGTAGATATAAAGATCTTAGAAGGAGAGTGAATTACTAGGAAAATGCAGAAGAATTTTTTGGCAATTTCAAGCCTGTTTGAGATTTTTGGGCAGAAATCTAAAATGATTTCAGTCAGCATGGTTGTGTGAATCTCTAGCACTATTTGGCTACTCAGATTTAAGCAGAAGACTATAAACCTACCAAACTCAATCACTACGAGGAGCTCCCAATACACTGCTTTGCTGGTTATCAGTGGCTTAAGATCTGACTGGAGATGTCATGATGTCTCTGATGATGGCTGGGCAGATTGAACCGTTGCTAAATTGGTAACCACTTAGCACAGAGATCAGCAAACCCCATGATGGGGCAGTGATCTAAATGAAGTGGTCTGGATTAGGACAGTAGGGAGCGGATGTTCTGTTGCAGACTGGAGAGGTCAGAATCTAAGGACCAGCTGCTTCTTAGCTAGCCTGTCATTGCCATGTGCATATGAGAGGCCAGCAGATCAGATCTTGATATTATTCAAGAGAAGCTGAAAATATGGATTTTTATTTGAAATGCTCCTGTTTTAGAAAGCGCATTTTTCCATCTGCATGCCAGGGGGAGAAAAACCGTCAATGGGCCATGAGTTTTCAATCTTTGTCACGGTATAACTTTCAACTCCTCTGTGGATTAATCCTAATCATACATTACATCTTATAAAGCTGTTATAGAGTGATTTCATATACATTGCTTCCTTTAACCCTTAAGAAAATCTAATTTGGTAAATATTACTATCTTTGTTTAAGAAACAAAGGAACCAAGGCTCAGGACTTGTGCCCTTAGGACTTCTTGAGAGCTCCTGTATGCTAAGTTCCATCCTTCCTTTTCTTTTTCTCTCTTCATGTGTTTGTGCTCAGCCGAGCTAGCTTTGCTTCCTTGAACTTGCCAGTATGTTCTTGCTACACTGCCCATGTGGTTCCCTCTGCTTTCAATCCTTTCCTCTCGACTCAATTTCCCTACTTTGATTACTTCTTCTCTACTTCTACCCATGTTTTGAGGCTAAGTATATATGTCTCCTTCCTTAAATGAATGCTATCCATTGACTTTGTGCTCCCTTCTCTCTTAGTAATGTATAGATCACATTTTTGCTGGGATTTTAGATGCACATGTGTGTCTCCTTAACCAAGCTTTCAAGGTCAGAAAGCAAGTCTTACCTCTCTTTATAACACCCTCAGAGGTCTGGGTGCCAGCTCTCTGGGGTCCCTCCTTCAAACTTCCACTTGTAATACTTCTAATCTCTTCCTTTTGTCCTCCCACCCTAGAGATGGTCACTGTTCCTTGCAGTTACATCTCTGTTTCACCTCAGTGTTGTCCCTCTGGGATTTCTAATTCTCCATTGCCTGGTTGACTATTCTTTATATTAAATTCTCTTCACTAAAATAGCTAGTATATTTGCTTCTATAAGCACCAACACCAGGCTGCCTTTGTTACTTCTTTTACACTTTAATTTAATGTGACTTTTGGCTTCTTTAGTTCTTCTTAATCAGTTGGTGGGGGGGTGATTACTGGTGGGATGCTAGATTAACATGACATTTGCTAAGAATTTAAAGTAGAATTCCCTCCCAACAATACTCCAGCAATTTGTGTCTCTGTGAGGTGTTCTATGTATGTGAACTTGTATATTGTCCCTGGAGAATGAAATGGCAACCCACTCCAGTATTCTTATTCCTGCCTGGAGAATTCCATGGACAGAGGAGCCTGGCAGGCTATAGTCCCATGGTGTCACAAAGAGTTGAATATGACTGAGCGACTAACATATATACGTGTATATGTATATATATATATTGCAGGTGTGCTCAGTCACTTCAGTCATGTCTGACTCCTTGCAGCTCTATGGACTGTAGCCCACCAGGCTCCTCTGTCAGCGGGATTCTCCAGGCAAGAATACTGGAGTGGGTTGCTATACCCTCCTCCAGGGGATCTTCCCAACCCAGGGATCAAACTCATGTCTTCTGCATTACAGGTGGATTCTTTACCGCTGAGCCAGCGGGGATGCCCCTGTATATTGTATATCATAATACAATACCTGTGAACACAAATGCCGTAGGAATGAGTAGGCTTTTGTTTCTTTTCCAGCCTAACTGCATGAAATTTGCAAAGAATCACTTCCTAAAGGACATGGATTCTAAAGGACATGGTTTTTCTTGTTTCATTTGTCTATAAAAAACAGTTTAAAGAATCTCTTAAATACTGTGAAGGAAGAGGAGGGGCGGAAATGGTCCCCTGATGATAGAGGACCATGGAGTTATAGTTTAAAGAATCTCTTGCTGCATTTTCGTATGGAAAACACCAAACTAGCCCAAACCAAAAAAATTGTATTTCATCATGTGATTGAAATAGACCATCCTATCAAATTGACTTTTTCAACCTGAAGTTGTCTAAAAATGCTAAACTGGCTCCTTCAAAATGATCAATTCACTTCACCTAGGAAACAGCTCTCCTTGAGTGCAGAATTATTGGGTATGAACAAAGCTTCTAATTACTCCTGAAAGAATCTCTGAAGAGCTAAGATCAATGAATTGCATGAGAATTCTTCATCATCTTCTCTTTGCCGCAGGAAAAAATAAAAGTAGTTTTCCCCCTCTTTCCCCCAAGTACTCTCTCTGGTACTGCCCTCTCTCTCTCACCCTCACTGCTTAATTCTAAAGCAGACATTTAAGAAGAACCTGTGGACTAAGAACAAGGCAGGTTCTGCTTCAGTGCCAGTTGTGTCGGTAAATGTGGGTTATGACTGCAGCATCTTGAACTGACTTCTGTGCCCGTGTTCTCATCTTCCAAGGATTTCTGAAGTGTGCTTTCTTTCAGGTGCCATGTAAGCTGGGCCTGATGTTTCCTGACAGCTGGGTTGGGGCTGGAGCAGTTATGGATCTTCCCAGAGAATGAACAGTGGTGCTGGGATAGATGTGAGAGGGAGAGGGAGAGAGGCCTGTGTTGGGTAAGAAGGGAAGGGGCAAAAGCGACTGTTTCCAACTTGTCTTTTGGTTATTTTGAACCATCCCCTCTTCTGGCTAATATTCAGGGTATGCCCAGCTTGAGAGAAATGTGTGTAATTCAGAGACTCTCTCTGAGACCTGGAAGGGCCACACTGCTGTTTACTGAGAAGCAAGGCTTTCAGATGAGGTGATCTTTTTTCAAGGCTTTAAAGTGTCAATTTAGAAAAAAAAGTGCCTCGAAGACTTTTTGTAGCTTTGACATTCTATTATTTTCCTCAAAAGAGGTTGACAGTGCTGAATATGGTCACCTGATGGGCTGTCTTTATTCAGTGGAAGGTTGTGGACTTTGTGGACTGGGTCCTAGTTAATCTCTGCCATTTTGTTTCTCTTTATATGTTTCCAATAATTTCCTGTTTATTCTGATTCAAGTTTGAGTCTGGTTTTCTGAGTAATCACTTTCTCATGACTGCTCTTTCAGGGTTTTATTGGTGTCGTTGATGCCTGAATCCTAACCTCCGCCTCTGAGCTTTTCCCTGAGGGCTACTTTTAACTTCTGTGGCTTTCTGAACACTTCTGCTTGTGTGTCCCATCATTGCTTCAAACTGAGAACAGTCAACATTATCTCTTCACGAAGACCCATCTCTTCCTGCCGCCCCTAGGTCTGTGAATGGCATCATAATCACCAGGCCAGACTTCCTTTCCCCAACTACTGTGTCCAGCTGTTCACTTAGTCCTTAGTCTTCTCTAGTTAGCTCCAGGCTCTTCTCTCACTGTTCTCACTAGTGCCCTCTTGTTACTTAGATTGTTGCAGCGTCCTCTTAACTGGTTTTTTATCTTCTGGTTTATTTTTCTTCATTCAGTTCTGCATTCCACTTCAAATTAATCTTCTCAAACACGACTTTCATTGCTTTTTGCCCCAATTCCAAAAATACCAGTTCCCCTTTTTATGCAAGATCCCCCATCTGGCTTTTAAGCTCCTCTCCAGTCCATCAACCCTTTCATATTCACCTCTAAACCACTCACTCCTCAACATGAAATCTCTCTCCATTTAGACCAGTTGATTCTGGGCTGGTGGGGGTAGGGGGGAGTCCAGATGTGATTGAGAGTCTATTTATACTTGTGTGTGTGTGTGCATTTTTTCCAAAAATCTGAACGAAAGCAACAAACAAAATCTCTCACACGAACAAAAGTAGCATTAAACAGTCAAAATTTGCATGAACTTTTGGGATATATGAATTTCCAAAGGTTCTATTGAGAAGCCCATTCTAGGAGTTGAGTCCCTGAATATGGGCCTCAATAAGTCCTTATCATCTCCTCCCTCCTCTCTTTTAAGTCATTTCTCTTAATTGCACCAGCAACCTCCTTGTCACCCAACTGGAAACCATGTCATTCTTTTTGAATCATCCTTATCTCTCACCTGTTACCTCAACCAATTGCTGAATCCTGGTTTTTCTACTCTGCAACATCTTTCATGTTCTTCACCTTCTGGTTATTCATTTGATGTCTTTCAAAGCCTTGTTTTTCTACTTTAATTTTTTTTAAACAAGATTCTTAACTCATCTTTGTATCTGTAAATAAATGTACTCTCTACTCTTGTTTTCCATACCATACACTGTTTTCACATTTTTCCCCCCACGCCAAAATTCAGCTCAAGCTCTATAGCTTGTTCTTCACTGAATCCCCAGTGCTTGCAGAACTAAGTCCACAGTCCTGGGATTCAAATTTTTCCACAGCCTGAGCCTGTCCTAATGCTCTTGTCCTATCTCCTATCACATTCCTGGTCCAGCTAAGCAACAGGCATAATTTCTGGAACATACCCTACATATATTGGACTTCCCTCGTGGCTCAGATGGTAAAGAATCTGCCTGCAATGCAGGAGACCCAGGTTTGATCCCTGGGTTGGGAAGATTCCTTGGAGAAGGGAATGACAACCCACTCCAATATTCTTGCCTGGAAAATCCTATGGACAGAGGAGCCTGGCAAGTTAGAGTCCATGGAGTCACAAAGAACTGGACACGACTGAGTGACTAACACATGCCCTATATAGTTGCTTGTACTTTTTCCTCTGCTTGGGATTTCCTTTTTCCCATTTGTGCCTGACATAGAGCTACCCATTCTTCTAGGTCCAACTCTACTATCACCTCATCCTTAAAGCTTTCTGTCACTTCCTCCTCTGTTTGAATATTAACACTCTGTTAAATGTGGCAAATACAGCATTTGCTGCTTTTGAGAGTTGTAAAGACTATATAGAGATCTTATTATCTAAGCTAGATTTGAAGCTACCAGAGGGCAGAGCCTTACCTTAATCATCTGTGTGTGTTCCCAAGTTTTGTCGTAGCACCTTGCACGTAGTCTCTGGATGTGTGAACATAGTCCTGCCTCTGCAGCTCTCTTCTTGCGTATCACTTTTCCTGGAACCCCTCTTGCTTTTTATCCACTCTAGGTCTCCAGTCACTCAAGGACCTTCAAGGATCCATTATGATTCTCCTTCATTTCAGACAATTCTCCTTACTCATAGTAATCTTATCTGTGAATATGTATATACTTTAAGAATTTCACAAATTGCTACTTTATCATTTAAAATGTTTACTCGAGAGATAATGGTGGTGGTGAGCAGGGAGGTCACAGTTTGAATTCAAATGGGATTCAGTTATGTACACATAAATCCTGTGGAGATTGGGGAGTGGATATGATTATAGTAAGTAAAGTAAAGCAGCTCAGTCGTGTCCGACTCTTTGCGACCCCATGGACTGTAGCCTACAAGGCTCCTCTGTCCATGGGATTTTCCAGGCAAGAGTACTGGAATGGGTTGCCATTTCCTTCTCCAGGGGATCTTCCTGACCCAGGGATCGAACCCGGGTCTCCAGCATTGCGGACAGATGCTTTACTGTCTGAGCCACCAGGGAAGCCCCAGATATGATTATACCAGAGGTCTATTTACACAAGAACTGAAGTTCTTTTGAGAATTCAGTTGGAGAAAAAGGAGATACTGAGCTTGACCCATTAAGAAAGGTTTAGTTGTCAAGGGATTCAGCCTGATTATAGCTTGGGTGTTATTTTAAGACACTTTGTGGTTCTATAAGGACTTGATCCCTAGAAGTGTTCATTGGAGCAGTGGAGTCTGGCAGGATAAACACATTGTGAGCTACCTCTTGGCAACTTCTCAAATAACAAAGGGGGATGTTATCAAGGACTGGGGTCCTGTTTAAGCAGGTGGGAAAATCGGCAAAATTTGAGGTGTTATTCTTTGCATGCTCTTTATATGACCTCTAACAGGTTAATAAAGCCTGAGATATCAGGCTGTGTTTGTCTTTCTACCAACACAGTACAGTTCCTCAAAAAGAGGGGATCAATATATTCCTTCCTTTTTGTCACAGTGGCGTGGGTCTGATTCTGGCTTTCACCATTTCTTACCATCCGGATGACCACAGTAGTCTGTTTCCTGGTCTCCAATCTTACATTCATTCTTTTCACTGCTGCCAGAGTTCTCTCTGAATGAGGAGCAACTACTCCCAAATCAGCAGATGGCACAAGCACTGACCTCTTGTCTCCCCAAATTACCTTTGAAACGACAGAGGAAATATGTGGTGCAAACAAACCCATCGCAGGAATGACCACAGGAAGAGAAGAAATGTCAGAAGAGAAGAAATGTTGAGGGATTTCTGGAACATATAAGGCAATCCATTCAGAAATGAGACACTCATGATACAACACAAACAAAGGCAGGGAGTCCTAGAAAATTGTAACTAAGGAGGGATTTTCTAAAAAAGGTTACTTTTTCTTTTTTAAGGATAAAAATGAAAAGTCACAATGAATTTGCTTGATTTAGAATGTGCTGTTTTGAAAAAAATGAGTCAGAGATAATTTTGTACTGGTCATCATAACCTGGTTACAAAATATTTTGAGTCCTAGTAGTGAACTTTACCTCCTTAAGTAAAGTAAAGCAGCTAAGCTAATAATATACATCAAACTCCTATTTTTCTGTGTGGGTCTTAGAAGTCAATGTGCCAATGAAAGCCAGCATCCATTCTGATATGAGTGGAGCTTGGGGAGTTGACCCTTCTCTGTAGGAAAGGACTGAGTGCTTGCACCAATGGAGATTGCTGTCTTGGTTGATGTCTTAGGGTTCAATCCAACCCCTCAGCCTTTTACCAGTTGAGGAGAGAGATGTCTGGACTCCGAGGGTGCCCTGCCTCAGGGATCAAAGATTAGAGGAAAGGGGCAAAGGTAGCATTTTGTTTTCAGTCCTCCATACAGTGGAGCTACTGGTAAAGAACTCGCCTGCTAGTGCAGGAGACTTAAGAGACTTGGGTTTAATCCCTGGATTGGGAAGATTCCCTGGAGAAGGGCATGGCAATCCACTCCAGAATTCTTGCCTGGGAAATCCCTTGGTGGGCTACAGGTCCATAGCATCGCAGAGTTGGACACCACTGACACGACGTAGCACACACGTATACTTTGCAAAGAGCCCCCTTTAACTTTATTTTTATGGTGAATAATATTTGATGACATGTGTAAGTGGAAGCATTTAAATTAAGTAAATCAAGCATAGTACAAAGTAGTCAATATAATTTCAAGATATATAACCTCGTCTACTTAGTGGAGGTTTTGACTGTAATATGCTATTGCATTGTGCTTTCTTTACCTAACATTTGATCATATGCATTTTCCTGTGTCACAGTGTGTAAATGTGCAGTTTGACACACCTTCTCAACCATGTACACTCAAATATGGGGGGGAAAGAAAGTTTCTCAGAAGCTCATGAGAATACCAGTAATTTTATTCTTCATACTATATACTTTTCAGTATTTTCTGCATTATTTTACAATCAGGAATAAAACAAAACAATTTTTACAATAAAAGAATCAGTTTTCTTATGAATATGGTGATTTTTTTCCTTCTACATTTCTGCATTTACATTTTTTTTTCCTAAAACAGCATCTTCTATTATGGAAAAACCTTATTGTTTTAGAGAAAAAAACCTAAAAATATAGTTTATTGTTATGTTAAAAGTTCATTCTCATGAGTATAGGTGATTTTTTTTCTCACCTTTAAACTGAGAGAACAGGTGACTTTTATACATTACTACACTTCACAAATTTTCTAAAATAGCATCAAGTACTTTCCATGGATACAAACTTTTCTTAAAAAAAAGAAAAAAATGCATTTTTTGGTATCTCACTTCTTTACTACAGAGTTTTTGTTTACTTTCTTAGTTTTCATTTTTAAACTTCTAGTAATATTTGAAAGTTTTTTTTTACTGTGTGCATTTGCTATTTGGGCTCCCTGGTGGCCCAGATGGTAAGGAATCTGCCTGCAATCCTGGAGACCTGGGTTCCATCCCTGGGTTGGGAAGATCCCCTGGAGGAGGGCATGGCAACCCACTCTAGTATTCTTGTCTGGAGAATCCCCATGGACAGAGGAGCCTGGTGGGCTATAGCCCATGGGGTCACTAAGAGTTGGACACGACTAAGCACAGTACAGCAGTTTGTTATTTAAAAAGTAAAAACACTGCTTTCCATCCGAACCCATACAAGTACATCAAATATATTCACACATACAAGGAGGTTTTGTCCCCTTTGATTTTTTTATTTTTGCTTTTAACCAACTTTTAATTTTAGAACATTTAGTTTGGAACATTTTCGTTTAATTTAAACTTAGAGAAAAATTGCCAAGTAAATACATAATATTGTTATACACCCTATGCCCAGTTTCCCTTAGTATTAATGTTTTGTATTCATATGGTGTGTTTGTCACAGACTCTTGAGAGTCCCTTGGACTGCAAGGAGATCCAACCAGTCCATCCTGAAGGAGATCAGTCCTGGGTGTTCATTGGAAGGACTGATGTTGAAGCTGAAACTCCAATACTTTGGCCACCTGATGTGAAGAGCTGACTCATTTGAAAAGACCCTGATGCTGGGAAAGATTGAGGGCAGGAGGAGAAGGGGATGACAGAGAATGAGATGGTTGGATGGCCTCACCGACTCAATGGACATGGGTTTGGGTGAACTCCGGGAGTTGGTGATGGACAAGGAGGCCTGGCGTGCTGTGGTTCATGGGGTCGCAAAGAGTCGGACACGACTGAGCGACTGAGCTGAACGGAACTGATTGATACATTATTATTAACTAAAGTCTATACTATATTTAGATTTCCTTAGTCTGTCCCCACTGTCCTTTTTTTTGGTCCAGGATTCCATCCAGGACACCACGTTAAATTTAGCTGTCACATCTCCTCAGGCTCATCTGGACTGTGACAATTTTTAAGACTTTTCTTGTTTTCAATGGCTTTGACAGTTTGGGGAAACATAGGTCAGGTATTTTATAGGATGTCCCTGAATTAGGATTTGTCTGATTTTCTTCATGACTAGACTAGGGTTAGGTGTTTTGGGGAAGAAGGCCACAGAGGTAATGAGCTGTCTTCATTACATTGTATTGAGGCTGTCTATGTGACTTACCTCTGTTAATGTTCACCTTGATCACATGGCTTGCAATAATGTTTGCAAGGTTTCTCCAACATTACATTACTCTTTTTCCTCCCTTGCCATTCTATATTCTTTGGAAAGAAGACCCTTTACACAGCCCTCACTGAGGGAGTGGGGAGTTATGCTCCCTTTACTTAAGGGGAGATAATCCACTGTCCTTAGGGTTTTCATTCTGTTTATCCCTTCCTTCTATTTGAGGAAGGAATATAGAGAGTTGATTGAGTGTTTGACTTAGAAAATCAAGGTGCATGTATATAGGTCAGCAGGTCATTGTGGCAACTCAGTCATGCTGAAGAAGTAGAGACTATGGAAAAATTCAATAGCAGAAAATTAAGTAACCCAATTAAAAAATAGACAAAATCCCGGAATAGACATTTTTCCAAAGAAGACATATAAATGGCATATGTGTACATGAAAAAGTGCTCAACTCCACTAGTCATAGGGAAATGCGAATCAAAACCACAATGAGTTATCACTTCATACCTGTTAGGATGTCTGTTATTCAAAAGACAGGAGATAACAAGTGATGGTGAGGATGTGGAGAAAAGGGAACACTTGTATGCTGTGTTGTATGCTGTATGTTAGTGGAAATGTAAACTTGTAGCGACACTATGGAAAATGGTGTGGCGGTTCCCCGAGAAGTTAAAAATAGTACTACCATATGACCAGCAATTCTACCGCTGAGTTTATATTCAAAGGAAATGAAATAATTATCTTGAAGAGATATCTGTACTCTCATGTTCACTGCAGCATTATTCCCAACAGCCAAGACACAGAAACAACCTAAACAACCATCAGTGGATTCATAGGTCAAGGAAAATGTGGAATATATGCAATGAAATATTATTCAGCCTTAAAAAGAAGGAAATCCAGTTATTTGCAACAATGTGATGAACCTGGAGGGCATTATACTAAGTGAAATAATACAGACTGATACTACATAGTATCACTTATATGTGAAATCTAAAAGACAAATAAAGAAACTTAGAAACAGAGTAGTAAGTGGTTTCTAGGGGCTGTGAGGGTAGAGGAAATAGGGAGAGGTTGGTTAAAGCAGTGGTCCCCAACCTTTTTGGCACCAGGGACCAGTTTCATGGAAGACAGTTTTTCTATGGACCTGTGGGATGGTTTGAGGATGATTCAAGCATATTACATTTGTTGTGCACTTTATTTCTATTATTATTACATCAGCTCCACCGCAAATCATCAGGCATTAGATCCTGGAGGTTGGGGATCCTTGGGTTAAAGGGTGCAAACTTTCAGCTTGAAGATGAATAAGGTCTGAGGATCTAATGTATAACATGGTGACTAGAGTTGAGAACACTGTATTTTATAATTGAAATTTGCTAACAGTGTAGAACTTAAACGTTCTCACACACACAAAAATGGAAAATATGCGAGGTGATGGATGTGTTAATAAATTTGATGGGGGAAATTCTTTCACAATATATATCAATAATCACTAAATATCTTGCAACTTTATTCATCAATTATATAATTAAATTTAAATTTAATTATATAATTTAAAATAAAATTCAATAAAGCTAAAAATTTGCCTGGAGTAACAGGCAAATTTGGCCTTGGAGTACAGAATGAAGCAGGGCAGAGGCTAATAGAGTTTTGCCAAGAGAACACACTGGTCATAGCAAGCACCCTCTTCCAACAACACAAGAGAAGACTCTACACATGGTCATCACCAGATGGTCAATACCTAAATTAGACTGATTATATTCTTTGCAGCCAAAGATGGAGAAGCTCTATACAGTCAGCAAAAACAAGACTGGGAGCTGACTGTGGCTCAGATCATAAACTGCTTATTGCCAAATTCAGACTTAAATTGAATAAAGTAGGGAAAACCACTAGACCATTCAGGTATGACCTAAATCAAGTCCCTTACGATTATATAGTGGAAGTGAGAAATAGATTTAAGGGACTAGATCTGATAGACAGAGTGCCTGAAGAACTATGGACAGAGGTTCGTGACATTGTACAGGAGACAGGGATCAAGACCATCCCCACATGGAAAAGAAATACAAAAAGGCAAAATGGTTGTCTGAGGAGGCCTTACAAATAGCTGAGAGAAGAGAAGTGAAAGGCAAAGGAGAAAAGGAAAGATATACCCATTTGAAAGCAGAGTTCCAAAGAATAGCAGGAGAGATAGGAAAGCCTTCCTCAGTGATCAGTGCAAAGAAATAGAGGAAAACAATAAAATGGGAAAGACTAGAGATCTCTTCAAGAAAATTAGAGATACCAAGGGACCCTTTCATGCAAAGATGGGCACAATAAAGGACAGAAATGGTATAGACCTAACAGAAGCAGAAGATATTAAGAAGAGGTGGCAACAACACACAGAAGAACTATACAAAAAGATCTTCATGACCCAGATAATCACGATGGTGTGATCACTCACCTAGAGCCAGACATCCTGGACTGCGAGGTCAAGTGGGCCTTAGGAAGCATCACTACAAACAAAGCTAGTGGAGGTAAGGGAATTCCAGTTGAGCTCTTTCAAATCCTGAAAGATGATGCTGTGAAAGTGCTGCACTCAATATGCCAGCAAATTTGGAAACTCAGCAGTGGCCACAGGACTGGAAAAGGTCAGTTTTCATTTCAGTCTCAAAGAAAGACAATGCCTAAGAATGTTCAAACTACTGCACAATTACACTCATTTCACACGTTAGTAAAGTAATGCTCAAAATTCTCCAAGCCAGTCTTCAACAGCACATGAACCATGAACTTCCAGATGTTCAAGCTGGATTTAGAAAAAGCAGAGGAACCAGAGATCAAATTGCCACCATCTGTTGGATCATCAAAAACGCAAGGTGAACATCTACTTCTGCTTTGTTGACTATGCCAAAGCCTTTGACTGTGTGTATCACAACAAACTGTGGAAAATTCTGAAAGAGTTGTGAATACCAGACCACCTTACCTGCCTCCTGAGAAATCTGTATGCAGGTCAAGAAGCAACAGCTAGAACAGGCCATGAAATAACAGACTGGTTCCAAATAGGGAAAGGAGTGCGTCAAGGCTGTATATTGTCACCCTGCTTATTTAACTTTAACTTATATGCAGAGTACATCATGTGAAATGCTGGGCTGGATGAAGCATAAGCTGGAATCAAGGTTGCCGGGAGAAATGTCAATAACCTCAGATATGCAGATGACACCACCCTTATGGCAGAAAGTGAAGAAGAACTAAAGAGCCTCTTGATGAAAGTGAAAGAGGAAAATGAAAAAGTTGGCTTAAAACAACATTCAGAAAACTAAGATCACGGCATCCAGTCCCATCACTTCATAGCAAATAGATGGGGAAACAATGGAAACAGACTTTATTTTTTTGGGTCCAAAATCATTGCAGATGGTGACTACAGCGATGAAATTAAAAGATGCTTGCTCCTTGGAAGAAAAGCTATTACCAACCTAGACAGCATATTAAAAAGCAGAGACGTGACTTTGCCAACAAAGTTCCATCTAGTCAAAGCTATGGTTTTTCAAGTAGTCATGTATGGATGTGAGAGTTGGAGTATAAAGAAAGCTGAGCGCTGAAGAATTGATACTTTTGAACTGTGGTGTTGGAGAAGACTCTTGAGAGTCCCTAGGACTTCAAGGAGATCAAACCAGTCAATCCTAAAGGAGATCAGTCCTGAATATTCATTGGAAGGACGATGCTGAAGCTGAAGCTCCGATACTTTTGCCACTTGATGGGAAGAACTGACTCATTGGAAAAGACCCTGATGCTGAGAAGGATTGGGGGCAGGGAGAGAAGGGGATGACAGAGGATGAGATGGTTGGAGAGCATCACCGACTTGATGGACATGAGTTTGAGCAAGTTCCGGGAGTTGGTGATGGACAGGGAGGCCTGGCGTGCTGCAGTCCATGGGGTTGCAGGATCAGACATGACTGAGTGACTGAACTGAACTGAACTGAACTGAACTGAACTGAAAGCTAAAAAACTGAATACTTAACAATATAAACGATGGCATAAATAAATTGGAAATCATGTTTAATGCTCAAAATGGCAGATAGGTGAAGAATAACTATGCTACAGAATTCTTACATCCTCAATTTTTGCAGAGTTCTAGATAACCATGTTATAGATTAAGATGGAAGAAAATCTTTAATAAAGCAACTTCCCTGAAGCTAGTGTTTGCCCAACATGTTTTGTGACTAAAGATTCACCTTTTCCTCTGTTTCAAATTACAGAGAATTTTAACCTTGCGACACCAAGATATTAAGTCATTTTGTCCATTTTATACATATCTGAGTTAGGGTTTTGCTGATCAGAGTATCTGACCCCCACAGTTTATCATTTGAACTATGCAGAGAGCATTTTTCATTATAAATAAAAATAATTAAATACAAATATTTAAAAACCACTTTGAAAAAAGACTTAATAGAATTAAAGTCTTATTTTGGATAGTATATTTCATATGCTAGTGGTTTAGCAATTATATATATTTATACCCATTGTTTCCCTTTTGCCTACTTAGGAATGTAGTAGTATCCTCTCAGGTTGAAAAGAAGGAAAGGCACTTATCTGTCTGGCTTATGCTTCTAAATCTCAAGCCCATTAAGGGGAGAGGGAGCCCTTGATAAGAAAGTCATGAGAAAAGGGATGCAAAAGGGACACTTCTCAACCTCGACTGTACCTTAGAATCACCCAAGGAGTTTTAAAATACTCATTGTCCCCATTGAGGTCAGTATCTCTGAAGGTGGGTACCAGGAATTAACATTTTTTTTTAACAGCTCTCTAAGAGATTCCAGTGTGTTGCTAAGATGAATATTACTCTAAGGGAAATAGGAAGGGAAAAGCATTTTGACTTAAAAATGAGATTCTGCAGAGCTGGGAAGAGAGAGGCTTATGTTTCCCAGAGAAGCAGGGAATTTGGCTCTGTCCTGCAACTCCCCAGAGAAAGATGGCTGTGTCCTGCCCTCTTTAGGGACATAGGACCAGATGGGCCTCAAGAGGTTTCCAGCCTCAGATGATTCCTCTATCCCACATTTGGTTTAGAGGGAGCAGAGAAAGAACCAATAAGACACATCCTGGTAGCTTTGTCAAGGAGATGACCAATGTCCAGAGCTATACTCCTCTTCATGCTTTCTTTTCCTTTGAAATTGCACAAACTCTTAAACATTTATCCCTTTTTCAGCAGATCTTCCCGACCCAGGAATTGAACCAGAAATCAAGCCAGGGTCTCCTGCATTGCAGGCAAATTCTTTACCAGTTGAGCTACCAGGTATTCTTTGGCTTCCCTGGTGCCTCAGCTGGTAAAGAATCTGCCTGCAATGTGGGAGACCTGGGTTCAATCCCTGGGTTGGGAAGATCCCCTGGAGAAGGGAACAGCTACCCACTCCAGTATTCTGACCTGGAGAATTCCATGAACTGTATAGTCCATGCGGTCACAAAGAGTCGGACACAACTGAGTGACTTTCACTTCACTTGAACATTTATAGGACCCTGAATTTGGGGGTTGAGGAGCCCCTGCTTATTGCTGAATTTTCCTACAGCCTGATGAGTTGGAGCCCCAAATCAATATTAGGTTGATTTATAGAGAACAACTGAGCTTCCCTGAAAGCTCAGTTGGTAAATAATCCGCTTGCAGTGCAGGAGACCCGGTTGGATTCCTGGGTCGGGAAGATCTGCTGGAGAAGGGATATGCTATCCACTCCAGTATTCTTGGGCTTCCCTTGTGGCTCAGCTGGTAAAGCATCTGCGTGCAATGTGGGAGACCTGGGTTTGATCCCTAGATTGGGAAGATCCCCTGGAGAAGGGAAAGGCTACCCACTCTAGTATTCTGGCCTGGAGAATTCCATGGACAGTCCATGGAGTTGCACAGAGTCAGACACGACTGAGTGACTTTCACTTTCATAAACTTTCATAGAGAACAAACATGATGTTTCTCACAACATATCCAGGTTGTTGACTAAAACATATAGTCACAACCTGAAAGTAGAGAATTTTTTAATTTGGTGGGAATGTCTAGGACTCCGAGTTAGGAGACAGCATCTCAGTAGCTCTGAGAAAACCGCTCCAAGGAGGCAGGAGGGGAAGTCAGGCTATATACAAGTTTGCAACAAAGGGCGAAGGCAGTCTGAACATCAAAGATCAGGTCTCAAGTTAAGGAATTTAGAATTCTATGTATGGGAAGATGCAAGCCTCTGGGCTCACTGAATTCATTCTTTTCATATGCACCTCAGCTATCTGGGGCTTGGAGAAGGAAATGGCAAACCACTCCAGTACCCTTGCCTGGAAAATCCCATGGACAGAGGAGCCTGGTAGACTACTGTCCATGGAGTCGCAAAGAATCATATACGACTGAGTGACTTTACTTACTTACTTACTATCTTGGGCTAATCCTGTTTCCTTGTTCACCTTGCTTCTTGCATTCCCCCAGCTCCTCAACAATCACCCTGGGTGGTGGCAGGATCTGCTGGATTGCAGTTGTGGGGGGCCCTCATTCACATTTGGAGGCCAGAAATCGCTGATGGCTGTGACATTTCTTGTTGATTAATATGGCAGGAGATATTTTTATTTCACAAAGTCTTAATGTTCAATGGAATGAATGAATGAAAGCACCATTTTCACACACTTGACAATATAAGGGCAACACATCAAGTATTGTCTCTAATACAAACAAAACTCATCTTAATTTCCCTATTGTCTGGTTGTATAGATATTTATAGGATGCTTCTGTACAAAATAAAATAGTGAAGTAATCCTAATGATGATAGGAATTCAGTGTGAGCCTGAAATCCAGACTTCAGTGCTTACAGACCGCTGAACCAGGCCCCAGGAGGACTATTGGATTAGCAGAGGGCGCCATCTGCTGGTGGTTTATGTACATGAGCGCTGGGCCGGGGTTCAGGTGGATTTTAGGCGACGTTCCTACAGTGTGGTTTACAGCTTTCCTCCTGCTGTCCTCAGCAGGGATATCGGATGGCTCCAGGAGTTCCCTGGAGAGAGTGAGGATGGTGCGGGCAGGTGGCCTGTGAGTTATTAGGTGCAGTGTTTCTGTCTCACTCTGTGAAAAGTTTCCTCTCGAAGGCTCTGAGCTCTATCACTGAGTAGTTGCAGGTGCTGAAGATTCCCGCACGTAAAACCTGTTAAGAGGATTGTTGTTGTTAAGTTGCTAAATCGTGTCTTACTCTTTGCGACCCCATGGACTGTAGCCTGCCAGGCCCTCTGTCCATGGAATTTCCCAGGCCAGAATACTGGAGTGGATAGCCATTTCTTCCTCCAGGGGATCTTCCCCACCCAGGGATTGAACCTGCGTCTCCTGCATTGCAGGCGGATTCTTTACCATAGCGCCATCTGGGCAGCCCGTTTAAAGGATTACTAGGAGAAAAATGGTGTACATTATCGAGGGTTTTCAATGTCTGGTGGGAATCTCTTCCTCTGAGCGAGTCTTAATTGGCTCAAAGAACAAGTTTTACCTTTCAAATATTATTATGTACGTTCAGTGGTTCTTCACTGTTCCACTTCAGTTTAGGAGCCTTTATCACACAAAGATCACCTATGGCAGAATTATCTCATTGTCGAATTTTTAAAAATTTCTTAAACATGGTTTTCAGTTGGAAAGATATGACCAAATTGATTTGTTATAAGCAAAAACAAAACAACAACAACAAATGTAAAAAGTTAAAGATTTACTTGGGCTGTGTGGTTTTATTAGAAATTAATATATTATTTATGTTAGACCTTTTGAATATTGGAAGTAGTCTGTGCATCTCTGTATCTTCACTCCTGCTCCTGTTGAGCTCTAAGGGAGCCAGAGTTGCAGCCTGGGGTCCACTGATACATGTCAGAAAGGGAAGTGAGACATAGTCCCATTTGCATTGTGCTGAGGGCTAGAACAAGTAACTCTGACTGCCAGGGCTTAGGCAGTGTTATACCAGGATATGAGATGAAGCCACAGATGGCTACTGTTCAGGTAGTTCTATACTGTGTCCTCATAAGCTGTCCTACAGCTTATGAGAGGATAGCAGGGAAAAAAAGCAAATCTCTCGTTATACATGACACTGATTTCCATTAGCACAAGTGTATACAGATGATTAATATTTGAGTTTGACATTAAGGAAGATAATTACAATGGTATTTTGTTTAGCTGGAAATCTTGTTGTTCAGTTGCTAAGTTGTGTCCCACTCCCCATGACCCCAGAAACTGCAGCACACCAGGCTTCTCTGTCCTTCACTGTCTCCTGGAGTTTGCTCAGATTCACGTCCATTGAGTCGGTGACGCCATCCAACCATCTCATCCTCTGTCATCCTCTTCTCCTCTTGCCCTCAATCTTTCCCACGATCAGTGCCTTTTCAGCTCTTCACTTCAGGTGGCCAAAGTTTCGGAGCTTCAGCTTCAGCATTTGTCCTTCCAATGAATATTCAGGGTTAATAACTTTTGGGATTGACTGGTTTGATCTCCTTGTTGTCCAAGGGCCTCTCAAGAGTCTTATTCTCTAGCACTACAATTCAAAGAGATCAATTCTTCGGCACTCAACCTTCTTATGGTCCAACTCTCACATCCGTACATGACTACTGGAAAAACCATAGGTTTGACTATCTGGAAAGCTTGCCACTTTTTAATCTCTTCCACCTTTTAGTTAAGACTCAGTCAGTGGTATATAAATAAACTAGCTCCCTGGAAAAAAATTCCACCACAAATTCCCTGTTTTGTAGTGTTTGTCAAATTCCATTGTGTAAATACTCTCTTTGTGACCAATGTCAGGCTACCAGTCTGGCATCAGTGAACATGGAGTTGGGAAGAGATCTGCAAAACTGGCTCCTGGAAAATAATTAAAGTGTTCAAGTTTTAATGAAGTCCTAGTGGTAGCTAGGTATTTCTTGTACTAATTGTCTACCAGATTAAACAAAATAATACGTTTTTTTGTTATATACTTTTTTTTTGTTATTTTGTTAATAAAAAATAGTAAAGCTGGTTAAAAGTTTTTGTTTTTAGGTTTAGTACAATAGTCTGTCTTTAAATTTGAAAGTCATTAAGAGAGCATATTTAAAAAGTTCTCATCACAAGGAAAAAAAATCTGTAACTAAATATAGTGACTTATGGTGGTGATCATTTTGCACTATATACAAAGATCAAATCATTATGTCGTAGAGTTCAGTTCAGTTCAGTTGCTCAGTCGTGTCTGACTCTTTGTGACCCCATGGACCGCAGCATGCCAGGCCTCCCTGTCCATCACCAACTCCTGGAGTTTACTCAAACTCTTGTCCATTGAGTCGGTGGTGCCATCCAGCTATCTCATCCTCTGTTGTCCCCTTATTGTCCCACCTTCAATCTTTCCCAGAATCAGGGTCTTTTCAAATTAGTCAGTTCTTCGCATCAGGTAGACAAAGCATTGGAGTTTCAGCTTTAGCATCAGTCCTTCCAATCAATATTCAGGACTGAGTTCCTTTAGGATGGACTGGTTGGATCTCCTTGCAGTCCAAGGGACTCTCAAGTCCAACACCACAGTTCAAAAGCATCAATTCTTCGGCACTCAGCTTTCTTTATAGTCCAACTCTCACATCCATACATGACTACTGGAAAAACCATTGCCTTGGCTAGATGGACCTTTGTGGCAAAGTAATGTCTCTGCTTTTTAATATGCTGTTTGGGTTGGTCATAACTTTCCTTCCAAGGAGTAAGCGTCTTTTAATTTCATGGCTGCAGTCACCATCTGCAGTGATTTTGGAGCCCAGAAAAATAAAGTTGTACACCTGAAACTAATATAATATTGTACATCATTATACCTCAAGTAAAAAAAAGGATAACTCAAAATATTGAGCATATAGGAGAGAGTAAATAAGTGGTAACTCTTATTCAGTATTCCTAATTTGTCCTCATTTACTTCCAGGCCTGATCATGGTTTTCAAGCATCTTTTACTTGGTGTGTCTCCTGGTTGACTTCCATTATTTTTGTGTAAGCATCTTTCTCCTACAGCATGGAGCTGATCTTCCTTGAAGAAGGCCTCAGAGCATCATTTGCTGAAGTATGCTTCTGTAGCACCTTAGTCCTAAGAGATGCTTTGTGATAAATGGTCTGTGTTTACATGATCTTAATAATTAACAAAGCCAATTATTTTCTATTTGTGGAGACTCATAGTACACATTAGCATATTAAATTCTCTGAGCACTCCTGCAAGAAAAAAAAAAGAAACTCCTGTAGCTTAATTTGATCCAGCATTTCTCAAAATGATTTGACTGGACTCTTTTATGTGTGTGTTTGAAGGTATGTAAAGTAACAGTTAACATCCTGAGACACTAGGGTTCTATGGAATGCTCCTCTTGGATGATTAAAAGAGTGGGGTGAATGTCTCCCCCACAGGTAGGGCACACGATGAGATACAGCAGGTATCTCACTGAGAAAACCTATGTTCCTCAAAGCGGCTGCAGAAGTGTTACAAGGATGAATAACTCGAGGAGAAAAATCAGTGCACTCAGTGGATTTGCCTTCACTGGAACCAAATGAAGCATTTTTATTATGTTATCTCACTGAACTATTATATATGAAAATATGTCTGATGCCAAGGGCCATGCCATGCCTGCTGCTTAGTCATGTCTGACTTTTTTGCAGCCCCATGGACCAGGCTCCTCTGTCCATGGAATTTTCCAGGCAAGACCAGGTTGCCATATCCTTATCTAGGGGATCTTCTGGACCCAGGGATCGAGCTTGTGTCTCTTGCATCTCCTTTCCAGGGGATCTTCTGGATCCAGGGATTGAGCTTGTGTCTCTTTTGTCTCCCGCACTGGCAAGCAAGTTCTTTACCACTGCCACCTGGGAATCCCCCATACCCGGTACCAAGGGAACTTATATTTAATTTTTAGTTATACCATTGGAGTTCCAAACACAGTAATCAGACTTTATTAAGGAATCTAAATACCATTGAATAATTCTCTTCTAAAAGTAAGCTTCCAAAAATATCAGCTAAGATCTGATAATGCAGAAAGTCCCTTAATACTAATTTCTTAAATTTGTAGATGACTGCCTCCATTTCAGTTTTTCTCACTTGTCAGTGAGCTGCCCTTCTAGAATTTTGTTGATGATATATGCAGTCTGATAGTTCCTGTCCATATTCTTTTTCTTCTAGGCACAATTCCAATGCACCTGTGAAGGGGTTTTTATTTCAATAAACACAAAAGTAATTAAAAATTGGAAAGCTATAAAATTGGAGTTTGAAGAAGTGGTCTGTGTTTGGAGTGCTGTTGTTAGGAATTGAATATCCCATGAGAGGGGCAGTTAGAAGGAATTGATTTCAATATTCTTTAAGGTAAGAAAAAGACACATTTTCCCTTGTAAAAAGATATTGGATGACATCATTTTTGTGTGTGAAATTTGAAAATACTTGCTAATAACCTTTTGACTTATGATTCAATAGACTTTGAAAAAAGTTAATGTCCACATTCTCTGGTTTGGTTTTGCATTTATTAATGTAAAATAATTAATGTGACATTTCTTGCTTGAAGGATCCATCAGTGCTATTCAATGTAATATCAAAGGCCAAAGTTCATATGAAAATTGTGCTAAGCAGTTTGGACCAATTTTGAAGAAACGAATGAGCCTTATTTTCACGTGTAATTAGTAGATTTATCACAGTCCAGATTCTAATCTAGTTTCAGAAGTAAATAAATTATTCATTAAATGCAAATGGTTATATTATGCCACTTTTTTTTCCTACTGTGCCCTGGTGAGGGAGAGGAAGAATTAATTTTTATTTTAGTTACTTATGAATATTGCCAAATGTTAGCCTTTGAGCAATGCCTGCTGGCAGCATGCTGAGAACTAGCATGGAGCTGTGACAGTCTCCAGGTCCAACAATTTAAAACCTGATTGAAAAAGTCATAGGCATGGCTCACTGAGAAGGAGGGCCTCCTGGGAGTTGATGGCAAAGTGGAACTGGGGTTTGGAGCCGTGTGTTTCGCAGGGTCAGGTGGGTCAAGCAGAGAATGGCTTTATGGAACAAGCAGTCATTACGATTTGACGTCTGCAGCGAACAAAAGCAGAACAAGGCAGGGTATGGAGATGGTGGTAGGAGATTGATTGCATGGCAGAAGATGGGACACTTGGAGGTCTGGGAATCAGGAATCCTATAGTGAATCTAGATTGCATGGGTCACTTGCCTGTGTGCTGTCAGAGCCATACCATGCCCTTCCCCTTCTCTGTTCTGTGTCCCAAGGCCCGCCCACTCAGACTCCTTACTTATTGGCTTCGGAGTAGGCTTTGCCAATGGGAGGAAGTTGAAGGAATTGGGAGAGGAAAACCATAGGTTGTGTCTTCTTTGTAGTTCCTGGCCCTGCTGGTGTCCCCCCTGCAGGTCCAGCTCCCACCCCCAGGTCTAGGCTCGGGGGCTCTAAATGACACCTTCTCCCTTTGCTCCCAGTCAGATGAGTGGTAGCAGCTTCCTGTAGTATTTAATTTCTGAGATGCCTCATCACCCCATGTTTCAGCACTGCCTTCTACTTACATCTGGCTGGCTTCTGTCATTTTTATTATCTACCTGGACTTCAAAGGGACTTGAATTTCAGATTCCTGGTCTGAGTGCATATAAATGTTTGAAGGGCTTGTCTATGTCTTAGTTATTTTTTCTTTAAAATTAAAGCATAGTTAATGTACAATACTATATGTTACAGTTGTTCTATATAGTGATTCACAATTTTTAAAGGTTATACTCCAATTATAGTTATTATAGAATATTGGTTATATTCCCTATGTTGTACAGTATATCCTTGTAGTTTGTTTTATGCATAATGATTTGTATCCCTTAATCTCCTACCCTACATTGCCTTACTCCTATATCACCCCTCCCTTCTTTCCTCTCCCCGCTGGTAACCACTAGTTTGTTCTCTGTATCTGTGAGTCTGTTTCTATTTTTGATAATGAATATATTCAGTATTCACTAGTTTATTGTACTTTTTAGATTCCACATGTAAGCGTATCATCCAGTATTTGTCTTTCTCTGTCTCAGTTATTTCACTTAAGCATAATACCCTCCAAGTCCATCCATGTTGTTGCAAATGGCAAAATTTCCTTCTTTTTTATGGTTGAGTAGTATTCCACTGTGTGTATGTGTGTGTATCTCACATCTTTATCCATTCATCTGTTGATGCACATTTAGTTTGCTTCCATATCTTAGAGATTGTAAATAATGCTGCTATAAACATTGGAATGCAATCTTTTTGAATCAGTTTTCATATTGTCCAGGAGTAGAATTTATGGATCATATGGTAGTTCTTATGTTTAATTTTTTGAGGAACCTCCATACTGTTTCCCAACAGTGTACTACGGTTCCCTTTTTTCCACATTCTCACCAACATTTCTTGTGTTCTTTTTGAATGAAAACACAACAATCCAAAACCTATGAAATGCTGCAAAAGCAGTTCTAGGAGGGAAGTTTGTAGCAATACAAACTTAGCCCAGGAAACAAGAAAAAAAATCTCAGCTTTATCTCTTACTTATTTTTAATTTTCCTGCTAAGCACACACATGAGTTCACATGAATATTCAAGGAATGAATGAGTGGATGAAGTGGGTGCTGGGAGAGGAGCCATAGCAACCTCTTCTGCAGGTTTGGGGTTTGGGAATTTTCAGGTCAGAATGGGGTGTACAGACCAATGGGGCTCAATATTTTTTGAAAGCTGTTGGAATTGATGCCAGGGTGGGGCACCTGGGGCATTGCCTTATCAGAAATTTTTTTGTCCTTTCCTCTAAGGCAACTCAGGAGAATCACTGTGACTTCATGAGACAGTGTTACAGGTGACGGGGGGGGTAGAGCTACGTCATCTCATGAATGTACTGACATAGACTGGTTTCAGTCTCAGTTCCCATCGGAGATGCTGACTATTTACTTCTCTGAACCTCTGTCTCCTCATCTGTAAAATGTGGGTGATACTACCCATCTAATAGAGCTATGGTTAAAAAGTTTGTAAAGTGCTTGGGACAAGTTTGATGTTTAATAAGTAGTAGATATTATTGTTATCCTCTTTCAAAGTAAATTGAAGGTGTCAGCTCATGAATTAGTGGCTTCTAACAAAGGCAAGTTCTAGGGAAGGCATCTGTTTCGTGGAATAATTTCAGTATTTTTATCTCTCATGTTCCCAGAAAGGATAGTATTATTCTAAAATATTAAAATACATGCATGCACATGAACTTGACTACCTATAAATAGAACTTCATTTGGTTAGAAACATGTTCCAAATTGTCACATAATACATTCATTTTAACAGCAGACACAAGATTATTTGAACATGCAGCATTTTTTTCATCCAACAATCTTATTTCAAATTTGAATTATTTTTCATCTTGTTATTTTTGATATTGTTTATTTCAGTATTATATTTATTTTACAGAAAATCGAAGTGGCTTACAAGTTGTATCCTATTTTAGTGGATCTGATGTATTATTTGTATAATAAGACCATTTCTATATTTTTAGCTACAACGATGGTTTGTTTATATGGGTACAAGTAAAATGGTTCGTCACCAAAACTTGTAGAAGAATTGAATATATAAATTCTCATCAATTTAGGAATCAGTCCATTTGGCAAAATGTTGCCCTTTTTATAAATATTTTCATGTATATGCATATATGTATATATAAACACACACATAATTTTTATGTATATTATAGTGTTTATATATATTTTAAACTATATACACATAAAACTTTTTTAATGGTGTTAGAGAAAATTCAGAAACTTCTTTCATATCACCACTTCTTGTATTATTCAAACAAGAACTGAGAGCACAGCTTTAAAATGTAATTTGTTAAAGATGTTTTCTGTAGGGAGCAGTCTTAGAGACTTTCACGTGTAGAGCTTGATAGTAACCTGTTAATATCTGTTAGGAGGATAGTTCTAAAGAAATGGATGGGTAGTTCTTTATGTTCTTTTCCTCAGACATTGCTGGCTTTGAACAGGTCCGGGTACTAAACATTATAAGTTCTTCTTTCTCAGGTAATGATGAAGAACTGGTGTTCTGAAAAACACCCATATATTTTGTAGACCAAATGATCAGATAGAGAGAGTGTACTTCACTGGGAAATCTTCATTCTGGATGAATCCTTCTTTGCAAAACAGGGTCCTCTGGAGTTTTTGGTGAGCATGAGTAACTTCCTTATCAAGAAATAGCTTTGAAACTATTTGGAAGAACAGTTGATTTGTCCCAGAATATGACGTTTTATACAATACATTCTTGAGCCTATCTTACACCCAGTAATTTGTACCTCCCACTCCCCAACCCCATGCTGCCCCTCCACACCCTTTCTAGTGGTAACCACTAATTTGCTTTCTATATCTGTAAGTGCTTCTTTTTTTGTTGTATTCACTAGTTTATTGTATTTTTTAGATTCCACATATAAACTATATCATACAATGTTTGTCTTTCTCTGTCTGACTTATTTCACGTAGCATAATGCCCTCCAAGTCCATCCATGTTGCTGCAAATAGCAAAATCTCCTTTTTTCTTGCTGAATAATATTCCTTCGTATATAGGTACATCTTCTTTATCCATTCATCTGTTGATGGACACCTGGATTGATTCAGTATCTTGGCTGTTGTAAATAATGCTACTATGAACATTGAGGGTACATGCATCTTTTCAAATTAGTGTTTTTGTTCTTTTGTTGGATATATACCCAGGAGTGGAATTGCTGGGTCATATGTAGTAGGTCTATTCCTTTATTGTGTACCACAACTCTCTCTTCATTGGTTTCATAGCATTTTTTTCAATTTGCATATATATTTTTGCTTATTTATTAGATAAAAATCTTACTATTGGGTTTTAGAGGTAAAATGGGCAAACGTTTGTCAATTTATCCAAATTATATTGGGTGCCCAATGTAGGTAGGGTCAAATAGGCATATACACAAGAAAGAGCATTTGAGGGATCAAAGAGTTAAAGAGATCAGTGTTCTTGGTACAGCTGAGGCACGTGGCATCCTAGATGCTACTGATATTTAGATTATTGGAAAGAGAGAGTATGTAAGCGATATAAGCCTTTTCTTTTTTCCTCTTTTTTAGAAGGCTTTTGGGAATAGAATAAATGTTGATACCAAAGTTTATTTTCTCCTTTATCCTTTTTCCCTGAGTTAAGATGGAAAAATAAGTCCCTTAAAGTACAAAACAACTAGATTCTTTGTGTTTGAGCAAGCACCACCATGTGAAACAGTTCACTTTTAGGCACAGGCAGAGGTGGCCATAGTGAGGCATGAGTAGCTATACTAGACTGCTTTCCCAAGTTGCCCTTCCTTATTTCAGTTTAACCAAATTCCAGGCCTGTGAGGGACTTGGGCTCTGATCTGTCCTAAGGCGTCTGGAGCTGCCTTATCCCCCCATCCCACATGTTCTCATGTTGACTCTGAATGGTGATATTACCTGGGTGGAGGATTTTAGGAGCTCAGACTGTGGATTTAATCACAGAGGGATGGGAGTATCTTTTCATAGAGAACGAGGAAAGGGGATTATATAGCAAAGATGTTATGTTCTTGGGTCCATGATAGACAAAAGTCTTATAAAGAATTTTACAAAACCCAAGGGTTAAGAGGAAATTTAAAAGGCCTATTTATGAAACATTGTCTACAAGAGTCACGTTTGTTCAGAGACAGTGAGACTAATGACACACTTATCAAAACACTAGAGCTTTAGGTTTTGCTTCAAGAAAAAGTGGAAGATGACAGAGAAGATGAGTTGATTGAGAAACAATGAAAAAGAGACACTTTCTCATGAAAAGGACTGAATTTTGAGTCCAGGGTAGTCACAGATAAAAGGGAGAAAAAAATGTATGCCTATCAAAATGTGCTTAAAGATAGAACTAGAGAAGAAAATTCAAGATTTTGGAGAATGAACTGGGAAGACTTCTCTCTCTGACCTGAACACACAAAACTATTGAAAAGTGTTCTTGAAAGCTGTAGGCAAGGAGTCAACAAAAAGGAAAACTGGGGAACATACCGTTGGTGACTAGGACAGCCACTAGAGGTTATATAAGATTTGGAAAATTTGATATTGGAAAGCTGGGAATATCAGCAGAGAATCCGTCAGTTATTAATAAGGGAGTCCTAAGGTGTTGTGGTCAGTCAGTACATGTAGGGAGGCAGATTTTGCTCTTTGCCCCAAGGGAGCCTGTTTGGGAGATTTATGGTGATAGGACTCTCAGAAAGAGAGACTGTGAGATGTATTAAGTGGGAGTAAGATAGCATTCCAATACAATGTGCTCAGGCATGGATTAGGGATGGGGCTGATGGATGGTGAACCTGGATGTGAGAATTACCCTTTCTGGGGAAGGGGAAAGTGGACAGGATTTGTTTTGGCAGATGTGAAACCCATTCATCTTGTATCATTTTCTGTAAGAAGTCAACAAAGGTGGAATCTGTAGATAGATGTTAGGAAAAAAAATTTCTAAGTCAGAAAGCAAAGGTCCCAAGGAAAGAAAGAAGAGAGGCATTCTGATCCAACCAACTATATAAATCAAGAAAAATCTCCAAACAGCTTATTTTAAAATTCAGCTAGCTGTTTCTGGAAGGACTCTTGAGAACAATAGAGGAAAAAGGGACAGTATAGGGAAAATGTGGCAAAAGGTATTTAAAGTGTAGCCATTGAAAGAGTATGACTTAGTCTGGGCTCTGAATATTCAAAAGTGGTAGGAAGGCCTCCTGGACTTTACTGGGTTCTAGAAACCCAAGCTAGGGGAGAAATAACAGATATGATGTTGGTCAGAAATATATTGTTTTGTGTGGCTACTATAGCATTACCATAAATTGGGTGGCTTTAAAAACCAGAGGCTTCCCAGGTGGCACAGTGGTAAAGAATCTGCCTGCCAATGCAGGAGACACAGGAGATGCAGGTTTGATCCCTGGGTCTGGAAGATCCCCTGGAGTAGGAAATGGCAACGTGCTCCAGTATTCTTGCCTGGAAAATTCCATGGGCAGAGGAGCCTGGTGGGCTACAGTCCATCGGGGTTGCAAAGAGTAGGACACAACTGAGCATGATGAGTTAAAAACCAGAAATTTATTCTCACAGTTCTGGAGGCCGGAAGTTAGAGGCTTAATCACATTTCAAAAGACCCTTTTTTTTTTTTTTTTCAAATAAAGTAACGTTCACAGTTTCTAGGAATTAGGGAAGGGATAGATTTGGAGGAGGGCACCATTTAACCTACTTTGGGCATGAGGAAGATTTGTGTTTCCTGAGCCTATGTGTGACAGGCTCTTTCTTGTTACTGCTTTCCCTAGTGTGGTGAGCACATCTGATCAGGATCTGCTTCCCTGTGATAAACTGAGCTATCCTCCACTCTCTTTGTTCCTTTCTTTTTTCTTGACTCTTCACTGAGGTCAACTTTTGTACCATCAAATTGGCCATCTTAAAATTGGAGGGAGGGAGGGAGCTGCTACTGGAGACAATTCTACATGGGTCTCTCGCATCTCTACACCTCTTGAAAGAAGAGGCACTGAATATATTTTAAAGGCTGTTTCTATAGTGAAAAAGCCTTGGAACATAAAGATAGTGTCTTCCTCTGGAGGAAAGGGAAGGTTTTTATTCTCCAGTACAATAAAGATAGTCTTCCTTTGGGCAAAGTTCAGGCAGATTTATTTGCAGCCCATTATAAAAGATTTGGGTCCCCTAAGTTGAGTTTTCTCAGCTGTGATGAAACCCCCTATGTGAGCAGCATCTTTCTGGGTGACTTTGTGATGTCCTGTGGGACCCAGGGACAAGTAACTGACATGACCATGAAGCTCAGGCTGTTTGCTATACAGTGAAGTGATATATCTTTAGTCTCTGACATAAGAGTCTTGCATATTCTACTAGCATCCGTGACACCATAGCAGGCTAACATATTAGCTTGCAGATTGGGTAAAACTCCTGAGCTTTCAGAGTTTTAAGTTTATTTTATTGTTTCTGACTGTGCTGGGTCTTCGTTGCTGCCTGTGGGCCTTCTCTAGTTGTTGTGAGCAGGGGCTACCCTAGTTGCAGTGCGTGGGCTCAGTAGTTGCAGCACATGGGCTCTAGGGCACGTGGGTTTCACTAGTTATGACACACGGGCTTAGCTGCTCTGCCACGTGTGGAATCTTCCCAGATCAGGGATTGAACCACTGTTGCCTGCTTTGGTAGATGGATTCTTAACCACTGGACCACCAGGGAAGCCCCTAGAGAGCTTTCACAGTTCTCAACGGTCTCCTTAGGCCTCCTGGCTTCAGCTGAATTCTCTAACTTGACTTGGATAGGTACTGAGCGCTTATCCAAGTATTGAAATAATCAAATTCTGGTTCCCATTTGGCTATCGCTCCTACTTGTGTGCTTTTCCTATAGAACTCCAGGGGAGGAAGGAGTTAGTGGTAGGGTTTTGGGTGACATCTGCTGTTGCAGTGTGACTGGAGCTGGGATAATGGGCAAAAGATTAATTGTAGCAAGTTTAAGGCTGAACAGGGAGTTTATGCAACATAAATAAAAGTGTGATTATGTGAAGACATATATATGAGTGAGTTTATTGCAGTATGGTTATAGTAGTGGAAATCTGGAAACAATCTGAATGTCTATCAAGAGGGTTGAATAAAATATAATACATCCATGCCATGGAATATTATGCAACTATTAAAAAGAAAGGAGTAAATCTGTATATTTGGTCTCAGAAGATATCTTCAACATTTTATTAAATAAAAAAGGAAAAGTTGTAGTTAAGCATAGTCTATTCCTTTAAAAAGCCCTCTATATATTTGTATAAACAAAATAAAGATTTTGGGAAGATACATACTAAATTGTCATAGTTAGCACTTACTACTTTTATAATCACATTACTCAATAAAAGTGTAAGAAAAAAATGTTAATAGTATTAAAGTGAGTGGAGGCTGTAACTAAGAGATTAGCTATGAAGGGAAGGAAAAAATAGGATAGAATATGGAGCTCAGGGAACTGGTAGTTTTATATTTTTAAAGTATAAATTTTAAACTTTTAAAAAGTATACTTTATACTTTTAAAGATGGGAGAGAGAATTTATAGGGGAACAGGCACTAGATGGGGCTTCCCTGGAGGAGGGCATAGCAACCCACTCCAGTATTCTTGCTTGGAGAATCCCCTTGGACAGAGGAGCCAGGCGGGCTGCCGTCCATGGGGTCTCAAAGAGTTGGACACGACTGAGTGACTAAGCACAGCACAGCACAGGTGCTAGATGGGGCCTTCCTGATGGCTCAGTGTTAAAGAATTTGCCTGCAATGCAAGTGACGCAGGAGACATGGGTTGGATCCCTGGGTCAGGAAGATCCCTTGGAGGAGGAAATGGCAACTCATTCCAGAACTCTTGCCTGAAAAATAACCTGGACAGAGGAGCCTGACGGGCTACAGTCCATGGGGTTCCAAAGAGTTGGACACGACTTACGGATTGAACAACAAGTCAACACTGCTGACTCATTCCATAGGAATCTTTTGTTAACTGGTAACAAAGTTCTGGAAATGCATTGAAAGTATATCCTGTTTCCACATCACATTTTCTTTATGTGACTCTAGTAAATGTTCTGTTCTTGGCAGCCTTTTATTTTCTTTTGCTCCATGGATGTTGAAAACAAACTGTATAAGTAATATTGTGTCAATTTTATTTTGGTCATCTCATCAGGACTGTCTTTTTTCCCCCCAGAGTAATTGATATGAAAAGCATGTACTATAATTTAAATGCAAATATCTCCTTTGGTTCTGATACATTTTCCAAAGTTTGAAAGTGGAAATTGCTTCCCAAACAAAGCCAAAAGTGTATTTAGGATTAATGTGCACATGTGGAGCTCATACAACTGGATCAGCATCCTTGCTTTCAGCTTCATTAAAAATGGATTAATCTTCCAGGGTGTTTGAAATTAGTTTCTACCAAAGGTCTGCATGGTTCATGGTGTTACGCACTCACCTCTGAAAAACCTGATTTTCTTTTTTATTGATATTTAAAAAAAATGTAATTTCCGAGTGGTCATCATGAGAACAGTGCCTTGTAATAAGCAGGGTTTCCACAATGCTCCATTGTAAATGGAGGGTGGGGGCTACATCAAGGAGGTGGATTGGCATGAAAACTTCTACATTTGGATATTGAGAGCACAACCCAGAGCTGACTGTGGGAATGTTGGAGACTCTCCAAATGCCTGGCTATTGGGAGTTTTCCTTTTGGCTGAGGTGCTGATGCTGTCTACAGGTTACTTGAAGGATATTGTTATTTGTATTTTCTCAGGCATTCTTATAACAAAATGGCTGACTTATAATAAGTCACTTTCAGATGAGCTCTGGTTTTTATGCAGTATCTTTCTAGTGGGCAGTTCCAAGTGCATTCTCAATCTAATGCCATTTGGACTTACAGTGTTCCAGATGCAACTGCCAGAGATCAGGTTTGTAGTTATCGTGCTTTTTGAGCAAGATACCGGGCAAAATTCTTCTGAATTTTCTTTTCTTTTTTCCTCATATGCAGTTGTACTCTTCGGTGCTACTACCCAACACCACATACTTTGTATGTCTTGGTGGGAAGTGCGAAATTCTATCTGAAGAGAACCTGCAAAGATTCACATTGTTGTATGCATGACAGCCTGTAATAGGGTCTCCATGATACCTGGGGGTGCTCTAACAGGCGTGATGTTTACTAGAGCCACACAGAAGTTTCCCAGTCTGGAGAGAACCCAGCCAAGAAGCTACCCTTTTCTTCCTAAACCCAGGGTTTTATGGAACTTCCACTGAAACACAAGACCAGGGGGCTTCCAAAATAGGGGCACTGAGTCCAGCACAGCACGCCTAGAGGCGGCATCCTGGAGAACCGGAGTGGGAGCAGATATTCTGTGGTTGTTTCGTCGTCGTGGCCAATTCTTTGTGATCCATGGACTGTAGCCCGCCAGGCTCCTCTGTCCATGGGATTTCCCAGGCAAGAATACTGGAGTGGTTTGCCATTTTGTTCTTTAGGAGATCTTCCTGTCCCAGTGATTGAACCTAAGTCTTCTGCATTTGCAGGCGGATTCTTTACCACTGAGCCACCATGGAAGCCCAGACATTCTGTAGATCCCTGCAATAGAAAACATGAAACTATAGAACCACACTGAACTTAGAATATGAAATTTGAACAGAATCAGGTGGAAATTAATGTTTTTATATGTGAATTCTTACATGAGATGATAATTCTTATACAAATTTTCATTCACAATAATCACTGAAATATCCATGTATAAACAAGTGATCATTATATTCCAAACAGAGTAGACTGTCGAGCATCTTCAAACATAGAACAAGGAAAGTGGGAAATGAGAACTAGAATGGCAAAGGTCATGAAGATCTGGACAAGACTAGAGCAGAAATGTTTTCCTCAGTTGTCTGGCTGAGTTTTGTAAATCTTTGTTGTATGGTTTATTGTATGTGATAATTGTGCTAAAGTTAGCTTTTACTGTGTTGCATTCTTACATAGTATACATATTTTCAGAGACCCTATTGTCTTTATAAAGTGTCAGATTAAAATACCATTTTAAAATTTATTAAAGAATCTGAATTAGGTGGATTTTCAGGTCCAGGTGTTCAGAGTGGGTCTACCACCCTAGGTTAATTAGCTGAAAGAAACAAATCCTCTGAAATTAATTTGTCAAAAATTAATTTATCAAAAGACATTTCACCAAATAATCAATTGACAGGGAAAGAATGACAAAGATTGTAACAAAAGACAGAGGTTTTATTTCAATTTGGTTTAATCCAATCTATTGTCTTTAATAGGTCTCAATTCATAGATTTGTCAACGCCTTAATCAAATGAATATTTTGCATATGTTTCAGCATTTTGAAAGTGTTGACTGAAATGTCAGTCATACCTCTAACTGTCGTTCCATAGGTCCTAGCTTGGGTGACCAGGTGGAGGTGCCATAAATGAGGTAGAAAAGCTGAGCAGAGGTTGATGGGGGAGATTAAGGACTTTAGTTCATGGTGTAATGAATTTAGGTTAGGGCAGAATGAAGTTTATTTAATGTTATTACTGTGTAGGACTTTTAAACTTTATTTTGTGCTAGGAAAACAGAAAGATGTAATTTTCAAGATCTTTTGTAATTGAATGCCTTCTTGTACAGAGGAGAAATTCCCTTTTCCTCTTTTTGAAACTCTTGGAATTTATCATTGTTATTTTTACCTTTTTCTCATATGAAGAGCTATTAATCTTAATAAGGAGTAAACCCAAATGTATATAGCATTGCATTGTTATCTATCAGACTTTGCCTGAAGTGCTGGAGTGCATATTCTCCTTTCTCCTGGTACTCATGAGAAAGTGCTTAGTAAATTGTAGAAAGTACTAAACAAATGTGATTTACAATTACCTTAAATGTTATCCAGATTTTACAGTTACCAGTCATCAGATAATAGCAATATTTACTGAATTCTCTCAAAGTGGAAAACATTATATTGGGTGGTTGGGGGTTCTGAGGAACAGAGTACACGACCTCAAAGAGCATTTAGAAGGTGGGGGGAGAATAAACAAACTTGTAACCAACATATATTGTTCTGTGTCTAGTGAGACCCTGAACTTAATAGAGTACTGGGAGCACTTTCTGTCCTTTTAACATTTAGAATAAAACATTCAGCTGCAAAACAACAGCTTGAAGCCGACTGAACTTGAGTACCTGTGGGATGGTGTGGCTGGGTTGCTGCTAGACCCCAAGGATGACGGTGGTAACACCCCAGTACAGACACTGATCTTTAAATCTCATTTGCAAACAAATTTTGCTCAGTGCCACCAGATACCCATCTTAGAATGATTAAACCTCTTTTGATAAAAATGAAGACTCTGAACATCATATTATATTCGGGATGTGTCTAGCTGATCAATGCAAAGACTCTAGAATGAGATGAAAATGCAAAGCAGAGGCCACCATGTCCATAGGTAGACGTGCTCTGCCAATGACTCAAAACAACTTTTGGTGGACCTCAGACAATCTTTTGCAGTTAAAGATTTTCATTTACTTGAGCTGAGCATCTACTAGATGCCAGGCCCTGTGCTAGGTAGTGAGGCTCTGAAGATAAATATGATGTATTCCTGTTGTTGGGAGGTCACAGTCACGTGGGAGTGGCCACTGATGAAGATAAGTACCAGACACAGTGAATGGTGCTGTCACAGGGCTGCAGAACCATGGTGACTGGCATGATGCTTGGGACATTTGGGAATTCCATGCAAAATGGATTTCTAATGACTTACTTAACTGTTTTCCTCTGTTGTCACATTTTAGTTGTTTCTTGGGACTCATATAGTAAAGAAATATTTCAATGAACATATTTATACATAAGCCTTTTTTATGTTCTTTGGATTATTTCTTTAGAAAATATTTCTAGAAGTAAAATTGCTAGATTAAAAATAATAACCCCCCAAATATCTTGATATACACTTTCAAATCACTTAAAGCAAGATGTTTGCTTTACAATATTGTATTGGTTTTTGCCATACATAAATATGAATCAGCCATTGGTATACATATGTCCCCTCCCTTCTAAACCTTACTCCTATCTCCCACCCCACCCACCCCTCTAGGTTGTCACAGAGCACTGGGTTGAACTCCCTGTGTCATACAACAAATTCCCACTGACTGTTTCACAGATGGTAATGTAGATGTTTCCATGCCCTGAGTAAACCATACCCAAAAGAGATGCATGTACCCCAGTGTTAATTGTAGCACCATTTACAATAGCTAGGACATGGAAGCAACCTAGATGTCCATCAACAGATAAATGGATACAGAAATTGTGGTACATATATACAATGGTGGAGAAGGCAATGGCAACCCACTCCAGTACTCTTGCCTGGAAAATCCCACAGGCGGAGGAGCCTGGTAGGCTGCAGTCCATGGGGTCGCTAAGAGTTGGACATGACTGAGCGACTTCAATTTCACTTTTCACTTTCATGCATTGGAGAAGGAAATGGCAACCCACTCCAGTGTTCTTGCCTGGAGAATCCCAGGGACGGAGGAGCCTGGTGGGCTGCCGTCTATGGGGTCGCACAGAGTTGGACACGACTGAAGCGACCTAGCAGCAGCAGCAGCAGCATATACAATGGAATGTTACTCAGCTTCAAATTGTTTTTAAAAAGTGTTCTATCAATTATCACTCACATGTAGGCATGTAGTCGAATACACATTTTAATGAATTCTTACCAACATGGAGGGCTTCCCTGATAGCTCAGTTGGTAAAGAATCCGCCTGCAATGCAGGAGACCCCGGTTCGATTTCTGGGTCAGGAAGATCCGCTGGAGAAGGGATAGGCTACCCACCCGTGTATTCTTGAGCTTCCCTTGTGGCTCAGCTGGTAAAGAATCTGCCTGCAATGCGGGAGACTTGAGTTTGATCCCAGGGTTGAGGTCTTCTCCTGGGTTGGGAAGATCCCCTGGAGAAGGGAAAAGCTACCCACTCCAGTATTCTGGCCTGGAGAATTCCATGTACTGTATAGTCCATGGGGTCACAAAGAGTTGGACATGACTGAGCGACTTTCACGCTCATACACACTACCAACATGAAGTAGTGTGCATTTTAAGCTTTGCTAGCTTAATAGGAGAAATTTTAGTTTATTGTTGCTTTTAAAGTGTTTCTTTGAAGTTTGGGTGCAGGCGTATCTGAAGTATCTTTATTAAAGTGTAATTTTCATATAAAAGCTCACCAACTTAAAATGTACAGTTTGATGAATTTTGGAGAGATGTAACTATTACCGCACAGACTTAGAACATTTCTATTACTCTCAAAAAGATTCTTTGTATCACTCAGATGGCCTGGCACCTATCCCTGGTCCCAGGAGACCTCTGGTCCCTTTTTTCATCCCTGTAGTTTTGCCATTTCTAACGTTTCATAAAAGTGAGATCATATTGTCTGTAGCCTCCTGTGCCCATTTCTTTCACTCAGCATACTGTTTCTGAACCAATATAGTTTTATTATGCATTTCCTTAATTCTTTTTGGAGTTGAATTCTTTTTCACATATGTTTGTATCAGTTGTTTGGAGGAGATAGTAATTTTGAACTGTTAAAGAATGACCAATAATTTCTTAAGTGAAAGGTGAGGGAGAGAATTCAAGGTGGTGGAAACTATGTTATATACAAAAGCAAACTTTGTGAAAGGCTTGACATAACCAGGGAATGGTAAGGAGCTCAGTGTCCAGGAGTTTAGTTGGTGCTTGTTGGGAGAATTGCAGGAGGAGGCTACACTGGGTGGGAATGGATTGTAAAGGGCCTTAAGATGATGCTGTTTTTCTTTCTTTTCTTTTTTTCCCCTGTGGCCACTGAGGTTTCACAAAACACTTAAGGAGGTCACTGACACTTTCCCTTGGTTTGATAAAGATTATTCTAGTAACAGCAGAGGTAGAAATGGATGCAGAGAAATTTTAGTCATACAGAACAAATTGGAGACTGGGTAATAGAGGTCTTATTTGAGGACCATTTATAAAGTTGAATCAGCACAATTTGGAAATCAAATGAATGTATCAAGAGAAGGGGATAAATTAATAGTGATATTGATATATCTAGCTTGTTAGACTGGTTACATATTTCATTTATTAATTGTGATAAAGGTTATTGGATGTAAACCACATATTGGGAAACTAGTTCCACATATATGTTGAGTTTGTAGCATCTGCAATAGTTGGCAATTTGAATTTTGGTTCTAAAGCTAGAGCTACAGTTGTGGGATGGAGATGTAAATTTGTCACTGGTAAATAGGTATCAGGAAAATATATAAAATTATGCATCTGAATAAAGTGAAAATAGAGGACAACAGGATGGACAGTTGGGGCAGCTCCGTCACTGGAGAGCCTTAGTGATTTAGTCTAAGCTTTTTACTTGTGGGAAGATGCTGATTTTATATTCCAGGGTAGCCTCTCATACATGACCCAGGGTAAATCTGGAACAATCTAAGCTTATCTGGGTATTCCCACTCCCCTTAACAGAGACTGCTTTAGGGTAAAGTCAATGAGACATGAGTGTAATTGGATGGAAGCTTCTGGTAAGTATTTCCTCATTCTCATAAAGGAACACAAGGAAAAGATAGATCTTTCCTGGATTTTTCTCTTTGTGGATATAATGACCACAGTTACAGCAGCCACTTTGATCATGAGCGGAGACAGCAGAGACAGCTGCCATGAAAGAATGCAGATCAGAAAGATGAAAGACTTGGGTGTTCAGTGGCATCCCTGGCACCAGCCAGTTCTAGAGCTGTCCAGCCTCAGGACTTGTCAAGTGGGATAGTTGGTTTTCGTATTCATGGAAGCCAGTTAAGTTGGGATTTCTATTATGTGACTTTGAAAACATTTGAAATGGTACATTATTCTGGGTAACTGCATATTTATTATGTTTGTAAAGATCTGTACCATCAATGTACAGTGCTCAGAATATATGTTGACATCTTACAAGTGAGATAAAACTGGGAAGCCTCAGGACTGGGGGAAACCAAGGCATACTACTTGACACCTTTACTTCTCTAAAATTGCATTTATGAAGTTATTTTTAATTTCATTTTGAGTTAATGACATAGACATGCGTGAAATTAACTGCAGTTCTTTTTTTAAACAATCTTATTTATTGGGGGTGATTGGGGGCTACTTTCTAGTTGTTGGGCATGGGCTTCTCATTGACTTCTCTTGTTGCAGAGCACGGGCTCCAGAGCACAGGCTCAATAGTTGAGGTGCATGGGCTTAGTTACTCCACGGCCTGTGGGAATCTTCCTGAATCAGGGATCGAACCCTGTGTCTCCTGCACTGGCAGGTGGATTCTTTTCCACTGAGCCGCCAGGGAAGCCCTAATTGCAGTTGTTAATAGAAGAGGTAATTACTGTGGCTACAGTTTCAGTCATGAAGGAAAAGGAATGAAGCCATTCACAAGGACTGAAGCTATTCATTATCCTTCATGTTTTATTCTTCTGATGAGGTACTCGCAAGAATTGGCAAGGGGTGGTGCGGGTATCTTTACTTGACTTAAAAGTACCACGCTATAGGTTTCATTCCAATATGTAGAATCTAAGTTTCCTGGACCTTCTCACAGAAGTTTCCAAGCTGATATGAAATAAAAAGAATGGGTAATGTAAAGAAGATTCTGTCAACAGCAGCGCAACCTAATATTAAGTCTCTGAAACAGTTCCTGTACATCCTTCTTGAACAGGGTAAAGGGTCTCACTTGATAATTCTGTAAATATGGCAGCAGCAAAAATGGAAAGCACAAGTTTCTAGAGGTATGAGCATCACTCAATTATATCTATGCTGATGTACTTTTTGCTAGAAATTTTCCTACTTTGTAGAAATCAAATCAGAGAGAGATCAGGACATTAAAGCGGTTCACCATTCCAGATGGTTGATAAAGTCTGAATGCAGTCCTTTCCACCCTGTAGTGCCATTTTCTGAAACCAGCCCTAACTTAACAGCTGTGCATGATCAAAGCAACAGAAGGGAATACTTGACATATTTATAAACGGAAAGAAAATATTTCTGAATGCCCAGGGGCACCAATGAACATCAGAGAAAATTAGTGCAATATCAGATACCAGGACAAAAGGGAATGCCGGGCATCCTATTTTTCATTCTCATTCTTATAGACACGGTATATTTTGTAACTGCACAATAATCTTTAATCAATGACATGCTCCAAAGGTACTGGGCTCCCTTAGGTTATGGCAGAGGTGAGATGTCAATTTTGATTGTGGTTTCACTCTCTGGATCAATTTTTACTGGTCACGGTATAATCACTCGGGCCACCTTGTCCACTTTCCCTCTGTAGTGTTCAGACCAATTAAGCCATTAGTGGCTGAATAAAGGATTCTGAAGAAAGTCCTTTTTACAAATGAATTTTTTCAGATTTCTCTGCAGAAGTGGCCAGGGAAATTTTGTCCAAATGCAGACAGTAATTTTAGTGTATCAAAAATGATGACGATTATTAGCTCAGACTTGATTTCTTGGGCAGATGAGAAGAAATAGTCCTAGGAGGAAATGAACATGAAGAGGAGTAACTCAGGTCCATCCAGAGAAATGTGGCAAAGCAAGGGTTGTTGTGGGAAGGGCATGGAGAGGGAAAAGAGGAATCCTAGACCAGTTGCTAAAACCAGCATCAGCGATCCATTCCCTGACTCCCTTTTTCTATCTTTCCAGCTCATTCCCTCTAGAACTCGGGCTCTAATAATTAAAAAAAAATTATAACAGCTCCTCCAATCCATTGATTTGGTGGTGTGCTGTAAGATATTTAACAACTGGCTCTCCCATCAAAGTGCCTAGGTCCTTAGCATTTGGCAATTTCTGTCATGTAAATACTTCCTCCATGGGCAGTTTCAACTACCAACCTGAAGTCTCTGAAAACAGGATTGGGAAGAGGTGTGACTCTCTTGAGCTGATATTAGCTAGTTCTGGCACATTACTGCAAGGACCCTATTACCTTTTCAGAGTCTATCTTCTCCCTAGGCCCTCTAGACCTCACTGCCTTCCTTACCTGGGTTAAATTTGGAGACCATGAATGTAATCGTTCCTTTGCATACTTCTACTTCCATAACCCTTTGCATATTCCTCTTTATTGAACTCAGCTCATTGTATTTTAGTTGTTTATATGTCTGTTTTCCCACTAGACAGTGCCTTTTGAAGAATGTGTCTTTTAATCTTTGAGGTCTCGTTGCTTACAACATTGCCAAACATATACTGATTGCTGAATGGAGTTTTATTGCATAAATAAATGAGTGAATTAGGAAGGTATCTTGGGAAGAAAATGCAATGCTCAAAAAATGAAAACTATACAGTGAAATGTAAATATATTTAAATTAGGAGAACAAGAGAATATGTATTTGGGCGAGGGGAAGATGGGAGGAGAGCCCAACTGTACATGGGATAGAAGGATACTCGCAAAACTAATTGAAAACATGTTGGTAAGGACTTGTAAGAACACTGAGAATCTGGGACAAAAAGGGAAGGAATATTTATATTGTCTGATATAGAAAATACAATGTTAAAAATGATTATAAAAAATGAGAGTGAAGCTTTCAATTTGTTATTTGCTTTTGTATTACCTCTTGGTAATTTAGCATTTAAAAATACTTTATTGACTGTGTAATCATGATGATTAAGTTTGCAGATGACCTGAAAAGAGGATGGATGGAATATTGGAGTGTAGAATTCAATATGTATTTCAACATTTTTGAAATAAATAATAAGATTTTTTTAAAAATTGAAGTATAATTGATTTACTATATTGTGTTACATTCAGGTATACAGAATAGTGATTCTTTTTTTTTTTTGCAGATTGTATTCCATTATAGATTATTACAAGATATTGGGTATAATTCCCTATGGTATGCAGTACCATATTGTTGTTTATTTTATGTATAGTACTTGGTATCTGTTAATCCCATATTCTTTAGTCCTTTCCTACTTTTCCTCTCCCCTTTGGTAAGTATAGTTTGTTTTCTATTTGAGTCTGTTTCTGTTTTGTATATAGGTTCACCTAGATTATTTTTTATATTCCACATATAAGTGATATTATATAATATTCATCTTTCTCTGACTCTTTCAACTAAGCATTATATTCTCTATCCATGTTATCCATATTATTGCAAATGGTAATATTTCATTATTTTTATGACTGAGTAATATTCCAGTTTTGGCTGAGTAATATCATGGGAAATAGATGGGGAAACAGTGTCAGACTTTATTTTTTTGGGCTCCAAAATCACTGCTGATGGTGATTGCAGCCATGAAATTAAAAGACGCTTATTCCTTGGAAGGAAGGTTATGACCAATCTAGATAGCATATTTAAAAACAGAGACATTACTCTGCCAACAAAGGTCCGTCTAGTCAAGGCTGTGGTTTTTCCAGAGGTCATGTATGGATGTGAGAGTTGGACGGTGAAGAAAGCTGAGTGCCGAAGAATTGATGCTTTTGAACTGTGGTGTTGGAGGAGACTCTTGAGAGTCCCTTGGACTGCAAGGAGATCCAACCAGTCCATCCTAAAGGAGATCGGTCCTGGGTGTTCATTGGAAGGACTGATGTTGAACCTGAAACTCCAATACTTTGGCCACCTCATACAAAGAGTTGACTCATTGGAAAAGACCCAAATGCTGGGAAGGATTGGGGGCAGGAGGAGAAGGGGACAACAGAGGATGAGATGGTTGGATGGCATCACCGACTCGATGGACATGGGTTTGGGTAAACTCCGGGAGTTGGTGATGGACAGGGAGGCCTGGCGTGCTGCGATTCATGGGGTTGCAAAGAGTTGGATACAACTGAGCGACTGAACTGAACTGAACTGAACTGAATATTCATATGTATATACATTTGCATTATATAGATATAAATATGAGTTGCACAGCTTCCTAAGCCAATAATCTGTTGATGGGCACTTGGGTTGCTTTTGTTATCTTGGCTATTGTGAATAGCACTGCTATGAATAGTGCTGCTTTTTTAAATTAGAGTTTTTATTTTTTCCAGATATATATCCAGGAGTGGATGCAAATTTCAAAATTTGATAGCCATGGGCAGTTGTTTGCTATCACCCTTTACACTGTTCCGGAGGTTATAACCAATCTAATAAGATTTAAAAAACTGAAAAAATATGAGCCACCTATTGTTGCATAATCAGCCACCCTTAAATTTAGTGGCTTGAAACAGCAATTCATTTATTCTCACAATTGTGTGATTGGATGGGCAATACTTTTTATTTGTTTTGGCGAGACACTGTAATTGCAGGGAGGTGGATCAGTGCTTGGAGGATCCTTCTTCACAGGGAGACAGTGTCCACTTCCCTATGCTTGGAAAGAGAAATACTTTATATAGTTTGTTTTTGAGCCTTAATAATACTTTTTTCATAAACTACCATTTCAAGATGTGCCACACAATGTTCATCACTGACGCAGTCTGCACCCAAATGATGATCCCAGTGAAACTGGAGATAAAAACTTGAAGCAGCAGCTGATAGGGTTTTATTTTACAAAATGCCAACTGAGCATGATTGAAATTATTTGATGGGTTCTGACTTGCTATGGGCACAGTGGGAAATGCAGCAACCATCAGCAGAGACAGCTCTCCCTTTTCTCCCCAGCTTTGCAGCTGTTCGTCATCATGTCTTGGTCAGGTCCTGACAGTAAAACTTCTAACATTTTGCTCCAGATGGCTTCTGTCAGTTTGGGTGGAAGAAGGCTACCATTTTAAGTGCTGCTCAAAGTGAGAAATTCAGCAAAAAAAGGAAAAAAAAAAAAAGAAGTCAGGGCAACAGTGAAGGAGTGCCCAGTCCCCCTCGGTACTATTCTAAATCCTGTGGTCCTTCGGGTTTCAACCTGGACATCGCTTTCCTCCAGCAACTCATTAACTTACTTACTCAATGTTTATCAATTGTCTACTTGGCGCGAGATGACAGTGTTACATACAGGGGATGTGATGTGATCAAAGCCAAATTTAAACCCTAGAACTTAGAGTTTAATGTAGAGACAGATAATTAAGCACTCAAATTTTACTCAAAATTGTGATGAGAATGTCAAGGAAGTCTTCTTTAAGGAAGCAACTTTCTGTTGAAGTTTCAAGGAAGCTTAAGGGTTAACTAGGCAAAGAGAAGAGCTAAACACTGGCCTCTGTGCAGTGTTTGTCATTTGGGGTTGGCAGTGCCAACGTGGGACCCATTCATGGATGAAATGGAGAAATCAAAGCGGGCTGACCTTGGTGTGGACTGAAGCTAGAGAGGCACTGGGGCCTGCATATGTGAGGGGTTACAGAGTAGGTTAAATGGTATTGTGTGTGTGTTTTTAAATTGAGTTATAGCTAATTCATGATGTGTTAGTTTCAGGTGTATAGCAAAGTGATTCAGTAATATACATATATACTTTCAGATTATTTTCCATTATAGGTTATTACAAGATGTTGAGTATAGTTCCCTGTGCTATATAATAGGTCCTTGTTGTTTACCTATTTTATGTATTGTAGTGTATATCTGTTAATCCTAAACTCCTAATTTATCCTCCACCCATCCCTTTTGGTAATGGTAAGTTTGCTTTCTATGTATGTAGGTATATTTCTCTTTTATAAATAAGTTCATTTGGGGAGAAAAAGGGAGATGAGGAATAATTTATAATGTATGCCTTGCTGCTCCTAAGTCGCTTCAGTCGTGTCTGACTCTGTGTGACCCCATAGACGGCAGCCTACCAGGCTCCCCCGTTCCTGGGATTCTCCAGGCAAGAACACTGGAGTGGGTTGCCATTTCCTTCTCCAGTACAGGAAAGTGAAAAGTAAAAGTGAAGTCACTCAGTCGTGTCCGACTCTTAGCGACCCCATGGACTGTAGCCTACCAGGCTCCTCTGTCCATGGGATTTTCCAGGCAAGAGTACTGGAGTGGGTTGCCATTGCCTTCTCCAATTTATAATGTATATATACTGCATAATGTTGTAAAATAAGAAATAGAGGTGTAAGCATTAAACTGAGAAAATAACCTCCAAAAGAGCTGAAATCAGACTATAAACAGACTGTAAACAACTTATGAAGGAAACCAGGGAGATTAACTTTTAGTGGTGTTAGTTTACTGAGTGGGAGTAGTGATAACGGCCTGAGCTCTCCTCTGCAGAAGCAAGTATGGCAAAATTTTGACAATTTTTAAATTTTGGGGAAAAATATGTGGGAGTTTATTGTGCCATTCTCTTTTGTGTATACATGGACATTTCATAATACGATTTTAAAAGAAGTTTAAAAAAGAAATTAGCTCAATTTATGTTACTAATAAGGGGAGATAGCCATAGTATATTAAAGGGTAAAAATAAAGCACTGTAAATTTGAAAAAGGAATAAATATGGAGCAATATGGAGCTAGGTTTTATTGTGTGTGTTTGGGAGTGACCAACAAGAAATAAACTGCTTTATGAAAGCCTTTCCTAGTCCTACTCTGGCAGGTGCCTTGAAGCCCAGGCATCCAGCAGATGGCGCTCTGTGCCCATTTTACATGGTAAAAAGATGTTTCCGAGGCCATTTGCTTCCCAAGAGTTGATGTAAATCCTGGCACCCTACAGTGTCACAATTAACGCTTCACGTTTTCATAATTGGCATTTGCCTGTAGAAATGACTCAACTGTCTTTCGGATTGAGACTTTATTTTCTTCAGCTGTGCCTCAGATTTGGGGATCTAATTCTGTAACAGGCTTCACTGGACACTGGACATGAGTGTGTTACAGTGGGAAGAACTCTGGGCCGAGAGTGGGCAGTTGTGGACTTGGGAGATGTTTGTCAGTTGCTTCTGATCTTAGAAACCCCGGTTCCCTGTCTTAGACTAAGGTTCTTGGGCCGGATGATCATTGAGATTCATTCCTTTGCTCACATCCTGTGATTCTATGGTTCTGCTTCCAGTTTGCAGCCTTCCCTGGGGAAGTGACATAAAAGGCGCCACAGAAGTATCTTAATAAAGCAAGTGAACAGCGAACCAGATGGCCTGATAACGGAAAGAGGGAACAATTGAGAGCAAGGGAGGGGAGGGAACAATGGAAGGGAGAAGTGGTGCAAGGCCGTTTAAGCAAATGCAGAGCCAGGTGTGGCTTTATTCGGTGGATGGCAGAGGAGAGATTCAAGGCCATTTCTGTCTCTAAGGCCGGTGGCCTTTTCCCATAGCACTAAGGCCCCCTCCCCCACCTCCAGGGAATGCAGATTATATAAGGCGAATTGAGGCCTTGGGGACAGATTACTTCTGACCACCAACAACTCGACTGTCTTCTGCCCTACCTGCCACCAAGTTTCACCTGTGGTAACAACTCCTCATCCAGCGTCTATTCTCCTGTTGTTGGCAGAATAGCTCAGATTTAATTCTCAGCTCCTTCTGCTGAAATTTTCTCCTCCCTGTAACACTCTTTCTTCTTCTCTCCTCTGTACCATTGTTGAGATGGAACACCAAAACAAATTAGCGTGTGCCAGTTAAGGGGGATTTAGAGGACGTTTAGAGCCAAGTGGAGGGATTCTTGTGGGATATCCCTGAATATGCTGGTAGCTGGTATCTAGGAGTAAGCTAGGAGGTATCTTGAAAAGTTGGAAAACTTGTGTATTGGAAATTGGAAAAATGTTTCACTGATCAGAGTAGATCCTGTATTCTCAACTTCTACAATGTTTATTAATTTTTTCTAAACCTTTGGTAATTATTTAAAAGTATTTTTTATTATTTTTGAAATTCACGTTTCATGCCATCAGCTACTCTGTGTATACCTCAGGGATGGACATTCTGTCTTGTTTATTTATTGTCTCATTTAGCACAGTCTTTGCATATGGGAGTGCTTTTAGTTTCAGGCATAAAAACATGAATGTTTGGATTTACTCCACTCAGGTGGCACTAAAGAATCTAGGTGCCAGTGCAGGAGACATAGGAGATGTGAGAGATGCAGGTTTGATCTCTGTGTCAGGAAGATACATGGAGGAGGAAATGGCAACCCACTCCAGTCGTCTTGCCTGGGAAATCCCAAGGACGGAGGAGCTTGGCAGGCTAAGTTCATGGGGTTGCAAAGACTTGGATGACTGAGCACACACACACACACAGATTTATTTTCTTACCTGCTTTTCTACCTGTGAGTGCCAGTTTAAACTCCTGGTTACTCAGGACTGATCTCCGTTTGATTATTCATGTCCTCGACTCTTTTTCTTCCTAATTTTCACTGTTTGTCTTTTATCCATTTTGGAGCTTTCATCCATTTTCTTCACATGTTGAAGTTAGAAATAAAAGGAGATGAAACCCATTCACTTCTGTTTTGCTGCTTGTAACCAGTAGAGCTTCTAGGGTTGAGGCAAAGGTTGGAGAAAGAGTTGGCAGCTGGTAAAAACGAAGTTTCTAAATAATTTGGGGTTTATGACTTAAGTTTGTTTCATGTTGGTTGAGTAAATGATGATTTTTAAAAATGGGGTTACCATTTTATGATTCTTTTATTTCACATGACAGCAATACATCAGGGCATATCTACCTGTAAATACAGAACAAAAAGTGTCATGCTTTCATTGTCTTTCTTCATTGAAAGAAGAGGCCAACCTCTGAACCATATCCCAGATTGAGAACTTTCCTCATGGAGCACTCAGCATCTTAGTGGGTGACCGGGGTGATCTGTCCTGCTCAGAATGGTCAGAAAGCTGCATGAAAAGGAGGCAGTTGGTTAGAAGTCTGTGTGGTATTAGATTGTGGTTTCTGTTCTGAACCTGTGCAGCAAGTTATCTTGAAAAGTTACTCACTAAGTAGCACTCAGAGAGCGGGAAAGGCAATCTCATGACTTTTGTGTTTTTTTCTGCTGGTGAAGTCGTAGACCTTGACCACCCAGCTGGGGTGCCAGACCCAGAATGTTAGGGAAGTTACTTCTTGTCCTCTTATCTTCCACTCGACAAATATCTGAGTAACTCTGAAACCCAAGAATCAGCTCCTTCTAGCACACTGGGAAAATGATATCTCACGTCCACACCTGTGTCAGTTCTTCAAACCTGAAGATATCACCTACTGAGGGCTGTGTCTGCAGCTGAATTCACTGGTGGTTTTGGAGTCAGTTACACCACAGAATAGCATCAGAGCACATGGCCACAAAGGAGTTAATTCTGAAACTGAACACTAAGTACAATGTCCTCTTCTCACTCCTTTCTCCTTGGTATCCTTCCTCAAGACACCCCTTACCAGCCACCGTAGTGTTCCCCCCATCTCTCTCTTCTTTCCTTTGGAACCCCTCCTTACATCTCTGCGTTGTGACCTGCAACCCCAAAATGCTTTTCATTATGTAGAGCAATTGGCATTCTCCTTGTTTCCAACTATCCAAAAGCTCATCTTTTTGGAAGCAAATGGTGCAGTGAGGTGCTTTGTTATAAAACACCATCTCCCCTAGAGGAAAATGTGAGGGGATAGAAGTAGTTGCAGTTAACTGAGCCAGTGTTTGTGCGTGTGTGTGTGTGTGCACCCACTGGGCTACACTCACTATGTTTAAAGCCCTGTGATGCATATTTTAAAATATCATTTTCTAAACTTTTGGAAAAGATTTTGTAAACTACAGAAGGAACATATTTTACTTTACAATCTATAAAATGTCTTTATATATACATATCTATGAATATATATGAATATAGGTGTGCAAATATTTAATATGCATACACATATACATATATTTTACACAAGCAATATCTTTATTGGAATGGTTATATTCTAATATTTCCCATTCTATTATTTAAAAAAGCACAGTCCTGACCCTCTAACTTGATTTCATGACCCCTAATGAGTCATTACCTGAAGTTTGAATAACATAGTTTTGAGATATTTTAAAGGCTTCCCTGGTAGTCTGGTGGTAAAGAATCTGCTTGCCAATGCAGCAGACACCGGAGACGCATGTTTGATCCCTGGATGGAGAAGACCCCCTGGAGAAGGAAATGGCAACCCACTCCCGTATTCTTGCCTGGAAAATCCTATGGAGAGAAGAGCGTGGTGGGCTACAGTCAATGGGGTCACAAAGAGAGAACACGACTTAGCGATTGAGCAGGCAGCCAAGTTCTGTAAAACTGGGAATTCCACTCTTGAGCCCATAAAAACCGCATTATACTTTGCCAACTTCCATGCTTTAATCTGACATGAATACAATTCCATACCTTTCATTTAGAAACTCATCCTACAGGCACAGTCCTAAACATGTGCACTCTACCTGTACTGTTCTAATAAAGAACCTAAATCAGCATTTGATAACTTCAGTGAGAGCTCTTATTCTGGAATTTCTTAGAATAGTGTTTTAAAGATGTTTTAGTGTAATGTGGTGGTAAATTTGGAAGTAGAGGCCATAGAAACACAATCTGTACTAACTCCCATCATGACCTTTGTTAACATCTTATGACATTTCACTGCAGCCTTTCTTGCTGTGCATATCCAAATAAGCTTTTTATTGTAGGCCCTTTTTTAAAAACTGGAAAACCTGTTATTTTTCCTCAAATCTCAAGTAAGAATGAGAACCACACATCGTACATACATAGGGACTCCTACGTATGGAGAGAAGCTCGGTGGCACCAGCTCTCACACACATGTGCACACACACACACACTCACAGAACGGAAGAGAAAAAATTCCCTGCTTAACTTTAATATTAAATCTCACTTTTCTCACGTTTCTTATGTTTTCACACCTAGTGTCTGGCTAATCTATTTTCTAGGCAACTCTCAGCAGAGAAAAAAATGTGAAAGTGATAGCTGGATTGTAATGTGTGAAAAGCTCTCAGCACAGATTTGAATATATTTGGGAGGGGTAAGAGTATCTTAGGTTGTCAGAAAATGAAGAGATGTATTTTAAAGAATGACTTCCACGTACCAGCTTTTGAGAATCTCTCTCAAAACCATTACAATGGCTCAGCTATAAAGTGGGGGAAATATTAATGGTATATCTGAGGTCAGTGTAAGTCAGACTTAGGTGAGATTTCTAGACTCTATCTAAAAATTGAGGCCTGAGTTGAATTTGCTCTGGGATTATGTAATGTTATAGCCACACATCCAGCATTTCTTTATATAATGAATAGAACCACTTACTAATGACCTACACTCCTGTTTTATAGAATAGTTTTCACCTTTACTTAGTTAATATATACTAGTTATGTATTCTGTAATTAATGTATACTAATATATATTCTTTGTAATTTGGGGCATTTGTCTTCTTGACCTTTTATACTAGACATGGGAGAGGGATTTTATTTCTGGGGAGTGATGCTCACTGCTTGGAGGTCTTCTTAAGACATATACCTACAGTTAAGATTGAAGATTGTAATCACAAACTAATATAACATTGTTGCAAATATAAAATGATTAAAATTCCTACTTAAATGATCACTTTCTGCTCTCTTCCATTTTTAATCTAAGCCTTGAAGCTTACCTTTCTGTGTAGGAGGGGATAGTATAATACACAAGAAGGTTAGATCTTTGATTAAGGCAGAGATGGAGAAAGAGAGAGGGCAGGGAAGAGGGAGGGGAGAGAGAGGGAAGGGAAAGAAGGTGAGGATATGCTTAATTTTCTTTATTTTGATCTCCCTCTTTAACATATCAAGAGGCAGGCTCTATGGCCTCGAACATAGAGTTTTAGAACAGTGGTATAAGGGTAAACAGGAAGAGAAAGGAGGAAAGGCCATCCCTCTTAGGCCCAGGAATTGTAAGAAACAGAAATAGATGTAGGAAGAAGACAAGAGAAGGAAGACAGCTCTCTGCCCCAGGCTTTCAGCCAGAGCACAGATGATGTTTTTTAAAATTTGAGGCAGTTTCAAAGTTAGGAATGACATGCTCACCTCTTGTTTGGGACCCCGTGATGAGTGCCTGCAACCAGTGTGTAGCAGCTGGATAGGAGAGGGTGGCCAGACAGCAAGTCTGGTTTGACTGTTGAATTTCCCTCAATCCTGGTGTGGCATAGACATCGAGTTGAGAATCAGAAAGCCTTCCTTGAGCCACCTGTGCAGGGTCAAGGTGACCTCACAGTAGAAGCTGAGGTGGGACTATCCAGGTCTTGGGGACCACATGGAAGAAGCACCAGAGACTTAGAATGGGGCCATTGAGAGTCAAGAGGAAGGAAGCTGAATGTTTAAAAATGTAGTGTGTTAATAGAAGATTTGAGATATAGTAAGGTCAGCAGATCAGGAGACCATGGCCTTGGAGAAAATAGTTTGTTACTCACAGTTCCCGACTGGAAGGGGCATGCTATGGCTTTGGCAGCCATGTGGGATGCAATGACGCAGGTCAGGAGGCAGGTTGGGAGGTGTGGTTGGGGAGTTGGGGAGCGGAGAGGAGCAGAGAGGAACTGTGGGTAGCAATTTTTTGTGTGTGATTTCTGTGGAAAGGAACAGGATAAAAAGCTAAGAATTGGCTAGTTTGAATGATTTCAGCAGTTTTTCATCACAGAGGCTGTCTCTAGTTATTTAGTACCTGGCCTTGGGGTGATTAGGACAGATGTATAGTGGTCTAGGGCTTCCCAGGTGGCTCAGTGGTATAGAACCCACTGGCCAATGCAGGAGACATGGGTTTGATCCCTGGGTCAGGAAGACCCCCTAGAGAAAGAAGGCAATGGCAACCCACTCCTGTATTCTTGACTGGGAGATCCCATGGACAGAGGAGCCTGGAGGGCTATAGTCCATGCCTTCGCTAAGAGTCAGACATGACTTAGTGAGTAAACAGCAACAACAACACAGTGGCCTGGAGTGTGAGAGCCTAATAAAGGAGCCTAATAAAGGTTGCAGGTGTGGACTCTGGGTTGGTTGGGTTGTATCTGAACATCCTGACTCCACAACCCCAAGAGGAGGACTCTTCCCTCCCTAGGAGGGGAGAGGTGACAAGTGAGGCAGAAGGCCAAGATAGGGTGACTCAAGCATATAATCAAATTGTCTAAGACAAGGTGTTTTGGCGTACGCATATAGGGCAGTTGTTAAAGTGTCAAGTTTACAGAGGCTAGAAATGTGGTTAACATGCTGTGGCCCTGGCCACATCAAGGAAGAAAGTCCACAAATTTACCACTGCCGATATTAGCATGGAGACTGGCAGAATACCCACAGAGAGACCTGGTCAACCACAGCCCATATGTGTGCCAGACCAGCCATTTGCAGTGGGGCCAGCAAGTGTGTGGAGGTCACTGTGAGGTTGTAATGGCCCCTCATCCTGCCTGTATGAAGTCATTCATTCACCCATTCATTCAGTGGCTACTGTGAACCCAGAGGTCAACTTGGAGAGCAGAGTGGTGTGTTCAAATAAGAAAAAGGGCAGGATTAAGATAGACTGAATGTATTACCTAAAAGATGATACCTAATAAAGGGTTGCTTTGTTTATTAGATTGGATAATATATTAAATAAGGTTAGACTATTCCTCAGTATATTGTGGCTTAGGAGGGAGACTGTATCAGTTAGAAACGAGATGCACTCTGTTTTTGCTGGATAGTGGACGTGGTAATGAGTGAATCTGCACTCCCATTACAATGACTGCATCTGTTTCTCCCAAGCCCTTGAAATATGAAGGTGGTTTGGGAACTGTGCTGGGAGAGAGCTGAACTATAGGAAACTGAAATGTAGAACTAGAAAAAAGAAGTTTTTCCTCGTTCCTTTTCATAAAGGATCGTTTTAGAGTTAGGCAGATGATATTCATCCCTAACTCCTGTTATGTTGTGGGTATCATGGTACGGGCTAAATCTCGTAAGTTTCTGTGAGCTTGACAAATACTTGGCCTTCTTTTTTAAGTAATTACAGGACCTCCGAAGGCCCTATGCACTGAAAAGAGGCTTATGGACACTTGTTACATTATTAACTGAACAACAGCCTCAGTTCAGTCTTTAGGAGTTATTAGCCACTTTATTATTTAGGCTGGCAAAAGCTGAAACAGTTTTACACAGTTTGTTTGGAGTCCCCAAATCTTGTGTTTATTACAATGAACAGGAATCAAAGGTAATGTGGAATGGGGCTTGACCATACTCTTGGTCATAGTCTTTACTTCTGCAATGTACTTGGTAGCACTAATATAAACCAGCCTCCATAGGCACTAGTAGGGGTCCCCAACCCTCTGGTCTAATGTCGATCCGAGGTGGAGATGCAACAATATGTAATGTGCTTGTGATTCCCAAACCATCCCACTCCCCACTCTTGGTCCATGGAAAAATTGTCTTTCACAAAACTGGTACTTGGTACCAAAAATATGAGGGGTCACTCATTGTAGATTCCCCAAAGCTCTGAGACATTCAAGTATATGTAATTTGGGAATAGATGGACCTAGGGTCATAGTTTAGCTCTGAGACATTAAAGAATTTATTCAGTATCTCTGAGACTGTTTCTTCAACTGTAAAATGAGGATAAAAACTTCTTTGAAGAATTATTATGAATAGTAATTGAGATAAGTATGTGGGTATTATGCATTTCCTCCTTTTTCTTTACTTCAAACAATTGCTGGAATTTCTCAGTTTTTATGACATGTTGCCTAACTAAGCGTTGTTTTTAGGTTTTATCCCACTTTCTAAGTTTAGAGAAATTAATGGGAAAAGTTTTTTTTTTTTTTTTTCATCTCTGTGATTGCCAAGTAAACTTTAAGACCAGGGGAGTGATAAAGTTGTTTCCCAAGTGATTCTTAGCAGCTAAGACAAGAATGCGTTACCTCAGAAGACCGAGTCATCAAAGGACAGAAGAATTACTCTGGAGAAAGATCAGAAATGACATAATGGGCAGAACTCATACTGGGCACATTCTTGGCATATTGTGAGCAGGGAAGACAGTGACAATTAATTATGACACTCTCTCTCCAAGCTGAAATGAGGCCTCAGAGTCGTTCTTAACACTGTGTTCATTAGGGAGAAGCCAAAGAAGGAGGGAAAGAAAGAGATTTCCACCCAGAGATGTCCTCATCAGAGATTCCCTTCCCCCTCATGAAACTGTAGTCAGCTTCCGTGGAGCACCAGCCAAGGTACTTCTTCTCAGGTTGGTTCCTGTGTTGCAACCTTGATCAGATAAGTAGTCGAAGCAGCTTAAGAAGAGTTTATATTATATTATGGGAATTCTTTTTGTCATAGTTGTTGTTTTGGATTTTTATATATTGAAGTCTATTTTTTTTCCTACTGCCTGCTAAATAAAAATCTGACTTACAAATAAAGGCTGGAACAAATGTTAGAAAATAACAAAAGTTACAAAGTTGGTATTATGTTGCAAATCATAATTTGCTAGAAGAAAATTTCCTAAGGCAAATTATGTCTTTCTTTCCTATTGATCTCTTCATTAAGGTAACAACCTTATAATTGCCTTTCTTATTCTTTGATGAGTGATTGGAACAGATGGCAAAGTCATCATAGCCTGACAACAATTTATAACCTGTAGTTTCAGATGAATGTGAGTCAAAATAATTCAGTAATGATTCCTCTATTTCTCAGGGGGCAACCATCAAGAAATTTTATAAAGCCAGAAAGTGACAGAACCTTTTGCTAGTTGTTTGGAGTCTTCATTTTTTGAATCTTTAAGGTCACAAAGAAGTTTGAGCATCCAAGAGCTGATGCTTTCAAACTGTGGTGTTGGAGAAGACTCTTTACAGAGTCTCTTGGACTGCAAGGAGATCAAACCAGTCAATCCTAAAGGAAATCAACTGAATATTCATTGGAAGGACTGATGCTGAAGCTGAAGCTCCAATAGTTTGGCCACCTGATGCAAAGAGCTGACTCATTGGAAAAGACCCTGATGCTGGGAAAGATTGAAGGCAGGAAGAGAAGGGGGTGACAGAGGATGAGATGGTTGGATTGCACCGCTAACTCAACGAACATGAGTTTGAGCAAACTCCTGGAGATGGTGAAGGACAAGGAAGCCTGGTGTGCTGCAGTCCATGGGGTTGCAAAGAGTCAGACATGACTGAGCAAATGAACGACAAAGGTCACGCAAAGAAAGCTTGTAGTTATTATTCTCAAGTTGTTGTTATTTAGTTGCTAAATCATGTCCTACTCTTTGTGACCCCATGGACTGTGATCCCATCAGGCTCCTCTGTCCATGGGATTCTCCAGGAAAGAATACTGGAGTAGGGTGCCATTTCCTTCTCCAGAGATCTCCCCAACCCACGGATCGAACCTGCATCTCCTGCAGTGGCAGGCAGATTCTTTACCAGTGAGCCACCAGGGAAGCCCTGTTCCCAAGTTTATACATTGAGACATGTTCCCATGAACAAATCAGGAACTTGGGCTACTCAGAGGAATTGCTGATCATGATTTCCCTATATTTTTGTGGAATACATCATAATTTAATATTTTACATACTGAGAATAAGTGTAACATTCCTATATTCTAGTATTCTGGTAATATACACAGTAAATGACCGTGTTCCTAGTGTCATGGTTTACCTGATCCCCAATTTGCCAGGTCTGAAATGTGGCAGGATACTTTGTAACAGGTGCTGAAAACAGCACACATGCTTTGCACAATGAAAAATTCAGCCCTGATAACATGACTGTTCAGTGTCACAATCAAGCTAGGCACCTTGCCACAGAAAAAGAGTATCTAGCCTAATAATTTGGATTAAATAAGATATGCAATTTACCTGGTAAAGTTGAAAAGATAAGTTTTATCTTGGAGGAATGTTGGAATATTTACAAAATAAATCTGATTATTACATCTTTCACACATATCAGTTGCAAGATGTTGATGTACAATGGAAGAGTGTATCTGTGTATAAATAGCTAGGACTCATACCACTTATTGTTCATTAATTATATATATATATATATTTTTTTTTACAATGATATTTTGTTTTATTTTATTTTAATTTTAATAAATTTATTTATTTTAGTTGGGGGCTAATTACTTTACAATGTTGTAGTGGTTTTTGCCATACATTGACATGAATCAGCCATGGGTTTACATGTGTTCCCCATCCTGAACCCCCCTCCCACCTCCCTCCCCATCCCATCCCTCTGGGTCATCCCATTGCCCCAGCCCTGAGTTCACACCAGTCAGAATGGCTGCTATCCAAAAGTCTACAAGCAATAAATGTTGGAGAGGATGTGGAGAAAAGGGAACCCTCTTACACTGTTGGTGGGAATGCAAACTAGTACAGCCACTATGGAGAACAGTGTGGAAATTCCTTAAAAAACTGGGAATAGAACTGCCATATGACACAGCAATCCCACTGCTGGGCATACACACCGAGGAAACCAGAATTGAAAGAGACGCGTGTACCCCAATGTTCATCGCAGCACTGTTTACAATAGCCAGGACTTGGAAGCAACCTAGATGTCCATCAGCAGACGAATGGATTAGGAAGCTGTGGTACATATACACAATGGAATATTACTCAGCCATTAAAAAAATACATTTGAATCAGTTCTATTGAGATGGATGAAACTGGAGCCCATTATACAGAGTGAAGTAAGCCAGAAAGAAAAACACCAATACAGTATACTAATGCATATATATGGAATTTGAAAGATGGTTACGATAACCCTATATGCGAGACAGAATAAGAGACACAGATGCATAGAACAGTCTTACGGACTCTGAGGGAGAAGGTGAGGGTGGGACATTCTGGGAGAATAGCATTGAAACATGTATGTTATCATATGTGAAACAGAACGCCATTCCAGGTTCAATGCATTAATTATATTTTAATTAGGTTTACAACTTTGTGTCAGAGTAGAAATAGTGTTTAATTTTGCTAATTTGTTTTTTTCCTGAAAACGATCCTCCCTGTTGTTATACTACATTTTTCCCCTTGTTGGTGTATAGCTGTGGGAATATTGGCGGAGGTTGATTTCCTTCTTTCCTTTCTTGTTTCCTTTCCTCCCATCTTCCTTTCCTCCTTCCTTCCTTCCCTCCCTCCCTTCCTCTCTCTGCCTCCTTTTTCTCTCACCCTCTCTCCCACTTTCTTTTCTCTCACTTTTCCTATCTACCAACAAAGACTTATTTTGCCGCTGTTTCTTGGTGAGGCTATAAAGATGAATATGTTGACATGGATACAGACTGCTGTAATGTTAAGCCGTAAAGTGATGACTGCTTTGAAAAGGTTAACATAATGTGCTTCTGTGATTCTCAGTGTGGCAGAATTGATTCAAAATAAGCTCCAAGCCAGTGTTATTTAGTTTATTGTCCTGGGGCCAGATTTTGTGCCCTGAGAGAGAGAGATGACACTCCCTCCAACTTAATCATGTCTCAGCAGCAAGGCTGATGAGCTGGTGGCTTGGGCCCCAGTGTGCGCAGAGCAACTCTGGCTGGCTGTCCTCCCTTGGAAGGGACAGCGGGCTGCTGGTGGTGGGAGTGGGGCAGCTTGGGAAGACCAAAGAGACCACCATAATGCTGTGAAACAGGTCATGCACTAAAGCAGGCAGGATGCCAGGCATTGCTTAATCTCTCAGACCCCGATTTTCTTCATCTCTCAGCAAGATATGCTTTTCCTTCATATCACTTATCACAGCTCTGCAGTTAATTGTGTGATATTTAATAGTGTTGGTTGCTTTCGCTAAGCCATAAGCTCCATGTATATAGGAATTGCATGTATTTTTGTTCACCTTGGGTATCCCACTTCCTAGAACAGTCTTACATATAGTAGGTAAGCAATAAATATTTACTGAAAGCACAAATAAATGAACAATGGAAAATTATTCACCTCAAAGTGTTTTTCTGAGGATTAACACGTTATAACTATTTTTGAATGAATGCATAATATTAGATGCCTAGATGCTCCCTGGCTCAGAGTGTGTACTTAATAAGTGGTATGAATTTCAGGTTAACTCTTGCATGAATTATTTAAGCATAAATAAATACTTAAAAATTTTTTTGATTACTTTTTGTCTTGTGTCATTCAGTGACATATCCATATCATGTCATAGAAGCCAAAATTTTCATGTGTTATCATTAGATCATATTTACTTTGAGAAATCAGGGAGAGTTTTAGGGGTATTTGGCTTTGGCAGGTGCAGAAATTATCTGGATTAGAAGCAGAAATGCTTGTTTTATGAAGACATAGATTGACGTCAAATGTTCCATAAATGAATCATGTTACGTTTCTAGTTGAACAACTTGCAGCAGTGAAAGCCCAGATTCCAGTTGTATGGCTGAGCAAACAACTGGGGAATATGTGTTGTAATGCAACTTTGGGGCATCAACTTCTATTTACCAAATCCCAGGCACTTAGACTGAAAAATCAATTCATAGAACCATCACACAGTACATTGAAGCATTCTCTCACTGGTCCCGCAGTCTTTTGGTAATGATGATTGCATAGAAAATTCTGCAGAAGACTGTCAGCTGAGCACTTTCAGCTGTCAGGGCTCACAGCAGCTGGGCAATAAGTCCTTCCATCCAACAGCAGAGTCTTGGTCTTTAGTGGAGAGTAGGGTGGCAGGATAGAGGGTAGTTGACTGGTGTTCCTGGTGGGTTGTGGTGACTGGCAGAGTGGCTGGTGGCTGATGATGGGTGGGGTGCACTCAACCCCTAAGTCTTCGCTTAGTGCTAAGAGAAATTAGAGTAGGTATGATTTGGAAAGTTGTAGATCGATGCATTCAGCCTCAAAGTAGCCATCTTTATCTTTACTCTCCTTCTTATGACTGTTATCATCGCATCTTTTTCAATGACTGGGCCAGGATGGGAGCTGGCCTGAGTCTACACACCACTTGCCCTCTCCTTTACTCTCTAGTCTTCTCTCACAGTTGGTTTCCTTTGCGGTGGCTCCCCCACTCCCCACCCTCTTAAGTACAAAGGATTCCCATGCAGTATTTTTGCTGGCACTTCTCTTCTTTCTACATTCTCCCCTTCTGGGGGAAAATATTATTTATTCAGGGACTCTTGATTCTGCTCAAGTCCCAAGAGAAAACCAAAGGCATAGTCAAATTACTATAATTCTAGGAGAGTTTGTTTATGAAAGAACTCACTATATAGGTGTGAATGTAATCTAAGAAAACCTCAAGGGTTGGTACAGGAAGATGGGACTGGAACATGTGTGGCTGTAACCCCTCAGGCCTGAAGGGACAGAGATGGGAGAGGTTATTGAAACTCAGAATGAAGAAGGAGAGTAGATGGAAGTGTGATGACCTGTAAGAGGCATGATGTGACCTGCCTGAGATAACCTCATGGGGAGCGAACCTGGGGAATAAACACCCTGACTTTACTTCCCTCTTCCAATTTCCTGTTGATCGAACCCAAGGGGAAGCCAGAGGGAACCATGACCCATGCTCATCTGCATGGGCTAGGATCCTGGAGCAAGCAGCTGCATTTTACTGAGACTCAATGAAAACCTGTTATAGTCTGGTTTTAGTGAACCACTGCACAACATTAGGCTGCAGGCACTCAGATAATACAGGATACAAATGATTGTTTAAACATAGGGGGAAGCTAGGTTAGTAATGTACATTTTTACTCATATTATTTACAAAACCTAGATTCATGTCAAAATACTTATAAAACAATTTCTCTTCCACAACTGGATTTCTCAGAAAAAAAATTGTGATTTTTTTTTTAAAGAGAAATGACATGTGTACAAGAGTGCAAATCCAAATAAAAGTTAAAAGCCAATTTTAATGCTAGGCATCAAAATAAACAGCATGTATAAAATCTAAAGGCACAGTTGGCAATTTTTTACTTTTTCTTTATGAAGGCAAAGGTTTTCCAGTGGATAGAATCAGGTTTGGCTAGCAATATTTTTCAGTTGTTATTGTTATAACAAAAGCATTGTTATTCAAGTATTTTCCAATATAAAATAAAATTTTTTAAAAAGTCAAAAAAATGGGGATGGGGGAAGAGACTAGGTCAACATCGACAGTCAAAAATCATGTTGATAGCATGTCTCCTGACATAAGATGATGAAAGGGGCACTTTACCTCTGTGAACTTCCTCCCCAAATCTCATAACCCCAGTTTAATCTTGAGAAAAACACCAGATTCCAATAAAGAGGCGTCCTACAATGTATATTGACTAATACTTAAAATTGTCCAGGTCATCAAAACAAGAAAAATGTAACCATCACAACCAAGAGAAGCCTAGAGAGACATAACAAGTATATGTAATGTGGCCCTGGGTCTAGAGTCCTAGATGGGGTCCTGGAACAGGAAAAAGGACACTAGGTTAAAACTAATGAAATCTGAATAAATGTAGATAGTATATCACTATATCAATATTGTTCCATGTACCAATATTTGCTCAGTGTGTGTATATTATAATGTAACAGTGTATAATTGTATACAGTGTGTTAATATAATGTAACAGTATATCAATTTGGCTCAATGTGTTTATATTGCAGTGATGTATTCCTGTGGGCTCATTAACTGTGACAAGTATGTCACACTAATGCAAGATGTTAATAAGAGAAACTCTATGGGAAAGAGGAATGTATGGGAATCTGTGACCACAACTGACTTAGCAGCTCCCTCCCTCTGTGAAATCTTCAAAATTTATAGCATGGAAGGTTTCTTTTGAAAACTCCACTGATAGTCTTATGAGGATTCCTTTGTGCATGAGTTCTTCTCTTGGTGATTTCAAAATTCTTTCTTGTTCTTTGATCTTTGAAAATTTGGTTATAATGTTGTTGTTGCTCAGTTACTAAGTCATGTCCAACTCTTTGTGATCTCATGGACTGCACTACGCTAGGCTTCCCTGTCCTTCACCATCGGTGATGATTTTGGAGCCCAAGAAAATAAAGTCTGTCACTGTCCATTGTTTCCCCATCTATTTGCCATGAAGTGATGGGACCAGATGCCATGATCTTTGTTTTTTGAATGTTGAGTTTTAAGCCAGCTTTTTCACTTTCCTTTTCACTTTCATCAAGAGGCTCTTAAGTTCCTCTTTACTTTCTGCCATAAGAGTGTTGTCATCTACATATCTGAGGTTATCGATATCTTTCCCTGCAATCTTGATTCCAGCTTGTGCTTCATCCAGCTCGGCATTTCACATGATGTACTCTGCATATAAGTTAAATAATCAGGGTGACCATATACAGCCTTGACGTACTCCTTTCCTAATTTGGAACCAGTCCGTGTTCCATATTCAGTTCTAACTGTTGCTTCTTGACCTGCATACAGGTTTCTCAGGAGGTGGGTAAGGCAGTCTGGTATTCCCATCTCTTTTAAGAATTGTCCACAGTTTGTTGTGATCCACACAGTCACTCCCTAAACAGACTGTGTGGGCCTTAGAGGACTTTGATTTTTCCTTGACTCAGGGCTAAAGCAAGCTGAGTTTCAGCTCTACCAAAATTCAACTCTGGTCCTGGCTTCAACTAAGTAGGCATTGTCTTCTGCAAGCAAAGAAGATTGCATAGCAGGCATGCCGAGACATTGGCATCCTGTTGAGACATTTCACCTCTGCACTTGTTCGGAGTATTTACTCTAGGAAAAAGTGCTCTCCGCTTCTCTGCTCTAGTGGAACTTCTGGGTAATCCTCACACCCTGCACAGGGCTCAGAGGATTGACCCCAGTGTTATACACAGCCATTCCTCCAACAAGAGAGTTACAGGATCACGTTTGCTTTATTTTCTCCTCTTTACAATGCTGTTTTATAGGGTTCAGAAAAGAATAACCAGGAAAAGATGAAGAAGCTCCAGGAGGAATGTACTAAGGTTGTACTATATGGTCTATTACAGCCGGAGAGATTTTAGTTAATCAGAGAAAAGTTGCCAACTAAGAGTAAGTCGCTTCTGGGACTTCCCTGGTGGTCCATTGGTTAAGAATCTGCTTTGCAATGCATGGGAATGTGGGTTTGATCCCTAGTCAAGGAACTAAGATCCATGTGCCACAGGGCAACTAGGCCCCGCGCACTGCAGGGAGCAGTCAATGTGCTGTAACTAGAGAAGTCCACACCCCACAACAAAGGATCTCACAAGCTGTAACTAAGAACCAGCACAGCCAAATCAATAAATAAATTTCTAAAATCTTTTTTTTTTAAAAGAGTAAAAGGCTTCTAATGACAGTCACAAGTTCTCCTTTCCCAGAATTCTCGAAGACAAAAGCAAAGTGCCCTAGATTTTGCTTGTTTCAGACTTTTCTCTACCCTAAAGTGCAGAAAAATGGAGAAAGTATGTCCTGAGTACTTCCAATAAGCATGCCCTGAGTCTTGAATTCATGTCAAGGACAATTCTAAGCACCGGATCCAAAGGTAAATAAGTCATTGCTCTCAAAATCAAAAGGAGTCATAAAAATGAATCAATTGATTAATCAGACAATGCTATCTCTTGGAGTTAAATTCAAGGTGATTTGGGCCACAGAAGATAAGTTTTATTTCTACTTTAGCGTAAGAGTAGAACAGTCATCATCAAAGACTGAAATATTTGAACTAGCATGTGAGAATTCACCATGGCTTTTCTCCTTGGCAACCCAATTGGCAGAAAACAAAGCAAAACAAAAACCTAGGTCCCAGCTTCTCCATGGGGAGACAACTTTGTCACATATAAAAGCCATGGTTTTTCCAGTAACATGTTTCCATGTGAGAGTTGCATAAAGAACTGAACACCAAAGAATTGATGCTTTTGAACTGTGGTATTAGAGAAGACTCTTGAGAGTCCCTTGGAATGGGGGTCACAAAGAGTCAGACATGACTGAGTGACTGATAATTCTTTAAACAACAACAATGACAACACAAAACCCAAGTAAAGCAAAACAAAGCAGAAAAAAAGCATTGAATTCTGAGTGTATTGCAAAAAAAGAAGATTCTATTTTATCTATTCTATTTACTGTTAAAGAATTAAAGTTTTGTTCAAATGGGGAAAGATCACTGTAGATAGTAACTAAAGCAGAATCCACAGATTCAGATGCCTTCAGATGATAAATTTGTGACTTACAAAGGTGAAGCCCCAAGGAAAAAGACTAGCAAGGGCTGAGCTCTGAGGGAACTGGTGAGTGTCTGTCCCACTTAAAGACATTCAGTTCAAACTTTCAAAAACCACCTTGTGGGCTCTAGCTCAGTCTGAGAGTTTGGGATTTGAAGCTAAGATGATGCTATTAAATCAGACATATGATCATAAATATTACCTGAGGTCTGGTAATATTAAAAGAATCCCAGGGCCACCCCCAGAACTTCTAAACCAGAATCTTGAAGTCCTAGGAATCTGTCTCCCTATCTATCATCTATCTATCTACCCATCTATGTTCCTTTTGTTGTTTAGTTGCTAAGTCGCGTCTGACTCTTTGCAACCCCTTGGACTATAGCACACCAGGCTTCCCTGTCCTTCACTGTCTCCTGGAGTTTGCTCAAATTCATGTCCATTGAGTTGGTGATGCTATCTAACCATCTCATCCTCTCCTTCTCTCTTCTCCTTTTGCCTTCAATCTTTCCCAACATCAGGGTCTTTTCCAATGAGTTGGCTCTTTGCATCAGGTGGCCAAAGTATTGAAGCTTCACCTTCAGCATCAGTCCTTCCAGTGAATACTCAGGGTTGATTTCCTTTAGGATGGACTGGTTGGCTCTCCTTGCAGTCCAAGGGACTCTTAAGAGTCTTCTCCAAAACCACAGTTAAAAAGCATCAATTCTTCAGTGCTCAGCCTTCTTTATGGTCCAACTCTCATATCCCACATGATACTGGGAAAACCATAGCCTTGACTACGTGGACCTTTGTCAGCAAAGTAATGTCTCTGCTTTTTAATATGCTGTCTAGGTTTGTCATAGCTTTTCTTCCAAGGAGCGAGTGTGTTTTAATTTCATGGCTGCAGTCTATCATTTATTCATCTACCTCACAGATGATACTGGACTGGGAAATCTTGGGACACTCTGAAATTCTACATATAGTCTGGTGCTCTATCACCAAGTACAGAACTATCAGATTGGGGAAGAGTAGTGACTGGTGGGCTCACATGGGAAGAGTGTTAAGAGTTGACAGTGAGGGCAGAGAGGACATCCTGAGTGGAGGGATATTCATGCTGTGGATGGCTGGAAGGCAGTCAAGGAGACTATTTAGGGCTATGGTGAGATTATTTCTGAGAGCCAGTAGGTTTACTTGGATTTCCCCAGTCACAGTGACTGATTTGAGATGATTGGAAACCTACTAAGTGGAACTGTCTTTAAAATCTGTTTTGTTACTCGTCTTTCTGTTAATTATAAGAGTTACTGCTATTGAACACTAAGTATAACCTATTGTTCTAGTCACTTTAATATTTCTCTCTCTTTTTTTTTACGGCATCTGTCAGAGTAGGAATTTTTATCTCCATTTTGTAGAGGAGAACTGTGACTTAGAAGGGTAGAGCGAGCATTTGTAACAATCCTTCTGACCCCAAAGCTCATATTTTTACTAACCGACTGCCAAAATCAGCAAGTAATTTATTAATTACCTACTGTGAGCAAGGCACTGTGCAGGTGTCAAAGTATAAAACAAGATTCTGGGAATATGAATGTGAATGATGACAAATAACAACCTAAAGTAGCAAGCCATATAGACAATAAATGATGGAAAAGTCAGTGGAGGGCGTTACCACTGAAGAGTAAAGACAGACTTCATTAGCTCATCCTGGAGAGAAAGGCAGAATTTGGATGAATGAAAAGACCAGAGATCTGTGATGTGGTTTTGAGGATTAACCTGACTACACTGGGAGAAGAGATTTTTCCTTCTGGCGCAGGTAATCGGGAGATGCCTGAGGGAATTTATTCCTACAGTCTCTTTCCCATGTCCACATCATGTGGTGATGATGATCTAGAAATGTGAAAATAGGGAAAAAGAGATTGTTGAAACATAAAATTTTAATCCGCATACAGTTTACCCCAGTCTTGTCTAGAAAATATTTTATAGCAGAAATGGCCACAAATGAAGAACCTCAGACAAATGAGACTGTGGGCTTGTTGGGAGAACAAGCCATTATATATTGTTAGGTAAGAACAATGTTAGTGACTTTGCATGTGCTGTGCTGTGCTTATTTGCTCAGTTGTATCCAACTCTTTGTGACCCCATGGACTGTAGCCCACCATTCTCCTCTGCCCATGCGGGTTCTCCAGGCAAGAATACTGGAGTGGGTTGCTATGTCCTCCTTCAGGGGATCTTCCTGACCCAGGGATTGAACCTAGGTCTCCCGCATTGCAGGTGGATTCTTTACCATCTGAGCCACCAGGGAAGCCCAAGAATACTGGAGTGGGTGTCCTATCCCTTCTCCAGGGAATCTTCCCAACCCAGAAATCAGACCAGGGTCTCCTGCATTGTGGGTGGATTCTTTACGTTACCCATCACTAAAAAAATTTAAATTTGATCAATATTTATTTGTATCCCATCACTATAAAATTGTATTTCTCTCTAAGCCTCTGTTATAATCAGAGGAAAGATCCTTCTTGTAACAAAGAAAGATTTTTACATAGTTCTCCAAATGGTTGACATATAATCTGTAGACTAGAATGTTTATTACAAGAAAATACATTTACTAGAACATTGCCACATAAAATTGTGTTCACTTGAGCTTTACTCATCACTTTTGCTATTTGTTAATTTATTATGGTGTTACTAGCTTTGGTAAACTGCGTTACTGTTGTTTGTTGTTCAGTGGCTAAGTCGTACCTGACTCATTGTGAACCCATGTACTGTAGCATACCAGACTTCCCTGTCTTCACTATCTCCTGGAGTTTGCTCAAACTCATGGTCATTGAGTCAGTGATGCCATCCAACCATCTCCTCCTCTGTCACCCCCTTCTCCTCCTGCCTTCAATCTTTTCCTGGCATCAGGGTCTTTTCTAATGAGGCGGCTCTTCGAATCAGGTGGCCAGAGTATTGGAGCGTCACTTGCAGCATCAGCTCTTCCAATGAGTAGTCAGGGTTGATTTCCTTTAGGATGGACTGGTTTGATCTCCCTGCTATCCAAGGGACTCTCAAGAGTCTTCTTCAGCACCACAGTTCGAAAGCATCAATTCTTTGGTGCTCAGCCTTCTTTATGGTCCAGCTCTCACATCCGTACATGACTACTATGAAAACCATAGCTCTGTGATAATTTTCTTGAAAATAGGCAGAGAGCTGAAGGCATTTATCTCCTTTGAAAGTAAGTTCACAGGTCAAATCCGGTGTCTTTCAGACTAATTTTCAATCACAACTCAGAATTTGTAGTCAGAGTGGATTCCAAAGACCTAGAAAGAGTAAATGACTAGGGCGTGTGATCAACTAACCGTGAGAAGAACATATTCTGAGAATGTTCTGCATGTGGTAACATGTTTCCAAGATCGTTATCCACGTGCTTAAGACAAAATGAACTGAGTTGGAACTTTTCAGTTCTGATCCTGACTGCTCACTCATCAATGTAGGTAAATCTTTGGATAAAGCTTTGGATAAATATTGTAATATCTTGAAAAGATTTCTGAAGTTCATTGATGTTCTAAAATGCCATAATTCATTGATTATTTCATTTTCTTGGGATGGATTGAATATATTTTCAGGGTGGTGTTTTGAGTTTTGAGAGCAGCCCACTGCTATGAAACTGAGTGTAACTAACTAGTGCTTACAGAGAATGAGACCATGATTCTGTCACTATGCTGTAACAGATTGTTTTCAAATATATCTGATAGTTCAAAGAAAGTCATTAATTGACTCTCAGATTCGTAGCATAATCTCTGATTCCTCAGGCAACAATACTGTGAGTTGCTCAATTTTAAACTGGGGTGGGCAAAAAAGATGCCTTTGGGAAATTTAGTATTGTCATTTTTATGAAACTAAACAAAAAATTTTTTTTGTGGCATTAGATTTACCAACTGAATGTTTCATGTTCAACTCCAAACACATTTAGACTTGGTTTCAATAGTTTCAGGGCCCACATGTGTCTCAGAGATAATTTAATACCATATTTCATTTAATGTTCGCTTACACGGTCAGCTTTTGCCACACTTCCAAGTTAGCGTTCTAAATTGATTCAGAAGAATTAATCTTCAAACACTCTTGCCTCCTTCTGCCAGCTGGTCCCTTTGTAGGTTCTTTGGAAGATATTGGGCTGGTAAAGAATAAAGGTCTTATTTTGTTAAGTGGTTATCCTATCATCAGAAGATCAAAACAGACTGTAGTCAATTTTCAGACCAATCAATGGAAACTCCTTGGGTATAAATGGGCAATATGATAGCTATTTGAGAGTGAGAAAACTAAGGAATAGTTTATTTGGTTAAAGTTTCTTCACTTGTGAAAACGATTGTTTCTTCTTAGGCTATGTTATCAGGATAATGTTTTTAAACATGGTTGTAAGATAAATGTTTACTCTGCTGGAAAAGGAATCCTTCTAAATATCGTTGAGTAGAAGATGTTTAGCATTAAGCATTCAGCATGAGTGTTCTCTTTTCTCTTTCTATAGTCAGAACTACCACGCTAGGTCATGTGGAAAAAATGTTCAAGATTTTATTTGTGCTCTAAGTGGCTCCTTTGAAATGAGTTGAATGTTTTTCTTTTTGTGGAAAAAAGTTAGAATGAAGAATAATTCATTAATTTGTCTCCAACAAATTCTTCCAGTCATACTATTGCATATAATTGGACATATTAACACTTGTACTCCGATGGCAAATGTTTCTTGGAGGAAGGATTGGGGAATGGTGTAGTAAGGGCAGGCTTAAGGAAATGTGCCTGTCCCCAATTCTTTAAAAATTTCCTAGGAGTCCTATAAATTGGAACAAAACATTTAATTTGTAAATTAATAAAATGTGAGGAATAAATGAGGGAAAATGAGCTTTGAGGATAAATATTGCCTGTGTTAATTAGGTCCAGTCAGGAAAAACCACCTTAGGTATTTCAAGTAGAGAGGAATTCATGCAGGGAGTTGGCCACAATTACAGGTTGGAAGGATGGACAAGCAAATAATAAAAGGGCATGTTATCCAGACTTCAGGTGCCACCTCTGTTAACTGCTAGAGCAGTGGCTGCTGGTGGGACCCTGATGCTGAACGCTGCTGTTAATTCCAGAGATACTACCAGGAGGTAGGAAGAGATGCGATGTCCCAGTTGGGCATCCAAAGATCCACAGGTAAGGCATAGGTGCAGAGTGCGTTGGAAGAGTGCTCTGATGATGGACTAGGGCATGATGGTTCTGAATTTCTTATAGATGAGAAGTACTAAAGGAGGGAGACTCAATGATGACTGAGACATAATACATTTTTACTCAAAATTGTTGAATCAGGGATGTTGAGCCCACCTCAAGAATGTGGGAAATCGATTTGGCTACTGTAATCAGTATGTTTCCTTTCAGCAGTGTGGGACTGTTATATTTCCTTTAGTTACAGAATACAAGCCTTCTCATGAATCCAAAGTCTAATCTTTTCTTAGAGTTTCTCTCTTCATATAATTCAAAGCGTAACTTACTAGCTTATGAATTAGTCCTTATTCATCTGCTGCAGCTGACTTTTTTTTCCCCCTGTTTGTTACGTTTAAAATGTATTCAAATATTTTTGCATCTCACAGTAAAGTCTTCTTAATTTTGTTATTTATTTCCCATGTTTTATTATGTTCTTTTAAGTGTTCCTTTTTTTATTTTTCTCTATTTTTTATTTTACAGCAAAATTGCCTATGGCCAGCAAGTTAACATGGCAAAAATTCTTGTGTCAAAGATGCTTTTGACAAAAGTACTGAGAACTACAGAGCTTGGCAGAAATCTACTTACTGTGGAAGGACACGCATGGAGTCAGATGGAAAGTGGGGTAGTCTAATCAGAGGCTCAGTCAGACAAGTCTAGGGTGGTGATCCAGGAAGTTAGATTCTCGGCTGTGGTTTAAGCAAGCATTTGGCAAGTTATTTCCACACCAAAGAGGCAAGAGAAGCATGGTGATGGAGAATATATGTGCAATCCTTAGTTTTTTGTTTTTTTTTTTTTTTTTTTTAAATTTTACGTGAATAATTCACAGTGAAGATAGTCCATTTCCAGATAACTGAGACTTGGCTATTGAGAGACGAAAGTTAAGAAGGCATGCTATTACATAGATGGTATTTTATGCTTTCTGAGTCTGTGCCTTGACCTGGTCTAAAGTGTTATCATTGGAAATAAGTTACTGCTGACATTTCACTTTTATTCCCAACTCTGAAGTCTTACTCTATGTTCTTGAAAAATCTTTGATTTGGCAAATAAAAATTGGCAGCAAGCTATTGTAGAAATCCATTCCCTTGAGGTGAAGTGTAGTGTTGGAGAAAACTCCTGGGAATCCCTTGGACTGCAAGGAGATCCAACCAGTCCATCCTAAAGGAGATCTGTCCTGGGTGTTCATTGGAAGGACTGATGTTGAAGCTGAAACTCCAATATTTTGGCCACCTGATGCGAAGAACTGACTCATTGGAAAAGACCCTAATGCTGGGAAGGATTGGGGGCAGGAGGAGGAGAAGGAGACAACAGAGGATGAGATGGTTGGATGGCATCACCGACTCGATGGACAAGGTTTGGGTAAACTCTGGGAGTTGGTGACGGACAGGGAAGCCTGGCGCGCTGTAGTTCATGGGGTTGCAAAGAGTCGGACACGACTGAGTGACTGAACTGAACTGAACTGAGGTGTAGTTGACAGTGCCATTTAATACAAATCTAATTCTTCCATACAGGAGAGTTGTGAAGATTAATGAAGTCATTAAAAACATTTCTTTGATAGCATATGGTAGAAAACCTTTTAAGAAAAAAAAAAAAGAAAAATATAATCATTTCTGGGTTGTGGTTTTATCAGTTATATCACTGTCATATACAGGGACAAAATCTATTCTTAAATGAGAATCTATCATTGTCTATCATGTATCTATGTAGTCTCCATTTAATCTATAAAAGAATGTCTTTCAAACATATTTGCTTTTGGCTTAGAATAAGAAATACATTTCGTATCACATACTGGTGTATGCATGTGTGCATACCACATGCATGTATATATGCACAACTGTGGTATTTTCTAGAAACCAAGGGAAAAATAGAAAAACAATTCCTTGAGAGCTACTAACCTGGTTTCATGAATCTCTGATTATGTACGACCTGTAGCTTAAAAAACACTATTAGTTCATATCCTAAATACACAGATAAGCATTAAAAAATCTGTACCTCAAAACCTTTTATAAAAATACTTTAAAGCAGAGCACAAGACTCAGAAAAGTGTTTAACTAGAGCAAAATTTTTTACTTTAGGGACCCAGAGGTGGTAGTAAGTTCACTCTAATTCAGCATGCTCTATGGGATTTCTGATTGAAATTTCCTCTCTTTATCATTGTGAGTGATGTAGAAATTAACAGGCTAATTCCCATATCTAGTCTCTATGTTATTTTTGGACAAACCATAAGAACATTATTTTAAAATAAGTATTTAAAGAGATAGAAGTTATTTCATACATTTTGCAACCGTATGCATATTTGTACTTGAAGATATCTGCACACTCAGTCCTGCAGGGCTCACCCTCATTGCTTGATAGGAATCTGGTTGACAGTCCATTTTCTCAGTCACAATCTTGGGAGTATTTAGACATTTGCTTGTGTTGGCAGTGGGACATTTCCCGAAGTCAAAACAGAGAATCTCTCTGCCCATGTGTTTAGCTTTGTTAAAATGATGGGACAGATTTGTAAAAATAGAAAGATCTTATGTCTTAATAATCACCTACACAGAAATTAGCTACTATCCTTGTTTCCCCAAATTAGGGGATCTGAACACTAGTACAGCTCATACTTTACTACATGCTTTTTGTAACTTAAATTCTGCCATGATTTTTAAGGAGCACCCTGTATTCAGAATCTCATACTGTTTCATAAACCTTTCAGCAAGAATCTGTTAAGAGCAGCAACATGCTGTTTTGATTATGTCTCAGCTCATCCATTTAAGGAGGCTGAAAAGTTGTTTCAGCAGATTTCCTGCAGGTGGATCCGATTACCTGGACTCCACTGTTTCAGTAAGATAAATGGAAAACTTAGATCTTCATGAAAGAAGGGCTGGAGGGAGAAATTCTGCAATGAATTGTCTCAAGAAGTAAAGAGTTCCCTCTCCCTAAAAATGTTTAATCATAGACTTGGTGATGGTTGTTGGAGAGATTTTTTTGGAGAGGATTCTGATGTAAGACTGAAAGGCTTATAGGCTTGTAAGTTCTTAACCAATTGAGAAATTTTCAAAGTCTAGATTATGTAAAAAGGCTGACATAGGATTTATTGAATTTTTAATGACATATACACAGGCTGGCATCCATGTAAGGCTGGCATCTGGTGTTCTAAGTTATCACTGGTAAAGTTTGGGTTCATCATGACAGCAACTTCAGAAAAGCTTGTGCTGAATTTATTCTTCAGCTTGAAATCTTCAGTCACTATTTTTTAGCCTATTCTTTCTTTTCATGGACTGTCAAGCTCTGGATTTGAAGGCAAGTCGTTCGAGTTTAAAGACTGGGGAATCCAGATAGTCTCAGACGTGAATGTTCTTTGACAAACTTCTAATGATTCTTAAGAAGTTTGGAAGCACAGAATCCTTTCAGATCCTACCCAGGAAAGTGGACTATTAAATAGTATAGGCTCAGAGGATTCACCACGAATTAGGAATCCTTCTAAGGAAAAATGTATCCTCTCCAAAGTCTCACATTCTTATTTCTTAGAAGTTGGCAGAACACACCAATTGATCTTCAAGTTATTCTCACTCGGCACTGAATCTCTTTGTGTGAGTTAAACACGTTAACAGATATAACAAGGACCTACTGTACAGCACAGGAAACTCTACTTAATAGTTTGTAAATGGCCTGTATGGGAGAAGAATCTAAAAAAAAGTAGGTATCTGTATACGTATAACTGATTACTTTGCTGTACACTTGAAACTAACACAATATTGTAAATCAAATATATTTCAATAAAAATTAAAAAAAATTTAAAAAACCTCCATCATTTAAAAAAACCCACATTAACAGAAAGTAATAAATACCGCCCCCCCAATAATAATAATAACAATTGTTATTATTGAATAACAATTCAATAATAGTATTATTGAATTACTATTCAATAATAGTAGTTGAATTATGTTTACACGAGAAAATCATCTCAGAATTGAAAAGGAGTTCATAAAACATAAAAGCAATGGACAAAATCACTCTCAGAACTGTAAATAGAAATAGAATAAAAGAAAGTAAAAAGGCCAGTGGGCAATTACGTAAAAATGAAAGACTGTTCACAAAAAAATACCATAAACAAGATTAAAAGGAAAATGAGAAATTGGGGGAAAATAATTGCAATAAACATTTAGGATGAAAAAGGGTTTTAGAAGTCAGCAATAAAAACATTAAAAACCATTGTAACAAATGCTCAAAGTATATAAAAATATTATTTTTATAGCAGTTATTGAGTGATTACAGTGTGGCAGACATGGGGGGCCTTGGGACAGACAAATACTCTTGTTTTCAAGGAGCTTAATTGACAATAAATGAAAAGCAAATGGTCAATTAACATGTGAAAAAATGCCCAACTTCACTTCATAATAAAAGAAATTGCAAAACTGTTCAGAAATAACTTTGGCCTCTCATATTAAGAGAGATGAAAAATAATATTACTGAATATTATTGAGGAGATGGGAAACAGATGTTTTTATCTATTGTTGTAGGACAGTCCATGGTGGCAAGTTTTTGGAAAGTATTTTTGAAACACGTGTTAAGAGTCTTCAAAAGTAAGTGCTTTTTTGATCTATTTATTTCTCTTCTATATCTGTTCCAAAATAGTAGTTGAAAACTCAAATACATATAAGTCCATTGCAGTATTACAATTCAATTTTTTATTTTCTTTTAAAGAAAATTATTTACTTATTTTTCGAGAATCTCTACAATGAATGTTTTTATATCTTTTATAAGTTTAGAGAAAAACTGAACTTTATTTAAAAACACATCTTGACTGCAAGAATGTATTTAAATCCATCTTCAAATACCCATCAATTTATAAGAATTCTATGGAAGCAGGAAAGAACTTACTTACATAGAGAAGATACGAGGTAGAACTAGCTGTCTTTAGAAATTGTGGTTATTTGCCTGATTACATTTACGGGATTTTGATTTAAAAAAAAAGACAGAAATGAGTATTTTCCACTTGATACCTGATGTAATTGTATAATTTTGAAAAGGTCATTTGATCTTAAAATGTAGTAGGCATTTTTGAAGTTTAGAAATTGGTTTACAGGGTGCAAACTTTAAGTTAAGCACTGTAAAATCACATTAAATCTTTTAATCTTGTTTTTTAAAAATATTTTTCACATTTAATCTTGAGGGGTACAAATTAGTTGCTTTTTAGAAAACCCTTGCTAAGACCCAACTAAAGATAAAATGTCTGCAAGTATTTTAATTCACAAGTGATATGGCAGTGTTTTATTACTACTTTCAAATAAAGAATTGTATTCTTGCTGTTTCTTGACTCTAAACAGCATGTGGATGAACTTCTTGGGGTTGGCACTACTCTGCATATTACAACACATGGATGCCGGGGGTGGGGGGGAATCACATTCTTGAGTACACAAGACTTTGCATTTGGAACCCCTTCAGTTCTAGATTCTGCCGTATGTATCTCTTCTTTTGGTTCTAATTTGGATCCTTCCATTGTAATAAAACTATAATAATAAAAAAAGAAATGAAGAGGTTTAAAGAGCCATCTCAATCACAAAAGTCATCATGTAGTTTGAGAAATCTTCCTACTTGTTAACAACTAAATATATATATTTCTTTCCATACTATGGCTATGGATATAGATAGATACAAATATACACACATAACACATGATGCACACATGCACACAGAGATATATACCCAGCATTCCTTCAAGTATTTTCCTTTCTCATCAATTACTTCATTTATTTATTCCATCAGTTGAATGTTTCTTGGATACCTGTAATGTGATAGGTACTTCAGTTCAGTTCAGTCGCTCAGTTGTGTCCGACTCTTTGTGACCCCATGGACTGCAGTGTGCCAGGCTTCCCTGTCCATCACCAACTCCTGGAGCCTGCTCAAACTCACGTCTATCACTTCAGTGATGCCATCCAACCATCTCATCCTCTGTCGTCCCCTTCTCCTCCTGCCTTCAATCTTTCCCAGCATCAGGGTCTTTTCTAATGAGTTGATTCTTTGCATCAGGTGGCCAAAGTATTGGAGTTTCAGCTTCAGCATCAGATACTTAAGCACCATCAATACCAAAGATGAGTCAGACACATCTGAGGGGCTTACAGTGTCTGACAGATAGTGAGAGTCACTCAGTTGTGTCCGATTCTTTTTGACCCCATGGACTATACAGTCCATGGAATTCTCCAGGCCAGAATACTGGAGTGTGTAGCTGTTCCCTTTTCCAGGGGATCTTCTCAACTCAGGGATCAGACCCAGGTCTCCCAAATTGGAGGAGGATGTTTTTACCAGCTGAGCCACCAGGGAATCCCCACAGTCTCTGAAGACTTTACAAAATAGTAAGACAAAATCATAAGTGTTATTGCTGGTTATGCTATAGTAAAGGGAGCCATAGAGTAGTAAATACTAACAAGGGGATGATTAATTTGGCTTCCTTTGGGGCAAGCGTAGAAAGAAATAACACTTATATTGGGTCTAAAGAGTGGGAGGTTGTGAGATAGAAGAGAATAGGATATTCTAGGTAGCAGGAATCTATTCATGTTAAAAAAACCCTTGGATTTGTGAATGTCTACCCCATATGTAGGCATTTCCCCTTATGGCAGAAAGAGAAGAGGAATTAAAGGGCCTCTTGATGAAGGTGAAAGAGGAGAGTGAAAAAGCTGGCTTAAAACTCAACAGTCAAAAATGAAGATCATGGTATCCAGTCCCATCACTTCATGGCAAATAGATGGGGAAACAATGGAAACAGTGACAGACTTTATTTTCTTGGGTTCCAAAATCACTGTTTATAGTGACTGCAGCCATGAAATTGAAAGACACCTGCTTCTTGGAAGAAAAGCTATGACTAACCTAGACAGCATATTAAAAAGCAGAGACATTAACTTTGCCGACAAAGGTCCATGTAGTCAAAGCTATGGTTTCTCCAGTAGTCACATATAGATGTGAGAGCTAAACAATAAAAAAGCACGAATGCCGAAGAATTGGTGCCTTTGAACTGTGATGTCGGAGAAGACTCTTTAGAGTCCTTTGGACTGCAAGGAGATCAAACCAGTCAATCCTAAAGGAAATGAATCCTGAATATTCATTGCAAGAAGTGATGCTGAAGCTGAAGCTCCAATACTTTGGCCACCTGATGTGAAGAGCTGACTCACTGGAAAAGACCCTGATGCTGGGAAAGATTGAAGGCAGGAGGAGAAGCGGACGACAGAGGATGAGATGGTTGGATGGCATCACCGACTCGATGGACATGAGTTTGAGCAAGCTCTGGGAGTTAGTGAAGGACAGGGAAGCCTAGAGTGCTGAGTCCATAGGGTTACAAAGAGCAGAAAATGACTGAACAACTGAACAACATATGTAGGACTGACCAAATGAATTCTAAGTGGGTAATGGCTGCTGGGGTTCAAAGGTAAAGGGCCTCATACTCCAGGCTCCATTTAAGTCTCTATCACCTGTGGCCTGGCACAGGACCGTTATCAAGCCCTTCAAGGCCAAGGATCATTTTGTTATCTGCCTGATCAGTTATCCCAGGGCGTTCTGTTTGGGTATGCAAATAAGGCCCCTCTTGCATTAAGCAAACCTCCATTCTTGCTGAAGCAGTGCCTTGCTTAATTAAGCTTCTTTGTCTCTTCAGGTGTACTTCTTTGAGAATCTAATAGTAAACAACACCCAGAGTGCTTCACAAGACCTCATTTGCAATGACCTAGGAAACCCAACTTTGCTAATCAGCAAAGAACACCTCCTCAGGCTGGCAACTGGGTCAAAATGTTAATTACTCCCCACTAGTCACACTATTTTTTTTCTTTTTTCATTTGCTCTCTCACCTTTTCAGAGACTTTAATGGAGTTTGAATTTTCCTTACTGCTGAAACTACTATGGTGTTAAAAATAAGTTAGCCCTTTGCCGGTCTCCTGGGCACCTATGATCTCAGCCATCCTTGTCTACTCTTTCCAAGTTAATTATATTCAGTGTGAGCTTGAATTTTCAAATCCATCTGTTTTCTTCATATCTGTAGACAATTTATTTATATCTACTCTTTTAAATAGAAAAGAGATGGAACAACAGTTTCCTCATACTTTAAACCTTTTGAGTTCGATGCAGTAACCATTTCTTTTAGAATAAAATCAAGGGTAGAGAAATTATTTCACAGCTGCTCTGTGTCTAAGCACTGGTGAAAAACTTCCCAATACAGCTAAGGTCTGTTTCTGTGATTCTCTTCTCTAGGTACCTATTACACTTTATAGTTAAGTATGTATTTATGTGTTAGCATTTTTAATGCTAGCTGGCTCATAAACATTGCAAAGGCAGGAAAATATTTTGTCAATCTATGTCTGAAACAATATATTACCTGGAATATGCTAGATGTTCAATAAATATTTATAGAGTGAAGGAAGGAAGGAAGGACTCAAGATTTATAAAAACTCTAACACTTCAGAGACTCACACTTGTTTTTATCACCAAGTACCATTTTATTAATTTTTACTTTCATGGATGCTGTTTTGGTTACCTATTGCTTCAGAACAGATTGCCCCAAAGCTAATGGTTTAAAATGTAAACAATTTGTTATTTTTTGGTATTCTGTGGCTTGGCTGGATGGTTCCTCTGTTGCCCTCTTCTGGGTCACTCACTGTAAATGCTGGACAGTCAGCTGGGCTGTCAGATCCAAGATGGTTCAGTTGTGTCTGACGTTGGTGTTAGCTACCAGCTGGGGTACCTCACTTCTGCTCTGGGTAGCCTCTCATCCTCCACTAGGCTAGACCAGCTTTCTTACACAGTGTCTTAGTGCAGGATTCCAAGAGAGCAACTGTGGAAGCTTTAAGGCCTCTGGAGGCCTAGACTTTGGAAAACTTTTCCTCTAAGATTCAGTACAAGGCAAGGATGCCCACTCTGGCCACTTCTGTTCAACTTAGTACTAAAAGTCTAATGAGGCAAGAAAAAGGAATAAAAGACACCAAATTTGAAAGGAAGAAGTAAAATTTTTTCTGTTTGCAGATGACATGATCATATATGTAGAAAATCCTAGACTCAACAAAAAACCGTTAGGACTAATAAATGATTTCAGTAAAGTCTCAGGAAAATACAAAATCAACACACAAAAATGAGTGAAATTTCAATGCACTAACAACAAACTATCTGAAAAAATTAAGAAAACAATCCCATTTGCAATACCAACTGAAAGAAAAAATAGGAATAAACTTAACCAAAGAGGTGAAAGGCTTGTATACTGTAAATCAAAAACACTGATGAAAGATATTAAATGAAACACCAATAGAAACATATCCTGGGTTCATGAATTTGAAACAGTAATATTGTTAAAATATCCATATCACTGAAAGTGATCTATACATTCAGTGCAATTCCTACCAAAATCCCAATGACATTCTTTACAGAAATGGAAAAAACAACACTGAAATTCATATGGAAATACCAAAGATCCCAAATAGCTAAGGCACTCTTAAATAAGAACAAAGCTGGTGGCATCATAACTACTGATTTCAAAATATATTAAAGGCTATAATATTCAAAACAATATGGTACTTGTACCAATGAAACAGAATAGAGAACCCGGAAATAAATCTATGCATTTATTGTCAACTGATTTTTGACAAGGTGCCTAGAATACACAGTGGGGAAAGGAGAACCTCTTTAATAAATACTATTGGGAAAGCTGGATACCTACATGCAGAAAAATGAAACTGGGCTCTTATCTCACATCATATACAAGTATCAACTCAAAATGGATTATATATTTAAATCTAAGACCTGAAGCTGTAAAACTAGAAGAAGAAAACATATGGGAAAATTATCTTGACATTGGCCTTGGCATTGGTTTCATGGATATGACATCAAAAGCACAGGCAATTGATGTTTGATCAAATAAAAATGCTTCTGCAAAGCAAAAAAAAACAAAATAAAAAAAAAAAAAAAAACCAAAAAAAAAAAACACCAAAAAAAAAAAAACCAATCAGTAGAATGAAGAAACAACCTATTAAATGAGAGAGAATATTTTCAAACCATATATCTAATGGGAGGGTTAATGTCCAAAATATATAAGGAATTCAAGTAACTCAAAACAACCTGATTAAAAAATGAACAATGGGCCTGAAGAGACATTTCTCCAAAGAAGACATACAAATAATTAACAGATAGAGGATAAATTGCTCAACATCATTAGTCACCAGAGAAATCCAAATCAAAATGATAATGAGATATCCCTTCACACCTGTTAAAATGACTACTATCAAAAAGACAAAAGATAAATGTTGGCAAGAATGTGGAGAAAAGGGAACCCTTATACACCGTTGGTGGGAATGTGAATTGGTCCAGCCATTATGGACAGCAGTATGGTAATTCCTCCAAGTGAGAGGGATGAACCTAGTGCCTCTTAACACAGAGGGAAGTAAGTCAGAAAAAGAAAAACAAGTATTGTGCATTAATGCATATATATGGAATATAGAAAAATAGTACTGATTGATGTAGTAGAGAATGGACTTGTGGACACTGTGGGAGAAGGTGACGGTGGAATGAATTGGAAAGATAGCATTGGCATATACATGGTCATGTGTAAAATAGATAGTGGGAAGTTGCTAAATTACACAAGGAGCCAGCCTGTCGCTCTGTGATGACCTGGAGGGGTTGGATGGGGAGAGGAGGAAGGCTTGGGAGGGAAGGGATATTTATATATAATTATGGCTGATTCACGTTGTTGTATGGCAGAAACCAACACAAAATTGTAAAGCAATTTTCCACCAGTTAAAAAATAAACAAAATTTTAAAAAGAAATATAAAAAAATAAAATTGTTATAAAGAAAAAAATAGAACTGCCACATGATCCATCAGTCCCACTTGTGAGTGTATATCCATAAAAATGAAGTGCTCAGTATTAATTAAATTTATTAGTGAAAGAGAGAGATTTGCTTTGAAGTTTTTCAAGGAGGTAGCAAATGTATTCAGTTTTGTAAGTTAAGGAAAGCACCCCATTTTATCTAAGATGCTACAGAAACAACTGTATTCTCAGTAGAAATCAGGCAGTATTTTAGAAAATTTTTTTGCTTTTGATTAGGGGGTGAGTTTATACTTTTAAATAGGATTTTGACAGAATACCTTTAAAGCTGTAGCCCAGAATTGCATTCCTAATAATAGTGTGATGAAACCCGGGATAATTTTTTCATCCTCAAGAAACTCAAAGCTTTATTTTCAGGATGTAGTCTTAAGATTTTCAGTTGTTAAGGTAGCAAGTGCTTGTGGCTTTGTTGCTAGAGAAATACAGTTTATTTCAAAATTATTTACATTTTTTCCCTCAGACGTGTGCCTGAAAAAAGTAAAACATTTTATGAGGTGTTTAAATCAATCTTGATTCTTTTATATAATCTATTTATGTGTTTGGATTGAGTATTTATTGGCAATGAGGAAATCATTTGGTGGAGAATTCTTTCACTGAGTAATAGAGATGAGCACATGTAATCTTAGAAGAAAATGCATCAAATGTTGATTGTCAATCTTGTTTTTTCCCCTCAATTTTGCGATGTGCTTTTTCTCATGTTAGTGTTTCTGATGGAGTGCAGTGTACTAGTAATGTGAACATTTATTGTTGTATTTTAGTTTCCCAAAGGCGCATCAATGGCACATTTTACAAGTCCATTGAATTTTATTTTAATTTTGTTTACTTATTTATTTATTCTTGGTTGTGCTGGGACTTCATTGCTGTGTGGGCATTTCTCTAGCTGCAGCGAGCAGAGGTTACGCTAGTTGTGTTGCACATGAGTTTCAGTAGTTGTGGTTCCCAGTCTCTGGAGCACAGGCTCAATAGTTGTGGCACACAGGCTTAGTCGCTCCACCGCATGTGGGATCGTCCCGAACTAGGAATAGAGCCAGTGTCTCCTGTATTGGCAGGCGGACTGTTCACCACTGAGCCACTAGGCATGCCCTTCCTCTGTAATTTAGAGTTGAGAAATTGCTGTAGATTGTTTTCTGGTTCACCCAAGAAGGTAGAGTTGATCTTCAGGAAACAGGGGATGCTGGATATCCAGTCCTTGAGGCTGGATGATGTCTTAGGCAATTACAAATTTCTTCATTTCATTGGAGCCCGGCATGGGGATAAATTGTTCTGTAAATGTTGCTGTTGTTTAGTTGTTAAGTCTATTGCAACTCCATGGACTGTAGCCAACCAAGTTCCTTTATACGTGAGATTTCCCAGGCAAGAAGACTGGAGTGGGTTGCCATTTCCTTCTTCAGGGATCTTCCTGACCCAGGGATTGAATCTGCCTTTTTTGCTTTGGCAGGAGGATTCTTTACCACTGAGCTGCTAGGGAAGCCCCTCTGTAAATGCATATTAAATGATAAATTTGCAAACATCAGAAATCAAAATACCAATTTAGCCTAGTGTTTTGCATGGACTATAGCTGTGTCTGAGCTAATAGCTAAAAGGGCAAATGAAACAATTTGCCGCTATCCCTTTTGGGTGAAGTCAGAAAGGAGTTATAGCTGTAGGTTAACCTTAGGTGAGGGAGGGGGCTGCCTATAGAAGGAATCAAACTCTTGGCATGGAGAGGTGTCAACAAAAAATGGGATATTAAAAGGAGATATTGTTAAGTTTTATATTTTGCTCTGGGCTCATTCCATTGAGCTCTTTGAAGTAAATGGAAAATTTATCTTTGTCTTCCTGACAAGAAGTCCAAAGCACTTAGGAAGACTTGGATATTTTTTAAAAAGTGTACAACTTTTAAAACATAATTCAATCCAGTCTTAATTTACTCACCGAAGCCTCAGCAATTTGTTAAGGCCATTTGGTGTGGATTTTTTCTTACTAGCTGTACGAAAATCTCAGGGCTGGTTTCTCTCTGCTCACAGTAGGTACAGGTCCCTGGGCACATACTGGACTGTGTTAAAAATAATTTGATCTAACTGAGGTTCATTTGATAGTCTCTAAAATATCTTTCAGGTCCAAAGTTCCATGATCACTGTGACATCATACCCTTTAAAAGCAGTAATTCCTGGGACGTCAAATGTAATGCAAGTGCCTAGATTTCTGAGAATCTGGTGTGATAAGTGCCTTCAGACAATTAGCCATATTTAGAACATATTTTACTAATTATTAAATCTTTACTAATTCTTCATTGTTTGTTCAGGAGAAAATGTTAAGGAAATATGAAATATTTTTACATAAGAAAATATTAAGAATAGAAGCGACAAGCTAGAAATAAATTAATATACAAGCAATTTTTATTCGCTGATTTGTATTAATCAATTAAAATTTAAATGAGTCACCTAAAATTGAATAAGTATGGAGGAGGAACACAGTTATGAGTTTACATAATGACAAATACCTAAATATTGATTAGATAAATGAAACTGATCATTGATTTCTCTTAGGAAGTAAACAGGTATACATATCATGAACACAAATACAAAATACACAGAAAAATCTCTGTCATACCACCTCTGCCAATCTGCATGTATATATGTTTATGCATAGAAAAGCTATATAAAGGCATAAAAATAAATTTAATAGTCATGCTTTTTCTTTTATATTTTGATTAAGTGCTAACTTTTTAAAAAAATAAAACTCTTAATAAATTTAAATTAAAATAATTCACTGACCACTTTATATACTGGAATTATGTGAGGCATGTTGGAAATGTTATTAGAAAAATGTCTGTTGGTTTAAAGCCATTTACATTTTTAGAATCATGTATTTTCCATATTAAAAAGATAATGGAGATAAACTCTTCCATTGCTTTTCAATTATCAAATAATAACTTCTGTTTATTGTGACAGACCCTGTTTATTTATAAGACCCATTGTGTTGGGTCTTCAGATGTCAGGGTTATTCACTGAACCCTGATTGCTGTACCTTAGAGAAGTGAGAATGAAGGTTCCAGGAATTGTAGCCACAGCATAGCTTTTGATGGAAACTATAAAAGAACACTCAGCCTCTGTGTGTGGCTCTCTAGATCTCAGTTGCAGAACTGAAATATCTCAGATATGACCTGTCTCAGTTTGTAGTTCTCATGCTGTTTATACAACCTTTCATCCAGATACGCATTTGGATATTACCTTGTTCCAAAATGGTCTCTAAAAGATCTAGAACCAAGTACATTGGGTTAAAAGTCATTTGTCTTGATAACTGAGATATAAAAGTGGAGATCAGGTTATTAAAAATCTGGTTTCCATGACTCTTTTATATAAAGGGCTGATTATTATTAAAAATCAGCATCAGTTTTAAATGGCCATGGAGCAAGCAGTTTTAAGTATTTAGACAAAGGAGGTGGGCTTACAGATTCAGCCCCAAACAAAATAAAATATTACCTTTGTTGAGAGTGTAGGCTTTAAAAGCATTTTTTCTTACTATATCAAAGGGCATATTTTATACAAATCAAAAAAGGAAAATACAGACATGATGAACATCTATGAGATTAAAAGCTAATTACTTTCTGCACTCTTGACCAAATATACGCTCTAACCTAAAGAGAATATGCCTGAGTGGACTCAATATCCTGAAAAGTGAAAGTGAAAGTCATTCAGTTGGGTCAGACTCTTTGCAATCCCATGGACTGTAGCCTGCCAGGCTCCTCTCTCCATGCAATTTTCCAGGCAAGAATACTGGAGTGGGCTGCCATTCCCTTCTCCAGGGGATTTTCCCTATCTAGGAATTGAACTGGGGCCTCCTGCATTGCAGGAAGATTCTTTACTGTCTGAGCCACTAGGGAAGCCCAAATATAATGCAGATGCTGGTTTCTATCACTTGTAGATATGAGAACAAAGCTAAATGCAAAATAATATTAATAAACTTATTTCTTTAAGAATATGAACTCATTTCTTTCAGACTTAGTTCTTTTCCTGTAGGGGTGTAGGAGAAAGCAAAAAACCTAACAACAATAAAACCCAATTATTGGCTCTCTCTAAGATGAAGGGTGCAGGTTGCCAAGGGGTGCAGTAAGAAGAAACAGGTAGACCTGGATGTTAGTCTAGCTCTCATGTGCTGTGCAGTGTTACGACCACCACTTAACCTTTCTGAGCCTTAGTAAACTGAGGTGATACTTAACCTCACAGGTGTGTCACATGTAATCTTACATGCTAGGGTTTCCCAGGTGGTGCTAGTGGTAAAGACCCTTCCTGTCAATGCAGGAGATACAAGAGATGTGGGTTTGATCCCTGGGTTGGGAAGATCCCCTGGAGGAAGGGGTGGCAACCAACCCCAGTATTCTTGCCTGGAGAATCCCATGGACAAAGGAGCTTGGCAGGCTATAGTTCATAGGGTCGCAAAGAGTTGGATACAGTTGAAGTGAGTTAGCACACATGCAATCTTACTTGTTATATGTGTTCATTACATGCTTATGGTCTTGCTAAGAGGTAGGGCTGATTATTCAAGGCATTAGATTAGACCATATGAAATTGACATTTTTATAGATTTAAAAAATGTCCAATTTTCAGATCTCATTGTAAGGTGGTCCCCTCTTAGGAACCTCAAGGGCACTGTTACAGTGAGGCCATAGTGTACACGGCAAGGTCAGTTTCCTTGGTGAGTTTTCACCTGATGATCAGGGATGGCCATATTCATCAGTGCCTAGTTTATAAGATACTGAAAATAACATTCACAGGCATAGAACTCTGGTCTCTTTGACTATCACACTTCCTAATGTCTACACAGACAAATATTTTATGTGTCACTAAGGTGAGCATATTAAACTCACTGCATTGAATGGTTACTGCATTTGAATGCACTGTTTCTGAGTTGCGGGGACAAAAGAATCATGGACCACAAGCACACTATTTAGCCTGCTCTTTCTAATAATACCAATAACATAGGCAAGCCTGTCTATATTTTTTTTCTATTTTTTTAAAAAAATTTAATTGGAGAATAATTGCTTTACAATATTGTGTTGGCTTCTGCCACACAACAACATGAATCAGCCACAAGTACACATATGTCCCTTCCCTGCTGAACCTCTACCCCCACCCCCAACCCCATCCCACCCCTCTAGGTTGTCACAGAGCACCAGGTTAAGCTCCTTGTGCCCATACAGCAGCTTTCCACTAGCTATCTATTTTACATTCAATAGTATACATATGGAGAAGGAAATGGCAACCCACTCCAGTACTCTTGCCTGGAAAATCCCATGGACGGAGGAGCCTGGTAGGCTACAGTCCATGGGGTCGTGAAGAGTCGGACATGACTGAGTGACTTCGCTTTTACTTTTCACTTTCTTGCATTGGAGAAGGAAATGGCAACCCACTCCAGTGTTCTTGCCTGGAGAATCCCAGGGACGGGGGAGCCTGGTGGGCTGCCGTCTATGGGGTCGCAAAGAGTCGGACAAGACTGACGCGACTTAGCAGCAGCAGCAGCAGCATACATATATCAGTGCTACTCTCTCAATTCGTCCTACCCTCTCCTTCCCCGGCTGTATCCAAAGTCTGTTCTTTACATCTGTGTCTCTACTCCTGCTGTGCAAATAGGTTCAACAGTACCTTAAAAAACTAGGAAATAAAACTACCATATGACCCAGGAATCTCACTACTGGGCATATACCCTAAGAAAACCATAACTGAAAAAGACACAAGTACGCCAGTGTTCATAGCAGCACTATTAACAATAGCTAGGACATAGAAGCAAACTAGATGTTCATCAGCAGATGAATGGATAAAGAAGTTGTGGTACACAGATACAATGGAATATTACTCAGTCATTAAAAGGATGCATTTGAGTCAGTTATAGTGAGGTGGATGAAGCTGGAGTCTGTTATACAGAGTGAAGTAAGTCAGAAAGAGAAAAACAAGTTTTGTATATTAACATATATATACAGAATCTAAAAAAATGGTACTGTCTAGCCTTTTATGATCCATGTACTCTCCTCAAAGCTCTGTTTCAAGATGTTTTCCATATTGTTGATTTCCTTCTCAGTCACTCTTCTTTGCACTTGAGACAGGCGTTTCTGGCAATTTCCATTCAGCAGGTGTAGAGAAAAGGGTTGATGCTACTGCTGGCATAGCTGAGACGAATGGAGAGGTAATATCTCAGATAGAAAGCCAGTGGGGGCTGCCCCACCTATAAGTTCACCAGTTGCATCACGTGATAGGGGGCAGCACTCAGGATAAAGATCGCCACCAGCGCCCGCACCACCGTGGTCAGCTTTATCCCTCTCTCCTTTGGAACACTGGGATTGTAGCTGTAGAGGAGAAGTTTGGAAAGACAGAACATAACCATAGAAATTATGGCCAATGATTTCCCAGAACTCTTTGGACAGTCCATAATAGCTCTGCAGTGAAATGCAAAGCTCATTTTTCTTCCTACTTATTCAGAGTGCTGTAGAAATACCCTTTTTCATCCTGTTAAAAATTTCCCTGATTTTTCAAAGCTGGAGAATTTTGAGAAACAAAATAAATAACATAGGCCTTAATTATAATCCAAAGTATCAAATAAAGATGTATGAATATACATTGATATAAATAATTGAATAATATGTGGGAGAAGAGACAAATCTTTACAGAAAAATTCCAAACAATATATATAGATATTCCCCTTTCCAGGAGTCCAAGGTTAATTCTCACCCTCCTTCTTTTCCCTTTGAGGGTAGACTATACTTAATGACTCATTTTCAAATAATAGAAGAGAGGAAGAGATAAATACTAATTTTGTTTCAGAGAAGCCTGGCAAATACTACCTTAACCAGGTGATCAAGATTAACATCAACAGAGTTGTCGAGTAGGTATCACACACCCCCTGACATGTTGTGAGGAGAAGACTTCTCCTAAAATACGTAACTGAAGTCTAATCATGATATACTATCAGTCAAACCCAGACTGGGGGACATTCTACAGGATACCTACTCAAGTACTTACTTAAGATTATCAAGGTTATGAAAAACAGGAAAGACCAGAGGAGACAACTAAATGCAGTGTGATCTCCTGGATTGAGTCTTAGAGCAGAAACAGGACTTTAATGGTAAAACTGGTGCAGTTCAATACAGGATAGAGTTTAGTTAATAGTAATATACCAATGCTATTTTCTTTGTTTTGACAAATGCATCATTCAGTTCAGTTCAGTTGCTCAGTCGTGTCTGACTCTTTGCGACCCCATGAATCGCAGCACGCCAGGCCTCCCTGTCCATCACCAACTCCCGGAGCTTACCCAAACCCATGTCCATTGAGTCGGTGATACCATCCAACCATCTCATCCTCTGTCGTCCCCTTCTCCTCCTGCCCCCAATCCTTCCCAGCATCAGGGTCTTTTCCAATGAGTCAACCCTTCGCATGAGATGGCCAAAGTATTGGAGCTTCAGCTTCAACATCAGTCCTTCCAATGAACACCCAGGACCGATCTCCTTTAGGATGGACTGGTTGGATCTCCTTGTAGTCCAAGGGACTCTCAAGAGTCTTCTCCAACACCACAGTTCAAAAGCATCAATTCTTCAGCACTCAGCTTTCTTCACTGTCCAACTCTCACGTCCATGCATGACCACTGGAAAAACCATAGCCTTGACTAGACAGACCTTTGTTGGCAAAGTAATGTCTCTGCTTTTAAATATGCTTTATAGGTTGGTCATAACCTTCCTTCCAAGGAGTAAGTGTCTTTTAATTTCATGGCTGCAATCACCATCAGCAGTGATTTTGGAGCCCCCAAAAATAAAGTCTGACACTGTTTCCACTGTTTCCCCATCTATTTCCCATGAAGTGCTGGGACCAGATGCCATGATCTTAGTTTTCTGAACGTTTAGCTTTAAGCCAACTTTTTCACTCTCCTCTTTCACTTTCATCAAGAGGCTCTTTAGTTCTTCTTCACTTTCTGCCATAAGGGTGGTGTCATCTGCATATCTGAGGTTATTGATATTTCTCCCGGCAATCTTCATTCCAGCTTGTGTTTCTTCCAGCCCAGCGTTTCTCGTGATGTACTCTGCATATAAATTAAATAAGCAGGGTGACAATATACAGCCTTGACGTACTCCTTTTCCTATTTGGAACCAGTCTGTTGTTCCATGTTCAGTTCTAACTGTTGCTTCCTGACCTGCATACAGGTTTCTCAAGAGACAGGTCAGATGGTCTGGTATTCCCATCTCTTTCAGAATTTTCCACAGTTTATTGTGATCCACACAGTCAAAGGCTTTGGCATAGTCAAGAAAGCAGAAATAGATGTTTTTCTGGAACTCTCTTGCTTTTTCGATGATCCAGCATATATTGGCAATTTGATCTCTGTTTCCTCTGCCTTTTCTAAAACCAGCTTGAACATCTGGAAGTTCACGGTTCACATATTGCTGAAGCCTGGCTTGGAGAATTTTGAGCATTACTTTACCAGCGTGTGAGATGAGTGCAATTGTGTGGTAGTTTGAGCATTCTTTGGCATTGCCTTTCTTTGGGATTGGAATGAAAACTGACCTTTTCCAGTCCTGTGGCCACTGCTGAGTTTTCCAGATTTGCTGGCATATTGAGTGCAGCACTTTCACAGCACCATCTTTGAGGATATGAAATAGCTCAACCTCCACTAGCTTTGTTCATAGTGATGCTTTCTAAGGCCCACTTGACTTCACATTCCAGGATGTCTGGCTCTAGGTGAGTGAGCACACCATCGTGATTATCTGGGTCAAATGCATCATGGTAAGATGTTAAGGGGAAAACTGGGTGAGGAATATATGGGAACTCTCTGTACTATTTTTGCAACTTTTCTGTAAAATTAAATTTATGGCAGAAAATGAAGAAGAACTAAAGAGCCTCTTGATGAAGGTGAAAGAGGAGAGTGAAAAAGTTGGCTTAAAGCTAAACGTTCAGAAAACTAAGATCATGGCATCTGGTCCCATCACTTCATGGGAAATAGATGGGGAAACAGTAGAAACAGTGTCAGACTTTATTTTTTTGGGCTCCAAAATCACTGCTGATGGTGATTGCAGCCATGAAATTAAAAGATGCTTACTCCTTGGAAGGAAGGTTATGGCCAACCTAGATAGCATATTTAAAAGCAGAGACATTACTTTGCCAACAAAAGTCCATCTAGTCAAGGCTGTGGTTTTTCCAGTGATCATGTATGGATGTGAGAGTTGGATGGTGAAGAAAGCTGAGTGCCGAAGAATTGATGCTTTTGAACTGTGGTGTTGGAGAAGACTCTTGAGAGTCCCTTGGACTGCAAGGAGATCCAATCAATCCATCCTAAAGGAGATCAGTCCTGGGTGTTCACTGGAAGGTCTGATGTTGAAGCTGAAGCTCCAATACTTTGGCCACCTCATGCGAAGGGTTGACTCATTGGAAAAGACCCTAATGCTGGGTAGGATTGGGGGCGGGAGGAAAAGGGGGTGACAGAGGATGAGATGGTTGGATGGCATCACCTACTCGATGGACATGGGTTTGGGTGGACTCCGGGAGTTGGTGATGGACAGAGAGGCCTGGCGTGCTGCGGTTCATGGGGTCGCAAAGAGTTGGACTCGACTGAGTGACTGAACTGAACTGAACTGAAAATTAAAAAATACTTAAAATTTCCAAATTTTGTTCTAAAATTAAAAAATACTTAAAATTTCCAAATTTTGTTCTAAAATTAAAAAATTCTTAAAATTTCCAAATTTTGTCCTGTTCTGTCACATTTAGACATTTCCTAGAGATTTCTCTGGGATATGACTGAAACAGATGAATAAACCTGGAGAATATTATAAAATAAAAGCATAGAAGCTGAAAGCCATGCTAAGATAGTGATTCTTCTGCAGCTCATCAGAGTAGGCACCATTATTCCTCTAACTTATTGCATCTGAAGGATAACTGGACAGTATGAACTTTGTTTCATAAGATGCTCCTAACATTTCTGAGAAGAGTGTTATGAGCAAAGTGATCTGATTTGGAGAACTGTTTTAAAAGAGCTTGAGTATCCTCTCCAGCTGTCAATGTCATAATATTCCATATCCTTCCATTTCAACCTTTTCACCAACTCAGCTCCCCATGATACATTTAGAAACTATTTTTTTCCCTATAAATGTGGCTGCTTCCTATTCCCATTCTAAATAGACTACTTTAAAAATAATATAATATATCCAAAGAATTTAAAGAAGTCAATAAAAATGTCATGGGCCAATAGACCACCTAAACCTCTGGTATCAGATTCTGCCACAAATTTTGACTAATGGTGGTAAAACTGTTCACATATTCTTTTTTAAAAAAAAATCTTCACCATGTTATGTATCGTGTATGGGGAAACCCAGCAACTTGTCTTTTCAAAAGAAATACAATGATACATTCTAAAGACAAATTTTAATAATGATCTTTAACCTAACATATAATCACTGACTCATTTGGACAACTTGATATATACAATTTCAGTGGAAAATAATTTAGACATATTCATGTAGCTTTAGAGATAAGTTTATTTAAAGGTGGACTTCCCCAGTGGTTCAGTGGTAAAGAATCCACCTGCCAGTGCAGGAGATGTGGGTTTGATCCCTGGATTGGAAAGATCTCCTGGAGAAGGAAACGGCAACCTACTCCAGTATTCTTGCCTGGAAAATTCCATGGACAGAAGGAGCCTGGTGGGCTATAGTCCATGGGGTCACAAAAGAGCCAGACACAACTTAGTTACTAAATGACAAACAACAACAAACATTTAAGGATCCTTCCTAAGTTTATTGTGTTTAGGTAAGTTTTTGGTTTTATTTAGTCCTAATTGGCTTTATCTTAGTATTCAAATATTAATGAAATCCTGCTTCTCTATACTGAAAACGTCACAAAAATGAAAAGAATATAAATTATACACAATATTTAGGATCTATGTACACAACTCTGCAAAATGTACAAATAAAACATTTAAATAACAGTGCTGATGACAAACATACATTTTTATGAAACCATTACATCATTAATTTCAATATTTATCACTGAGAGATCCTCAAATAGCTGCTTCAGAACATGACTTATTTTCTGAAAATGCCTTATATAGACATTAATGCCCATATGTCTGAGCTTAGCATGTTTCAAGTGACTGTTGCTTAAGTTTCTTTTGTAGGTATCTTAGATTTCTGAATTATTCTTTTAACAAATAAAGCATACACTTACCATCTGGCTTCCTTATTCTGTTGATACATGTCCCAAGTATAGCATAAAATTAAAATATAGCACATCAAAATCAAGGGCAAAGGGAAAAAGAAACTTGTTATCATCAAATACAGAGTATACCTATAAAATGAGAGAGGACATGACTGTCACATTCACAATGCTAGAGCTGACCTTCATGGTTTATGATTCTCTGATTTTTCAGGGCCCAGAATAACAGTTCTTGGAGCAAAAGTTAAGGATCTCTGGGTCCTTTCACATCCAGAGGTGTGAAGTTATGCTTTTCGTTATTCACAGACAATGACTCTTCCTTCGCCAGCCCTTCTCAGCAGCCAACATTACTGAGTACAGAAAAAGGAATCTGCCAGGCCGACTTGCCATAATGTATGTAAAAAGTACCAGCACAATACCTGGCCCTTAGCAGGAGATCGAAACATTTTAGTTAGGGATTCCAAATGCTCTGTTGAAAGTTTCAACTAGAAAAATTTTGACCTGGGTTTGATATCTGGTCCAGGGAAATCCCACATACTTTGGAGCAACTAAGCCTGCTAGCCTCAACTACTGAGCTCTTGTGTGTCTAGAGCCCATGCTCCTCAATGAGAAGCCAGCGCAATGAGAAGCCTGTGCACCGCACCTAGAGAGTAGCCCCCACTCTCTGCAACTAAAGAAAGCCTGTGTGCAGCAACAAAGACCCAGCACAGCCAAAAATAAATACATGAATGAATAAAAAATTAAAACATAAGAAGTGCCTGTGTTGGTTGCTATATTGGTTTCCTAGAACTGCCTGTAACAAATTACCACACACTGGATGGCTTAAAATGACAGACATTTGTCTCTCAGTTCTGGAAGCTGGAAGCCTTAAATCAAAATGTTGTCAGAGTTGTTCCTTTTTGAGGTTTTGAGCATGTGCTCTCCCAGCCTCCCTGGAGTTATATGGTCATGCCTGGTGTTCCTGGCTTACAGACACATCACTCCAATCCCTGCCTCTGGTCTTCACCTGCATGCTCTCTGCGTGTCTCTGTAAATCTTCCTCTCCTTATCAGGCCTCAGTCATTGTATTTAGGGCCCACCCTAATCCAGCAAGATGTCATCTTAAGTTGATCATATCTGCAAAGACCCCATTTCTATGTAAGATCATATCCACAAGTGCTGAGAATTAGGACTTGGATAGATCTTTTCCAGGGACCCAACCAAACTCCAGCTGCATGTTGGTAAGGTTTGAGTCTCAGAACTCTAGACCCTTTTGTGATGTCCACCTGTCCCTTGATTGCTGTGTTCCCGCTGAACCTGGTTTCCATGGATCTTTAAAATACATATTTAAATATAGTTGCACCCATTGAGGTTACATGATTAAGTGCAAAAATTTTTTTCTAAAGGTTACCCTATCCATAAAAATCAAACTATCGACTTGATGGCGGGAAGCAGAGAACTTAAGTGGAGAGACTGGCCCGGAGAGGCTCCCCAAGGACACTCCGTGTGGCTGCTCACGTGTTCACAAGGAGGATGAAGCACTTCACAACTTAATTCAACTCTATTTTTCTTATGTTTTAACAACCTACCAGAGTACATCGTCAGGGGATGTTAAATCAAAAGCACAGCTCTCAGCGCCGTCTGTAAATTTGATGACCTTCGAGTAGACCCAGACAGGCAACACCAGAATGAAGGAAGATGCCCAGAGGCCCAGACTGATACATATTGTCTTGTACCTGGTTCTCCAGCTTGTCAGTCGAAATGGCTGGATGAGAGCCAAGTACCTGCAAAGCCAGTGGAGAAGGGTTTGGGAACAATCAATAAAAGCACTGAGCTCCAAGGATGAAAGGTTCATGACAAGAGTAAATTATTAGTATTATGATCCTCCCTGAAGCACACCTCTATCAGGGTGAAAGAAAGTTATATTTTTAAAGAGCTGGCCGGTACTTGTAAAGAAAACAATTCTTGACCCTGTAAGTCTGAATAAACCACTCACTGATACACAGCAGTCACTTCCATAAAGACCCTGAAAATGGTACAATTCTGCCATGCAAACTTTTTTAGGTTTACTGACCCTTTTATATTTATTTATTTATTTGGCTGTGCTGGGTTTTAGCTGTGGTCTTAGTTGTGGCACATGGGATGTGGCATGCGAGATCTTCAGTTGCGGCATATGGTATCTAGTTCCCTGACTAGGGATCGAACCCTGGCCCCCTGTGTTGGGAGCACGGAGTCTCAGCCACTGGGACCACCAGGGAAGTCCCACAGCCTTTTTCTTTACAAAGGTGCTTCCCTTGTGCAGGAGGCTCTGGAAAACTGTCTCTGAACGAGGGTAGGGAGATTCCCTCCAGGTGGGAGTGGCCTACTTCCCAGGAGGGTGTACAGATGTAGGACAGGAAGGAGGAAGGAGCGATGGCTGGTGGGAGGATCCCCAGCAGCATGAGGTTCGGGCACCTGGGACAGACATCCTGCTTAGATGGCATTAGAGTCAGGGCCAAAGGCTCTTAGAGGTTCAGGTCACAGAACTAACAGTGAGAATAATCAAACATGACTAGTACAGACAATGCAAATCCCTCAGAAAACTGAAGCTTGAGGCTGATGGGGGTGTGGAAATGGACTAATTTCATGGGAAAGGGTCCTCTTTTTCTTTTTTTCCCCCATTTTGATCCAGAAAAAAAGATAATCATTAATTAGACTTGAAAATCCTGATAGAGCAAACATGTTTGGTCCTCCAGCAAACCCAAGAATAATTTTTCAGAGACAAGCTAAATCATGAAAAGAGAGCTCAGGTCCAGAGGAGGGGATTTGAGAAAGCACAGTTTTGAGGGGGCTGGGGGCTGTAGGAAAGCAGGATAAGTGGACATTCAATAAATGTGAAATATGGCCTATGGTCCATTAATTTTCTCCAAGATTTTGTAGAGCTACTTAATGAAGATTTATGAAAATGGAAAAGTCTCTGTCTCCTCGCTTTTCAATTTTGCACTCAGTTAAGGAAGCCCTTGGCATGCAGGGACAGGCTTGTGGCCCCGAGTACCTCAGCCACCCCTCCTTCCCCACACTGCACCTGCGTTACCGGTCACCTGTCACTAAGGAGACAAAGTCCCCTTCCCTCCCTGCTGAGGAAGGGAATAGGTAGTTATTGTACAGCAGCCCCACCATCTTTCTGTCTGGGAGTAAAGACAATGGAGTCATGGCATCAATGGGTTAGGGAATCGTCTCTGATGACCTTCCCAGCTGAAAACCCTTCAGTGACTTTTCTTTGCCTTTCAGATAAAATTCAAAATTCTCACCATGACTCTTGAGGTCTTTTTCCACCTGGCCTTCCTGTCACTGAGGGAAGTTTGTGCCCGTCTCTGGCCTTCCCTCAAGTTCTTTTTCAGTACCAGGTACCTGCTACTCAGCCCATCTGGCAGGACCTGCCTCTAGTTCCTCCTGCCTTTCCTGATCCCCATTAGGTCTCCCTCTTGGAGAAGCTTCCCCTGACCACTCACTCTATACAAGGCCCATGACTATAAATTTGGATTTTAGGGGACTCTACTTTTCCTTCCTAGGATGTATCATTGTGTGGAAATAGTAATACACATTTACCCATGTGGCTTTTCACAGAATGTCTGTCTACACCTCTGGAATGGAAGCACCATGAAGGCAGGAGACTTGGCTATTAGTTTAACGCTGCTGTATCTCATGTGTCTTGCATGGTTCCTGGCATAGGGTCCATGCTCAATAAATATCTGTTAAATGAATGAATAGGGAATTTTGGCTTCTATTTACTGACTTGGCTGTTGTTCCAGAAAATTTAATTTAAAAAGTAGCCACTAACAAAAGTCTAGGTAACTTTCACCTGGAGGCAAATATTTTTAATATTTTGGGTGTTTAAAATTTTTTTCATATGGCTTTAAAGGTAGGAACCCACTATTAAAATATTTCACATACTTTGCAATTATTAACTAATCAGAGAAAGGAAAGTGAAAGAGTTTGGGAAAACACTTGATATTTATGGTCTACTAAATTGGAGATCAAACCAGTCAACCCTAAAGGAAGTCAACTGTGAATATCCATTGGAAGGACTGATGCTGAAGCTGAAGCTCCAACACTTTGGCCACCTGATGCAAAGAGTTGACTCATTGGAAAAGACACTGATGCTGGGAAAAATTGAGGGCAGGAGGAGAAGAGGAAGAGGACAAGATGGTTGGATAGCATCACTGACTCAATGGACGAGTTTAAGCAAACTCCAGAAGATGCTTAAGGACAGGCAAACCTGGCATGCTGCAGTCCATAGCATCACAAAGAGTCGGACATGGACTTAAGGAGTGAAAAAATTGAAAATTAAAATAAATGTATAAATAATACCACATACTGATGCACTGACATTTAGTTTTGGTATTACAGAGGAAACTTCATTTCTGTTTTAGAAAATTACACATTTTCTTGAATTTTTATGAATTTAGTAGAGTTAGAACTACAAGAAGTTCCAGAGGCTGGGAAAAAAGTTCAGTGTTACAAACTCTTCATTTGTCTTTGGCTATGTGATCCTCTGGGAGAAAGATAAAGGTCTGAGTGTCTTTATTTGAAAGTAAAATTTTAGCATTTTGTGGCCATAAGGTTAAAAAAAAATACATGCTATTCAATTGTGTAAGATACACATGAACACATATACACACTCAGAAAAACCCTGTGAAGATTAGGAAATGTTCTGTGGTCTGTTCTAAGGCAGACAATGTGCTTTCACTTTATTTGCAGTAAGAGGTTTACAGAAGAGGTTCAGTTTCCCCTCTTAAAAGAAAAAGCCAATACTCTTCTGCCTTCACGGTATGTACGTGGTATGAAGAAGCTTTTATTCTGCTGAGAATGGGATCACAACAGTGAGGCTCGTATTTTAAGCTGCTTCTCTGCAGTGGTTCCTGCCCTGCACAGGGCCCTCGCCCTGGTGTTGGAACCCTAAACTTACCAGGCTTTATTCTACACACTGTGAGCTTTGGTGGCATCAGCTGAACTAACCAGATCTACCTACCTAGCATGTAGATTAAAAAGTGATGTTAATTATAAGTTGAGAAGTATACTCTACACATTTTGAGAATTCTTTTGTAGAAAAGCAGCAGGATTAAAAAATGCATTAAACATTACCATCATTGTTCATGCCCGAATAATAATGATCCAGCAAATTTGATTTATATGAACGCTGCTATTCTTTTGTTCAGCCATCTGATGAACTGCTCATCACTTCCCAACCCTAAAAGGTCCTGTTAGAAGGGTAAAAGAGGCAGAGCTCAAGAAAGAGTCCTCCATGGACTCAGAGAAATTTAAGGCTAACATTCATTTATTTATAATAGCATTTGAGTGCCCATATTCCAGGCACTGTTACACAGACACTCGGAATATACTAGTGATCAAAAACCCTGATTTTGTGTAATTCACATTTGATGGGTGGGGGAAGCTAGACAATAAACAACATACATTTATCTCTGTATACCAAGGAAATTAAAGTCTGTAATATGTTTAAAGCAAGAGAGAAAGAAAAAGTAGATCAGAGCAAGAGGGACTACGTGTGCTGGGTTGGGACTGGGGTGCAAAGAAGGTGGATGGAGATTTTACATGGGTTTTTCTCTGAGTGGGCATATTACTGTTGTGCTTTTCACTGTTGTCTTCAGGATTTGTTTCTGTTTGGGGCATGCTGCTAAGACCTGGTGTGAAAGTCCATACCATCTAGATGCTGCAGGGAACATCCTAACATCCTAGCTCACATGCTTCCTAAAAGAAGCCAGATGGTGAGGTAGTTGCCAGCTACCTGCCATCTCTAGAGTTGGACGGCCTGTCTCTGAACTGGGCTTCACCACTCACTGGCCCGACAAACATCTCACCATCACCATCATCTCCTTGAGTAACATTAGTTTACGAGTTTGGTAAACATGGCTATGACATGTTCTGGGATTGTTGTTCAGTTGCTAAGTCAGGTCCAACTCTTGGCAACACCATGAACTGCAGCAGTCCAGGCTTCCCTGTTCTTCACTATCTCCTCAAGTTTGCTCAAATTCATATCCATTGAGCTAGTGATACAATCTAATCATCTCATCCTCTGCTGTTCCCTTCTCCTTTTGCCTTCAATCAATGTTCTGGGATATGTCTGGTGATGTAAAATGGCAGCATTTGCATTGATTGATCCTAACAGTGAGTGCAAAGGATGGTCTTCTTGTAACTGACTTCTCTTCGTAGCTGTAAAGGAGCCCTCTACCCCATGTATTCTCTAAAGCTGCTAGGTGGTAAAAAGGGTATGTGAGATGTGGAACTTACCAGAAAGAGCCCTGAACAGGGAGTGAGGAGAGCCACTTCAGTTTTCATCTCTGCCACTGACTCTGTGTGTCTTTAGCCATTGCCGTTACTTCTCAGGACTTTGGCTTCCGTCTTGCAATAATGATGGGCAGGGGTGGGGGGAGTGAATTCATTCTGGTTTCTAGTATTTCATTATTTTGTGGGCTTTTTTCTTGCAGTCAATTGTAAATAAAACTGAGTTGGAAAGAATGATTGGGGAAGAGGAAATGTTCAGTGTTTTAAGTTTTCCATTAAGAAATGGACCACTGTGAAAGTTGGAAAAATATTAACTGATTTGTCCTACAATGAAACAAATGAATGGAGAGGAGCTTTGCTATCACAAACCAGCACTAATGTTGCTGGAATTGGGATGACCTCGGGGAAGTACAGGAACCTCTAAATTAGGTTGAGATATTTCAGAATCTCTTCACTTACCTGTCCACACTCATTATAGTCATGATGGCACTACAGGCAAACTGGTTGTAGGTATCCAGGGATGTGAGGATCGTGCAGAGAGGCCTCCCAAACATCCACTGTCCTCCTCGGCCCCACTAGGAAATAAGAAATGGCATTCCAATGGTGTGGACCAGATCAGCCATGGCCACGCTGCAGATAAAAATGTCAGGAATCGTTTTTTTCCTGGACCCAAAAGACATGGAGGGAAATGGAGGATTGACATTGAGAGGGCACACCTTCAGTTTATGCCATCTGTTAACAGATTTTTCAATTGCTAAACTTAAGTTTAAAAGTTAAAAGGAAACCACCACATATGCACATATGAATGCCTTGTCTTGTGTATATTCAAATGTTTTAAACTATTTGTTCGATAACTGCCTGCCGTGGTTTAAAAATATGTCCACAAATTCTTTGCTATTGCTTTCAGGAGGGCGTGGCCTAATTCCTTCCCTTTGAGAGTGGGTTGAACTTAGTAACTCACTTTTAGTGAATAGGATGTGGTGGAACTGACAGTATGACGTTCGAAATTTGGACATAAAGGCATGGAGGGGTTTTCTCCTTGCTATCTCTTGGATCACTTTCTCTGGGGGAAGCCAGCTGCCATCTTGTGAGATAATTCAAGTATCACTATAAAGAGGTCCACTTGGAAAGGAACTGAGGCCTCCTGCCAATAACAAACACCAGCTTGCCAGATCTGTAAGGGAGCTACCTGGGAATGGATGCTCCAGTCCCAGCCAAGCCTTTGGATAGTCATCTAAAGATGCACAGCTCAACTGCAACAGCAAGAGAGACCCTGAGCCAGAGTCACCCAGCTAGGCTGCTCTTGACCCTCAGAACTGTGTGAGATAACAAATGTTGATTGTTTTAAGCCACTGTTTTTTTTTTTAATATAACATAACCACGTTTATTTAAGAATGCATTCCAATAGCAAATGTCAAAGCTCAACAATGCAAAATTGAAATTATTTTTGCACTAACATAATAATTTTACACATGGTAATACATATGTTTCAGTGCTACTCTCTCAATTTTTCCCACCCCCTCCTTCCCCTGCTGTATCCATGAGTCCATTCTCTATGTCTGTGTCTCCACTGCTGCCTCGAAGATAGATTCATCAGTACCATCTTTTAGATTCCATGTATGATATTTGTCTTTCTGTTTCTGATTTACTTCACTCTGTATAATATGCTCTAAGCTCATTAGAACTGACTCAAATGTATTCCTTTTTATGGCTGTGATATTCCATTATGTGTGTGTGTATCTATATCTATATCTATATCTATATACATATATATGTTTTATATATATACATATATATATGTTTTAAATATATATATATATATATATATATATATATATATATATATATATATACACCACAACTTCTTTATTCATTCATCTGTCAGTGGACATCTAGATTGCTTCCATGTCTGGCTGTTGTAAATAGTGCTGCAATGAACATTGGAGTACATGTGTCTTTTTCAGTTATGGTTTCTTCAGGGTATATGCCCCATAGTGGGATTCTTGTCATATGGTAGTTTTATTCCTAGTTTTTTAGAGAATCTCCCTACTGTTCTCCATAGTAAGCCACTAAGTTTTGAAGTCATTTCTACATAGCAACAAATTATACCAACTCTAAACTCACAAAAGCTTGTCTTTACCTATCCCTCACATCAAATAGGGAAAGGAGAACGTCAAGGCTGTATATTGTCACCCTGCTTATTTAACTTATATGCAGAGTACATCATGAGAAATACTGGGCTGGAGGAAGCACAAGCTAAAATCAAGATTTCCAGGAGAAATATCAATAACCTCAGATATGCAGATGACACCACACTTTGGCAGAAAGTGAAGAAGAACTAAAGAGCCTCTTGATAAAAGTGAAAGAGGAGAGTGAAAAAGTTGGCTTAAAGCTCAGCGTTTGGAAAACTAAGATCATGGCATCTGGTCCCACCACTTCGTGGCAAATAGAGGGGGAAACAGTGGCTGACTTTATTTTTGGGGGCTCTAAAATCACTGCAGATGGTGATTGCCGCCATGAAATTAAAAGACACTTGCTCCTTGGAGGGAAAGTTATGACCAACCTAGACAGCATATTAAAAAGCAGAGACATTACTTTGTCCACAAAGGTCCATCTAGTCAGGGCTATGGTTTTTCCAGTAGTCATGTGTGGATGTGAGATTTGGACTGTGAAGAAAGCTGAGTGCCAAAGAGTTGATGCTTTTGAACTGTGGTGTTGGAGAAGACTCTTGAGAGTCCCTTGGACTGCAAGGAGATCCAACCAGTCCATCCTAAAGCGGATCAGTCCTGGGTGTTCATTGGAAGGACTGATGTTGAAGCTGAAACTCCAATACTTTAGCCACCTGATGGGAAGAGCTGACTCATTTGAAAAGACCCTGATGCTGGGAAAGATTGAGGGCAGGAGGAGAAGGTGACGACAGAAGATGCAATGGTTGGATGGCATCACCGACTCAATGGACATGGGTTTGGGTAAACTCTGGCAGTTGGTGATGGGCAGGGAGGCCCAGCGTGCTGCGGTTCATGGGGTTGCAAAGAGTTGGAAATGACTGAGAGACTGAACTGAACTGAACTGAGCATCAAATACAGCTAAACAGAAAAAATAAATGTTTCCACTGTGCAATGTGATTTTTTTCCCTCCACTGAAGCTGTTACTTTCAAATCTTAACTGAAGCCATTGTTAAAAAAATTTCAACCATTACGTAGAAAGATTCCAATAAAATCTAACTCAGAGAAAAGCCTATTAATTAAGACCTTGAAATCCAGACAGTGTAGAGAAGACATATGAAATGACTGAACTGGTGGAGATCTCCTCTCTCCTGTTTGGGGAAATGAAGGCAAAAGAATTTTCTGAGAGCAGAAATTTTAATGTAAAATTCACTTGATCCCTATCATCAGAGATGGGACATTCAGTAATAAACATGTATCATCTTTATCTGGGAGATATTATTCATTAATTCAACAAATATTTTATTGAACACCAGTTATGTGTTAGGCATAATATTGTACTTTGGGCTGCAAAGCTAAATAACCTATAAACCCTAATATCAAGAAGCTTATAGTCTAGATATAGATAAATAAATGATGACTTTACAATATTATGAAAGAAAGCTAGAAAAAGCACAAGGAGCACATAAAAATAGTCTCTCCTCTCTCCTCTGGGGGTGGTCAAGGCATATTTCTTGGAAGAAGTGGCGTATGTACTGAGAACATATAAAGATTTAAATAGCACAGAAGAATTAGCCTTAAGATTATACCACAATGACTAGTTCACTCTGGATCTGGTGCTATTGCTCTATTGTTTGAAAGCTAGTGGGTGTCTTCATTATTCAGGGACTGCATATTCTACAGCCTGTGAACTTTATGTCTAAGCCATCAAAGCCTCAGGTGAGGCATCAGTCACATGAGGGCCAGGATATTTTACCCAGGCCCTGGCCCCACACACCATGTGAGGAAGTTTCTGCCATCAAATCCATACTCAGCAACACACTCTGGGCATTGTTGAGTGATTCATATCAGAAAAACCAAGAAGAAGAGTGTTGAAGAAAAGATCATGTCAACCAAAAGAGCTGCTAAGTGGCTGTTCTTGGTCTCTAATCCTTTATCCTCTCCAGGTCTTCCTCCAGGAGAAGGGTCAGTGGGGACACTAGAGGTCAGCTGGAAAAAAAAAGGCAGAAACACAATAATATAAAATCCTATAAATCTTACTCTGTTAAATAGATGTTATTTCCATTTGAATTGGGATATTACTCATAAGTGGATGCATAGGTCCTAATCGCAGCAATTAGACCTGTTACCCTTGCTCTCCTTCAGACAGGTGGCCAACATTGACTGATTAGGAATTATGGTAATTCCTTTGTTGAGGACAGTGCAGGTCATTACATGGCAATTCAAAAGAATTAAATAAAGTGTTTCTAGATGACACTGTCTGTAGCAAAAGAGAATTCTGAAGCAAGTGATATATTTATCTGGTCATAGCTACTAGGGCAACAAGTATAACACATTCTATTATTGCTTTTTCTTTTTTTTACTGAAAGTAACAACATACAAATTAAAAGTAATTAAATAGGAATTTTGCATTTTCTAAGTATATAACTTGTATTCTCTTTTTAGGTCTAATTAATCTTCCAATTTCCTGTTGCCAGACTTCATTAGATTTCTGTTTCTTATGAGCCAAACATTTAAAATAAAAAGATGTAAACCAATGATCATTTCAGCTAACATGTTTTCCATATGGTTAATATGACTGTCTAAATATGATGATAAACTAAGGTATACCACAATACCATGCAATAAATGATATTGTTGTTGTTGTTGTTCAGTCACTCAGAAGTGCCCGACTCTTTGCCACCCCATGGACTGCAGCACACCAGGCTTCCCTGTCCTTCACTGTCTCCCAGAGTTTGCTCAAACTCATGTCCATTGAGTCAAGGATGCCATCCAACCATCTCATCCTCTGTCACCCTCTTTTCCTGCCTTCAGTCTTTTCCAGCATCAGGGTCATTTCCAGTGAGTTGGTTCTTCACATCAGTTGGCCAAAGGATTGGAGCTTCAGCTTCAGCATCAGTCCTTCCAATGAATATTCAGGGTTGATTTCCTTTAAGATTGACTGGTTTGATCTCCTTGCAGTCCAAGGGACTCTCAAGAGGCTTCTCCAGCACCACAACTTGAAAGAAGCAATTCTTTGGTTCTCAGCCTTCTTTATTATCTAGCTCTCACATCCATACATGATTACTGGAAAAACCATAACTTTGACTATACGGACCTTTATTGGCAAAGTAATGTCTCTGCTTTTTAATACACTGTTTAGGTTTATCATAGCTTTTCTTCCAAGGAGCACGTATCTTTTAATTTCATGACTGCAGTCATGATATAGTTGTTACAAATCATACTTTGGAGGATATTTAATCATATGGGAAAATGAAAATGAAAATGTTAGTTGCTCAGTCATGTCTGACTGTTTTCAACCCAATGGACTGTAGCCCCCTAGGCTCCTCTGTCCTTGGGACTTCCCAGGCAGGAATATTGGAGTGGATTGCCATTCCCTCCTCCAGGGATCTTCCCAACCCAGGGATCTAACCTGGGTCTCCTGCATTTCAGGCAGATTCTTTACTGTCTGAGCCACAGGGAAGCCCAAATGGGAAAATACTTATTGAGTAAAAAAATAAATAAATAAAATATGTAACTAGTTATGACCCCCAAATTATTTAAATATTAGCTTAAAAGTACACTGAAATAGTATGTCTGAGTAATCACAGTAATTATCTGTTTGATAGTAGTTGTATGATTGATTTTGAATCATTCTTTATATGTTTAATGTATAAGAGAAATTCTATTAAAGACACGTTTTCTTTTTGCAGCCAGAAATAACCATATATCAGTTCAGTTCAGTTGCTCAATCGTGTCCAACTTTTTGCGTCCCCATGGACTGCAGCATGCCAGGCCTCCCTGTCTATCACCAACTCCCAGAGTTTGCTCAAACTCATGTACATTGAGTCAGTGATGCCATCCAACCATCTCATCCTCTGTCATCCCCTTCTTCTCCTGCTTTCAATCTTTCCCAGCATCAGGGTCTTTTCAAATGAGTCAGTTCTTCGAATCAGGTGGCCCAAGTATTGGAGTTTCAGCTTCAACATCAGTCCTCCCAATGACTATTCAGGACTGATACTGGTTGGATCTCCTTGCAGTCCAAGGGACTCTCAAGAGTCTTCTCCAACACTATAGTTCAAAAGCCATCAGTGCTTCGGGACTCAGCTTTCTTTATAGTCCAACTCTCACATCCATACATGACTACTGGAAAAACCGTAGCTTTGACTAGACAGACCTTTGTTGGCAAAGTAATGTCTGTGCTTTTTAATATACTGTCTGGGTTGGTCATAACTTTTCTTCCAAGGAGCAAATGTCTTTTAATTTCATGGCTGCAGTCACCATCTGCAGTGATTTTGGAGCCCCCCAAAATAAAGTCTGTCACTATTTCCACTGTTTCCCCATCTATTTGCCATGAAGTGATGGGACCAGATGCTATGGTCTTAGTTTCCTGAATGTTGAGTCTTAAGCCAACTTTGTCACTCTCCTCTTTCACTTTCATCAAGAGGCTCTTTAGTTCTTCTTCACTTTCTGCCGTAAGGGTGGTGTCATCTGCATACCTGAGGTTATTGATATTTCTCCTGGCAATCTTGATTCCAGCTTATGCTTCCTCCAGCCCAGCGTTTCTCATGATGTACTATGCATATAAGTTAAATAAGCAGGGTGACAGTATACAGCCTTGACGTACTCCTTTCCCGATTTGGAACCAGTCTGTTGTTCAATGTCTAGTTTTAACTGTTGCTTCTTGACCTGCATACAGATTTCTCAGGAGGCAAGGTGGTCTGGTATTCCCATCTCTTTCACAATTTTCCACAGTTTTTTTGTGATCCACAGAGTCAAAGGCTTTGGCATAGTCAATAAAGCAGAAACAGATGTTTTTCTGGAACTCTCTTGCTTTTTCGATAATCCAGCGGATATTGGAAATTTGATCTCTGGTTCCTCTGCCTTTTCTAAACTTGAACATCTGCAATTTCATGGTTCACATACTGTTGAAGCCCGGCTTGGAGAATTTTGAACATTACTTTGCTAGCTTGTGAGATGAGTGCAATTGTGTGGTAGTTTGAGCATTCATTGGCATTGCCTTTCTTTGGGATTGGAATGAAAACTGACCTTTTCCAGTCCTGTGGCCACTGCTGAGTTTTCCAAATTTGCTGGCATATTGAGTGCAGCATTTTCACAGCATCATCTTTTAGGATTTGAAAAAGCTCAACTGGAATTCCGTCACCTCCACTAGCTTTGTTCATAGTGATGCTTTCTAAGGCCCACTTTACTTCGCATTCCAGGATGTCTGACTCTAGGTAAGTGATCACACCATCGTGATTATCTGGGCCGTGAAGATCTTTTTTGTATAGTTCTTCTGTGTATTCTTGCCACCTCTTCTTAATATCTCCTGCCTCTGCTTAGGTCCACAACTTCTCTGTCCTTTATTGTGCCCATCTTTGCATGAAATGTTCCCTTTGTATGTCTAGTTTTCTTGAAGAGATCTCTAGTCTTTCCCATTCTACTGTTTTTCTCTATATCTTTGCATTGATCACTGAGGAAGTCTTTCTTATCCTTGCTGTTCTTTGTAACTCTGCATTCAAATGGGTGTATCTTTCCTTTTCTCCTTTGCCTTTTGTTTCTCTTCTTTTCGTAGCTATTTGTAAGGCCTTCTCAGACTACAATTCTGCCTTTTTGCATTTCTTTTTCTTGGGGATGATCTTGATCACTGTCTCCTGTACAATGTCACGAACCTCCGTCCATAGTTCATCAGGCACTCTATCAGATCTAATCCCTTGAATCTATTTGTCACTTCCACTGTATAACCATAAGGGATTTGATTTAGGTCATACCTGAATGGTCTAGTGGTTTTCCCTACTTTCTTCAATTTAAGTCTGAATTTGGCAATATGAAGTTCATGATCTGAGCACATATATGCAATAGGTTAAATAAAACCAAAAATGCATGTAACAACACACATGTAGGATGATGCTTTGCTGATCAGCTTATTCTGCCCTTTATTTCTAGGTCTTCTTGCTAACTGGCATTTGGTTTATTTGGCCAATAGGAAACACTGTTGGAGGGAAATTGCAGGGTGAGAAGAGAGGATAGGCGGGGTATTTCCTTCCCCTTTATGTTGTTGGCATCTGTGACATTGGCTGCCTCCCTCTCATGGCTCCACCCCCTCCCCTGCAGACTCTGTTCCTTGGGCCAGATCCCACTGTGGTTGCTGTCCCCATCAGGCACCCCACATTTCCAGGATTTGTTAAGCCACTTTTTCCCCCTCCATCCAGCCTAGGGCCAGGAGAGGGGTGGTGGCCTTGGGGTAGGTAGCTTCCTAATTTTGTTTATCTCTGAGTTGCCTCACCAGTCCCTGATTGGCATTTAACTCTCGTTGAATTAAATTCCTATTGTGAGTATAAAAATTAATAAACTGAAACCTCAATTAAAATGGAGTCAGAGGGCCAGAAGGGAATGCTCTCACATTCTGCAGTAGCGGAGCTTGAAGAGAAGAAAGACTTCCTCTTCTTGCCTGACAAAAGCTTAGCTAATGAAAGACTGTTCTACCCCTATTGGATGGGTCTTGCCCGTGGCTTGCCATAGCTGCAGATCCCAAATTGCTGTACTTTGGTGAGCCCGAGTAAACTCCACTTTTGCTGGAGGAATAACTGGCAGTCCATTTGTTTTGAGGTCAGCATGAGCCAACTCCAATGGATTAGCAGTGATTTCATAAAGAGCTGTGCTGAAAAAGAATTTTGAGTCATCACACAGGCACTAGGAAAGGACAGACCTGTGTGATTAGAGATGACTGCCAAGGATGGGAGAGTTTAGAGCAGAGTGACATGTTTGCTAACTCTGCATAAAGAGAACCTAATTGGAAATTCTTGTTTCATTTCTATGCCTTCATTTATTGTGTCCTTGGGGAAGACATTTATGTTCCAGAGTTGTCTTGATGCATTGGAACATAGCAACGAGGGTCTCCAACCATCTTTCCAGTTCATTTAAACAGATGTGGCTGTGAGGTTTCTAGCATCTAAACATATCGTTACGGGTGCATCATGGGTGTGGATCAACCTCAACAACAGCTTACATATGGCTGATACTCAGAGAGCAGCAGAGGGATGGGTCAGAGGGCGGCTTTAGTTATTATTTCAGCTGAGTGGGAAAAAGGAGGAGGCTTGTTTTAAGCATTTCCCATCTTTGTCTTAGCAACTGGAATTCCATCACTGGGCCATTAGTATTCCTTCAGGAACACTCACTATCCTTCTTGTAACCTCTGTGTAAAATGTAGACATCACCAGGGGGAGGTGGTTAAAAAGTAAGGTGTTTCAGTAATTCATGATTAAGTGTAAATTAGTTGACTTGACAGCCAGTCGAGGGCAGGGGATGACAGAATGGGAACATTTTATTTATAGGGAGACAGAGCATCCTTGAGAGAGTCTCTGCCCACTGGGTAACAGAATGTCAGTAGACAGGAGAAGGATGTGTTCAGGACGTTGAGGGTGGTGGGGGAGGACCGTGGAGAAAAATGGTGTCTCCTTTATCGAAGTAGTTCCCAAGGACCCACTGTGGCTATGGAGAATAGTTGAGTAATGGGGCTGAGTTCATAAGTCCCTCTCCCAAGGATAAAAGGGGAAAGTCTTCTGTTATAATTGGCCCAATTTTCCTCCTACATTTTTAAATCTGGCTCCCTTTTGACCTGCTATGAATTTAAAATATGACAGGCCAATAGTGATCTGGCCTTATTACTTTATAGTTACACTCCTAAAGCACAAATCAATTAGTTTTTAAGAAAGCCCCATTAGGTATCTTATTCCAGAAGCTCTGCCTTCTTTAAATCTATTATTTTCATACACATTTGTAGCCTTCCATTGGCAAAGTCAGAAGTTAGGTTATTTCTTGCTTGCTAGTGTCACTAATGATCTGACTATTCTATTCATTCTCTTCCGATACAGTATTTATCATAAATGAGGAAAGTCCTAAATCTTTAAGTGTATCTATTTCTCATTTTTAGTGTAGTACTACTAATATTTAGTGTAGTCTTTAATTTAGCTATCTTCTGTTAAGAAGGTAACAAGTAAAACATCATGGCAAAGCATGATTAAAAACATTAGTGCAAATTGCCTTAGAAATTTTGGAGATTAACAAAAAGTGTTAAATTTTAAGCCAAAAATATTAAAATTAATTTACTTTCAAATGACTTTGGACTGATTAATACATTTTTGGAGAAGAATTTGCAAAGAAAAATATTAACAATTTAGCAATAAAAATAAAAACTAAATTGTCTTCAAATGAGTTTTGAACAAGTAAAAGATTTATTTTAAAAGCTCTATTAATATATATCTTCTCACATGTTATCTATAAAATGGTGATGATATGAAGAAGTAATAGATTTTTCACAATCATTGCAAATAGTTTGTAAGGATGACAGCTCAGGTTTTCCTTCTTTCCCTCTTTTTTTTTTTCAGTTTAATGGCAGTGTACTTACTACCGAGAATCTGTTTCTAGGAATTACAGCTCAATATTGACTTAAAGAAGAGTTCACAGTCCAAATTTCTTCTTTTTGCCAGGTTGGTCTCCATGTGAGTGGGTGGAATCAGGTTCATTGTCTATTGGTGTAATTTGAGAGGGACCAAGAAATTTCTCTGGCTCCAAATATTTCTTCAATTGCTTGTCATGGGGCCTGAATTTCACTTGAGTCTTTGCAAATAAAAGTTGTCTGTAAAAATGTAACCATTTCTGGAGGACTAACACCTTATAAGAATATGGTTTCTCAACTGTGGGACTAAGGCTCCAGAGGCATGAGGCACACAATTTGTATCCTTAGGAGTGAGTGAAAGTTGCTCAGTCATGTCTGACTCTGTGATCCCCACGGACTATTCAGTCCATGGAATTCTCCAGGCCAGAATACTGGAGTGGGTAGCCTTTCCCTTCTCCAAGGGATCTTCCCAAACCCAGGGATTGAACCTAGGTCTCCCGCATTGCAGGTGGATTCTTTACCAGCAGAGCAACTAGGGAAGCCTAAGAATATTGGAGTGGGTAGTCTATCCCTTTTCCAGCAGACCTTCCCGACCCAGGAATCGAACCGGGGTCTCCCTCATTGCAGGCGGATTCTTTACCAGCTGAGCTACCAGGGAATCTTTAGGACAGGATGGCAGAAATTCTGAGGGGTGTGAGGCAAGATGGAGGGAGAAGTGATCAGGTGCAACAGGCAAACAGAGTGAGCTGGAAACCACCCCCACCAGATCTCCATTAACCTTCTTTCATTTAAAAAATTTTATTTATTTACTTATTTTGGGCTGTGCTGGGTCTTTGTTGCTTTGCTCAGATTTCCTCTAGTTGCAGGGAGCGGGGGCTACTGTTCACTGTGGTGCTCAGGTTACTCAAAGTGGCTTCTCTTGTTGCAGAGCATGGGCTCTAGTGCTCCTGAGCTTCAGTAGTTGTGGTGCACCGGCTTGGTGGTTGCAGCTCGTGGCCTCTAGAGTGTGGTTCAGTAGTTGTGGTACATGGGCTTAGTTGCCCTGAGGCAGGTGGCATCTTCCTGGACCAGGGATCAAACCTGTGTCCCCTGCATTGGCAGGCAGATTCTTATCCACTGTACCACCAGAAAAGTCCTCTGACTATTAACTTTCTACTCCATGCTATTGCTTCCTTAAAGTTTTCTGAGGCTAGTTGATTATTTTCTTCTCCTTTCCTGGAACTTATTATTTGAACCACCTTTCCCTCTCCCATTTGATGGTTTTTAATACCTTGTATTATTTTTCAAATGGGTTCATGTATTTGAATCTTATCTCCTCCACTAAATCGTGAACTTTTAGAGACAGATGCTGCTGTATTTCTTTGGTATTTACATAACACTTATAAAAGTGCTGGGCATGCAACAGGTATTTAGTAATACATATTGAGTTGAACTGCTTCCAGAACTTAAGAAATAATTTTAAATGCTTGATATTCACAAATGGTTTTACAGGACACAATAAGGAATGCCTCAATTTATTAGAAGTCGAATTCCAGTATACCAAATAAACCTTCAATTATGGATGGTATAAAAATACCATTGATATACAATAGTTAACTACGGAGATAACAACAATAAAAATTTGAAAGTGGCCTGGCTGATGAGAAGCCGAGTGGGGAAAGTGACTAGTGATGGGCTTTCTCAGGGATGGTGTCATTCGTGTTACCATCCCGAGGGTGGCTCTTGTTTTCAGTTGGTCCTGTGAGGATTCTTCCATGCACATGGGAAATCCAACCATCTTTCTAGTTTTAATGATAGTTTTGATGATTTGTTTCATGTGCACTGCCTGCATACTAAGTCCCTTCAGTTGTGTCTGACTCTTTGCAACCCTATAGACTGTAACTCTCTAGGCTCCTCTGTTCATGAGATTCTTCAGGCAAGAATACTGGAGTGAGGTTGCCATTTCCTTCTCCAGTTTGATGTCATTAATGTGGGGTCAATAGCCTGGAATTTGGAATCATGGGATCTGAATTCAAGTGCCAGGACTGTTACTTTATAGCTGTGTGATGCAAGATAGGTTATTTTCTCTCCTGAGCCTTTTTCTTCAAATGAGCATAATAATAATAGTACTGCTGTTGAGGGGAGTAAATGAGTTTATAACGTGCTTTGTAGTGTAACGTACTACACAAAAGTTTGTTGTAGTCTTGTGTTATTATAATGCTGAAAACACCTTTTTGGTAGAAATCTAGAATGTGGTTTTTTAAAAAAAATAATTTTATTTATTTAATTTTGGCTGTGCTGTGTCTTCAGGTGGGGCTACTTTTTGTTGTGGTGCACTGGCTTCTCATTGTGGTGCCTTCTCTTGTTGTGGAGCACAGGCTCTAGGATGTGTGGACTTCAGTAGTCGCAGGGCATGGGCTCAGTCTTTGCGGTTCCCAGGCTCTAGAGCACAGGCTCAATAGTTGTGACACATGGGCTTCGTTGCTCCAAAGCATGTGTGATCTTCCCAAACCAGGGATGGAACCCATGTCTCCTGCATTGGCAGGTGGATTCTTTACCATTGAGGCACAAGGGAAGCCCTAAAATTGTTTTATAATATATAAGTAAGGACAAAAAGATTGAAGGTGGGAGGAGAAGGGGGACGACAGAGAATGAGATGGTTGGATGCCATCACCAACTCAATGGACATGAGTTTGAGTAAACTCCGGGAGTTGATGATGGACAGGGAGGCCTGGCGTGCTGCAGTCCATGGGGTCACAAAGAGTTGGACACGACTGAGCGACTGAACTGAACTGAGGACAAAAATCTTTTAAAGTGGTGGCTATAAGCATGATCAGAGACCAGGACAAAAAAGTTTTAACATCTTGTATGCATTAAAACAAGTAAAACTTAAGCGTGAAAATAATCAGTAGAGCAAAGATGATCATGTAATAATGCAGCATGTGTATACAAACTCTAAATCCATTTTCTGAAGTTGGTAGAGAACAAGTACAGTGGTCCTTCTATATCCACAAGGGATCATTTCTAGGACAGCCACCGCCCCCACCCCCCATACCAACATCCAAAGATGCTCAAGTACCTTACATAAAATGGTTCTGTGTTCTTTATAACCAACACACATTCTCCCTAATACATTAAATCATCTCTAGATTACTTATAGTACCTAATGCTATGAAAATACTATGTAAACAGGGTTAAATACAATGTAAATGCTATGGAAATAGCTGCCAGAGCACTGTCAATTAAAGTTTTGCTTTTTTGGAATTTTTTTCAAGATATTTTTGAAATTGCTTGAATCTGCAGGTATGGAACCTGCAGATACTGAGCCCATGGATACCGAGGGCTGACTATAACTTGTTCTTCATGCTCCACGTTAAACCTTGTGCTCTAGGTTTGAGAGGAAGCAGGAAATTAGCTGAATTAGGTGGGGGTTGTGACAGAAAGGCAGGAGGTGATAGGCAGCAGATGCCTCTCAGCTTGGCCCACACTGGGGTGGTCTGTATTGTGGGGAACAGCCCACCATGCATGACTGCCTGAATGTTTGGGTGGTTGGGTAGAGTCTCTCTCTTGCTGAAATTAGTGCAGAAGAGTCTCTTTTACCAGCCAAACCAGATCAGCCTCTTAGGATAACTCTTATTGCTGGAAAATAAAATAGTTGCCTTGAAATAGTTTCAATCCTTGCCTGGGCTCTGCTGCCTGAGATTCTGAGTTAACTTGTTTGGGGGAGAAACTGTGTATTAGGATTTTTAAAAGCTCCCTTATGGTTCTAATGTATGGCTAAGAATAAGAATCGCTGCTCTAAAAATTGACTGACTCAGCAGTCAGCATTGGCCTAGGTTTTTTCATTTTGAAATCTGTGACTCAACATTTACTTGATGAAAATATTTACATGATGAAAATGTCTATAGATCCTCTTTAAGTATCTTAAACAAATGTTTCCAAAATCTGATTTCATTAGGAAAAATTCTACAAGGGAGAAAGGATTCATTTAGGAAGTATAGAACGGAGTTAATTATGGAAAAGAAAAAGAAGCCCTTACCTTATTATAGTGAATACAATGAGGATGTTGCCAACCAGCCCTGTTGAACAGAAAATCCCAACCATGGAAGGAAGGATGACAGTATCCACCATGCTGAGGGTTTGATAAGCAAACTCTCCATTCCATGATTTGTTCAAAAGTTCAGCAGAGGTGTTACAACAAGATGAGTGAAGTAAATTCATTGTCCATGAACTCCCAGTAGTTAAAGCTGTGAAGGAATAGGATGTGATTTATTTAATGAAATTTTGAGGTAATTCCTTCCATACAAGTTTTTGTTAATTCCAAAAATATTTATTGGGGCTTTCTTTGCACCAAGAATTCATGCAACGTACGATTTCAGGGTAAGTATGATTGCTTCCTGTCCATATGATGTGATGAATTACCAGAGGAGATATGAAAACAGTAAGTTATTGAACAGTATACTAGGATAGTGTGCACGTGTTCTCCACCTGATTGTAGTACACGCTTCAATCACAGCTAATATTTACTCAGGACACACTGGTACTGGTTGTTTACAGCTGGCATCTGTTCTTATTGACTTGCATGTCAGTCGTATTGGCTAGAACCCCCACAGTGCCTAGGTTGTTAAGTATATCTTCTCTATCTCTGATAAAAATGAATGGGAGACTCCAACTCTGATTGCTTAGAAGAGCAGTGGGATAAGACTTCCTAAGATGATTCCTGGCCTGTCTTGAGGGATGAGGAAGAGTTAGATTAGTAAAGGACAGTGTGGGAAGGGAAGTTTGTAGCAAGTCAGGGGACCATGTTCAAAGAAGAATTATGGCACAGGAAAAAATATCCAGCAACCAACCTGAAAATCAAAAGTAAACAAACAAAGTCAATGGAGCCAGGAAATTATTTGCTTGGTCAACCATCTTGATAAAAGACATTAAAAAAAATGCCATCTAAGTCTTATTTCTGGTAATAGTAAACTGAGTAACTCAGATTAACCCTCTCACTGAAAGCAATAAAATATTATGAGCAAAATGTATATATGGGTATGTCTCGGTGTGTGTGTGTATACACAGAAATTTAAAAATATTCCAGATCTGAAAAACTAGTGGGCCCTCCTTGGCTAGGTTTTAGATGAGATCCAGTAACTACAAGGTAAGAGGAATACTGAATCATCAAGGCTATCTTTCTCCAGAAGGTGCTTATTAATGCCACAACAATTTGAGCTCTGGTTGAATGTCTGTATTTTGTCCAGAGGAACATCAAGGCTCTCAGCCTATTGAAGGTGGGGAAGTTTGCAGAAGAACCCTTCTTCTGAGCTGCAGCCCCAGGGGCAACGTCCTTAGCTATGAATGAACCTGATTTACATTTTCCTTTCTTACCTCCACAACCATTGGAAACTCTGAGAGAGCTGCCTTGGTGACTTTGGAATGGAGAGGAGAGAGAGAAGGAAAAGAAAAGCAGATTTTCGCCGGGAAGTTCCAGAAGAATCCTCACAGATATATACCATGAGTAGGCAGGCCACGGACTCTCAAGGCTTGAACTTAATCTTAGGTGGTCCACGCCTGCAAAGCCCCCTAGATACCAGGTAGATAGAAATGCAAATCCTGTTTAAAGGGAAAAACAGCTATCCTAAGGTATCAGAAAATCCTCAAAATATTTTTGAGGGCAATGACCAGCAAGCATGCAAAGACACAAGCATTGCTTATGTGCCGATTTAAATGGATTCAAGACTTAAACGTAAGCTGCTGCTGCTAAGTCACTTCAGTCGTGTCCAACTGTGTGTGACCCCATAGACGGCAGCCCACCAGGCTCCCCCGTCCCTGGGATTCTCCAGGCAAGAACACTGGAGTGGGTTGCCATTTCCTTCTCCAGTGCATGAAAGGGAAAAGTGAAAGTGAAAGTGCTCAGTCGTGTCCGACTGTTAGCATCCCCATGGACTGGAGCCTACCAGGCTCCTCCATCCATGGGATTTTCCAGGCAAGAGTACTGGAATGAATTTCCATTGCCTTCTCCGTTAAATGTAAGACCATACACTATAAAACTAAAAGAAGAAAACACAGGGAAAATGTCCATTGACACTTGTCTTGGCAATGATTTTTTGGACATGACATCAAAATGAAGGAACAAATGCAAAAATAATCAAATGGGGCTACATCAAACTAAAAAGAGTCTGTACAACAAAACAAACAATCAGCAAAATCAAAAGACAACCTACTGAATGGGAGAAAATATTTTCAAACCAGCCATCTGATAAGTGATTTATATCCAAAATACATAAGGAACTTATACAATTCCCTAGCAAAATACAAGCAATCCACTTGGCTTGGATGGTAAAGAATCTGCCTCTAATGTGGGAGACCTGGGTCTGATCCCTGGGTTGGGAAGATCCCCTGGAGGAAGGCATGGCAATCCACTCCAATATTCTTGCGTGGAGAATCCCCATGGACAGAGCAGCCTGGTGCGCTACAGCCCATGGGGTCGCAAAGAGTCGGACATGACTGAGGGACTAAGCACAAAGGAGTTGAATAGACATTTTTTTCTAAAGGAGACATACAAATGGCCAACAGGTATATGACAAGATGTCAACAAAACTAACTATCAGGGAAATGCAAATCAAACTACAATGAGTTATCGTCTCATACTTGTTTGGATGGCCATTATAAAAAAAAAGAAAAGAACAAGTGTCAAAGATGTGGAGAAAAGTGAATCATTTTTCACTATTGGTAGGGATATAAATTAGTGCAGCCACTATGGAAATCAGAATGGACTTTCCTCAAAAAATTAAAAACTAAAACTACTAGTTTTAATGCACCACTCCTGGGTATACATCTGAAAGAAATGAATACATCAGTATCATAAGATACATGTACTCCTATGTTCATTGTAGCATTATTTATATTTGCCAAGACATGGAGATAGTCTCAGTGTGCACTGATGGGAAAAAGAAAATGTGATACACACACACACAGGAATAATATTGAGCCATAAAAAAGAATGAAATCTTGCCTTTTGTGATAACATGGATGAGCCTCAAGGGCATTGTGCTAAGTGAAATAAGATGGGAAGGACAAATACTGTATGTTCTCATCTACAAGTGGAATATAAAAATGCTGATCTTATAGAAACAGAGAGTAAAATGATGGTTACCAGAAGTGATAAATTGACATAATGAAATATTTTACAGCACTAGAAGGGAACTGATACAATATATAACAGATACAATGTATACCGGCACAATGCTGCTGCTGCTGCTGCTAAGTCGCTTCAGTCGTGTCCGACTCTGTGCGACCCCATAGACGGCAGCCCACCGGGCTCCCCTGTCCCTGGGATTCTCCAGGCAAGAACACTGGCACAATAACATGAATGAATCTAACAACTTAAGATTGGGTAAAAAGCAAAAGTTCATATAGTATTATTCCATTTAGGTAGAATTTTAAAACACAGACAAAACTAATCTATATTATTAGGGATATATATTTGTTGTTGTTCAGTTGCTCAGTCATGTCCAACTCTTTGTGACCCCATGGACTGCAGCACGCCAGGCCTCCCTGTCCTTTGCCATCTCCTGGAACTTGCTCAAACCCATATCCAGAGAGTTGGTGATGCCATCCAACCATCTCATCCTCTGTCGTCCCCTTCTCCTCCTGCCTTCAATCTTTCCCAACATCAGGGTCTTTTTCAATGAGTTGGCTGTTCGTATCAGATGGCCAAACTATTGGAGCTTCAGCTTCAGCATCACTCCTTCCAATGAAAATTCAGGACTGATTTCCTTTAGGATGGACTGGCTGGATCTCCTCACAGTCCAAGGGACTCTCAAGAGTCTTCTCCAACACCACAGTTCAAAAGCATCAATTCTTTGGTGCTCAGCCTTCTTTATGGCCCAACTCTCACATCCTTACATGACTACTGGAAAAACCATAGCTTTGACTATATGAACCTTTGTTGGCAAAGTGTTGTCTCTGCTTTTTAATATGCTGTCTAGGTTGGTCATAGCTTTTCTTCCAAGGATCAAGCGACTTAATTTCGTGGCTACAGTCACCATCTGCAGTGATTTTGAAGCCCAAGGAAATAAAGTCTGTCACTGATTCCACTGTTTCCCCATCTATTTGCCATGAAGTGATGGAACCAGATGCCATGATCTTAGTTTTCTGAATGTTGAGTTTTAAGCTAGGTCCTCTTTCATCTTTGTCAAGAGGCTCTTCAATTCCTCTTCGCTTTCTGCCATAAGGGTGGTGTCATCTGCATATCTGAGGTTATTGATACTTCTCTCAGCAGTCTTGATTCCAGCTTGTGCTTCATCCAGCCCAGCGTTTCTCATGATGTACTCTGCATATAAGTTAAATAAGCAGGATGACAACATACAGCCTTGATGTACTCCTTTCCTGATTTAGAACTAGTCTGTTGTTCCATGTCTGGTTCTAACTGTTGCTTCTTGACCTGCATACAGATTTCTCAGGAGGCAGGTCAGGTGGCCTGGTATTCCCATCTCTTTAATAATTTTCCACAGATACATATAATAACAGTAAAAATATAAAGAAAAGCAAAGAAGCGATAACTGGAAAAGTCAGATTGATGGTCACCACTAAAGAGAGCATTTTATATATGGCTCTGCAGGTAATATTGATAGTAAATGTAGGGTATAGTTCAGGCAAGGCAGAAAAGGAAAGACGGAAGTAGGTTACCTTTATTCAGGCAAGGAGGGGCGACAGTCGGCCTAACGACCAGGCTGAGCGCCGAGAGGGATTGGGGGATTCCATATTTATAGGGGGTTTGTGGAAGGTTTCTGGACAGGGGGTGATAAGTCTTCTGGGCAGGTGTAGGGGGTGGAAGGTTTCTGGACAGGGGGTGATAAATCTCAGATAGATGCAACCAGCCTGGAGCATCAGGGTGGGGCCTAAAGTTCTGTTTTGTTTTCTCCGAAGTTAGATGATTCAGCAAGGGCCTTTGAGACTGTTGTTTTCTTTTCTAGGCCCAAAAGACTCCTTCATTAAAAATAGTTTTTACAAAGCAGTCTGACATCGACCATATAGTTTCAAGGCAATAACCTAAATTTATGTCCTTTCTTCTTTTTTAATGTTAGTACCTATTTTCATCTTAATTTTCCCACTTTTCTATTCAGTTACTTCAAACTTTAAAAATCAGCTAATATAAATGTTAACTTTGTGTTTTTGTTATGCTGAAATTTGATATATTTGCCAAAATATATGCAAAAACTTAGCAAAAGAAGTATTTTCAGGTAAAACAGTTATAGGTGACTGACTGAACTCTGAAAAATATCATGCAGAAAAACAGTCACACTCAGTGACCTCATGTTGTCTTTAAAACAACAAACGTGGCTATTTGAAAAAGTCAGGATGATTAATTTATTCCAGTTTTCATTCTGTTATTAGGTCATGAAAAAATATGTTTAAGGGTGATTTGAGGAGATACACAAAAATCTAGCGTTCAAGATAAGAGGTGAAAATTTAACTTTTATGACAACATTTTTTAGCATTTTCACAAAGTTAAAAAAGAAAATATGGATTATATATTCAAATTAATAGGCTTGGCAAACATATGTACTTTTGGAAACAGTGATTTAAGTTTAAGACATACGCAAACTTTTTCCAAGGAATTACGTATAGCATATCCATCACCTCCCAAATCATTCATGTATTTCAATGTCTCTCCTCCAAATAGAATCTACAGGAATGTTACTCCCCAAGTTTTAGCCAATATTCACACTGTGTGTTTCCAAGACTAACAGTCTCACATCTAAAATTTGGGACTGTAATCTATATGGCTATACATTAATTCTTTAAAACATTTAACAAATGTTAAAAATGTTAGTGACAACTCCCGGGCTATTTAAATCTCAACTCAAATCTCTTCATCTTCACCCTTCTATCTCTCTGTACCTCTTACTTTATTTTATCTCTCAGCTCTCAACTTCTCTGAGGAAGATGGGGACTTCAGAGAGTGGGGAAGGAAGTTATCTGTGAAATAATACTATGTGTAGAAAGAGCTCTGAGAGTAAACTGCAACCTTTAATCTAAAATTTTCACTCATATCAGTAAAAATCTGACAGAGTAAGAGCCCTGGTATCTTGGCTGTGACTGTTTCCCTGTTGTCAATCAAAACCAAATACTTAGCATCTGCTGTAAATGTTAGAATTCTAAGTAAAGGCAAATTGATGCATCTGGGAAAGTTCTAAGTAAAATTTTGTGAATCCGTCATATTTTTAAGAAATTTCTTACTTGGTCAGTTCACTTAATTTAAAACTTCAGAAATTCATCAGTTGAATAATAAATTCATGTCAAGGAAAATAATCTCCTTGTTCTTCATCTTGTCTTGTTAGCTATGGCAGGTGGTGGCCTGCTTGTCCTCCAGGTATATGACTGCCAAACATGAAAAGCTAGTGTCCAGTAATATTTAGTGTTTCACAAGGTTTGCAACGTACCATATACTTATATTCCTGTCCTTAATAGACACTACTCATTAGTTAAATATATAGGAAGAAAATATGAATTCACTGATGGCTGGTAAATATTAGCTGTTGAAAACTTTTAAGCATTATTTTTAAATTGTTCATATTTTAAATATTATTAATATTTACTCAGGAGGTTATTTTAAAGAACTTTTTATATAAACAGTGTTTCAGTTGCTAAATATGATTTCATTATATCTAAGGGCCATTTATATCCAGGTCAGCTCCCTCTAATATTACAACAAAAGCCAATGCTTAAGGAATTCCCCAGCAGTCCAGTGGCTAAGACTCCATGTTTCCACTGCAAGGGACTTGGGTCCTATCCCTGGTCAGGGAACTAAGATCCTGCATGTTACATGGTACAGCCAAAAAAAAAAAAATGCCAATGCTTACATAAGACTAACTTAATAAAAACTAATAAAAACTTTTGCGGGAAACACCCTGCACTATCCCTGTCTTTCTTTACGTGGTACCTCTGGAGTGACTCCACCCACCCAGGTAATCAATACTTTCCCTTGAAACTTTTCTGGGTAGAAAACTTTCTCATTTATTAAATCGCAAGTTTTGACACTGACTTGGAATATAACCCCAGAAAAGTGGTCTTAAGTGAGAATGTCATTTTGTAAGAAGATTATTTTTTTCTCAAAAAAAAAAAAAGGAAATTTATGCTTGTGAGGTTGGTGTTGAAAGAAGACTGACAATGTCAGTTTAATGTATTCTGATACACATCGTTCATCTATATACACTGCCACCTTCATACATACACAATTTATTCATGATGACTAGGACAAGCAAAAGGAGGAATGAGTTTCAAGGAAATTAGACTTTTTTAAAGAAAAAATAAAGTGTTAAGTCTGAAAAGTGACAAGAATATGTACATGGCAAAGAGGAGCATGATATGGAGAATAAATCAAAAGAACAGATGATGAGTTTATTTACATCTGAATGACAATTTCACACAATTTTGATTATTTTTAGAAATAAATCCTGAAATAATCATCCTCAACTATTTTTCAGTAACCATAGTCATGATAATGGGATTAAATGAATCTAATGAACCAGCTTTATGGCTACCTGTTACTATTTTCAAGTTAAGTATCAGAAAAAATCATCTGGGGAAAAAAATCTGCTGCTAACAAGACGTAAAATCATAAAGAATGCTTCAATTAAATTTTTTTTAATCACTTGACTCTTTGCCCACCTAATCTATAAGCTTTTTATTTTGAGAGGAGAGTCCATTGCTAGAAATCTGCTAGCGTTAAATAGTCTCATATGAATATCAGTTCAGTTCAGTTGCTCAGTCGTGTCTGACTCTTTGCGACCCCATGAACTGCAGCATACCAGGCCTCCCTGTCCATCACCAACTCCCAGAGTTTACTCAAACTCATGTCCATTAAGTCGGTGATGCCGTCCAACCATCTCATACTCTGTCATCCTCTTCTCCTCCTGCCCTCAATCTTTCCCAGTATCAGGGTCTTTTCCAATGAGTCAGCTCTTCGCATCAGGTGGCCAAAGTATTGGAGTTTCAGCTTCAACATCAGTCCTTCCAGTGAACACCCAGGACTGACCTCCTTTATGATGGACTGGTTGGATCTCCTTGCAGTCCAAGGGACTCTCAAGAGTCTTCTCCAACACCACAGTTCAAAAGCATCAATTCTTCGGTGCTCAGCTTTCTTCATAGTCCAACTCTCACATCCAAACATGACTACTGGAAAAACCACAGCCTTGACTAGACAAAGTAATGTCTCTGCTTTTTAATATGCTGTCTAGGTTGGTCATAACTTTCCTTGCAAGGAGTAAACGTCTTTTAATTTCATGGCTGCAATCACTATCTGCAGTGATTTTGGAGCCCCCCAAAATAAAATCAGCCACTGTTTCCACTGTTTCCCCATCTATTTGCCATGAAGTGATGGGCCCGGATGCCATGATCTTAGTTTTCTGAATGTTGAGCTTTAAGCCAACTTTTTCACTCTCCTTTCACTTTCATCAAAAGTTCTTTAGTTTTTCTTCATTTTCTGCCATAAGGGTGGTGTCATTTGCATATCTGAGGTTATTGATATTTCTCCCAGCAATCTTGATTCTAGCTTGTGCTTCATCCAGCCCAGCATTTCTCATGATGTACTCTGCATAATTTAAATATACAGGGTGACAATATACAGCCTTGATGTACTCCTTTTCCTATTTGGAACCAGTCTGTTGTTCCATGTCCAGTTCTAACTGTTGCTTCCTGACCTGCATACAGGTTTCTCAATAGGTAGGTCAGGTGGTCTGGTATGCCCATCTCCTTCAGAATTTTCCACAGTTTATAAATATAGTGGCTTATATTTGGTACATATTTTGATTAATTTGATCATTTCAATTTATATACTGATTATTATATTTTATTGTTTGTCTATAAATTAATGAGAAAGTAAGCATTCTAAAAGCACACTGGCCAGCTTTATTCACTCAACTGTGGAGCTTTGTTAAATACGAGTTTCCAGGTGTATGAATTTTTCTCAGTACCACAAACTCTCCCATGCGGATGGGTGAGATGGACCAAAGGAAGGTCAGTATACGCCATCATCCTCTATGAAATGTGAACTGTTCTCATGGTAAGGAGAGGTCGCCTTACCTGGGAACATCTGGTTGTCATGGCCGGGCAGGGCACAGTGAAACAAGTTGCTTTTGTATGGAAGTGTGTGGGTATATTTGTATGTATGTTTGTGTGTGTGTTTATTGCAATCAGTAATCATGCCAAACACTTGGATCTGTGAGTCACTCTAGTTTACTTGAGCATACAGAAAGAGTTAAGAGTTTTATTAATTAAATAAAATGTACTCAAGTTATTCTGAAATTTAATGAAATACAAATTACTGTTACTGTGATGCATGGTAATTTGCTCTAAGTCACAGGAAATTTTTAAAAGACTATCATTTTGTTAACATTAATTTTTACACAGTTGAATCTAATTTTTAAAAACTTCTCTATAATCATAAAGTCTCCCCTGCATCAGAACCATTCTCTCTCTCCCTCTCCATCTCCTCCCTTTCCATTTCCTCCTGCCCTTTCCAAAGACAGAGACCCCTGAGTCTGCCTAAGCATCTCCAGTCATCTACCTTCTCCTGCTTCCCACCCTAGGCAGGGGATCCCTACACTCTGCAGACCTTGAAGCCACACTTAGTTTGGGCCTTAGATGTGCATCTGCTGCTATATTTCAAGGGATCTTTTAAAAAAAATTTTTTTTATTGGGCTTTAGGGGATGGGATGGGGAATACCTGTGTTAGTTATGCCCCACTAGGAAGATGTCCATTTTAACTTTCCTGGGATAACTTTCAGAGCTTTTTCTTTTTCTTGGAGCCGCTGCTCTTGCTGGCAATAGCCTCTTCAGGTCCGCTGCTGAGTGGCTCCTCCTTGCAAGGCAATTTCCGCTTTTTCTTGGGGACCCTTTTGTTTTCTGACTCACCAGGGTCACTAACTGGTTCCCCTTTGAGAAAAGATTTCTTCCTCTTGGGAAGACTTCCAGTGCCAGCTGTCTCTTCAAGATCACTACTAACTAGCTCTTCCTTGGAAAAAGATTTCTTTTTCTTGGGTTTGGAAAAAGAGACAGATGGGTCTTTCATTCCATTCTCCTGAGGAGCCTCCTGGGGCTTTTGCTTTTTCTTCTTTTTGGGTCTTTCACTTGTCTCTTCACACTCCTCCGGGGCACTACTATTTTCTGAAGAAGCCAGGGCAATTGCAGCCAGCCTTTTCTTTTCTTTCTTCAAGCGTTTCTTCTGTTTCTCGAGCTTCCTAGTAATCTCAGCAGCCGCTTCCTCTGCCTGAACCATTGCCTCCTTGATGACATCCAGATTCTTTCGGGGAATCTCTCCAGTCTCATAGAAGGACAGCCGCTCCTCAACTTGTTCTCGAAGCTTCTCCCCCAAAACACTGGTGGGCACCTCAGAGAAGCAATCGATTCGTGAGACAATACTGCATTTGTTTGCCAGGTATCAGGAGATGCGGCCTTTGTTCTTGGCAGCTGCTCGGCCAATGAAGGTAGAATGGAAAATGAGTCTGTATTTTGGGGTGTTACCCCTTGTCTTCAAGGCTCTGGAAACTTGGTCCCTTTGCTGGGCCAAGGGAATCACTCAGACACCAGGACTGGTCAAGGGACCTTTATAACATTCCCAATTCTGTTAGCGTGGGATAGAAAGAAGAAACCCAGGTATGGTTTGAAAAGGTGGTACCCCAGGGAGAGAATGGATACATGTCAATGGTTCTGGAACCCTAGCATTTGGGGTTGCCTAGCATTTGACCCCTAGTTTGGGGTCAGAGGAATGAGAGAGTGTAGACATGGAGATAGAGGATGGGGAGAGAAGGAGAGCAGACCATCTGCGAGGCCCAGCACCTCTGTAAGAGACCCAGGTATCTATACCCCTGGGGTGCAGCTTTTGTTTGTTTTATTCCAAGTTCCCCCTCTTCAGGGTAGCCAGGAGCTAGACACACAGGGAGGACAGAGGCACGTGCGCTTTCCTCCTCCACCCTCACAGGTCAAGCATGCTACCTTCCTGGAGGAATCAGACAGTTTAGGGCCTAATCTGAACCCTGTCACTTTCTAGCTGTGTGACTTCAAGTAGTCACCAACCTCTCTGAGCCTCATTTTTCCCACCCATGGTTTCCCCATTGGTGAAGTGGGAGAATGATACTCTCTATCGTCACACTTGTGGGGATTTAATAGGATTCATGTCAATGTATGGCAAAACAGATACAATATTGTAAAGTTAAAAAATAGATAAATAAACTAATTAAAAAAAAATACAATGAAGCACCCAAACATTGCTTAAAGCAGAGTAGGCTTTTGACAAAAGTTCCTTCTTTTCCTCAGGCCTGAGGCATGAACAAGTCTTCAGCCCTCTTTCCCCATTTCCTGCTCTTTCCAATTTCCCCCACCTGTATTTATTTCATTCCACTTCTGAGGATCAGAATGTTAAAAATAAATGCAGAGGGAATTGGGGGTGGCTGAGTGTGGGACGCGAGGTAAGTGAAAGCCTTGGTTCCTTCCAGGTGGCATGCAGGAGGGAATGTCATGGTGACAAGTAGAAAGAAGTGTTCCAGTGTCTTCGGGGCATGTCCCACTGTTTGTCCTTTGTGGATTGGAGCTGTGACTCTCTTTTCCAGGGCACCTAGGGCCTCCGACCAGACACTGACCTGACCACTGGATCTAGTGGGCTTTCAAAGGTTCTGTAGAGGGAACCCCCATATCGTACTCTGGGACCAATCTAGTTAACTGGGAAGTTTGATGTCTGGTGAAACAACTGCTGCACCTTACACATTTAGCTCATCACTTGTGTTAAGAAGTACAGGCTCAACTGTAACAAGATGCTAGACGTATCATTGCTGCTGCTGCTGCTGCTGCTAAGTCACTTCAGTCGTGCCTGACCCTGTGCGACCCCATAGACGGCAACCCATCAGGCTCCGCCGTCCCTGGGATTCTCCAGGCAAGAACACTGGAGTGGGTTGCCATTTCCTTCTCCAATGCATGAAAGTGAAAAGTGACAGTGAAGTCACTCAGTTGTGTCCGACTCTTTGCGACCCCATGGACTACAGCCTACCAGGCTCCTCCGTCCATGGGAGTTTCCAGGCAAGAGTACTGAAGTGGGTTGCCATTGCCTTCTCCGAGACGTATCGCTAGATTGCAGTAATCCTCTCTCCAATCCATTTCTGGGATTTGAGGAAAGCAGGCTGACACCAAACACTAAATTTGTTCCCTTGTAGCATCTTGGACTCATAGGACTATACCAGGTTCCTCTTCAAGGTGCCTGATGGTTTTCCTACTCAATCTCAATTTCTGTTTAACAATCAACATTAATATTTCAGAAACTGGGTGGGCTGCACACAGATGGTTCTTTGTTTCCCAAGCTCTTTTCTTGGGATATATTACTCTGTGCAGTTTAACAAGCTGTGCTAGGCTAGGAGTTAAGCAGTCCTGACCTTGTAATTATCTTGTCATAGCCACAAGGCAATAGATGAGGGTATGTCTGCTCTGCAAAAGGCCAATTCAATTGTGACATAAAACAGATGTCATGATCCAAATGAAAAACAAATAGTGGGCTCCCAATCCTGTCGACTGGTCAGGTGGTACCCCCTTTCCATATCTCTACCCACAAGTTATATTAGGAAACAGGTTAAATAGAAAATGCAACATTAGAAAAATTAGAAAACATTCATTGAAAACACCTGGCATCCACATTTGCACCGAGCTAAGTTCAGTGAAATTTCTCTGCATACAGAAAATAAAGACAATTGCATGTTTATGCCTGTTTCTTTTAGTAGTAGCTGCTGCTGCTGCTAAGTCGCTTCAGTCGTGTCCGACTCTGTGCGACTCCATAGACAGCAGCCCACCAGGCTCTGCCGTCCCTGGGATTCTCCAGGCAAGAACACTGGAGTGGGTTGCCATTGCTTTCTCCTAGAGTAGTAGCTTCAGGGGCCTTTTAATAAGAAGACTCCACTACAAATAAGGATAAAAAACTTTGGGGCAAAACCTTACTAAGAAGTTTAAGAGAGTGCATTTCTCTCTCATTGCTAAAGAAAGAACTTTTAGAAAGAATTTCTCAAGGACTCTGAGAAGCTCTGGGCTGATGTGTAAAAGCCCACATTCCCTTCTCCCCGCTCTCTGCAGTTCCCTGACAGCTGCTAACTTCCTAAGGGCATCGGCAGGGTTCTGACAACCTTGCACGCGCCATGTGACAGATGAGTAATGCAAGGTTAACCAAGAGACCAGAGGCGCGAACACGGTATGGGCTGAGGGGGCGACGGCATCAATTTGGGTGAGGATCTCTGGCTTTTTCTAGTTTAGAAGAGGCACCCTGCACCCCTGATTAGGGAAGCATAACCCAGCGATCCATGCCTCGCCTTCGCCGTTCTCTTTCAGCATTTTTCGTCTCGGAAAGACGCCGGATGCATGAGCTCCGAGCGGTCCAGCTTTCTTGAGCTGCGGCTGCTGCTTCTCTGAAAGCCATTCTGCCTTTTTCTTTTCCCATCTGTGTTGCCATTTTCTTTCCTGTGTATGAAGCCCACTGGCCACCCACCCTTCTCCGCCGGCGCCTCCGCAGAAGCCCACTCTATACCTTGGGGGTGGAGAGAAGTTGCTCAGTGTGATGAAACACCTGTAGGTCAACCGGCCCCTGGGAGGAGCGGCGGGTGGAGCCTGGCCTGTCGGTCCCCAGCGCGGGCCCCGAGCCCCCGGCGGGCCCAGTGCCTCTGCCCCAGCCCTGGAGCTTCCGCCCCGCGGAAACCTGGGCGCTCTCTGTCCTCCCCTGGTCCGCCCTTCTCTGCAAGACTGGAGTTCTAGCAGACAAGCTCTGGTGGCCAGACCACGCGCAGCTGCTTCCCGCTGCGGAGAGGTGGGGAGGAAAGGGAGGTTCTGGAACCCAGGGCATGCTCTAAAACAGGTAGGGAGCCCACCCCGTCTCCATTTCTAAAGGGAGTGTCAGGATCAAGAAGCAGGCCGGAGTCCCAGAGGGTCAGCTCACACTTGCCACTTAAAGTTGGCTTCATCCAATCAGAGCATCTTTATTGAGCGCCTGCTGTGTGCTTGGCTCCCGTCTCGGAGCTTGGGAGGCTGTAGCGAATAAAATATTAAAACATCTCTGCTCTCGTGGAGCTTGTGTTGTTATAAGTCACTCTGATAGTCACATAAGTTCCTGTGAACATTTCTGGATGTTTTCAGCTAAAGTGTGAAGGAACAGAAATCCGAGCTTGTTTTTATTTCGACAAATGTTTGCTGATGTCCCAAGGGTTTAAAGAGAAGGAAGGAGGGAGGGGAGGAGGAAAGAAGAAATTTACAGTGTCTCCAAGGAGTTAGTCCCTTTTTAGGAACTTTGGCTAAACCAGTTTAAATCTCAAAAAAAGAGCCAAACAGAAAAACCAACCACCAACAAAAACAAAAACCAACAACAAAGCAAACCAAACCAAACCACAAAAAGAACCCCTTATTAACCCAGAAAAACTGCTTGAGCTTCATGTTTTCTCTTTGATCAAATCTACTGGCCTCAGTTGCTACTTAGCGAAGAAGCTGGCTCTTATAAAGCTGAGGCTGGACCACTTCTTGCCCAAGAGAGCCTCATGGGGTTCTGAAGATAGGCAGCCCCAATTCCATTCCGGTGTCGTCATTTACTATTAGGCATATATCCTTGGGCAGGTTCCTTAATGTCTCTAATCCTCAACTGCTCCTTCTGTAAAATGAGGGTTCTGTCAATAATAATTCCCTCTGCTGGATGCTGGAAGGCTTCATGGGGATGACATATGCAAAAGCATTTAAACCAGACCTGGCTTGTAGTAAGTGCTCAACAAGTGATATAATGGGAGTTACAGCACCTTTTACAATCTTTCCTCCTTCTGTAATCTGAGTGGTCAGAATGATGTGATGAAATGTCATATGTCTACACATTAAATTAGAAAAATCAGAAAAATTTGAAAGATTAAAGAAACTCACTCAGAAATTCAACAGATCAGAGTTTTGAAAAACGCTTGTAGTGTCACTGATTATACATTTTAGAACTGGAAGTGACCTTAGAGTTAGTGCTGTATGCAAAAAAAAAAATGTTGCTTTTAAATGAGTACCTGCCCTAAAATCTCTCACAGAAAACCAAAGGAATGAATATGAGAAAAAGAATTGAAAGAGAACTTGAAGAGAATTTAAAGTGGGAGACATAGTGGCCAAGATTTTAGAAGGATGCGAGGGTTATTAGGAAGTATGATAAACAAGATTTCATCACAACATCTTTGAGAAGAAAGAAAAGAAACCAACCACCTGATCTATCTCTTAGGTTGGTTCTTATCTGTTATCAAAACTTCTACGGCAATACCCTTGTTGACAAGCATATTCTATTTCTCTGATAATATAAAAATGTAGTCCACTGTGAGTTTGTAAACCTTACATTTTCTCCAAGTGAAATTCTTGAAGTTTATTTCTCTGTTCAACTTTTCCTGACAAGATTTTGAGTCTTTTCCATGTGAACTCAAGGGTAGCTTGTCTTATAGTTCTTACCTGGAAGCATCTCTCTTAAAAAAAAACAGGGGCCTCTGCGATAATATTTGCCACTCCAATTCTTTGTTCCAGTGATTGATAATGATGATGACAAGCAAATTCTATCTGATTGTGTACTCTAAATGAGGGATGAATAAATCTTTTTATTGTTGCCATATTGTAAAAGTGAAGAAACCATTAAAAAAAATAGCCGAATATGTTGCATTGTGTTTTACTTGGCATTGGTAGCCAAAAGGCCTGTGTGAGAGACCACTATTCAGGAAAACATCACCATATGATATTTAATTGCACCTTTGTTTATGTTTGACAGTTCCCTAGGTGTTGATGGTGGATATGTGACCTTATCTAACATGGTGGCACTTTTATGTATACTTTGAAAAGTGTCATTACATATATTATTTATTTTTGTAACAATGCTGGAAGGTGCACGGAATGGGTGTTACCCATTTTGCTAATAAAGAAAGTGAGCTTAAAGTTAAATAGACAATAAGCAGTGAAGTAGAATAGAATCCCATGTGGTTGTTACCCTAAACTGTGAGTTCTTTTGATGGTGTTACTTCCTTTAAACAGCAGGAGGGGAGCTAGAATTCAGAGTTAAAACCTGGCCCCTGGATATTCCTGCCTTTTTTTCTAAGCTGGAAACTGGGCTGGTGGTTAGAGTAGGAGCTGCTGCTGCCCTGATTTTGTCCCACTGTTTTTTTTGTCCCAGAAGAACGCAGACTTCTGATTATGCTTATCATCTGGTTCAGAAATTTTTGGTGTGGTCTATTGATTCTGGTCTTATAAAAATAATGAAAGAAATGAATGAGATGATAGACCACGCATGCTGATGCAAATGAAGTTCAATTTACTCCACACATGTATGCGTAGATTGCAAGGGCACACAGGGAGTCCTGGGGTCTCTTCCTCCACATTAAGGGACTATTCATAGACTAGTGTGGCTTTCTTCTGAGGACCCTGGCCTGGGCTCGGATGTCACTTCGCTCCTAGATCCACCTGCTGTCAACTTGGTCTTTGATTTTACACTTACTTGAGCACAGTTTCTGAGAAGTGAGTCGTAATCATCCACCCCTATTGAAGGATCTGCCTCCCTCCAAAGCCCTGACAGTGTTCTGGATGGCGCTATTGAGAAGTGCTGTCTCTCAACTGAATGTATTGTGTTCATATTCACTCTTGGGGTTGAGTTCCTAGTGAGTTGTGACAGTAGGAGGGATTTTAAAGTCCCATTAGATGGAAGAATTCTTTCCTGTTAGGAAACTAACAGATGCCCGTTTAGACTGTGAGATTTAAAAACATCTCTCAGATGGCTGCATCTCAGGATGTTGCTGTGTTCTGTTCCCACTAACAGGAACATCGCACAATCACCAATGAGATATCACGGTGTTTCTGAAAGTGTGTTCTGTAGAACCCTACTGCCACGAGATGATCTATAAACAAAGGGTTCTATGATTATGATAGGTTGGATGGTTGGTTTCAGATCTTTTACTCCTCTTCAGATCTACTTCCTTGCAATGATGTCATTATGGACAGAGCATATTTTATCACCTCTTGACGCTGGACTTGGTTGTCTGAACTTGCTTTGTCCCTTTGAATGTAGATTAGAGAGATATTGTGATGATCCTCAGACTGGGACTTAAGAGATCACATGCTTTTTCAGTATGTCATTTGAACCTCTGCCACTGCCTGAGGAGAAGGCTGCTGGGCTGCTGAGGAGAGCAAGAGGAGTATGGAACACAAGATCCATAGACCTGCAATTTGAATCAGAGCTGTTTCAGTCAAACTGCTGGTCTGTGAGCACAAACAATGGTTGTTTTAAGCCACTGAGTTTAGAATGGCTCATCCAGAATTATTGTGGAAATAGATAACTGTTATATTGGTCAAAAGAGTTTGAGACACATTGTATATTAAGTAATTCCCTCACTTCTTCTTTCAGAGTCATACATAATCCACAGTGATAGATTAAAGGCTCTGAGAAGGACTGCATTAATCCATGTCTTCCCAAATTCATTTTATTTTTGTACCTTTATATGGCTTCCCAGGTGGTGCAGTGGTAAAGAATTTGCCTGCCAGTGCAGGAGAGGAGAGATGTGGATTTGGTACCTGGATTGGGAAGATCCCCTGGAGGAGGGCATGGCAACCCACTCCAGGATTCTTGCCTGGGAAATTCCATGGACAGAGAAGCTTGTCAGGCCACAGTCCGTGGGGTTGCAAAGAGTTGGACACGACTGAGCAGAAAGGAGAGAGAGTCCTAATAATATCCTATAGAACAGTTGTCCCCAACCTTTTTGGCACCAAGGACTGGTTTTGAGGAAAACAAGTTTTCCATGGGCCAGGGCAGGGGGATGGTTTCGGGATGATTCAAGTGCATTACATTTATTGTGCCCTTTATTTCTGTTATTATTACATCAGCTCCACCTCAGATCATTAGGCATTAGATCCTGGAGGTTGGAGATCCCTGCTATAGAAGGTACACTTTGGAATTCTTTTAAGTTATTCAGGGCAGTTTGTGTAAATCCTAGACCTGCTATAAACCTGAAACGAACTCTTAGAACAGTTGACAATGACTTTTAAGCCTTACCAATCAATTGGACTCGCTCAAACTTTGCTTATTTATTTTTTATTTTTGGGGGTGTGTAAATGAGAGTTTATTGACGAAGACAAAGTCAATAATCTGTTCTGTCCCCTAGAACAGATCCCAACAACAAAAGAATGATAAGTATTTTTAGGGCAACACTTAGCACCCTCTTCCTTCTCTCCAGTCCCAAGGTTCACAACGCAGACATGTGAAAAAGCTCGGACGAGGACAGACACTCAGCGAATCTACCAGCAAGAGTTCTGGGTGTGTGTGTGTGTGCGCTTCCCGTGCCCTGTGTGAGACACCAGCTGACATTACAGAGAGACAGGCTGTGGTGGCGAATAGGGGACTGCAGGGCAACCTTCACTCGTCCCCGTGTTCGGCCAAGCTCGAAATGGGCCCCAAGGGACACTGCGGTGGGGGCAACAGGCTCTGTCTCTTCAGGAGAGAGGTCCTTTCCATGGAGCAGAATCCCTCCCCAACTGCTCAGAGGAAAACCGGGAGGGAGCCTCTCCAAGGAGCGAAGGGCTGGCAGACCAGCTCCGTCAGGTCAGCTGAGAACTCCAGCTGTTGCCCATGCCTGCCGAGGAGGCTGAGAGAAGCCGGGTTTCAGGGGCCGATGGACACATCTCGGTACCACACTGTCTGCTTACCCTGCCACAAGCTCTGCTGCCTGGAACTGCGGTTTGCTTTGAGGCGAGAACACTGCGTTTGGAGTGGGGACCTTCTTCACTGCTTGTATCCCACTGACTCCACGAGCAATCTCCCAACCACGGAGTTTCACCCACCTGCTTTTCTACCCCGCCTGTCACCAACCTACCCACCTCCCACCCATCAGCCTGTGCCATTTCCTATTCTTCACATGCCTGAGGGGTTCCCGTCCTTCACCCCAGGAATTCTTCTCTTGGAGAGTCTCAAGACTTAAGAAACTGCTTTGGGGGACCTGCTCCCTGTAGCTTTGCAAGTGGTATGAGGCAGGGTCATTTCACTTGCAACACGGTTGAGGGCTAGTTTCTGCTGTTTTCTAAGATTCCTCCTCTTGGGCTTACTTTCAGGTCTGAGTCCTGCATGAGGCCTTGGACCCGGGAGCCTCTGATGAGAGCAGGGGCATCTGAGAAGCAGTTTTGGTCATGGACCCTGAATCCCTGGTGCCGGGCAGCAGCAGTACCCACAGGTGAAACTGCGAACACTGCTGAACAGACTGGTGTTCCGGGCACGAAGCACTCTTTGACAGACTGCACCCAATGTGTCCAGGGAGGCAAGGGGTTCTCACATGTCCCGATCTTTTGAGAGATGAAAAGGATGGCTTGGCCCTCTGAGGTGATCTCAACTGCCTGGGAGCCTAAGCAACACAGGTATGGAGCGGGTCAGAGAGCTGCAGGATGACTGTGTGGCACTGGAAGCTCACTTCATCCCCGCATCCACCCTGCTGCCCTCCAGCACTGAGGCTCTGGGAGCGTATTAGCTACTCCTTCATTCTGGCATCAGGGTTTACCTTCAAGTTCCTGGACAGACTCTGCTGCCACCGGGTGCGAATGAATGGAGCACTAGAATCTGCGTGGAGTGTGAGGAGAGCCATAAGGAAGCAGGCACTGGAAAGGTAAAGTTCAGTTTATGTTTCAGTGACACTTTTCCTTGCTTAGTATTTCTTTTGTCTTTTTCTGCTTTTGAAACGAACTCTTGATTACAGAATATCAAAGTACACTCAAAACTGCCAGCCACTGTAAGGACAGCATGGAGAAGCCTACAAGTAAGGACAGATAGCAGCAGGTGGCACGAGGTGGGAAGTGATTGAAGCAGTGGTTACAGACGTTCACAGGAAGCTAAAACTACCCAACAGGCAGTGCCCTAACATTAGCACAGGTTAGACTAGTCACTACCTTGGTGGGTGGCCTCAGTGTGTTCGGGTTCAGATTCTACATGGCGATAACAATTTCTTTCAGTTAAGAGTTCTTGGCCTGCACCAATCACAGGGTGGCTGGAGGGCACCGGACCAGTCTATTAGTTTTTCAAAATGCTGTTGTAGACCTGATAGATGTACTGGGAGACCTCGGGAGGTCTCCACTTCAGCGACAGCGTGTAATTGGGGTTTCCTGGCTGGATACGTAGCTCGGCCAAAATCCAAATGCCATTAGTGAGCTTCAGGGATTGGTACAACATGTCCTGCCCTTCTACATTCCTCTTGGCAATAGTATAAACATTGTTGTTTTGAAACTTGCTGGGAACAGTGTCAACATTTAAATGACATTCCTTAATCTGAAACTGAAGTTCCTTTTCAATGGGAATATCCTTCCATGTTGTAAGGAAAACCTGGTGCTCCATTTTGCCGTCTTGTACAAAAAGCACGTTGAGTGGAATGAGGCAGCTGAAGTAGAAGACATCAGTATTGTTTTTCACAGCCACCTGCAGGTTTTTCAAAGGCTCCATCTTCATGACTGGGCCCAAGGTGTTGAGAGGCAGGGAGACATCAATGCTCTGGTTTGGTGTCAGTGGTATATGGATGGCCAGAGGAGTGCTGGGGATGACACCAAAGCTATTCTTGTTAAATTGAATTGCAGAGTCTGTCATGTGCTGCAGAGATTTGTTGGTGAAGTTCGTTTCCATATAGATGTGCCCTTGGGGTGAGTAAATGTTCCTGAAATCTCCAGACCATTAGCCTTTACCGCAGGCAGCCAGACAGCCTTAGGAGCCACAAATCCACCAGGTGCCATGCCTATCCCCGTGGAGAGTTCAAACAGGTCATTCAGACCACACTGCTGACCACAGCAGGAGTAGGGGAAGGAGCAAAGGTTGCAGGCACTGATGATGGGATGAAGGACTGTCCCACCAGACTATCTAGTCCTCCTCCCAAGAGATCCACTGCTCCCATCTGCATGAAAGATACCTGTGGCACATTGACTGGGGAACCAAGGTCAAGGTTTAGAAGATCCCCTAGAAGGTCACCCTGGGAGGGGATAACCTGAGGCTGTTCTGGGTTAGTGGCAGTGGTGCCAACAGGACTGTCACCCACATTAGTGCTCCCATGATGTGTTGGCAAGGGTTTGTGATGGATTCCATGACTTCCTTCCACAAAAGCATTGGGTGGCTTATGGTACTCTGAGGGCAAAGAACCAATGTGACAGATTAGCTCATCCGATAGAGTTGGCTTAGTAAGATCTCTCTCCTCAGAAATCAGTGGCTTCTCAGACAAGACTACTTTAGCTGTGACAGGATCAGTTGAGAGAAGGCACCAATAAGTATAGCCCTGGTCTTGAAGGTCAGGATTATTAGAATCCTGTGTTGCCAAACTCAAGACCCGCTATACCAGCTCCTGTGTTTCTGATGATTTCTTGAGAAACAGCTTCATTATGGCAGTGAGCAGAGTGAGCTGCACTTGGGTGCTTTTATCATGAAAACCCTCCAAGAAGCTCTCTAGTACCTCATCTGCATTGTCAATTCTTTCAGCACATTATCCCACAATCCAAATCATAGCTGCTCGAGCGTCTGGCTCATCCAGTGAATCTAAGTTCTCACACAGTGTGGCAATGATACTTTCATATTTGTTGGGGTATTTGTGGAAGATGTCCCTGATAACAACAATCACCTCTTGGACCACACAATTTACTTTGGTTTGGATGAGGTCCAGCAACGTGCTCACACAGAGCTCTGCAGATTGCTCCACCTTGATGTCACACCACCCAATGGCTTGCACAGCTTTGCACACGAAGTCAACATCCACCTCTGTGGCATATTCTTTCAGTTCAGCCAGAACCTGAGTAATGTTGGCTTGGGATGCCAAACGAATCATGGTGTCCAATTTCTTTAGTTTCACAAAGATGGGATCACTGTACTTTACAAAGAAAACTTTTATTTCCTCCTTCAAGATTTTAGGCCTTTTCTGGACAATTAGGTTGATGTTCCTCAGGCGTATTGCACCTCTGGCTCTCCAGACAGCAAAGTGACAAGTGGAGGGGCCAACTTCTTCACAGCATATTGTAGTAGTCAGAGTCCTTGGGTAGCAACTCAAGAAATTTCATTAGAACACTTACTGCTGAAAGCACCACTGCTGAGTTGGCATGAGATAACCAGGGAGTTAGCCGCTCACAGATGCTCTGTGCCTCCAGGTCATCTTTAGGATTGTAATTAGACAGGCAGTCCAGGATGAAAATCTGGCCCCATTCAGTGTACTCATTCAGGTCTGTCAGTAGCTTATTAATGCTCTGTGGATATAGATCGAGTAAGTTGATGTTGGGGTGAGATTCACTGATTTCAGACAATGCTGCTACAGCATTAGCTACCACTGTTGGATTTAAATCTGCTATGAGATCCCACAGAGAATCCAGAAATTCCTCATCTTCCACCATCTGGGCAAATTGATGTCATGGAGTTTTGCCACACAGATGGCTGCTGTCTTCCGGACGCAGGGATTGTTATCCTTTAAGCACTTGCGGAGGGGCTTACAGAGATATTCTGTAATCTTGTCCATCCAGACGCACCCCATGGTTCTGACTGCCAAGGCTCGAATCAGAGGATTGGGATCTTCATAGTCTTTCACAAAGCTGTTGACAGCCATGATGGCCATGTCTGGCTGACCCTTGGCATAGTTCATCAAGTAGAGATACACAAACTTCTTCAGTTCCAGCTTGTCCGTCTGCATATAGTTCACTACTTCTGGAGAGAGAGAGAGCTAACATCTTCCCCCACAGTCACAGGAGCAATCACTTTCTTCACAGCCTCCTTCCTCTTTTCTCTCTTTTCATTGTTGAGTTCAGCCTTTTATTCAAACATTTCTCCATTTTTATTGGTTGTGAAGTACTTGGAGTCAGTCATGGTTTTGGATCTTTAATGTGCTCCGTAAGGATGGCAGCAGTGGCCAGAGAGCATGGCCGGAGTGGTGTTAAAATGGTTTCCTGCATGTCATGACTCCTTCTCCAGGTCTAAGCCCCAAAATTTGCTTATTAATAAGTCTCCATTTGCCTTCTCATGGCTGCTGAATTTCACCTCAGTGACTTGTATTATATGGCTCCCAGTTTCTAAATGATTAAAAATTATTCTCCACTGCTGACACCAGCCCTATTTCAGAATGATTTTTATAATCAGTATGAAAGTGAAAGTGAAGTCGCTTAGTCGTGTCCGACTCTTTACGACCCCGTGGACTGTAGCCTACTAGGCTCCTCCATCCATGGGATTCTCCAGGCAAGAATACTGGAGGGGGTTGCCATTTCCTTCTCCAGGGGATCTTCCCGACCCAGGAATGGAACCCAGGGCTTCCACATTGCAGGCAGACGCTTTAACCTCTGAGCCATCAGGGAAGCCCTAATCAGTATAAGAACATTTATTTTAAAATAAATGACCAATGAATTAAATTGATCAATTTTAATTACTTTCATGGGGTTTTTTTTTCCCCCAAACATCAGATATCTAATATTTGGTATTAAAATTACTATTAAGTTCATTCAGAAACCATGTTGGTGCCAAAACCAAAAATGAGCAACCAGAAATACTCACTACTTTCTCCTCAGTTTTGAGAAAGGTAGAACACATGCAGTAGAGCTGTTTTCCAAGCTTTGTCACAATGCCAAGCACCAAAGAAGACACAGTGGTTCCAGGAAACAACTGCCTTTAGTTTATTTTGGGTGACTATGAGTTGCTGATATCTTTTATATTCTTTAAGGGGCCTTGGCATATACATTCATTTCAAACATTCACAGGTGCTTATGTCAAAAACTAACTGTTAGCAATGTGGTCAGTACAACAATTTATACTTTTTTCCCCAAATTTTTGAAGAATAATCATAGATTATCATGTATGCTGTCTTAGCAACTATGAATCATTATGATCTAGAATGTCTTAACATGAAAAATCATTGACTTTTCCTTTCCTTAGGTGAACTTCCTTACATTATATTTGCACATAGCTCGTTAATCTATGATAAGGTTTTGTCTGTTAAAGTGTTAGTAAAGCTTTTTTCAGTGGCATTTAAATGGTATTTTTAGGAGCATGTTTCAAGACATCCATTTACATTTGACAAAGTGCTCAGAGACTTGAAGAAAGTAATGAGGATAGAAAGACAAGTGACGAACTTGACAGTATTGACAATATTCTGCTCAATAATCTCTCAATCATGTTCTGAGTGCAGTTGCCAAGCCTTGAAAAATACTCTTGAAGATAGCATATGACAAAATTGGAATTTTACTCCTTGAAGAAGTTACAGTTTTCTGCTTAAAGAGGGTTGTAATGAGCTAGTTAATTTTCTTTTCTTGGGAAACCCATCAAACTAGCTGAACAACTAATTAGAAAATTAACCAAGCAGCCAGTCAACCAACCAAAAAGTGAACCCACCTGCTACACACCAGTAATTATTCCAGGCACTGGGGGAACAAAGATGGACAAGATGTCATCCCTGTCAACGAGGTGAGATATTTGCAATATTGTGGGGAAAATAAATAAATAATTGTAATACTGCATGAAATGGAGGTACAATAAATGCACTTCCAGATAGAAATAAAACATGTAAGTTCAATATTCTTGAAGGAGATCTACTTCAATGGGTATGTTCATTTGAAGGACCAGGATTTTGACAGGTTAGTAAGGCAGAGAACACTCAGCCTAACTTTTATTCTTTGAAAAGCCAAAATGTGCTTTTGTTTGGATTTTAGGAATGACAACCACAATGACTCACTGTGGACCACCACCTTTAATCTTCGGAATGAGAACTACATACTGTGTACTAACCAGTTATCCTGAGCATAATTGTACATAATAATCCATGTATAAGTTAGGAGAAGATAGATGTTAATATCCAACTTTATCCTCAAAAATTTGTGGAAAACTTTGATGTAGCAAATTTAAGTAAATTGACTGGTTTAATCCAGTTGATATTTCTCCTGTTGCCTCAGGTTCAGTAACTCTCTGATATGTCTCCAGTGCCTCTGAGATAGAAATGCTAGGACCTTGTTTTCAGTTTCAGCTAATTCACTTGCTAAAGTTTTACTGAGTTCGGTGTTTGTAGGGATAAAAGCCTTCTAAAATGCTCTGAGAAGTACATGGTGCTTGCTGCTGCTGCTGCTAAGTCGCTTCAGTCGTGTCCAAGTCTGTGCAACCCCATAGATGGCAGCCCACCAGTCTCTCCCGTCCCTGGGATTCTCTAGGCACATGGTGCTTATAACTCAGGCAACTATATATTTTAGTTTGCCTGGGGCAGTTTCATTGATGACTTTGTCTCAGTGTGATTATTAATAGTGTCTAATGCCAGCTTTGTGAGCCCCTGGGGCAGCCACCCATGTGTTCCACTTATTTTTTGGGAAAGGGATGGGAGTGTTATGGTTGATTCCCTTTGTCTTCACAATTAGGTATAAACTGGAAACAAAGCAGACATGTGGGTACCATGATACTTCCTATGGGGCACCATTACTACCTTCCTTGGGAGCAGTAGCTCAGAATTCTAAGGTTTTATCATTTCATTTCCCCTCAAATGAGCTTCACGAACATACACACACACACACACACACACACACACACACACACACACACATTCTTTGAGAGCACAGAAGAAAGCATGACGAACCATGAGGGAGGACTCTGATTAGACTTGGCAGTGGTGGTTAGTGGATTTGGAGGGTGAGTGGAGAAGAGGGTGGGGAAAAAGTATCTCATGTATGCAAGGCAATCATTTGGGTGGGTCTTCTTAACACAAGTCACAGCATAAATGTTACAGCTATGAATCATAAATGTGCAAACTTACAGCTAGTCAAATAAAAATATACTAGCAGACATGCACTCAATGGTAAAGTTAGCAGTCTGCATACCCAAAAGAATTCTTTGCGAAGGGGTCCAGCCCAGTAAGTCCATCAGCAGCAGGAACAACTCCCTCCCTCCAGGGTTTGGGAGACAACTGGAGCAATCATTTTGCATGTACTCCACTGAGTAGCACCTCTCCAATCTCAGGTTTTTCATGATTCTGTTCTTAGGAAGAACAGAATTCTCAATTTTATTGCAGTAAGCTATAGTGAGTTCATTTTTAAGAGAATTTATGAAATATTTAAAGATCACATTTTTATATTTCCAGCATTATATTTTCAACTTATTATTTTAGTAATTTATAAACGCCCTTCATTTGAAATGTTGTTGTTCAGTTGCTAAGTCATGTCCTACTCGTTGCGACTCCATGACACAGATACTCAAAAAGTGGTTTAATTTATTTCACTTTTGGTAAAGAGTCACTTAAAAGCCAAAGGAGAGACTGAAGAAAACTCACTGGTTTACTATCTTCTCAATCCTGGCAAATTTGAATCAAGTCTAAGGATTTTTTTTACAAGTTGTGCGCTTTGTGGAAAGTCATTTAATGTTTCTGAGTCTCAACCTCATTGTGGATAAAATGGGGACAATAAAACTTGCCCTACCCACTTTACAAGGTAAACAAATATGATTAAATATACGAAAGTATTTTATCAAGTGGAAGTACTTCACTTCCTTCAGTCTATTTGGAGGTATTATGCTCCTGGAAGAAATAAAATACATCTACTTTCAAGGCTGAGCTTCTTAGTCTGTCTTTGACAACTTTCCTTTGACAACTTCACTCCCTCTACACAGACTAAAGCCAAATAAGTTCAGGTCAACAAGAATTTATCAAGAATCTGTCAGAATATAGCAATGAAGTTGACGTGGCCAGAGCTGCTAGTCAATGGATGCTTCAAAAATGCTGGTCTTTGTCGATTCTACACCACTGATTCTTGCTCTTACCAGTGGCTGGAGTCGCTAGGCACAGAGATGAGTAAGACATTGCTCCTGCCATAAAGAGCTCACAACCCAGTGAAGGGGACAGACACAAACCTAGACTAGTTTGAACATATTGCAGTAAAGAGACAGTCACGGAGGGAAATGGAGGCACTGAGCTAAGTCTGACTCTCATCAGGTAAGTTTAAAGAGATTTTCTTTTTTAATAAATTTATTTATTTTAGTTGGGGGCAAATTACTTTACAATATTGTAGTAGTTTTTGCCATACATTGACATGAATCAGCCATGGGTTCACATGTGCTCCCCCTCCCGAACCCTCCTCCCACCTCCCTCCCCATCCCATCTCTCTGGGTCATCCCAACGCTCCATTCCTGATCATCCGTCCCATGCATAGAACATGGAATGGTGTTCCGCTTCACATATGACAATATACATGTTTCAATGTTATTGTCCCAGAACGTCCCACCCTCACCTTCTCCCTCAGAGTCCACAGGACTGTTCTATGCATCTGTGTCTCTTATTCTGTCTCTCATATAGGGTTACCATTACCATCTTTCAAATTCCATATACATGCATTAGTATACTGTATTGGTGCTTTTCTTTCTGGCTCACTTCACTCTGTATAATGGGCTCCAGTTTCATCCATCTCAATAGAACCGATTCAAATGTATTTTTTTTAATGGCTCAGAAGTATTCCATTGTGTATACGTACCACAGCTTCCTTATCCATTCGTCTGCCGATGGACATCTAGGTTGCTTCCATGTCCTGGCTATTGTAAACAGTGCTGCGATGAACATTGGGGTACACGCGTCTTAAAGAGATATTTTAGTGCGAAGGATATCACATGTGTCAGAAAGCCTCTGTAACAATCATTATGGCAGATTTTGCAGGACTTACATTTGGGACAGAAATTACAACTCCTTGCTTGTAGTGTAAAAATAACAAGAGCAAGTTTTGTTGTAGGGCAGATTTGTGCCTAAAACGCATGATGTCAATTACTTGTTATATTTCTGAGATTCAGTTTCTTTACCTATGATCCATGGGTAATAATATCTACTTCAGACCACTGGAATGTAATCTCTATGAGGGAAGGGATTTGAGCCTCTTTTGTTCATTACTGAGTCTCCATCACTCAGTAAATGGTAAGCACTTACCTGGCCCATAGTGAGGGCTCAATAAATAATTGTTGAAGTTGTTGAATAAATGAAGGAAGCTATTTGGCTTCCAGTGTTTACTTTTTAGCTAGTTATGTTTGAAAAGACACAATAAAGTTGAGGAGATGTTGGAGAGGACCCAGTGGTTTACTGTATGCTTTTCAATTCTAATTTCATCTGTCTTCCAAATGGGTATTTCGAAGGTACACAATATCCTTATGTATGGAGTAAAAATAGCTTCATTATATAGGAAAAAGGAGAAAGTTATGTGAGCAGACTGTGCTCATGATGTTTCACCCATGTATATCCATGCCATCTGTCATGTTTCAATGTCCATCCATATTGAGAAGTTTGCAAGGATTTGAGCACTTGGGTCTATCTATGAAGATGGTATCATCAAATATTCTTTTTCTGTTTGTCAATGTTTTGGAGTTTCTTTTTTCATGGGTATACCATTATTCTGAAAACTACTTTTTCCTAAATTGTCCAAGAGAAAAATGTGAATGTGCTTGAAAAGATCACCTATCAGGATGCACCTTTTATATAATTTCTCACTTGATGGATTTCTGTATTGCACATTTCACTGGGAAGCTTTCACACAAATTTTACCTTAGAGAGTTGATGGACCTCCCCATAGGAGGTTGTGTCTTGGAAAGGCAAATGCCTCGCTAACACGAGTCTAGAACCAGAGGCAGTTCTCAGCACTGGCCACGGGATGGCAGTGGCAACTAAGTGCCGAATGAAGAAGTCAGGGTACACAGAAATGTGGGATCCCTAAATCTCTCTATGCATTCAAATTTTAGGACCTGCAAGAGGTCAGCCCCATGGGTTAGAAGAAACTTTGCTAATTGAAAAAGAGGCTATAGTAAAATTTTAGATTTCTAACTCTAGTTTATGACATTGATATAGGCCTATAGTTAGATGACACCTGGTAAGGTCAATAATGAGTATTTCCACAGTGCCCTTTAATAAGGTTTACCTTCACTCCACATTGGTCACAGCTTTCTGGGCCTTATCCCAGAACTAGTTATCACCCTGAATGTCTGCACTTCTGAAATCTGAAACTCTTGTTATTTTTCACTTTTCACTGTTAGTGCAAAGGCTGTATTCTCTCCAAGACCACATACCCTTGAGTTCTTCTCTTTACTCCTTGATTCAGCCCAGGCTTCAGGGTCCATCATGCAACCCCTTCCTAACCTCTTTGTCCTTCTTTGATCCCCTTGTGAGAATGCAGCACCCCCCTCCAATCCCTCTCCTCTTCTATGTTCTCTAGCATCCCATGGTAAGGGCGGCCAGAGGACTAAGTTCTCACCAGTGAATGTGAGTGAAAGGGATGTCTGCGGATCTCACTTTTTTAGAAAGAAAATCCCTTGCTCTAGACTTCCTCTCCTCCCTTTCTGATAAGCTAGAATACTGATGAGCCAGGTAACTGACTTAGACCGCACAGATGAGAACAGGTTGGGGGGAACCTCTGCCCAACCTAAACTCACGGGCCAGAGCCTCCTGGACCTGTGGCTATGAGGCATGTCACACTAAAGGTTGACATTTGCCATCTACCTCTAGAAGAAGTAAGTCACAAGCTGCTGCTATTGCTGACCTTCAACACATCCTGAGAGGAATTCAGAGTGGAGATCAGGAATGAGGCATCCTGTGTTCTGGGAAAAACTGGCAGAACAGGCCTTCAGACTGTTAGATATTTTCAGGAGAAGATTTTATGAGTCCAATTTTTGCATCTCCTCCTATCTAGAAAAGCACTAAACTCTTTCATGTGATGTTTGCTCTTGGTGACGAGCAGCAACCTTCATGAGACTAGCAGTTATCTTCTGAAAGAATGTGTTCTTGATTGCATGTACTCCCCCTTCACCACAATCTCGTATATACTGACCTTCCCCCCTACCTCTTTGGTGCAGTTTCTCAGAGCTATCTGAAGTGCTTCCTCCCAGGCTATAGTTCTCATTTTGCCCCAAGTAAAACTTAACTCACAACTCTCCCATTGTGCATTTTTTTCAGTAGACAGCTGCAAAAGAAATAAACTTGTATTTTATGTAAGCCGTTGTGTGTTGGGGTGTTTTTGTCATAGCTGCTTAATCTTTACCTTGAACAATATAGGACCCACTTGAAGGAACCCCATGCTGAGATCAATCCAACTGTCTACTTTCCCCATGTTTAGAGTCTGAGCGCTTCCTGGGATGAGCAGCCTACCCTGACTATCTCCACTACGTACGAACACAGGCTTTCCCCAGCAAATGGGTCTTCACACTGCCCAGTGGTCTTTTTTCAATTATTAGTTGACTCATATTCTCCCTGGTAGCATTTTCAGTTCTTTCAATTCTTCTTTCAATTCTTTCCTGCAAGCATCTCCTATTTCACAGAGAAAATAGAAAAGATCAGGAATTGACTCTTTCGACTTCTTACAGCCATCCTAACGTTTGAACCTCCTGTCCTAATGGCATTGCTTCCCTTCTGTTCTCTGAGCCTCGTTCTTCCACATACCCTGGGCCTCATGCCCTTCTGCCTCAAAGGAGGCTTGAATCCATCAGTTTTCCTTTGTCTTCCTGGCACCATCAAATGGTGTTTATTCTCTGTTTATTTTTTATACTCTTTATACTCTCTGTTTATTCTTTCTAATTGAAATTTATGTGTGCTTATTTTCCACTTCCTATTTTAAAACAGCAATTCAAACCTTTGCTTTGATCACATCAAGCTAATACCTATCTTCTTTCTTTCATACTAGTGCTCCTTAAAAGTTTTGTCTACACTATATATATATATATATATATTTTTTTGTCTATATTTATAAATATATTGATAGTTTGGAGAATGTTACTTAGAAACCAAAATCTGGGAGCTGGGTGAAGGCTTTCTTTTGAATAATTGCAACTCAATACATGCTTTCACAGCTGATGTTTTTGTTACTACATGGACAAATAGATTGATTATAGGTTTACAGTTGATTTTACATCCCCCCCACATATTTTCTTGTGTGTGACTGTTCAGTCATATCTAACTCTTTGTGACCCCATGGACTGTAGCCCACCAAGGTCCAATGTCCACGGGATTTCCTAGGCAAGAATACTGGAGTGGGTTGCCATTTCCTTTTCCAGGGGATCTTCCTGGATCAGGGATCGAACTTGTGTCTCCTCTGTCTCTTGTATTGGCAGGCAAATTCTTTACTATTGAGCCATCACAGTAACCCACATATTTTTGAAGAATAAACAGATTGGGAAAAGAGACACAATCTCCCTTACAGAGGACCAAATAATGTATGTAAATAACAGGCCTTCTCCCTAGGAATTGGAGCTTAATTCTTTCCTCCTTGAGTATAGACTGGACTTAGTGACTTGCTTCCAAAGAATAAAGTGTAAAAACAAACAAACAAAAAATAACTTTATAGTAGAGAATTCTGGCTAACACTACCTTAAGAAAGGGATCAGAATTAACCTAATTAGTGATGTCATGCTGATGTAATGTGCCTTCTGCTGCTATGTGATGGGAAAGGCACTTCACATCTGTGACATTCTTCCTTAGAACCCATAATCCCAGGGTTCTCATAAGAAAAACATCAAGCAAATGAAAATTGAGGGATATTTTATAAAATATCTTACCAGGACTTCAAGACTGTCAAGGTCATTAACAACAAAGATAGACTGAGAAACTCATAAACTAGAGGTGGATGGGAGACATGACAACTAAATGTAATGTAGTCATCTAATGTAATTCTAGTAACACCCTGGAGCAGAAAAAGGACATTAGGGAAAATGAATGAAATCTCAATGAAGGATGGAGTTTAGTTTGCAGTAATTGTTATGATTAAATGCTTATGTCTCCCCCCTCCGATGCATATGTTGAAATACTGATCCCAATGTGATGGTATTTGGAGTGGGCGCTTTGGGAGGTGATTAGGTCAGGAGGGTGGAGCCCTCATGAATGGGATTAGTGCCCTTATTAGAGGAGATCAGATAGCTAGCTAGCTTTCTTTTCACCACATGGGGATATAAGAAGTCAGCCCTCTGCAACCCAGAAGCAGGTTCTCACCAGAACGCAGCCACACTGGTCCCTGATCTCTGACTTCAGCTTTCAGAAATATGAGACATAATGTTTGATGTTAAAGTCCTCAGTCTATGGTCATTTGCTATAATAGCCTGAATGAAGACAGTAAAGCAGTTACTAATATATCACAGTTGTAATTAATATACCACAGTTATGTGAGATGTTAACAGTAGGGGAAACAAAGTAAAGAGTATACAGGAACTCTCTGGACTACTGTTGCAATTTCTTGTAAATCTAAAATTACTCTAAAAGAGAAAGTTTATTTTAAAAATCCTGTGACATGGAAGACACTGAAATTCATTCCTGTAAAACCAAAGAGAAATTGAAGACACTATGAAGAACTCAAATAATATGTGCAGGTATATATTTCTGAAATTTATAGTTGAGGTGTTGAATATCTTGACTTGTGGTAAGAATATTTTCATGGAGCTCCTATTTTTTGGATATTAGATATATTGGATAAATTTATATTGTCAACTGAAACTGAAGATATTGAGAAAACTTAGGTTTCACAGTATTTATATCTTTGGCAAATATTCAAAAGAATAATAAATAGAGGCTACTTTTCACAAGTTTTTCTTTTTTCTTAAAAAATCATTTGTCAAAGAGCTGCACTCTGAATGGGAGCAAGAGACAGTGCCTGTGACAATATTTACACATTTCAAATAAAAAACATTGGAATTGAGAATATTCTCTATAAGTGACTCTGTGTCTGTTGGATACCTCAGTATATGTGGGGGCTTCCCAGGTGGCACTACTGCTAAAGAACCCACCTACCAATGCAGGAGACATAAGAGATGTGGGTTTGATCCCTGGGTCGGGAAGATCTCCTGGAGAAGGAATGGCAACCCACTCCAGTATTCTTGCCCGGAGAATCGCATGTACACAAGAGCCTGGCAGGCTACAGTCCACGGGGTCGCAAAGAGTTGGAGATGACTAAGAGGCTGAGCACACACACGGTAGTCCTACTTTTAATTTCTTGAGGAACACTCACTCCCTCCTTCTTGGGTTCCTATCTCCTCAAATTTTTATTTCTAAATTTTTATTTTATTTTTTAATTTTTGCCTTCAAGAGATGGGAATACAAGACCACTTGACCTGTCTCCTGAGAAATCTGTATGCAGGTCAAGAAGCAATAGTTAGAACTGGACATGGAACAACAGACTGCTTCCAAATCGGGAAAGGAATAGGTCAAGGCTGTATATTGTCACCCTGCTTATTTAATTTATATGCAGAGTACATCATGCGAAATGCTGGGCTGCATGAAGCACAAGCTGCAATCAAGATTGCTGGGAGAAATATCAACAACCTCAGATATGCAGATGACACCACCCTTATGGCAGAAAGCAAAGAAGAACTAAAGAGTTTTTTTGATGTAAAAAGAGAAGAGTGAAAAAGTTGGCTTAAAACTCAATATTCAGAAAACTAAGATCATGGCATCTGGTCTCATCACTTTATGGCAAATAGATGAAGAAACAATGGGAACAGTGACAGACTTTATTTTGGGGGGCCCCAAAATCACTGCAGATGGTGACTACAGCCATGAAATTAAAAGACGCTTACTCCTTGGAAGAAAAGCTATGACCAACGTAGACAGCATATTAAAAAGCAGAGACATTACTTCACCGACAAACATCTGTCTAGTTAAGACTATGGTTTTTCCATTAGTCATGTATGGATGTGAGAGGTGGACTATAAAGAAAGCTGAGTGTCAAAGAATTGATGCTTTTGAACTATGGTGTTGGAGAAGACTCTTGAGAGTCCCTTGGATTGCAAGGAGATCCAACCAGTCCATCCTAAAGGAGATCAGTCCTGAATAATCATTGGAAGGACTGATGCTGAAGCTGAAACTCCAATACTTTGGCCACCTGATTCGAAGAACTGACTCCTTGGAAAAGTCCCTGATGCTGGGAAAGATTGGAGGCGGGGGAAGAAGGGGTCAACAGAAGATGAGATGGTTGGATGGCATCACCAACTCGATGGACATCAGTTTGAGTAAGCTCCAAGAGTCGGTGTTGAACAGGGAAGCCTGGCGTGCTGCAGTCCATGGGGTCGCAAAGAGTTGGACACGACTGAGTAACTGAACTGAACTGAATTTCTGGCTGCACCTCATGGCATGCAGGATCTTAGTTCACTGACCAGGGATAAAAGTTGTGCCCCCTGCATTGGGAGCAGGGAATTTTAACCACTGGACTGCCAGGGAAGTTTTTTGAAGTTTTGAAGTTTTGAGAGGTTATTTTTTGAAGTTTTTCTTTTTTGTTTCTGAAGTTTTTAAACCTACAATAAAGTTAAAAGAACAATATAATAAATACTCATATTTCTTTCACCAAAAAATGAACAATAATTCCCTAGTGGAAAATGTAGTCACAGTTTCCCAGCTGTCCCCCAAATGATTTATTGTGTAGCCTTTTAAAAATTCCTGTATCTAATGAAGCTTCATGCACTTCGTGTGTCTGTGTTGCTTTTACATCTTAATCTAGAACAGTCCATTGCCTTCTTTAGTTAATTTTTTACATTATTGACTTTTTTGAAGAGTCTTACAGAATGTTCTACATTCTAGATTTATCTACTCTTCAGTTTTTAAAATGTTATAAAGTGAATTAAGAACATGTGGCCTAGGTCCCTTTTATTTGACCAGGATGTTTTAGAGAACAGGACTTTTAGGCATAAATGCCAGTCATGATGTGGAAAGGTTTCATTCAACATACAGGACAGAGGGGCTCCTTTTCATACAGTAAAGGAAAAAAAATAAAAACAGTTATTTTAATGAAGAAGTAATCATTCAGAATTTGTTGATAACTTCTTTTCAAAAAAATGTTAGGTAAAATTCCCACTAAGTAATTTCTGAAGCACAGAAACTAGATTTGAAAAGAAATGTTTCATACATTTAAAGTACATCACTCTTAGTTTATGTTTTCAACAAACATTACACCTGTGCACATCTAGAATAACATGACACATGCTAATTAGGATTCATGCTAATTAATAGCCCAATATGGTGATGAAGAGGTTTTTTAAATTTTAGACAATCTTCCTACACAATATCATTTGTTTTGGTCACTCTTGGCAGAGAATTAATTGCAGGGTTTTGGGGGGGGCAGAGAATAAAGCAGGCATAGGCATCAATCCAAATCAATTCTACTTTCATTTAAACAGACTGACTTGTATTGAATCAGTGAATAGAATTGTCTGGTTTTACTGTACTAGGTGCTGAGCAAAGATAAAGAGAACATAGCTGGTATGGTTCCTGCTTTGGGAGATATTATTTTCTAATGGTATAAATAAGGGAAACACACTGATAATATGGTTTTCCACTTTCCATTGTTTTTTGCTGTATATATGTGTGTGTACATATGTATATATACACAGAGGCATTACCTTTTGGGAATATAAAATTTTGTTTTAAATGTTTCATATCCATGGCATTAAATCAACTGTCTTTTAATATCTTGTGCAGAAGATGTTAGGTGCTGAAGAAATGCCTTTTGCTCAAATGAGCTGAAATTTCTTCCACGCATATTACTGTTTTCAAACTGCTGTCACACATGGTCTGGGTGCATTTCATCTGCATTGAAATTTAGAGGGAGCTCTTGACAGATGACAGCGTGGGGCCCTGCAGGGTGAGAAGAGAAGCCGTGCCAGCCTGGAGGAGAATAACATGACCTTAGAGCTGACCTTGAAAGACAACAGGAGTGTGTGGCTCACACAGCCTCCCTGGCACCTCCCTTAGGGGCAGGCAAATCCCTGGACATACATGGGAGAGAACAATAGCTCCATTAGCATTTGGAGCCATCCACCTCCAAGTGCTGCCTCCTCCAGCGTCCTCTGCAGATGGGAAACCTGGGGATCTTTAGAGGGATTTTATGATAATTAGGATGCCACTTAGATGCTCATCCTTCTCTACAGCATCATCATGAAGTAACTTCCTCACCCCTTATGCTGCTGTTAGAGAGTGAAGAAAGTTAAAATTACCCAATTTCTTTGTTTACATGGAAGTCTCACCCAGTTGCATACATTTACATACTTAGATAAAATGTATCCCTTCTGGCACCAAATAGTGTTGGATCAGTCTCTTCACCTAAGCAGAGAGGGAATAAAAACATCCACTGTGTTTATTTCCCAGAGTTGCAGAATGAATGGGTATGAAAGTGCTACAACATGTATCATGGCTGTTCTTGACCCAGGGGTCGCACTCCTGGGTCTCCTGTATCGGCAGGAGGATTCTTTACCACCAGCACCACCTGCCACATCTCAGGCCAACTCCCTCTCCTCTGTTAACTTGACAATGATGTCAAAAGTATTCTGTCTAGTTCTGCTCTCTTCTCTCTTTCTCCGAGTATTGGATAAGGTGGCTGTCTTGACCAATCCGTCACCTCTCTCTACTGTGAGAGCTGTGTGGTTTGTGTGGGACTGGCCCTACCCCCATCCCCAGGGCAAGTCCTGATGATTTAAAGCCTACCAGGAAAACGCAAGACGTGTTATGACAATAATTGGTTTGGACAACCCAGGACTGATCCAGTCAACCCCCATACCTATCTGGCCAAGGGACTGGTTCAAGATGGTCCAGTAAGCTTAGAGCTCAGGGCATTTGTCCTAAGGTTAGTGGAAGCCATCCTGCTCTCTCCTCCTGTAGAAAGGCGGTAACATGAGGGGTGTGTGGACTGGCAGTCATCCTAACCAGTCAGCCTAGGATGAAGCCACCACACTGGAAGGCAGAGCTGTCAGAATCTCAGAGAAATGGAGTAACATACTCTATCAAACTCTGCCTAAAGCCCTTTCTTCCTCTGAACTTTTCAGTAAAGTTAACTAATCAATTCTCTTCAAGTCATTTTTGGGTCTCTTGCAAAGATTCCTGATGGCTGCATTCCACAGAGGCAGAATGATCCCTTCAAACTTGAATCAGACTGTATTGTGGCCTACTCTGCTTGTCCATTCCCTCAGTCTTTTCTTTTTCATTAGGTTCTACCCCAGTTTGGCTGGTTGCATAGAATGGAATTTGAATGATGCCCCTGGAGGTTTTCAAGGCCCAGACCCAAGTCCCATCCTGCCTCCTATCTGGTTGGTTTTCATCCTTGGGCTGGAAATGTCCTCTTTACTCCAGCTACTGGCTGGACTATGGACCCAAGCTGCCAATCAGTGGACCATCATGAGCCATGCGGCTGCCACCAGCTTGTCCTGAGCACAGCTACAGCCTTGGGGGTCTCAGTACAGCTGCCACCATGTCACTTTGCTCAACCCACTTAGATGGGCTCTGCTTGGACTCTGTTGTCTGCCTAGAAAAAGTCAGAATGTGCCACCCATTCAGCCCACACACCCAGTGTACATGAAAGCTTCTTAAGCTCCCCCTCCTTCCATCCTGTTGTGGAGGAGCTGATCCCGTGTCCACTCTGGGGAGTTCTTGGCCATTCTCCTCTGGGGTGTGTTGTCATCAAAGGGGACAGCAGGGTAAAGAATCAGGCAGTAGAGGAAAGTCAATTATGGAGCCAAGGAACACTTCAGTTGTGAACAGAGGCAAATCCAAGACGTAGGACAGTTACATTTCTGTTAACCATGGACATCAAAGAAAGACAAGTAACCCAAGTCTTCAGCTGTACTCCCCTTCCAGCCGCAGGCCTGCCTTTGTTTTTGTCGTCACTCACACATGGATGTGAGGCGGACCAGAGATTAATGGGAGCAGATGTGGTGGAGAAGCCCTCAGCTCAGACTGTCTTGTCTGTGCTACTACAGAGGATTTAGAATGTAACATGTAATGGAGAAACTGGCGAGAAGGGGCTTATAATTGTCAGATGAAATGTCCTTTAGAGAAAGGAGTGACACTGTGAAAAGAAGGGGAATATACAGTTTTAAACACTCAGGCCTTTCCTTGGATCATGGAACTTAAGAAGTGTCTTTAAGTCTGGATTTTCCTTTTAAATATTCCTACAATTTATTTTGATTTCTGAAATAACTGAAGTCCTCTACAAACAAGACTTTAGTACCACAAGTTAAATTCAACAAAGACTTGATTACAAGCGAGCTAAAAGCACTATGATCTTAAATCTCCTGACTCTCCTCGTGACTCTTACATGAGTGGGAGAGAGTATCACCCCTTGTAGTGGGCCGGGACTCTCATTTCCCACTTCCTGGGTGACCTGGCACCAGGGCTGTGTTTCTCTGATCCTAAGTTTACACGTCTGTGAAACAAACAGATGGCTGGAAACACTTTCAACCATCTCTATGATCCTAACTTTATTTGGGGCTCTATCTGGGAGTGAGTTCAGAAACACAGTGGTGGTATCAATACTTACATTCTACCAAAAAGGCCAAATGCAGATGGACATTTTGTCTGAAACTTGGTCTTTTTTGGACTACAGGCCAAGTCAATACTCATGTTTTAAAAGTCAGATGATTCCATAGAATGCTGCTGATTGTAGTTCTTTGATTGTAGGGTTTGATGATGGTTTGATTAAAATGCCTTCTCTTTAGTAAGGAATCTCCCAGACCTATAAACTTCTAATTTATGAGTTTCTACAGATATGAGGAAATTTGCTACCAGAGCAGAAGTGTGTCAGTTCTGCCCAACAGGTGGGGTGAGTGGATGCTTATATAAATATTTTTAACAAAAAGGCTTAGGAATGACTTTTGAGTCTTTAATCTGTTTATAAATATCTGGTTCCAGTTCAGTCTTGCCTCACATCTTGACTCATGTTATACAGATATATTTAAATTGGACCTACGTGCCATAAAATTACATGGCGATGTCTAAGGGCTTCTCACTGGGATTCTTCTTATTATGATAATATCATTTTAATACTTTAATTAGTTTCTAGGAAGAGTAGACTCTCACCTTACTTTGATGTGGGTGGAAAAGTTAATAATATATTATTGAAAAGATGATTAAAATATCCTGGAACTTATTTTAACAACAGAAGAATATTCAACCAGGAGAATTTGTGAAATATTCACCCTTTTAATGAGGATTCTGAAATTTAGAAGAAATTTTAAAAATCTACAGTTGCTTTCCAGTCAAGCAAAAAGCTCCTATGGCTCTCCTACTAAGAACTGGGAATATCCTCATGGACTCCCAAAGGTCTTCCTCATCTCTTTGCATATCATTCTCTTAGGAGGCATGCTTGGGTAAAGAGTAGAAACCCTAGCTGGCATTCAGCCCTGTGTAAAAAGATCAAGAAATGGTCACATTGTTTTATATGATGGTAAAGAAATGCTTTGGTGGGAAATTTCCCATTGATGATGTCCTAACTCAGGTCTAGGGGACAATGGATAGTGATTTCTCTGGGAAAACATATGGCAAGTGAGGAAGCAGGAAGAACAGGAGAGATCCAGGGTGAGGGAGTCAGGGAGATGAATGAAGAAGGAAAAAGAAGGTTCTGCTGGGATGCAGAGTGGGGCTCTCTTTTACTGAGATGAAATAAGACAAACTGGGAAGAGAGTGTCCTCAAAAGAGCATCACTGTTCTGGATAATCTGAATTAATTCTATTTGGTATTTCTTGTTCATGCTCAGTTGCTTCAGTCGTGTCTGATGCTTTGCAACTCTATGGACTATAGCCCATCAGGCTTTTCTGTCCATGGTATTCTCCAGGCAAGAATACTGGAGTGGGTTGCCATGCCCTCCTCCAGGGGATCCAACCTAGAACTTCATTGTCTCCTGCATTGCAGGTGGATTCTTCAGTTCTAAGCCGCCAGAGAAGCCTAAGTGTTTCTTAAAACCTATTTATATCTGAAACATGCAAGTTTACTCCAAAATGCCATACACTTAGGAAAGGCATCCTGGTAGTGTCAGGGACTGGACTGACTAAGAATGAGATGCCATGGGAATAGGGAAGCTAAGGGACTGGACAGAAGTCAGAGGACAACTCCAGCAGAAGGATAGAACCCAGAGGAGGAGAAAGAAGCTTCAGATGTCAACTATGGAGATCACAGGGGTGTCCCCATGGCCCCCAGCCACTCTGTTGGTCACACTGCCTGCCTGCAGTCTGGTAGGGCTTTGCTGAAATTATAGGTCCCTTAGTCCTCTCTAGGTGTTATGGGCAGTTTTACCAGTATAACCCTTAAAAGTCAAGTCTGTAGTTTTATCTCTAATAACATAAATTAATTATTTATGGTAGAGACTATTAATATCAATCACAGTGTCAACAAGTTATTTTTGCTAATGACTTTTTGAGATCTGAAACATTTAATTTAAAGCATTTAACATAAAATCATTTAGGCAGAGCTAGATGTGTATGAAAAATAGCATATAAAGCCTTTGAATAGAGTTGAGTACCTTTGAAAACACTTCATATGTGCTAAGAGCATAAAATTTTGTATTCACAGAACAGTGCTTTTTTCACACACAGAATAGTGTCTCTGAAACTGAGTCACAGTTTCAGAGAAGCACGTGGTAGAAAGCTCCATACTGATAAACTTGCCTTTTCATTTTTTTTTTTAGAAAGTATCTTGAATTTAAACATCACCCTAATAGAAATTATGTTCTCAAGGTTACCCACTCCCTTTCCTTAAATGTTAAGGCTGTATTTTCTAGTATCCAAAAAAGCAAGCACATTACACATATTACACATTTATATATATTGTTATTTCTGATAAATTTCTGTATATTGTCTAATCCTGCATACCTGTGTATGCAACCAGGGGAGAGGGCAGACATGCCCAAAGGCCAACTCCTCCCCAGCTGACAATCAGTGGAAAAGAGCTCTTATTTTATTTATTTATATTAATATTTTTTATTGGAGTATAGTTGATTTACAATGTCTTGTTGTTCTTGTTCAGTCGCTGAGTCATGTCCGACTCTGTGACCCCATAGACGGCAGCACGCCAGTCTCCCCTGTCCTTCACTATCGCCTGGAGTTTTAGTTTCAGGTAAAGGAGAGTTTCAGGGGTGTATAAGTGGGAGGAAGGGGCTACATGCAGAAACAGCAGAGTTTGCTCTGAAACTGATCATGCAATGGTCTGATCACTGATCTTGATTTTTTTTTAATACAGTTAATCTTCAGTCCCAGGGTTGGTTTGTTCCCATTTCTTTGAGGCCATTTCTCAGAATTGTGGCACCTTATGTCATGGCTACATTCTGGTCATCGTGTAGTTAACTTCTTCCACCTGGTGAAGGTTTCGGTATCCTCAAAACAGTTCAAAGGATGTGGCTCAGGACATTATCTAGTGCCTTTGAGGAGAAACTATAGGTCCTTGACTTTGCTTAGTGACTAAATGATTATTGTTTGTCCTTTTGACTGCTTTCCTTTGCTTCTGCATTTTCTCACTTCTCTGACTAAATTTATTCTTTGGGTTACAGTTTTTCTACAGACGAAAGGCAGATGGGGTATATGGAGGGGAAGGACTATAGGGTCCTTCTCTGTTTCAGAATGATAGCTGGCACCGCTTCTCACTAATTATCTTACTATTGACTTCATATTGGTTTACTTTTGGGAGAAAAAATGGATTTTCAATTAATAAAAGTTAATAAATCTTTATGTTGAAAATTCAAGATTTAGTATAGTCACTGAATATAAAATGTACTTTTTAAGTACATACTTTAAAATATATATTTAGAATAGTCTTTTTTCTCCATATTTCTATTACCCCTAGCTGGATAGTGTTAATCACACACAGTCTGCTGGCTATTCTGAGTTTGCCCCTCCACATCCACTCACTTTTTCCTTGGAAGGAAAGCTATGACAGTGTATTAAAAGGCAGAGACATCACTTTGCTGACAAAGGTCTGAATATCAAAGCTATGGTTTTTCCAGTAGTCGTATATGGATGTGAGAGCTGGACTATAAAGAAGGTTGAATTCTGAAGAATTGACGTTTTCGAGCTGTGGTGCTGGAGAAGACTCTTGAGAGTCCCCCAGACAGCAAGGATATCAAACCAGTCAATCCTAAAGGAAATCAACTGTGAATATTCATTGGAAGGACTGGTGCTGAAGCTGAAGCTCCAATACTTTGGCTACCTGATATGAAAAGCCAAATCATTGTAAAAGACTCTGATGCTGGGAAAGATGGAGGGCAAGAGGAGAAGGGGGTGAGAGAGGATGAGATGGTTGGATGGCATCATCGACTCAATGGACATGAGTTTGAGCAAACTCTGGGGGAGATGATGAAGGACAGGGAAGCCTGACGCGCTGCAGTCCATGGGATCTCAAAGAGTCAGATATGACTGAGTGACTGAACAACAACAATCCACTCACCACTTTTCACCTTTTTCTTTGGTACAGGAGGCTCTAGGGCTGCATCTGTGGACTCCCTTGTCCTCTTGCTTCCAGTTGGATGCAGACAATTGGATGATGGGAGGCCGGGAGGAAAGATTGATGTACATATTCCTCTAGGTCCCTCTCTGCAAATTGACTTCTTGTTTCCACTGGGTTCTGGAAACCACTCTTTCTCTATCGCCCTTGCACATCTGGGAGTGGTGAGGGCTCACTGAATGGTACCATCTCTTTTTGGCTTCCTTAGTCCCTGCTCTCAAATTTCTAGATATTCCCTCTATTAAATTCTGCAAGATTAGGTGTTCTGCCTCTTTCCTGATGGACTCTAACTAACACAATGTGTTTCATGACCTTATTTAAGGATTTGTTTTCAAATTCCATCAATGTCTAAAACTCATTTTCTCTAGGTTTCATTATGTAAAACATTTTTCTATGTTTCTTTTGCTCTAATTTATTTTTTTTTAAACTTCTAAGGAAGGGTGGTAAAGACTAAAATTTAGTTTACATGGTAAATTATAATAAATTACAAGTAAATATCTTAATACTATATATATGATTTGGTTTCAGAATTTCAAATAACTGCAGCTATTGACTTTAGCCAATGTCAGGCTGAGTACTGAGAGTATCAGCATTAACACCATAGCTCATAGCCAATGACTTGCCCAATTTCAACAGAAGTAGTTTAGTGCCACTGCCTTTCTTCCCAAACTCAAGGTGCCATTGCCACCATACTTACAGCAGGAAAGAAACCAATTTACAGTTTGTGTGTTTCTTGTAAGTATGTGCATGAAGAAACTAACTATTGGGTTGGCCAAAAAGTTGGTTTGGGCTTTTCCATAATATCTTACAGAAAAACCCAAATGAACTTTTTGGCCACCCCCAATAAATGAGGTGATACCATCTTTTAAGTTTAGTCCAGTGACGTTTTAGTTTCCCTTAAAGGCTCGTCCTTTAATTCAGTTCTGGCACAGTACTTCCTCTAGTTCAAAACAATTTGTGTTCAGGTTGGAAAGAAGGCAAAATTTGAGACTTTGTCTTTGGAAAAAGTTCAGGAAAAGAGTAAAAAATGGATAATGGTAGCAAGTGGAGAAATGTCTTAATCATAAAATAGTCATAAGGTTTGCATTGGGAGTTTTCTCATGTCACAGGAGGGAGACATGAGAATTTTTTTGGCTTCATTTTACCTTGAATATATTTGACTACTGAACGAGATTAACAAGTTGAGAATTCTGGCACTGATTCTGCAGTGACCTTGATGTCTGACAAACATAAGTGTGTTTTTCTGCTAGCTCAGGCATGGTGAACTCATTGGTAGATTTGATCTAGTAATTGTGGTGATGTAAATGTGGCATATTGTTGAGGTAGCTTCAATTACAATTAAATATAAAATTTCGTAAGTTAAAAAATTTTCAGCCTTCTTGTGAGAGACCTGGTTAACATGCAAACCTACTGAATATGCTGGCTGGATGAAGTACAAGCTGGAATCAAGGTTGACTAGAGAAATATCAATAACCTCAGATATGCAGATGACACCACCCTTATGGCAGAAAGTGAAGAAGAACTGAAGAATCTCTCGATGAAAGTGAAAGAAGAGAGTGAAAAGTTGGCTTAAAACTCAACATTCAGAAAACTAAGATCATGGCATCTGGTCTCATCACTTCATGACAAATAGATGGGGAAACAATGGAAACAGTGACAGACTTTATTTTTCTGGGCTCCAAAATCACTGCAGATGGTGGCTGCAGCCATAAAATTAAAAGATGCTTGCTCCTTTGAAGAAAAGCTATGACCAGCCTAGGCAGAATATTAAAAAGCAGAGACATTACTTTGCCAACAAATGTCTGTCTAGTCAAAGCTATGGTTTTTCCAGTAGTCATGTATGGATGTGAGAGTTGGACTATAAAGAAAGCTGAGTGCCGAAGAACTGATGCTTTTGAACTATGGTGTTGGAGAAGACTCTTGAGAATCCCTTGGACTGCAAGAAGATCCAACCAGTCCATCCTAAAGGAAATCAGTCCTGAATATTCATTGGAAGGACTGATTTTGAAACTGAAACTCCAATAGTTTGGCCATTTGATGTGAAGAACTGACTCATTGGAAAAGACCCTGATGCTGGGAAAGATTGAAGGTGGCAGGAGAAGGGGATGACAGAGGATGAGATGGTTGGATGGCATCACTGACTCAATGGACAAGAGTTTGAGTAAACTCTGGGAGTTGGTGATGGACAGGGAGGCCTGGTGTGCTGCAGTCCATGGAGTCACAAACAGTTGGACACGACTGATTGACTGAACTGAACTGAACTGAATAGACATTATTAAAAGTTATGTTGTTGCTGTTTAGTCGCTCAGTCATGTCCAACTGTTTTGTGACCCCATGGACTGTAGCACTACCAGACTCCTCTTTCTGTGGGATTTCCCAGGCAAGAATACTTGAGTGGGTTGCCATTTCCTTCTGCTGGAGATATTCTTGAATCAGGGATTGAACTTGCGTCTTCTGCATTGGAGGCGGATTCTTTACCACTGAGCCACCAGGGAAGCCCTTATTGAAAATTAATGTTTTTTAAAATATGAGACCAACCACTTCACACCCATTAGGATGGCTATGAAACACAAATCATAAAATGCCAACAGTTGTCAAGGATGTCAAGGAATGTTTTGAATTGTGGTGGGTATATAAAATGGTTCAGCCACTGTGGGAAAATGGTATGGTTATTCCTCAAAGAATAAACACAGAATAACCATATGATCCAGCAATCCTACTTCTGAGTTTATACCTGAAAGAAGTGAAAGCAGGAACTTGAATAGATATTTGTACCCCCGTGTTTATAGCAACATTATTCACAACAGCCAAAAGGTGGAAGTTTTTCCACCAAGTTTCCATCAAAGAGTGAATGAATAAACAAACATAATATATTCATACAGTAGAATAGTATTTAACCTTAAAAAGGAAGGAAATTCTGACACATGGTTCAACATGGATGAACCTTGAAGATACAACACTAAGTGAATCAGTCAGTCACCAAAGGACAAATACTGTGTGATTCCATTTACATGAGATACCTAGTATAGCCAACTTCACAGAGACAAGAAGCAGAATTGTGGTTGCAAGGAGGAGAAATGGGGAGTTAGTGTCTAGTGGAGGAAAATGAAAGAGTTCTAGAGATGGATGGTGGTGAAATTTGCAGAACAATGTGAATGTACTAAACTGTACACTCAAAAGTGGTTAAAATGGTATATTTCATATTATGTATATTTACTACAAAAAACTAACTAGAATTTACTGGGGAGGGCTATGCATTTTTATAGACAATAATTCAAAGTTGATCAATACCCGGAAAAGAAAGCCCAGTAAATAAAGCAAAAAGTCTGTGCGCGTGTGTGCTAAGTTTCTTCAGTCATGTACGACTCTGCGACCCCGTGGACTGTAGCCCACCAGGCTCCTCTGTCTATGGGATTCTCCCGGCAAGAATGCTGGAGTGGGTTTCCATGCCCTTCTCCAAGGTATCTTCCCTTCCTAGAGATGGAACCTCTGTCTCTTATGTCATCTGCCTTGACAGGCAGGTTCTTTACCACTAGCGCCACCTGGGAAGCCCAGCAACAAGTCTAAAGCACCTCAAAATGCAGGGAATTTCAATATTTCTTAAAATAATATCAGTTATCTCAGTGGATAAAAAATTGTCACTGCAAGTTAGATATTATATCCAGAAAGGTCTTTGATTTGGGGAAAAAAAACAATTTAAATTATAACATAGATTTTATGATTAAATAAGAAATTAGAGGGTTTTCCACCAAGTTCTTTCTGCTGGTATTTTTCTTTTTTTCTGAAATACATCTGAGCTTCCTTCCTTCCCACAGAGAACACTGCTGGGGATTTTCTGAACTCGGCTGTGTCCTGTCTCCTTTGGCTCTAGAATTTCCTCCCTTGGTTGACTTTGGAGCCCCATGCCTTGCCTCCTGCAGCTCCTTTCTTCCGTCTGCTCCATACTCTTTTGTCTCTTCTGTCTCTCCATGTGGTGAACATAGAGCCCTGACTTCCGGTGTAGTTCACACAAGGTGGTCAAGTTCTTGAGGCAACAAAAGAAGCCCACACACTAGTGTGTGCAAAACAGATAACTAATGAGAACTGACTGTGTAGCACAGGGAACTCAGTGCTCTCGGTGACCTAAAAATGGGAAGGAATTTCAAGAAAGAGGGGATATATGTACATGTGTGGTGGATTCACTTTGCTGTACAGTAGAAATGAACACAATATTTAAAGTAGCTATGTGGGTGCTAAGTTGCTTCAGTCATGTTCGACTCTTTGTGACCCTATGGAAGCAACTATATTCCCAAAGAAAGTTAAAAAAAAGGCAAAAATCCCTACTATTTTTAAATTATATAGCAATCATTCAGAAAATGCGTAAATTATCATTGTAAGGCTCAATGAACTTTCACAAACTGATCACAGTTCTGAATGGCAGCCAGATCAGGACCCAGCACACGACCAGCATTCTGAAATTCCCTTACTGTGTTTCCTACAAGCCAAACCTCCCTCCCCCTAAGGATAATCACTACCCTGACTTTTAACACCAACATTAGTTTAACTTATTTTAACCTTTACATAAAAGGAATCCTACAGCAAGCCGCCTTTTGCATCTGTCTTTTTTTGCTCACAACTATACTTGTGAGCTTCATTCTCATTATTGCTTGAAATTATAGTTTACTCCTTATAATTTTGTATTTCTACTTGAATGTTTGTAGTGTTCCTTCATGTGAGTGTAACACATTTTTATTTATCTGTTCTATTGCTGATGGGCAGATGGGTAGTTTCCAATTTGGAGCTATTATGTGTATAGTACTATAAACATTTTTTATTATGTTTTTCACAAACATATGTACTCATTTTGGGGGTGTACAGAAACACCCCTATTCTTAACAATCCTTATGAATCTGTCACTAGCTGACTGTTTTTGACATCACGTTTCTCTCTTCCTTACATCACTCTTCTCACAGATCCATAGTTTCTTTGCTTCTCCCACTCAAGATACCCCATAAACTCAACTGCCATTAATGTAATTTTGTAGCTGTTGCCATTATGGAGTATGAACACATCCTTGCACAAATAAGACAATAGATTCCCAACCATGGGCAATGGACTTATTATGGGAATATGTCATTTTCAAAGAAAGCTGTCATTTGAAGATACAACTGACTTTCAGTTAAATCTGAAAGATAGAAATAAACATTTCATAACATCTTTAAAAAGTAGAAAGTAAAAAGTTGTGCAACTTGCTCAGTCTTTTCTGTATATTTGAAATATTTTATTTAGAAGTAAAGTAATGCATGTATCTAAGTATGGGCCCATTTGCAGTCATTTTTCGGGAACTAAAATGAATCACTTCAACTGACATATTTAGAGAATCTTTTTCAGTTCAGAGATTCTTTCTTCAATTATATATTTCATTGCTATATTGTTTTCAAACACTCTGAACTCTTCCTTAGGAATATCTGTCAGTTGAGGCAGCATCTCTGTTGTCTGCTCTTTTTAGTGTTGTCCTCTTTCTCATTGCACATTTTAAATTCCTTTCAGTCTTTCTTTACATCATTCAGATCCCTTTTCATTGCAACATATTGTCTTTATAACTTGCTGTGTTGTCTTTTTATCTGCATGTTATCTCTTCATGACTTTTTTCTCCTGTTTCAGAGAAGTCATAAAATCTTACACTTTATTGATAATTAATACTTTAAAAATATCTCCTGGTTGCATAGTTAATTATTTTAAAAACTTTGCTTTTACTCCAATCTTTCAGGCTGATTTTCCATTTTTTCTGCTGCTCCACATCTTCTTGATTCCATGTTATTTTCTTTCCATTCACCCACCCTGAAATGATGTGACATCACTCTAATTGCCTGTAGGCAAGGTAAGTGGTTTCCACTTGTCCTGTTTCCATGACCACTCAGGCTTTGGTAAAACCCCCTTCTCAGATCTTCAAGTGAAAGACAGGTTGATGTTTTAAAGCTTCTCTTCAAATCCCCACCCTCTACCGGCTTCTCTTTGAGTGGTTCTTTGGACTTAATGGTATTTTGTCTTGAAAGGGGCACCATAACTTTTCATCTCAGTATTATGGCACCCCTTTCAGGACGATGGCATATACTTCCATCTCAGTATGTGCCATTGCCGTGTCTTCCTGTTTCTGTAGCCTGTTGTTGTTATAACTCTAACAAGCGAAATGCTGGAAGTCTCACATGGTAATGTGTTATTGCTAGCTCTCTTCACCTCTAATTTTCTATTATGTTGGTTTCCAGAAATTACGGTCTCAGAACAGAAGTAGAAAAATAGGCATGGGTGGCAGAAGGGGGTTGCTTCCAAAAATATAGTGTTTTGAAGAATAGCTGCTGAGTTTTTTATGGCAATGGCCTCTGGGTCTCTGTGAAGAATTTAGAAAGTTACTAGGCTGCAACCTTTATCTCTCTACTTGCTTTTAGCTGGGTGGGTATGTTAGCAAAATATACACGTGGCATCACATGGGATTCTGAAATCAAATCCATTGATCATGCAGTGAGTAGGAAAGTCTCTCACTTTCTGGAAATATGATGACTTTGAATCTTGATTTTATGTTATGACCTGTAATTCTTTTCTGCCTTTTTAATGGGTTTATTAGTGGGAAATTGAAAGTGAGCAAATCTGAAATGAAAAACTATGTCCTATACTTTTGAGAACTGAAATTGCCATGAGGATTTCAGTTGACTGACCTCAGTAGAAGGAAAATCTGTGGCTTGGAAGTACTCAGTAACTTACTTGGTCACAAAGTCAGAAATAAGAAGAGTATAATATTCAACCTCAACTCGCAGGGTAATTTGCAAGAGAAGTAACTGAAATAAACTCAATTAGAAAGAAGAGTTGACTGTCCTAGAGGTCAGGCAGGCCCTTATTTTTCTTTTCTTAATGTCCCATCAGCCCCTTGTCACATTCATTTTCATTAACACTTATATCAAAGGGCGGAAAGAGGTGACATTTCAATCTGTCAGCTTCACTGCTCATTAGTGACTCATATAAAGGGCGGTAGAGGGGAAGATCAAAGGCTAAATTGAGGTTACAGGTTTTATGTGGCTCTCACTTACCCCGATGTGCCATTAGCACAGATAATAGAGAGGGCGCTGCATTAAGATATTAAGGTTTGATGGAAGGAATGCATAGTGAAAATCTGAAGAAGGGTTGAGAAGCTAGAGGTGGTAATTCTATCTCAGCGGGATGGGAGCTGCAGGCATGCATAGGAGTTAAGACTGTGCAGTGTTGGTACAGATGAACATGGTTAACGGTCTTTGTGTGACTGAGGGGAAAAAAAAAAGATGTACTAGTAGATGACATTTAAAATCAACATCAAATGGCAAGGTGCTGAAAGAAGACAGAAAGGTCAGCTTAATTCACCTGTGAGAAGGAGTATGTGTAGATCCCTTTGTGGAACATATTTGATGAAAGTAGGACTCTTTACCATAGAACTAACACTACTTTCAGGTCAGCAGAATGTACTCTTAATTATTTTTTCCATTTTTCACTAGTTCTTATAAATTAGAAATCCTAAAGTTACAGTGTACAGAATATAAACTTAGCTTTGGTTTGATTTTTCCCTTGATACATTATGCATCTGTCATCAGACATGATTTGATAATTTTGGTCTTTTCAAGCAAGCAGCAATGTGAGAAAAAATTGTGGGCATTACAATGATCAAATTAAATAATTTGAGTGAAAGGACTGGGTAAACACTAGTGTACTATATAAACATGAGAAATCTTGCTTTCATAATAAATGCCTTAACTCATTATACCTATTTTTGCTATCAAGATTTACATATATAGCACAGGCATGTTATCATCTTGTCTTTCTTCCATATCAGAATTCTGAAATAATTTTACATTTGTATTGGTGGCTCAGATAGTAAAGAATCTGCCTGTAATGCAAGAGACCTGGGTTCAATCCCTGGGTCAGGAAGATCCCCTGGAGAAAGGAATGGCTACTCACTCCAATATTCTTGCCCGGAGAATTACAAGGACAGAGGAGTCTGGCGGGCTATAGTCCATGGGGTTGCGAAGAGTTGGACATGACTGAGCAATTAACACTTTCACTTTATATTTGCATTATTTGTAGACTACTTTCAAAATGAGATGCCAGTGAAAATCAATCAATCAATATTTTAAAATATAAATACTTTTATTCTAGTCAGTGTTGGGGATACAGATATGATCCTGTTTCCCAAGTCACAAAGCAGTTGAATCATAAAAACATACACAGAGATATGAGAGAAACCATGTGACATCAAATAGAATATAAGATTTCATGTAAGAGCCAGAGCAGCTCTTGGAACTTGATATGGGCTTTGAAGGATGCGAAGGACTTGAAATTTGGCTATAAAAGCAATTTTCCCTTTAGCAATGTGAAGCCTCATCTCATGAAACATTTGCCGTTTTCAAGGCTTCATTTGTACTGGTTTCATTAAGACACTTTTTGAGCTTAAAGGGGTCATCTCAGTGAGAGGCAGGAGACAAAAGTAGTTAAAGAGCTCAGCTTCTAGGGGCAGCCTGGAGACAAGTTGCTTCTGCTGTTTGAGGTTCCATTTCTTTATCCAGTAAAACCTCCTCTGCTCTTCAACACAGCTACATCATCACCTCTTCCTGGATTTTTCACTAGGTTCCTCACTGATCTCTCTCCTTTTATCCTTGTTCCCGTATGATCTGTTCCCTATGCTGCAGTTGGAGAGATCTTTTAAAATCCTAATACAGATCTTAGTTTTGTCCAAAACCTCTAAGATTGCCTATTTTACTTAGAGTCAAAGTCAGAATCCTTACACTGGCCTGAAAAACACCCCTTACCCTTATGACCTCATCTACTCTTTCCACATTTGCACTCTTTACAGCAGACTTCAGCTTCCTTGCTGTTCTAGGGCATGCTAGGCAAGCTGTCTCATTAGAAATTTTTTCTAGGCTATTCTTTCTTCCTTACATACTCTTCTTTCAACTATCAACAGGGTTAACTTTCTCATCTCCTTGATTTGTTTGCTTAACTGTCACCTTTTCAATGACAATTACCTTGATCACCATATTTTAAATTGCAAAGACTTCTGTTCTACATTTTTATGTCCCCATAGCAGTTAAGTTCTGACATACATATTTTATGATTTGCTAGTTTAGTGTGAGGCTTCCCTGGTGGCTCAGTGGTAAAGAATCCACCCACAATGCAGGAGTGTGTGCTAAATCATTTCAGTCGTGTCCAATTCTTTGCAACTCTATGGACTGTAGCCCACCAGGCTCCTCTGTCCATGGAATTCTTCAGGCAAGAATACTGGAGTGGGTTGCCATTTCCTTCTCCAGGGGATCTTCTGGAGCCAGGGATGGAACCTGCATCTCTTGCGTATCCCTCATTGACAGGCAGATTCTTTACTCCTAGTGCCACCTGGGAAGCCCAAGTGCAATGCAGGAGAGGCGCGTTCGATCCCTGGATCAGGAAGATCCCCTGAAGAAGGAAATGTCAACCCACTTCAGTATTCTTGCCTGGGAAATTCCAGGGACAGAGGAGCCTCATGGGCTATAGTCCATGGGGTCACAAAAAGTCGGACACGGCTGAGTGACTATCATTTAGTGACTAAGTAACAACAACAACAATTTAGGATGAATGGTCATTATTTAGTGTCTCTCTCCCTCTAGTAGAATATGTTTTGTTTGCTGTTATATCCGAAGCACCTAGGATATTCTGAAATATTCTGGGCACTTGATAAGTTGTTTGTTGAACTGGAGGCAAAAGATTAGCCCAGTGCTTGGCACATAAACATACACATTCCATAAATATTGAGTATTATTATTAATCCAACCAGGAGAATATCAGAACCCCACTTGAATGTGGCCCCAAGCAGGGGAGTGTTGCTTGTCTTATTTATTTATTTTTCTACATACAATAAAAGAGCCAGAGCAGCTCTTGGAACTTGATACAGGCTTTGAAGGATGGGCAGGACTTGAAATTGGGCTATAAAAGCAGCTTTTCCTTTAGAAATGTGTAGCTTCATCTCATGAAACATCTGGAACAAAGGAGAGAGTGTGAACATGGCTTGTGAGTTGTACCGAATGAAGGTCTCATAGCAGAGCAAAAGGTCCCTATTGAGTAGCACAGAAAATCTGGTGGAAGGGTTGTGCCTGAGAGTAGAGGGTGAGTGATAGGGATGGAGCCATAGAATGTCAAGGATGTTCTGGAAGAGGATCAGCTTAGGTGACGGTGTTTAAATGCAAATGTTTTATGTATTTGGTAACATGAGAATAAAATTCAGGTACAATATCAGGGATGAAGAAAAGAATCAGAGGTTCTTTTCTTAGGGAAAAATTTGAAGGCATAGGAAAGAGTGAGGAATGGAAAGAAGTGAGAAAAATGACTTAAAAATTTCTTGAAGATGATTGGTGATTCAATGATGAGATATCCCACTATATATGTGGCAGGACATAAAATAAAACCTAATCAATTTTTATCCTTAGCACAGTGCCTTGCATGCAATAAGCTCATAAAGTATATATTGAATGAATATGGATACCTGTAGGATATGAAAAGTATCATTATAAACTATTTAAGAGCAGAATGGTTTTAAGTAATAAATGTATATGTTAAAACTAAGATAATATTCAATGAAGTCAAATACATTTGTGATAACATTATGAAAAATAACATACAAAAATATGAATCCAAATGAACATATTCTTTCAAAATTTTATTATATATATATTGTATCTGATTTTTGAAAAAAAGAGAATGACTTAGATCTAAATTAAATACTTATACTTTTTATGTTTGCATTTCTTTAATGTTTATGTTTTCTCATCAGCAAATTGCAGATCTCCTGAAGGCAAACAATACATCTTTTGTTTAATTTGCATTTTCTCAGGGAGTCTAGAATCAGGACCAACTAGAATGAGAACATTGGCAGGAAAAAAAGAGAAGAGATTTCCTAACAACTCTCTTCATGACTATTAAAAAAGCATCGTTTTTATACATTCAGCTGACTGACTTGACATTTATACATTAACATTTATGAACTGATATATTTAGCACAAAATACGTGATTTTAGTTATGCTTATCTTAATTTATTTTTAGTTATAAAAATACTGATAGCTGCCTGTTATACAAAAGATAAACAGTTTCTGTGGCCACCTCATTCCTTTCTGATTTAATTTCTGCTTCAATAGGTGCCTTCCAAACCTAATTTGAGCGTTATGTATAATTAATTCAAGAAGGTTATATTTAAAACTCTGTTCACAGGTGGCTAAATCTTTGAGATGTCAGTCACCATCAGAACATGGTTAGAGGAAGGAGTGGTTGATAGGGAACTAAAAAATCAAGGTTGAACTACAATTTTTTAAAACCTTTAAAATAAGGGCAACCTCATCCTCATTTTACATTAAATGTATTAAGCACACACATTTATACGGAGATTCTCAATATAAGTCAGAGCAGAAGTCTTCCAAGTTTTAACAGATCTAAATCAAAGAGCCTGGCTTTTCAAATACCACGATTAGTTATAGAAAATGTCTTTGTGTCAAATTTTGAATATAGATTATCCAATATTGTAAACAGCTTAATTTTTTTCAAATGTCAATCGGTCACTTGGAATCTACATATAAAATCATAAAACTAACAACTTTGCCAAGTCACATCCCTACCCCAATTAGTCTCATACTTCCTTCCCAGTCCTTTTGAGCATGATAAATATCTGTACTATGTTAAACTCTTTCTCAAGAATGGCCTCATAGATTCTCTGAGAAATTCCATTTCAACATTTAATTATCATAATTGTCAGTACCTAGTATAAGTTGAGATTACCTTCCATCATGTACATAAATGTGTGCATATATTCCCCAAACAAAATCTAAAGGGATATGTTTTTATTTAATGATCATCTTACAACATTGGAGATTTTAGGATTTGGAAGCTCAGGAGTTATCTAAGTTTGAGGTATAAAGTATCCTGTTGATCTTAGATTTCTTATTGTCACAAGAAGGCTACCTTTACTGGGAGGTGAAATAACTAGTCCCATTTTACAGGGACTGGTAGTTGTTTCCTATTATTCATTTCCCCCTTTTTCCTTTGTAACATAACGTTGAAGAATATGGCCAGCTGAGGACATTTCCCAAACTCTCTTTAAGCCTCATATGTCAATGTGATTAAATTCCAGTCATTGAAATATAAGCAGAAGCATGTAGGACTTCAAAGACCTTTAAAACTGTAGGTATGAGAATATAGACATAAAGGCTGGAGCTCTAGCAATTATCTTGGTCCTGGAGGTGTCCTTGAATATAGAAGCCATGCACAGAGCATGGCAGAACATAAGGATCAGAGCCTAGGTTTGTGATGACTCAGTGGAGCTGCTAAACCAGCCCTAGAATTTCTATCTCTCAACATCATTAAGGTGAAAATAAGATACACTTCCCATTGTTTAAGCTACTGCTACTTTTTCTTTCTGTCTCATACAGCTGAACTTATTTTTAACTGATGTATCATATCAGTGCTATGATTGACTGGTTGAAAAGGTAGACTAACCCCAAATTATCTGCTCAAACAACTTGCCTTTATGCCTAAAATTGTCAACATTAAAATTATGTTCTTCTGTAGGTTAAAGCATTATTCCTGTAAGTTTTTATTAAGAAACATATGTTCCATAAGGGATGAAAGAAAGAAGTTTTCTTTATGAAAAACTAGGAGTAAAACTCAGAGTGAGGAGATGGTGAACAGGAATACTGATGGTCCCATAGGCACCTGAGACTGTGTCTGGAGTGAAAATAGGAAAGGGCTGGGCATTGCTGATGTGTTCACTGACTTCACACTATTGTCAATGAACAAACAAGACCTCTTGGAAAATATTTTCCTTAAAGTAAGCTTTGCTTTAGTAATTACGTGGAACTCAATCATCTTCAAAGTTATTTTGGTAAGGAACTTTAAAAATAACTCAGTGTCTCACAGAGTGAAGTAGCTCAGAAAGAAAAACAAATATTATGTGTTAACGTGTATATGTGAAATCTAGAAATGGTATAGATGATCTTATTTGCAAAGCAGGAATAGAGACACAGATATAAACAAATGTATGAATACCAAGGGGAAAAATAGGGGTAGGATGGGGTGAATTGGTGCACTTACTTGGTACTAAAAGTGAAAAAGACAGTTTAAGCAAGGTTACTTGTGTTTTGGAAGGACAATTTGCCCTGTACCTCCTACCTAGGAAAGGAAGAAGAAAAAAAATAAGGAAACTTTGTGAATCTGGAGTTTTATCATCAACCAACAGTAAACTAGTCTTAAATTCAAATTCTTGTATCACTGAATAACAATTTATTCCCCCTAAAACAACAAACTTTTTTTTTCTTTTGCTCTTTGTAGTTGCTATTCTAAAGCATAACAATATACAAGTGAGGATGGGAAAATTATACAGTGAGTACATTTTTTTGCTTCCTTTTTCAAAAATTCTGGAAGTTGAAGAACATATGAGAAGGAAAAATATCTAAGTAGAATTTTTAAGCTTTGAAAATATGCTTTTCTTGTGGAAAATTTCTAGATATTTATAGAATTTATACAAACAAAAATATTAAGATTTAATCATACAGTGTATTTACTTGAAACTTGAAAATGGGCAAAATTGTAAAAATAATATACCAATTTTTGTCTTTTACTTAGTCAGCTTAAAACATTTCTTAGTAATATGTGGTGTAGAAAAAAGTCCTGACAAAAATAGCTGAGCATTTTTAAAGAAATGCTCCTTATCAATGCTTTCGATAGCACAGAAGATGATATTCAGTGGAAAACAGCAAATCTTTGACTCTGTGTAGAAAGGCATTCAGAGCAGTATGATCCCTGGGTCAGAAAGATTCCCTGGAGGAGGCAACCCACTCCAGTATTATTTTCTGGAAAATTCCGTGAACAAAGGAGCCTGGTGGGCTATAGTCCATGGGGTTGCAAAGAGTCAGACACTACTGAGTGACTTACCACTTTCACTTCACTTTTGGCTGGACAGGGTCATGTTAAAGGTCCTGTCAAATGCTGAACCTATTGAAACTCAAACAGGTTTTATTTCTATTACATTTTGTGAAACGTTTTGGGAAAGTTTGGCAACTGACTGAGCATTCAGGAATTGTGGCTGGTTCCCCAAACTTCCTAGGAGAAATGGGGAACCTAAAAATGCTATTATTGAAAATCAAGATATAATAATGAAATAACTATTCTCAAGAATATTTTAGTTCTGGAACTCTATATTTAGAAGTGTATTTGCACTTTTGATATCAGTGTCTGGGGTAGCTTGGTTTGTTACATGGATTAAATACATTTTTTATCCCCACATGATTTTAACAAAAAGAATTTTCAAATTAACTCAGATTTGGAGTACAAATTAGGACTATAAATATATCTCAGATCAGAGAATCAAATTAGTTCAAAATTACATATACATATATACATCACACAAACTTATATATCCTTTAATGACTCTGGTCATTAAAGAGTAATGTCCTAGTATCATAACTGAATTCTTTGTTCTTTTATTGTACAAGTATTATGGGAATTGATTCTCATTATAAAATGTTTAAATAATAATGAATACTTAGAAAATGAGAATGCTCCCCTTCATTTACTTCCAAGTCTCTCTTCCTTCCCAAGAGGTGTGTGCTCAGTTGTTAAGTCATGTCTCATTCTTTGCGACCCTATGGACGGCAGCCTGGCAGACTCCTCTGTCCATGGGATTTTCCAGGCAAGAATACTGGACTGGGTTGCCATTTCCCTCTCCAGGGGATCTTCTTGACCCAGGGATCAAACCCATGTCTCTTGCATTGGCAGGCAGATTCTTTACCCATGAGCCATCAGGGAAGCCCCTCCCAAGAGGGAACTAATGCTAATGTTTGGTACTCCTTTTTTTGGTTCTTTTTCTATGTATTTGCACACACATATGCAACATCCGATGGATCATTGAAAAAGCAAGAGAGTTCCAGGAAAACATCTATTTCTGCTTTATTGACTATGCCAAAGCCTTTGACTGTGTGGATCACAATAAACTGTGGAAAATTCTGAAACAGAAGGGAATACCAGACCATCTGACCTGTCTCTTGAGAAACCTGTATGCAGGTCAGGAAGCAACAGTTAGAACTGGACATGGAACGACAGACTGGTTCCAAATAGTAAAAGGAGTACGTCAAGGCTGTATATTGTCACCCTGCTTATTGAACTTATATGCAGAGTACATCATGAGAAACGCTGGGCTGGAAGAAACACAAGCTGGAATCAAGATTGCCAGGAGAAATATCAATAACCTCCGATATGCAGATGACACCACCCTTATGGCAGAAAGCAAAGAAGAACTAAAGAGCCTCTTGATGAAAGTGAAAGAGGAGAGTGAAAAAGTTGGCTTAAAGCTCAACGTTCAGAAAACTAAGATCATGGCATCTGGTCCCATCACTTCATGGAAAATAGATGGGGAAACAGTGGAAACAGTGTCAGACTTTATTTTTTGGGGCTCCAAAATCACTGCTGATGGTGATTGCAGCCATGAAATTAAAAGGCGCTTACTCCTTGGAAGGAAGGTTATGACCAACCTAGATGGCATATTAAAAAGCAGAGACGTTACTTTGCCAACAAAGGTCCATCTAGTCAAGGCTATGGTTTTTCCAGTGGTCATGTATGGATGTGAGAGTTGGACGGTGAAGAAAGCTGAGTGCTGAAGAATTGATGCTTTTGAACTGTGGTGTTGGAGAAGACTCTTGAGAGTCCTTTGGACTGCAAGGAGATCCAACCAGTCCATCCTAAAGTGGATCAGTCCTGGGTGTTCATTGGAAGGACTGATGTTGAAGTTGAAACTCCAATACTTTGGCCACCTCATGCCAAGAGCTGACTCATTGGAAAAGACCCTAATGCTGGGAAGGATTGGGGGCAGGAGGAGAAGGGGACGACAGAGGATGAGATGGTTGGATGGCATCACCGACTCGATGGACATAGGTTTGGGTAAACTCCGGGAGTTGGTGATGGACAGGGAGGCCTGGTATGCTGCAATTCATGGGGTCGCAAAGAGTTGGACACAACTGAGCGACTGAACTGAACTGAACTGATGCTACCACTAGCATATTTATTTTAAAAGAAATAACATCCTACTATATGTGTTATCCTTTGCCTTGCTTATTTTTACTTAATAATATATCTTGGAGAGGTTTTTAATATTACTACAAAAAAAACTGACCTTATTCTTTTTAATGGCTCCAGAGTAATAGTAATTTACTTAATCACTTGTTTACTGATGGAGGTTTAGCTTTCCTTCCTCCTAGCTTTCACTAGTACAAATAATGCTGCAATGAATGTCCCTGTACATACATCTTAATATATGTGGTTAAATATTACTGTGGGATAATTTCCTAGAAGTGGAACTGCTAGGTCAAAGGATATGCACATGTTCAAGATGGAAGGATTCTGAGAAACTGGCTTCGTTGAAATCTCCTGATTGAGTTCTTGTGTGCAGATTGTTGACATTTACTGCTGCTATCTGCGTGCCTTACTCTCCCTAATGGAGATGGATTATATGTGTCTGTGATGAAAGTTTAGCATGCTTAGTATCTTTAGAACTCAGGGATTTGTAACCTGAATCCACTACCACTGAACTCTTAGGACAGGTGGACAACCAAATGAAAGGAGTGGTGGTGTGAAGAGTACATGATAAATAGTACCATTCACTGCCTCAAACTCGTAAATATTTCTGAGATTTCCCGTTAGTTGTTAATTTCCGTTTTTAGTTATTTTTAAATATTTACTTGTTTCATAACATTCAAGTCTTATTATTATTATCTTTTAATACAATGTTGCTATTATAAACACATTTTTTTGATTTATGATTCTTATTCAATAATTATTTGGAGCTTTAAACTGTAGCTGAGGCTGAGTTTGGAAATACACTTGTATAAAAATTAAGTTATATATCGGCAGAAGATGTAATAACCTTTGCTAACTTCAGAAATTCTGTGTGAAAATCCCTTTGGCTAGGGAGGCATTTATTATTTATATTATTGCCACTTAATTTTCTTTTGAACACATACATCATTGATTTTAATAAATACTGTACAAGATCAACAAACTGTACAGTTTGTATAGACAGCTTAGTTCAATGATAAATGGTCATAAATGCTTTAGATATTTAGGATATCTGTAGAAATCTGAGTTGACTGGAGATGACAATTTCATATCAAATTCACTCTGTCATTAGGGATGTCTTTGACAAGTTAGTCCAACTACTTAGCTCATGTTATAAATGAAGGAAAAGATTTTAAATTCACACAGAGACCAAATGGCTGATCTTGATCTAAACCACTGCAAAGAACTGAACCTTGTACTAGATCACCCAGTTCACAAATGATGACATTGGAACAAGTGGATCCTCACCTGAAATAACATTATATGTAATGATTAAGAACAGCATTGCAGCCAGACATCCCTAAGTTTAAATCCTAGGTAGCCACAAGCTGTGTGATCTTAGTTAAGTTACTTAACCTCTCTGAACCTCAATTTTCATATTTGTAAAACTGGAATAATGCTATGTGTCTTAGTATTATTGTAGGAATTATATAAGGTAAATAGAGCACCTGATATGTACTCAACATATGACAGTTTCAATAAATGATAACTGCTGTTATCACCAAGTGTAACTTCATATTTAATTCAAAAATCAGAATATTATTGTTTTTTAGATTCAACCAGGTATCTTCTTCATTCAAAATAATGAAATTTTTGATTGGTTGGCTAATTAGTTTAATTATTTAGGCTTTCTAAATGATGAATTTAGGCTTTCTAAATGATGAATTCATATCCCTACATGACAGATATGATTAAATTATGGATTCTCTGAGTTTAAGCGCACAAAATATTCACTTGAGTGATACCTAGAGTCATCAGGAAAGATACTATACTTACTTTTCTACACTATTCCACTGTCTTTTTGATTGATAACTAATAGAAATACCTAAATACATAAAGAGTAATTATGAGTGTGAAAAATATAATGGAAAGTTTTGCATAATATAGTATTCTGCAAGTAGTTTTTGTGTGAATGATGAGCAAGGAAAAGCATTAAAATTGAACACAACTTATACCAAGTGAAGCTTACATTTTGTAGTTTTAGATAAGTATTAGAACCTAATCAGTGTACACAAACATTCATTGAAATCAAGTGGCTAAATTACTTCTCTCTGAAAAGTTGAACAATTTATGTCCAGAGAAGTTTATTTTGGGGGGCTCATTTGCATTTATAAATAACATTTTGCTCAAGCATGATTTTTCATTAATGAAACCACTAAGTTGTGACAGACTAGGAGCTCCCATATGAAGAAGCCATATTTATGAAACTCCCATTAAATTGTTATCTGATATCACCTCAGTGAGAGCAGAGCTCTTTTAGTGTATGGGTACCAGTTTGGAATCTCATTATTTTAAAAATTAGCAAAACCTCATTAAACAGCTGCTTTTCTATTTTTTGTTGACTTGCATGAGATGCTAAATGACTCTATTCTTTGCCTAACAGATTAAAAATTTTTAATCTGGTTTATACTGCAGGCTTAATTTTAATGTATAATCATCCATGTAAATAGATTCTAGAGATTGGTGGTGTTAAAAATAATTTAAAATATACAGAAGGAAATACATTCTTGCTTAGTACTAGCAATAAATTAGTAAGCCTAAGGCATTTTGTGTTTTTCTGCAACCTATGACAATTTTACTCTGTCTGTAGTCCATTTTTTGTTGCCTAGCTTTAAGCACTTGGCAGTAATAATCAAATATTTTCTGCATATGCAAATATTCAGGATAAATGTAAAAATAATGAAAATAGAATTCTCACACTTTCAAATGTATACCGAAATCTTCCTAAATCAGAGTAGCCATAGCCTTTGTACTGAGCCTTTATGAGTGAGATTGTTGGGGATTTAAAGAGGTTCAGTAAATGGTTGGGGCTTCCCGGTGGTGCTAGCAGTAAAGAACCCACCTGCCAATGCAGGAGACATAAAGAGACGCAGGTTCGATCGAGTCAGGAGTGTTATATTCCTGTAGAAGGAAGGAAGTGTCCGAAAAAAGAATTATAAATGTGTTTTCCACCAGCCGCATTCCCCAGATCCATTCCTCTTAACACTTTGGTCTTAACCATTAAGCACATGATCAACCTCGATCTATTTCCCAGGAAAAGATCAACAGCTGATCAGGGGAGTCCAGCTCCCTGTTAGTGGGTAGAACCTAATAGGACCAACAAGGCACAATATAGACTCTGCTCAGGGAAGGGTGAATTTAATTAATAAACTCTGTGTGTGTGTTAGTCGCTCAGTCGTGTCTGACTCTTTGTGAGCCTATGGACTGTAGCCTGCCAGGCTTCTCTGTCTGTGAGATTCTCCAAGCAAGGATACTGGAGTGGGTTGCCATTTCTTTCTCCAGGGGATCTTCCCAACCCTGGGACCAAACCCAGGTCTCCTGCATTGCAGGCTGATTCTTTACCATCTGAGCTACCAGGGAAGCTCAAAAGTCAGCTTAACCAGCCAGCCAAGAATTTAAGCACTATCCAAATTTAAATATAAGTTCATGAGAAGATTACAGTCCAAAGACTTAAAATAGCCACATATCTGTGATCAAAATGGTGTGGAAAGGGACAAATTAGGAGTATGGGACTAACAGACGCTAACTACTATACATAAAATAGATAAGCAACAAAGATCTACTGTATAGGACAGGGAATTCTATTTGCTATCTTATAATAACCTATAATGGAATATAATCTGAAAAAATATAACTGAATCACTTTGCTGTACATATGAAACTAAGAGAATATTGTACATCAAATACACTTTAATTTAAAAACATGGAGTGAAACCTCGAATAGCCAAAGCAATCTTGAGAAAGAAGAATGGAACTGGAGGAATCAACCTGCCTGACTTCAAGCTCTACTACGAAGCCACAGTCATCAAGACAGTGTGGTACTGGCACAAAGATAGAAATATAGATTAATGGAACAAAATAGAAAGCCCAGAGATAAACCCACGCACCTATGGACACCTTATCTTCGACAAAGGAGGCAAGAGTATACAATGGAGAATAGACAATCTCTTTAACAAGTGGTGCTGGGAAAACTGGTCAACCACTTGTAAAAGAATGAAACTAGAACACTTCCTAACACCATACACAAAAATAAACTCAAAATGGATTAAAGATCTAAATGTAAGACCAGAAACTATAAAACTCCTAGAGGAAAGCATAGGCAAAACACTCTCCGACATAAATCACAGCAGGACCCTCCATGACCCACCTCCCAGAATATTGGAAATAAAAGCAAAAATAAACAAATGGGACCTAATTAAAATTAAAAGCTTTTGCACAACAAAGGAAACTATGAGCAAGGTGAAAAGACAGCCTTCAGAATGGGAGAAAATAATAGCAAACGAAGCAACAGACAAAGAATTAATCTCAAAAATATACAAGCAACTCCTGCAGCTGAATTCCAGAAAAATAAACGACCCAATCAAAAAATGGGCCAAAGAACTAAACAGACATTTCTCCAAAGAAGACATACAGATGGCTAACAAACACATGAAAAGATGCTCAACATCACTCATTGTTAGAGAAATGCAAATCAAAACCACAATGAGGTACCATTACACACCAGTCAGAATGGCTGCTATCCAAAAGTCTACAAGCAATAAATGCTGGAGAGGGTGTGGAGAAAAGGGAACCCTCTTACACTGTTGGTGGGAATGCAAACTAGTACAGCCACTATGGAGAACAGTGTGGAGATTCCTTAAAAAACTGGGAATAGAACTGCCATATGACCCAGCAATCCCACTGCTGGGCATACACACCGAGGAAACCAGAATTGAAAGAGACGCGTGTACCCCAATGTTCATCGCAGCACTGTTTACAATAGCCAGGACATGGAAGCAACCTAGATGTTCATCAGCAGACGAATGGATAAGGAAGCTGTGGTACATATACACAATGGAATATTACTCAGCCATTAAAAAAATACATTTGAATCGGTTCTATTGAGATGGATGAAACTGGAGCTCATTATACAGAGTGAAGTAAGCCAGAAAGAAAAACACCAATACAGTATACTAATGCATATATATGGAATTTGAAAGATGGTAACGGTAACCCTATATGCGAGACAGAATAAGAGACACAGATGCGTAGAACAGTCTTGTGGACTCTGAGGAAGAAGGTGAGGGTGGGACGTTCTGGGACAACAGCATTGAAACATGTATATTGACATATGTGAAGCAGAACACCATTCCATGTTCTATGCATGGGACAAATGCTCAGGGCTGGAGCATTGGGATGACCCAGAGAGATGGGATGGGGAGGGAGGTGGGAGGAGGGTTCGGGAGGGGGAGCACATGTGAACCCATGGCTGATTCATGTCAATGTATGGCAAAAACTACTACAATATTGTAAAGTAATTAGCCCCCAACTAAAATAAATAAATTTATTAAAAAAAAACAAAAAAAAAGTGGAGTGGAAAAGCCACTTTGAACTTCATCGACTACAATGATTAAAAAAAGTCTCATATTCTAAGTCTCATCAAGGCCTGAAGCCATCTGCTCCAGGTGCACCAGAAGCCTCAAAAACAGGGAGTACTGTGCCCCCAAGTGCGTCCCTCTTTTTTATCTTGAGATTCCTGGCCAACACGTCAGATGATTGTTTGGGGATGTCATAAATGATACGTTTGTCTGAGTTTAGGAGACATTATTCGGGGAATTACATGGGGCTTACGCAGATGAGATGCATCTGTGTCCATCCACTTGGCCCTCTCTGCTGTGCCGTATGCCACATTCCTACCCAAGGACTCTTCTTCCATTTGAGCACTGGTTTCTGCCATGTTCACCAACTCCAACAGTTCTCCTTTTTCTCTTCTGCAACACCAGTTGCCTACTCTCTGTTAGACATTACAATTATTTTTGTTATTTAAAAAATTCAATCTTTCTTGGTCCTTCTAGTCACTGGCTCATTACTTTCCCTTCCTTTATAACAAAGTTTCTTGAAATAGTTGTCTGTACTTTCTGTCACCAATTCCTTTTCTCCAAATCTCTCTTGAACACGTGAAGGATGTTGTCCTCTTTACTCCATCAAGATGGTGCTTGTTGAGGTCCCCATGACTGATACATTGTTCAGTCTAACTATCACATCTTAATTTTAATCTTTTTTGATGTTTTATTAGCATTTGACACGTTTGATAGCTGCTTTTCCACAAAACACTTTCTTCAGTTTTCTTCTTGAACACCTGGTTTTTTCATTTCTCTCTTGCCTCTTCTTCTCAGCTTCTTTTTCTTGTTTCTTATTTTCCTGACCTGTTAATGTTGAAGTAGCTCAAGGCACAGGCCTTGGTCCTCTCCTTTTTCTTATATACATATTCCTGTGTGTTCCATCTAGTGTCAAGGCTTTAATCATCATCCATAAAGTGATTGTTTCTATTTCCAAGCCAGACCCCTCCTCTAGTCTCATACCCAACTTCTTTTAAGTATTTTTTTTTAATGTGGGTCATTTTTAAAGTATTCATTGAGAGTGAATTTTGTAGGGTTGCTGGACAGTGCTAATGTCCTATTTTAAAGTTTCAGTCATATAGTTAAACTATTACCAGTCAGCCAGTTGTGGTAAATCACAGAGTAGGAGGACATTTCAGTGCAACTTGAACCTGTGTGTTGCCAGTTGAGAAAATGTAGAAAGAGAACAAGGAATGGAGCATGTTTCCAAACAGCAATTCTGTTGAGGGACCATGGACTCTAAGCCAAGAAGCAGAGCTATGGGAACGTGAGGGGGAGGGTTGGGGAGTGTAAAGCTTTGAGATCAATGGACTCTGAATGCTGTCTGCCTCATAGAACTGCAAGTCTGCACTAGAGTGAGGAGACTGGGTAAAGAGAAGAGAGGGACATAGTTGACATCTATTATGTCTGGGGTTCTTTGTATGAGGAAAAATAGTTTATTTTGTTGGAAACAGTTTTGACATTTCATCATAAACAGCAGGGCCATCCAAAGATAAGGAGGTAATTTTATGCAGTGAGTTCTCCTTTCAGGACACTAGGCTAATCCATTATTTCGATTCTCACTGTTTCTGTTTTTTCTAACTGGTTATTTTGAGTGACCCCTAGAGCAAATTATTCTTTCCAGTTCTTTGTACAGTTCCTAGTATTTTTGGCATTTACAGGTATCAGCTTACACCCTTTGTTTCCTACACAGATAGATACAAGTGTGCCATATTGACTGAACCATATGAAATTGCCATTTTTGTAAGTCAAAATGGCCAGATGTTGGCAATTTAAGATTTTGATAGTGCATTTCTTAGATAAGCATGTAACTTTAGAAAAAGGCTATATCCATGTATACAAAGGCCTAAAATAAAAAGAAAATTTTATTGAAGTAGAGTTGATTTACAATGCTGTATTAGTTTCAGATGTACAGCAAAGTAATTCAGTTATATAAAGAGAATATATATACATTCTTTATTCTTTTCCATTATAGGTTATTACAAGATATTGAATATGGTTCCCTGTGCTATACAGTAGGTCTTTGTTGTTTACCTATTTTACATATAGTAGTATATATCTCTTAATCGCAAACTACCAATTTCCCCTTTGGTAACCATAAGCTTGTTTTGTTTATCTGTGAATCTGTCTCTATTTCCTAAAAATGTTCATTTGTATTATATTTTAGAGTCCATATATAAAATATATCATATGATATTTGTCTTTCTCTTTCTGACTTACTTCACTTTAGTATGATAATATCTAGGTTCATCCGTGTTGCTGCAAATGACATTATTCCATTCCTTTTAATGGCTGAGTAATATTCCATTGTGTATATATACCATATTTTCTTTATTCATTCATCTGCTGATGGACATTTAAGTTGCTTCTGTGTCTCGGCTATTGTAAAAATGCTGCTATGGACATTAGGGTACATGTATATTTTCTAATTAAAGTTTTTATCCAAATTTATTAAAATTAAAATTTAAAATTCACTATGTCCTATACTTTCCACCTTTCTTTTTATTGTAACTATTTTTAAAATATTAACTTTGCCTTTTTGAATTTCATTATAGGATAATAGTTTTTCACAGACTTAACTTGCTCCAAACACTTATTCATATTATGATATTAAATTGTGGTAACAGTGTTCAGGAGCAACTTTAAACAGCTCCTTTGTTTAAAAAGTTTAAGCACTTTAAAAAAAGTATTACTGATTTCTGGAAACAATAATATATTGTAGACCTATCTAGACTTATTCCTGATCCAAGACATGGATTTGACTGCTTGTACAATTCTCTGGTTTCTTTGGATGAAGAATGGCATTGGAGACTAAAATCAGAGAAGTAGGATGCATGTTGTGCTAAGTGCTAAGTGGCTTCAGTTGTGTCCAACTCTTTGTGACCCTATGGACCTCTGTCCATGGGATTCTTCAGGCGAGAATACTGGAGTGGGTTGCCATGTCCTCCTCTAGGGGATCTCCCCAACTCAGGGATTGAACCCACCTCTCTTCTCCTGCATTGGCAGGCAGGTTCTTTACCACTAGCACCACATAAGAAGCCCAGGATGCATGTCAGATTGTTATAAATAAAAACCAGTATTAGACAAAATACTCCTGTTATGAGGTCATTACTTAGGTTCTTAAACCCTTGCTTCTATAATCCCTAGGTGTCTAATTAACCACTTCTTTAGTGACAGTGGAAGATGACATCAAGATTTCTGATGTGGCACAATGCCCACAATATTACAGCATAAGGCATGAGCTTGGGAAAGTGTGGCTTAGGTAGGTGGAGGGCAAGATCCTTGAGAGTTAAGATTTCTATGAACAGAGAGTCCAGAGTGTTGAATAGATTACTTGTGAGACATCAAGAATGATGACAGATTAGTGGTAGATGGTGAGCCAGGAGATAAGATATTCAATAAGTTAAAAGGAGTGATTAGATTTCTATAGATGACTCTAAGAAGATGGAAGAGTGAGGTGTATTGGTTTTTATAATGTGAACCAAAGGACTGGGATTATTGAGGAAGGAGGAAATAGAATGGAGTTGGGAAGAATACTTGCACATCATCATTGCCAATAAGATGGGTGAAAACTGATATTTAATGGTTGTACTTGTACTCATTCCTCTGGTTAATAGCAAAACTTAAAATATTACTTTGAATTTTTCATTCTTTTGTGAATTGTTGGTCCCCTCATGTCCTTGGTCCCCTATTTTTCTATTATTGAGTTTTAAGAGCATTTATATATATATTAGTGTTGTTCAACTTTGCCATAATTAGCTCAAATATTTTCCTGAATTCTCTGTGCAAGTGTATATAGGAATTTATTGTACAGATTTGACCTTATGGAATTATGGGAACTATTTAAACTGTCTCTGTAGAGCAATTGTCTTTGTGTCTGAGGCTGGAGCATGAATATGATGTGGGACAGAGCAAGAACAAACTAGAACTCACAAACAAAATCAGGAGCTGGCAGAGACTAACCAAAACCTGGGTCAGTTCTAGCTGCCTACTACAGTGCTAGAATGAGGGTACTAGAAGTGGGGCTCTGACAGTGCCAAGTGAAGCAGGCATGCAGCCTCAGGTTTGTGCAATGATAAGGTGATACTTGCACAAATCTGAGAGTGAGTGACCCTTAAAATTGGAACTATACGTGCCTTGCCTTCCTCACCCTAGTCCTGTTCATCTCAGACCTTGATGACCTGGTACCATGCAGAAGCTGGAGACCTTGGTCATGCCCCAAGAGTCATACACATTTGAACCATAAGTTAGAGGAGCTGATGGAGGATCCGGGAGAAGGTGCAAAAGTTGCAGGTCCAGCTTCCTGAAACCAACAAAGTGAGTCAGCAGAGTACTTATAAAGTATGTGAGCTTCAAAATGGTGGCTGCTTCATTTCCGCCCTTCAAGTCTCATCCAAGAAGCTCTCTTGTGACTTGCTCTCTTAGGAAACACACAGGAAAGGGAATTCTTGGACGTGTAGTTTGACTTACCCAAGTTGACACATCACAAACTACCCAGAGGGCAACAGTTAATTCTACTTACATTTATCTAGTCATTCAATTAAAAGTCCAAAATTTTATTTGAAACTTGACTAATTATTTCTATAGTTCATTTAGAAGAATGTATGAGAAGAAGAACTAGAAATGTTCTTTAAATATAATAAAGTGATCTTTCTCCACTAGATAGCAAAACATATAAAACTGCAATAATTAAAGCTGATGTTCCTGCTGTAGGAAGAGACAGATTGGTTGAACTATACATAGAGAGACCACAGAAAGATAACCAGGTTTATATGAGAATCTTGTATATAATAGAAGGTGTCTTAAATAACTGAGCAAGTGAATCTTTTTTTCACTAAAGGATATTGTAGCCATTGTTTATATATTTAAATTAAAAAAAAATCTTGATCCAAATCTTTACCTCATATAGAATTCAATCCCTTTATAGGTTACAAAATTGAAATTAAAAAAGTGAAATCACATAAAATTATTAGGGCTGAGTATGTTTCCGAGTTATGTTATAACATGAAAACCAAAAATGTAGAATTGACTCTATAAAATTTTGAGTATATTGATTACAAATTTTGTACAATTAAAAATTACTGTATACAAAGTCAAAAGACAAACAACAACCCAGGAAAATATTTGAACTAAACATGGCAGACAAAATTGATCATCCTTAATACACAGTTTTTTTTAAAAGAATTTCTGTAAAAATCAATAATGAAAGATGGATGACCAAAGACACAATAAACTGACAATTGACAAAAATTAAAATTAAAATTAATATTTTAAACTTCACTATTAATCAAATTGGCTTCCCAGGTGGCTCAGTGGTAAAGAATCCACCTGCCAAGCAGGAGACGTGGGTTCTACCCCTGGGTTGGGAAGATGCCCTGCAGAAGGAAATGGCAACCCACTCCAGTATTCTTGCCTGGAGAATCCCATGGACAGAGGAGCCTGGTGGGCTGTGCTCCATAGGGTTGCAAAGAGTTGGACGTGACTTAGTGGCTGGGCAACAACAATTAATAATATAAGTAGCAATTAAGCATCATTTTCATCCATAAAATTGGCAATGATAAAAAGTTAATGGAACTTTCTGTTTTCAACAGTAAGCTTTGTCTTATAATAGTATTAATAAGTTAACTAGATTGTGCATTGTTTTGAGAGCAGTTAATAGAGATCTTCTAGAAGACAGGGAATATATATCAAAATTTTAAATGTACTATCTTCTTATACTAGAATATTCACTTCTAGTAAATTTTTCTTAAAGACTCAGTTGTGCTGGTGAGAAGTTGCTTTTTAACACAGGGAGCCCAGCCTTGTGCTCTGTAACGACCTAGAGGGGTAGGATGGGGAGAGGGGAGGGAGGCTCAAGAGAGAGGTGAAAGATGTATAATTATGGCTGAATTGCCTTGTTGTATGGCAGAAACAAGCACAACATTATAAAGCAATTTTCTTACAATTAAATAATTTTTAAAAAAGAAAAAAGTCAGTCGCATAAATCTGCCAACACATATGCTTAAATTTGCTTATTGAAGTCTTATTTATGATAGCCAAAAATTGAAGATAAATATCCATTAAACTAAATGTGCATACACATTCAATAGAATTCTATGCAGCCATTTAAAAATGTATTTAATAACATTAAAATACTTATGCTATATTATAGAATGTAAGCATATTGCACAATATGATCCCATATATGTAAACTTGGACATACAATTTTATACATGATGTGTATGCTAAGGGATAGAAGGGTGCTTACAAACAAAAAGTAGTTGTCTGAATGAAAGACTGTCAGTGATTTGTACTTTTTGGGGGGTAATTTTCTTAATCTTTTTATTAAACAGTGAATATAATTTTTATAATGAGCAAAACAACACATACTATCTTCATTTCTAGTGAAAATGCAGCTACACTGAAGGACTATTACTGTTATTATTGTCATTGTTGTTGTTAGTTCACATACTTTGGCAGATTTTCAAAGCTATGGATACCAATGGGGGACTGGTAACATCCCTATTGCATCGTTTGTGCCAGTTCCTGGGTCAGTATATATTTAATTCCTATGGCTTTCAAAGAAAATATGACCTGTCATAAGCACCAAATGTACAAAGGCAGGATAGAGTCTCCAGTATCTTCCATGAAAGAGCATCAAAAATAGATTCTGATTTGCCTGTCACTATCATGAAAAGTAAAATAGAAAGATTACTTGGTGTTTAACTTCAGACATCTGATATCAATTGGGCACAATCCATCTCTCAGTTTAGAGTAGTTATCCCTAGCTTGCTTTCAGGCTTAATCCCTTAAAAAAAAATCTTAACAGTTTCCAGAGTTTGGTCTTTTTTCAATTTTCAGGGCATAAGCCTTTGGGAAAACTTTAGATCTAATCTTCCCTAGTGCCTTTCCTTTTCCAAAAAGAACAGAGAATTTCTTCACATGTGGGATTTTTGTGGTTATCATTTATCACTTTAGGCTTTCAACCACAAATTCATCCACTGTTTTGTAAACTTCTCAGTCTTAATGTATAGGAGCATTCATAAAATAGTTTTCTAGACTGGTGCAAACTAAAAAGTCATAGAAAAAGTTCTATGACTTTTATTAGTAAAAATGATCCAATGATCCACTCCAGTGATGTAAATAAACACAAAGTATTAGATGTGAGAGTCATGGTTCTTCGGGCATGAGTCATGTTATAAAATATGGCATCCGTGCTGTGTGAGAGGTGAGCTGCATTTAGATCCAGGAGAAGTAATAGGCGTACCCAGACTGATTTTAATAAGGCTTTAGATTCCCCCTCATCACCACCACTTACTCACCCCCTGACAGTCTTGTCTACAAGCTAAAAAGATTAAGTCTAGACCAAACTACTGTTAGTGAGTACAATAATAAGATGAAAGATCAGCCATTAGGAATGGCTCCTCAGGAGCCCCTCAAGGGCTGATTGTATTGGATAACTCTGACATGGATGAAGAAATTGAGATTTCATCACGTCTGCTCATGACACTAAATTAGCTGGGGCAAATAACACCTCCTAGAGTTTCCTTGATATATTTGAGAATGGTTTTTAGACCTCATTGCAAAACAGTTCACTTAAGGACTAAAACAAAGTCAGAGAGGTCTGGGATGGAGAAAATCTACACAGATGCAGCCCAGTTCCAAGGGTCTTATCAATCACAGTGAGCACAGGCAAGAATGTAGCTTTTATGAAAAAAAAAAGTAATATTTTAATGTATCCAGAAAGTCATTCATTGTTGAGTCTTGGCACTGGTTTCTATATTTTCTTTTCAGAGCTGGAATGAGAATGAATCTTGCAAAAGTATTCAAGTTGATTTAAAGATGAGAAAAATAGATCCTTTGAGAAGAAACTAATAATTTTGCTTTACCTGGATTAAAGACAGAGAAGATAATATCTTTGGAAGATATTCATTGTGTCAGGAGAATCTGACTAGACTTGGAGAAAAATCACTGAACTAAATAAATACTAGAAGAGGTCAAAAGAGATGATTGGAATATTTCTGTTCTTTGAGATGGATTAAGTGTAGAAAAGTAGTTATTTATTTTAAGTAACTTAGGTACCCTTAAACCGGAAGTCAGAGTAGATTGAATTTTTTTTCAAGTTCATTGCCTGCCCTGAGATTCTAGCAAATAATTTACTTTTAATTGTATGTATGATGGAAAAAGACAATGAATTTTGAGAATGTAATATATATTAAATTATGTTTTCCCCCCAAAGTTCATTTTGTCAAGCCCTGAAATCTCGGGGCTTAAAAATCAGAAAATCTTTATTTATTTATGGCTATGCTAGGTCTTTGTTGCTGTGCTTGGGCTTTCTCCAGTTGCAGGAAGTGGGGCCTAGTCTATGTTGCTGTGCACAGGCTTCTCATTACAGTGGTTTCTCTTGTTGTGGAGCTTGAGCTCGAGGTGCATGAGCTTCAGTAGCTGTGGTACAGGCCTTAGTTGTCCCCTGGCATATGGAATCTTCCTCGATCAGGGATTGAGCCCATGTCCCCTGCATTGGCAGACAGATTCTTTACCAGGGAAGCCCAAATTATGTTTACAGGTAGGATTCTTTTGACAAAACACTGGATTCAGTAGATATCTATTCTTTATTTACAGTGATCAAGGCACTATTATTGGTTTTGTGAGCTAAGATGTGTTAAATTCATGGTCACTTTCATACAGGAATTTAAAATTTAGAAGAGAGTCTAAGGTTTATATATCAATATTAATGTATCAAGGCAATGTGTGATAGATGTTTTATCACAAGACAATACCTAATGATATTAGAATATAATAAAAAATGGGCTTCCCTCATGGCTCAGATGGTAAAGAATTTGTCTGCAATGCAGAAGACCCAGGTTCAATCCCTGAGTCAGGAAGATTCCCCTGGAGAATGGCATGGCAACCTATCCAGTGTTCTTGCCTGGATAATCCCATGGATAGAAAATCCTATGGACTGTAGCAGGCTACATACAGTCCATGAAGTTGCAAAGAGTTGGACATGTATATAGCGTGCACACACACACACACACACACACACACACACACATACACAAAATGAAAAATAATAACTTTTTTAATGATAATGATGATGTTGATGGCAAATGTTTTGTAGTATGCACCAGTTTGTTTCTCTAGGGTCTCTGCATAGAATAACTCACATACTCTTCATAACACTCCTACAAAGTACTTTGTTCCAATTTTATAGATGATGAATCAGAGACATGGGACAGTTAAGCCACTTGCCCAACTTCATACAGCTGATAAATGAAAGAACCAAACTGAAAACTCAGACATCAATGGGTCAACCTAAAAAAACTGACAAGGATTTTGAGAAATAAGTTTAGAGTAATATAAAAAAGGAAAGAAGGCATTTCTGATCGAGGTCATCAAGAGATGAGGGTGGTGCTAAGAAGAAAAATTGTTAGGAAATGAGTGATGTGTGTTGTTTGGGAATCGCGTTCATGGTGGGGGATAGTGGCAGGTAAGACTAGAAAGAGAAGCCAGGCCAGATGGTGGTGGGTCTTAGAAGGTGGAGCAAGGATTTTGGACTTAAGTAGTCACTGGAAAGGCAATAAGGACTTTTAAACAAATGTGCTTGGTTGCTCAGTCCTGTCTGACTCTTTGTGACCCCATGGATTGTAGCTTGCCAGGTTCCTCTGTCCATGGGATTTTTCATGCGAGAATACTGGAATGGGTTGCTGTTTCCTCCTCTAGGGGATCTTCCCGACCCAGGGATAGAACTCACATCTCCTGTGTCTCCTGCACTGCAGGTGGATTCTTTACCTGCTGAGCCATCAGGGAAGCCCCTGTAACAAATAGGTACCATAATAAAAACAGGGCTTTGGAAAGATAGCACTTTAGTGGGATGAAAGGAGGGGAAAAATCTGAAGGCTAAGTACTACTCACCTATGATTAGAAAATGTATTCATTCCAGAGACACATAAGTGTTTTGTTTTTTTTTAATAATTTGTGTCATTGTTAAGAATTAGGAGAATGGAACATGACAGAACATTATTCCAGGGATGAAAAAAATAGTTTTTCTCTGACATTCCAAATCCAATTAATTTACAGTGGATGAGTGGAGGGTTGTGTTGAGAAGGATTCTGAGGCCGCATCCAGGAAAAGCAGGAGAGAGTGCAATGTCAGGGTGGGGAGAGCCAGCATAATGTCAGCTATTTGTCATTCATGCTCTCCTTAATGCCTAGGGTTGTGATGGGCATGGAAGATTTATGAATCATTTTACTCCAAGACTGTACTCAGGTCAAAGCTAACCCAAAGAGAACATACGACATGGAAAGATGACCAACTATACTGAAAATATCAACAGAGCCTCAAAAGTTCTTGATTTGAATTAAAACTTGCTGCTTGATACTTGTGTGTCTCGGGGTAGGTACTTAACCTTTCTGAGTTCCAGCAAGTTGTTTTGTGAATTGTCTCAGATGGGAAGTACATAAAGTTTTTGTAAAACATTATTTAAGTAAAAACTTTAGATAATAATTTACCAGATTAATTTAAATATGGTAATAAAATTTGAGTGTGGCCGTTTTGAGAATTTAGCTACTCAATAGCAAGTTAGGTTCAGCACACAGGAGTCTTCAGCTTTAGCTGTTTTTGCAGAATTAGATCATGTGAAAGAAAAGTCTACCCTTTCCTGATAGGTAGGCCCTCCAATTCCATAATTAAAGACTGTACCCTTCACAAGCCCAATGCCCTGCTTAAATTAGATGGCAGTCTCCAGCAAAATTGCACACAAGTGACATCATCATTTCTCCAATAGAAATGCTCTTTTTTAGGGTCGAAGGACCCTTTGTTAATAAAACACTTGAGACTAGCTATGTAATACTAATACCATTGACAGTTCTGCTTGGGCTTAAAAAAATCAGCTTGCTAGGGGGAAAACACAAATTGATTTGCCAGTTGGATAAACATTTAGACCTAGTAGCCCCAGTTAGGCAAGTCCTGAGCTTATCAAATTATCCCATTCCCACCGTGAACAGGGTTATAGTTGCTTCACTTAGTTCCTCAGCACTTGGGTAGTGGTGAAAGGGTCACTTAACATCAGCAGTGACCTGGGACAGCAGAGGGAATTAGCTGTTCCCTGATGCCATATTTGGCTTACCTAATGAGGTATAAAGACTTGGTCCAAGTTCTAGGGGCAAATAAGAGCTTCGACTTGCCAAGCGTGAGTCAGCTTCTGCATCTTTAATGTCTATTTGAGATGTTGATAGTAATGCTTTATTTTTAGAGACTAAAAAATGCTAAATAATTGTGATTTGCCTTATTTTTCTACAAGTTTGATTCATACCCTCTAACTCCAGTATATTTTATCTGTTTGTACATAAGAGTTGTGACAAAATTTAGTCAACAAACAGAGGCAGGATAGAGCAGGGGCAGTGGGGTTCCAGCTGTAGGCCTTTTGCCTCTACAATCCTAATAGTTGAGCGAAATCTGACTTTTCTCCGGAACTGACTGGATTTATGCAGGTTTAGTGTGGTATAGGTGCAACCTAAGATGTATAGAAATTAAACAATATTTTTAAAACTTAGATATGCAAAATTTTTTAAAAGTCTTCTAATATTACAACCGGATACAGAGCCAAAGATTTTCATTAAAAATGAGTCCATTTCAAATATTTTTTCTCTGTAATCTCTTCTTCACCTAATGATATTCTTTACTTCCTAACAATTTTTCCTTTTGGTAAAGACCTTATCATCAGGTTTAATGAAGAAATAATGTTCCATTATATGTAAATTCCATTTTATTGTATTTCTTATCGTTGGTTGCTGAGGTCAAACTTTTTTTGAGTCAGTTCCCACAGCTTTACATCAATTTCTGGGTTGTTTATGCTCCTACACACCAATCCCAAGACTACTTGTAATTATTCTTGTGAATCTTTTCTCTTCTGATAGATCAAAAGTAACACCTTATTCTTTAAATTTCATTTATTTCGTTACTAATAAGAGTGTGAGCATATATTCCTAAGAATTCATTTCATTCTTGACCATTTGTATACTTGTTTTTTTATATATTGGGCTGTTGATTAGTTTTCCTTTAACAATTTGTAAGGCTATTAACCCTATTTTTAGAATGCAAATTCCATAATGGTAGAAGCCTATCTGGTCCTTCTTTAGCTATTTAGTACCTAAAACTGTGTCTCATACAGAGTAGGCATTTAATAAATACTTATTAAAAACATTACAAATTTTTTTTTCTAATTTTAATGTTACATTGTTAATTGGTAACTGTTGATTTGATAAAAGTTTTAAATCACTGCTTCTCAATATTTTCAAACAAATATCTGCTTCTGAAAAAACATGAACATCTCATTTCTACTTTTAAGATTATTTGAGAATTTCAACAAAATTTAAATAATGTAACTAATGTTTCTGAGTTCTGGCTGGTGGGGAAAGTGTGCGTGAAGACAGACTGAGGTCAGCTGCAGGCTGCCACTTACAAACAGGTCAAATTATTTAACCTCTATGAGCCTGAGATTTCCTACCTGAATATTAGCATAATAATAGTTCTTACCTCATAGAATAATTGTGAGAATTAAATGAGACTGCTTATAAGGTACTTAGTACAGTATTCAGGGTATGATAGATGCTAATCAGGTTACTTGGTACTGATAACTTCTCTAAATTTCATCTGTGAAATGAAAATAAAGATGTACACTTCATATGATCATTGCCCAGCACATACTAAACACTCAGTGAATGCCAGTTAAAAAAAATTTACACAAATTCATTTTAGAATTCATATACACAAAGATTCTGATATGCATCCATCCAAGGGAAAGAGAGGCCTTGCCTTTTGATCATTATGTCTTTTTCATTGAAAATGACAGATGACAGTTTTAAAGTTCATATGATGAAACCTACCAATTTTTTTTCTTTGGAGGAATCTGCCTTTGAAGTCAAACTTACAAGTCCGTAGTTACACTATATTAAAAGTACTGACCAATCCTTCACAATCCTTCATTCTAGCTTTATAATCTTACTTTTTTATATTTATATTTAATTCAGCTAAAATACACGGTGTAAATTATGAGGTAGAAATCTTAATGTTTCTAGTGGATTAGTAAGTCATCCCAAATGTCTTTTTTCCCATTACTACTTCAACTTTTCTTGAATGATTTTCAAAAGGTATTGTAGTATTTTCCCATTTATTTTCTGCACTTATTAAGTTCAATTTGAATATTTGTTTTTGTGCTATTATTATGATTAAGCCTTTTACCCATTATATTTTGGCTGATTATTATTGATATTTAAAATATTATTGTTTATTTTTTAAACTGTTCTCTTACCCATAGCTTTTTGATAAATTAGTTTAAAGTAATTTAATAAATTTAAACTACATTAATAAAACATTAACGCTTTCAATTGAATATTTGGTACTTTTCAGTTTTGTAATCATACTACTTGCAAACTACATTTATATTTACAACTTTTGGTCTAAAATGACTGACTTGAACTTGCAGCACTTTGTAAAATAATAATGATGATAATAAATATTCCTGATTCTCTCCTTACTGTCTTATCATTAAGCATAACATTGGCTATTTGTTGGAAATGAATTTCCACCCGTCCCCTCCCTGCATTAAGGAAATATGTCATATTCCTGTTTTATTGAAAATTATAATCTGTTAAATGTCATCAAACATCTTTTTTGAGCCCTATCAAGACCTAATTTTTCTTTTTTCTCCTATTTGTATAATAAGGTGTATTTACATTTTGCTAACCAATGCTAATATTAAACAATGTTCAGTCAGTTCAGTTGCTCATTCATGTCCAACTCTTTGCGACCCCATGGACTGCAGCACGCCAGGCCTCCCTGTCCATCACCAACTCCCAGAGTTTACTCAAACTCATGTCCATTGAGTTGGTGAATGCCATCCAACCGTCTCATCCTCTGTTGTCCCCTTCTTCTCCTGCCTTCAATCTTTCCCAGCCTCAGGGTCTTTTCAAATGAGTCAGTTCTTCACATCCAGTGGCCAAAGTATTGGAGTTTCAGCTTCAGCATCAGTCCTTCCAATGAATATTCAATCAAATGTTCACAGAACTGTAATATACTTCCTGTGGGGATGCAGTTTTATTCTTTTGTCATATTGTAGGATTCTTTGCTAACATTTTAGAATCTTTACATCTGTATTTAAAATATATTTTTTGCCAATTTTTTTATTGTACATCATATTCAAATGTGAGACTGGTCTATATCTACACCTTTTCTTTGTCATAGGTTCTAATAGCTTATTTAAAAAAAACACACACTTAAAGTTTCCTTTTCCTTTCTGCTGTGTAAGTATATATATAGTATGATAATAATTGTTCCTTATGGCTTTTAATGCATTTGAACAAAACCTACCTGATCCTAATGCTATGTTTTTAATGTTTTTATTTCAAAATTATTGTTTTATCCTATTATTTGTTCATTCAAGTTATTTGCCTCTTTCTGTGAATAACTTTTTATAATTTATGTTTTTCTTGGAAATTTATCCCTCTCATTCAGATTTTCAAATGTAGTTGGAAAATAGAATGTTAGTAGTGTGTGTGTCCGTAACTGGTTTCATCCAGCAAGGTTATACAAGAAAGGGAACACCACAACATGAATTAGCAGGTTTGCAAGAGAAAGGGTAGGGAATAGAGTCAGGTGAGAAATTTGGGATATAGAGGGGCTGGAAATGCCAACTGCCTATAGGCCCCTGAGATGGATTGAATTTTTGTGTTCTCAATCCCAAATTCATGTATTGAAGTCTTATCCCCAGTATGATAGTATTTGAAAGTGGGGTCTTTGTGAGGTAGTTAGGTCATGAGGGTGGAGTCCTCATGGATGGGATTAGTGTCCATATATGCACAGGAGAGAGCTTCCTTCCTGTTTCCTGTAGGAGGAGAAGACTGTCATCTGCAAACCAGGAAGCATGTTCTCACCAGAACTTGACCATGCTGGCGCCCTGATACTGGACTTTCCAGCCTCCAGAACTATGAAAAATAAATTGCAGTTGTTGATAAGCCACCCAGACTGTGGTACTTTATTATAGCAGCCTGAACTAAGACAGCCCCAGAGGGAATAAGAAAAAAAATTTTTAAGTCTTTAAGTAACAAAAGCTTATTAATACTTAGCCTTGTAGAAAATGACATATTATGGATGTGGCCTTTTCCCCCAAGTCTGGTGGTCTCAGGAAGTTTACTTGAAGTTGAGGGGGGGAAAGTATGAACATGAAGAAGAAAGAAGAAAAACTGGGCTTGGGAATTATGTCTAACAATTATATCAGAATTATATGACCTTTATATTGTGTATAACAGGTTACTACAAATTTAGCAGCTTGAAACAAGATTTATTATGTCACAGTTCCATGGTTGAGAAGTCTGGGCATGACATACCTGAATCCTCTGCCCAGGTCTCATGGCTGAATTAAGATATTGGCTGGTGCTGTGGTCTTCTCTGAGATTTAGAGTCCACTTTACCAAATCACTGGTTGTTGGCAGAATTAAATTTCTTAAGACTGAAGGGTTTAGGTCTCCATTTCCTTACTGAGTGTCAGCTGGAGGTTGCTTTAGCCCCTAGAATTTCCTCTAAGATTCTTTCCACATAGACCTCTCCATCTTCAAAACCAGCCATGGAAACTATTCCTCATATGGAATCTCTCTGACATTAGGAAAGCCTCTGCTCTTTTAAAGAGCTTATTTGGCTAGGTCAGCCCAAACCAGATTGTCTCGCTTTTGATGAACTCAAAGTCAGTTGATTAGTAATCTACTCATGGAAATGATAAACCATCATAGTCACAGGTTTGCTTAAACTCAAGTTGGCATTTACACATTATACAAGGCATTTAAACATTATACACCATAGGGTGGGAATCTTGAGGACCATCTTCGAATTCTGCCTACCACAGGAACTGATGGGAATAAATAGGTTAGAAACCAGCTAAAGTTTAGAGGGAATTTTATTGTCAAAGGAACCACAAAACAAAATTTTAAAACCTCATTTTCAGTTCTTTTTACCTTTTTATATTATGAAAACAACATTTTAACCTTAGATAGTGAATATATTATGGAGTTCTCAGCCACAGTAGTAGTATTTGGGGAGTAAAGACAATCCTAGAGAGATTCTTGACAGAACAGCACCTAATTACTTTGAAAATATCTCTTCCTGGTCACTCAACACTCAAAGGCACTCAAAGGCAGGTCTGACTCAGTCTCTGTGGGTCTCTTGGTACACACAAGGTTTTGTTTGAGACCTCTGAGCGTCTCTGGCAGGTATAAGATTCAATTCTAAATGTGATTTCACCCCTCCTACCATCTTGCTGGGGTTTCTCCTTTGCCTTTGGATGAGGGGTATCTTTTTCTGGTGGGATCCAACTTTCTCCTGTCGATGGTTGAGTGTTTGAGTGTCTCCTGCAGAGGTATGGGTCAGCAGTGGACTGCAGCAGGGGCAGGGGCTCTGGGTGCAGCAAACCTGGGTGTGGCATAAGCTCTCTTGGAGGAGGTTGCCATTAACCCCACCATAGAGCCCCTAGAACTTACACAAGACTGGGGAAACAGACTCCTGGAGGGCACAAACAAAACATTGTGCACATCAGGACCCAGGTGAAAGGAGCAGTGACACCACAAGAGACTGACCCAGGCTTGCCTGTGAGTGTCCAGGAGTCTCTGGTGGAGGTGTGGGTCGGTGATGGCCTACTCCAGGGTTGGGGGCACTGGGTGCAGTAGTGCATGCACATGATCTTTTGAAGAAGGTTACCATTTTCTTCATTACCTTCACCAGAGATTGGTCTCAGGTCAAACAACCTGGAGGGAAGACAGTCCCACCCATTAATAGAAAATTGGATTGAAGATTTACTGAGCATGGCCCTCCCCATCAGAACAAGATCCAGTTACCCCCACCATCAGTCTCTCCCATCAGGAAGCTTCTATATGCCTCTTATCCTTATCCATCAGAGGGTAGACAGAATGAAAACCACAATCACAGAAAACTAATCAAACTGATCACATGGACCACAGCCTTGTCTAACTCAATGAAACTATGAGCCATGCCTTGTAGGGCCACCCAAGATGTATGGGTCATGGTGGAGACTTCTGACAAAGTGTGGTCAACTGGAGAAGGGAATGGCGAACCACTTCAGTATTCTTGCTTTGGGAACCCCATGAACAATATGAAAAGGCAAAAAGATATGACACTGAAAGATGAACTCCCCAGGTCAGTAGGTGCCCAATATGTTACTGGAGAAGAGTAGAGAAATAACTCCAGAAAGAATGAAGAGACAAAGCTAAAGCAAAAACAACACCCACTTGTTGATGTGACTGGTGATGGAAGTAAAGTCCAATGCTGTAAAGAACAATATTGCATAGGAACCTGGAATGTTAGGTCCATGAACCAAGGTAAATTCAGTTCAGTTCAGTTCAGTCATGCAGTCATGTCCAATTCTTTGTGACCCCATGGATTGCAACACGCCAGACTTCCCTGTCCATCACCAACTCCCAGAGCTTGCTCAAACTCATGTCCATCTATCAATGATGCCATCCAACAATCTCATCCTGTCATCTCCTTCTCCTGGTTTCAGTATTTCCCAACATCAGGGTCTTTTCCAATGACTCAGTTCTTTGCATCAGGTGGCCAAAATATTGAAGTTTCAGCATCAAGGTAAATTGGAAGTGGTCAAACAGGAGATGGCAAGAGTGAACATCAACATTTTAGAAATCAGTGAGCTAAAATGGACTGGAATCAGCGAATTTAACTCAGATGACCATTATATCTACTCCTGTGGGCAAGAATCCCTTAAAAGAAATGGAGTAGCCATCATAGTCAACAAGAGTCTGAAATGCAGTTCTTGGGTGCAGTCTCAAAAATGACAGAATGATCTCTGTTCGGTTTCAAGATGAACCATTCAATATCACAGTAATCCAAGTCTATTCCCCAACCAGTAATGCTGAAGAAGCTGAAGTTGAATGGTTCTATGAAGAACTCCAAGACCTTCTGAATTGCTGCTGCTGCTGCTAAGTCACTTCAGTCGTGCCCGACTTTGTGTGACCCCTTAGATGGCAGCCCACCAGGCTCCCCCGTCCCTGGGATTCTCCAGGCAAGAACACTGGAGTGGGTTGCCATTTCCTTCTCCAATGCATGAAAGTGAAAAGTGAAAGTGAAGTCGCTCAGTCGTGTCTGACTCTTAGCGACCCCATGGATTGCAGCCTACCAGGCTCCTCTGTCCATGGGATTTTCCAGGCAAGAGTACTGGAGTGGGGTGCCATTGCTTTCTCCACTTCTAGAACTAACACCCCCCAAAAATGTTCTTTTCATTATTGGGGACTGGAAAGCAAAGTAGGAAGTTGAGAGATATCTGGAGTAACAGGCAAATTTGGCCTTGGAGTACAAAATGAGGCAGGGCAAAGGCTAACAGAGTTTTGCCAAGAGAATGCACTGGTCATGGCAAACACCCTCTTCCAGCAACACAAGAGAAGACATGGACATCACTAGATAGTCAATACCAATATCAGATTGATTATATTCTTTGCAGCCAAAGATGGAGAAACTGGATATGGTCATCAAAAACAAGACTGGGAGCTGACTGTGGCTCAGAACATGAACTTCTTATAGACAAAATTAAGACTTAAATTGAAGAAAGTAGGGAAAACCACTAGACCATTCAGGTATGACCTAAATCAAATCCCTTACAACTATACAGTGGAAGTGACAGATAGATTCAAGGGGTTAGATTTAATGGACAGAGTGCCTGAAGAACTATGGATGGAGGTTCATGACTTTGTATAGGATGCAGTGATCAAGACCATCCCCCCCAAAAAAGAAATGCAAAAAGGCAGAATGGTTGTCTGAGGAGGCCTTACAAATAGCTGAGAAAAGAAGCTAAAGGCAAAGGAGAAAAGAAAGATAAACCCATTTCAATGCAGAGTTCCAGAGAATAGCAAAGAGATATAAGAAAGCCTTCCTCAGTGACCAATGCAAAGAAATAGAGGAAAACAACAGAATGGGAAAGACTAGAGATCTCTTCAAGAAAATTAGAGATACCAAAGGAACATTCCATGCCAAGATGGGCTCAATAAAGGACAGAAATGGTATGGACCTAACAGAAGCAGAAGATATTAAGAAGAGGTGGCAAGAATACACAGAACTATACAAAAAAGATCTTCATGACCCAGATAGCCACGATGGTGTGATCACACGCCTAGAGTCAGACATCCTGGAATGCAAAGTCAAATGGGCCTTGGGAAGCATCACTACGAACAAAGCTCGTGGGGGTGATGTAATTCCAGTTGAGCTATTTCAAATCCTAAAACATGATGCTGTGAAAGTGCTGCACTCTGTATGCCAGCAAATTTGGAAAACTCAACAGTGGCCACAGGACTGGAAAAAGGTCAGTTTTCATTCCAATCCCAAAGAAAGGCAATGCCAAAGAATGCTCAAACTACTGCACAATTGCACTCATAGCACATGCGAGCAAAGTAATGCTCAAAATTCTCCAAGCCAGGTTTCAACAGTACATGAGCTGTGAACTTCCAGATGTTCAAGCTGGATTTAGAAAAGACAGAGAAACTAGAGATCAAATTGCCAATATCTGTTGGATCATAGATAAAGCAAGAGAGTTCCAGAGAAACATTGACTTTTGCTTTATTGACTATGCCAAAGCCTTTGACTGTGTGGATCACAAAAACCTGTGGAAAATTCTGAAAGAGATGGGAATAACAGACCCCCTGACCTGCCTCCTGAGAAATCTGTATGCAGGTCAGGAAGCAACAGTTAGAACTGGACAATGAACAACAGATTGGTTCCAAATCGGAAAGGAGTATGTCAAGGCTGTATATTGTCACCCTGCTTATTTAACTTATATGCAGAGTACATCATGAGAAATGCCAGGCAGGAGGAAGCACAAGCTGCAATCAAGATTGCTAGGAGAAATATCAATAACCTCAGATATGCAGATGACACCACCCTTATGGCAGAAAGCAAAGAGGAAGTAAAGAGCCTCTTGATGAAAGTGACAAAGAAGAGTGAAAAAGTTGGCTTAAAACTCAGTATTCAGAAAAGTATGATCATGGCATCCGGTCCCATCAATTCATGGCAAATAGATGGGAAACAATGGAAACAGTGACAGACTTTATTTTTGGGGGCTCCAAAATCACTGCAGATGGTGACTGCTGCCATGAAATTAAAAGACGCTTGCTCCTTGAAAGAAAAGCTATGACCAACCTAGACAGCATATTAAAAAGCAGAGACATTTCTTTTTCAACAAAGGTCCGTCTAGTCAAAGCTATGGTTTTTCTAGTAGTCGTGTATGGATGTGAAAGTGTATGTGAAAGTGAAATTCCCTCAGTTGTGTCCAACTCTTTGCGACCCGTAGTCTATACAGTCCTTGGAATTCTCCAGGCCAGTATACTAGAGTGGGTAGCTGTTCCCTTCTCCAGGAGATCTTTGCAACCCAGGAATGGAATCCAGGTCTCCCACATCACAGGTGGATTCTTTACCAGCTGAGCCACAAGGGAAGCCTGTATGGATGTGAGAGTTGGACTATAACGAAAGCTGAGCGCCGAAGAATTGATGCTTTTGAACTGTGGTGTTGAAGACTCTTGAGAGTCCCTTGGACTGCAAGGAGATCAAACAAGTTAATCCTAGAGGAAATCAGTCCTGAATATTCATTGGAAGGGCTGATGCTGAAGCTCAAACTCCAATACTTTGGCCACCTGATGTGAAGAACTGACTCATTGGAAAAGACCCTGATGCTGAGAAAGATTGAAGGTGGGAGGAGAAGGGGACGACAGAGGATGAGATGGCTGGATGGCATCACCGACTTGATGGACATGAGTTTGAGCCAGCTCCGGACTTGGTGAAGGACAGGGAAGCCTGGGACATTCTGCAGTCCATGAGGTCGCAAAGGGTTGGACATGACTGAGTGACTGAACTGAACTGAGTCATTCAACAGGACTATATATAGTAAGAGAGGGTGGGGCCTGGCAGAGAATGTTTAGGGAGGATAACCTGACCATCAAAATAGCACTTGTTTTTCTTCTCTCACATGAATGAAAAGCAAGCTTACATTTATCCTATGAAGTCTTTTGTCATATGAAATCAAATACTTATACCAAGTTTTTTTTTTTTAATTTATTTTTAATTGAAGGATCATTCCTTTACAATGTTGTGGTAGTTTTTGCCATACAACAGCGTGAATCAGCCATAAGTTTTTAAAAATCAATCTTTTCTCAGTGTTAGGCTTTCCTCTGTGGCTTTGGGAGGGAGTTGTCTAAGGCTACTGCTTGATATCATATGAGTAGGTAGCTCTGAAGGACAGAGGGCATGAATTTGGGAGACTAATTAAGAGCTCTCTGGATGGTTCTAGGTCCTCATAAAGGTGGAAATCAGTGAATCACTCACTCAGAGTACCAATGGCCCCTGGTACTCTGCCAACAATCTTAATTTGAAACTGGTTAACAAAGATTACACATGGACAGTAAAATGCTGCATTTTTATATGGGCAACTCCCTTCATGCAAAGATCCTGAATTTATAGGAGTATAATTTACTGAGCCTATTGGATGTAAATTACTTATGTGCCAATGATATAAGTAGAAAAAATCAATAAACCATATACAAAACTTATATAACTTATTCTTTCATTAAGGGATACCAGCAGATATTTTGTTTTTGTTTTTTGAAAAAAAATAATTATTTGTTTATAAAATTTGGTGGACAAATTAAAACCTAAATTTAGGCTTTACCTGGAAGAATAAAAATGTTTTAACTAATTATCACTGGCTTAATCAGTTGTTGCCTACCAGGGAGTACTGGTCTTATTTCAACTGTGGGGGAAACCTTATCTTTTTGATCTATTAGGTTATGGGAGAAGGCAATGGCACCCCACTCCAGTACTCTTGCCTGGAAAATCCCATGGACGGAGGAGCCTGGTAGGCTACAGTCCATGGGGTCGCTAAGAGTCGGACACGACTGAGCAACTTCACTTTCACTTTTCCCTTGCATGCACTGGAGAAGGAAATGGCAACCCACTCCAGTGTTCCTGCCTGGAGAATCCCAGGGACGGCGGAGCCTGGTGGGCTGCCGTCTATGGGGTCGCACAGAGTCGGACACGACTGAAGCGACCTAGCAGCAGCAGCAGCAAGAGTACTGGAGTGGGGTGCCATCGCCTTCTCCGGGTTATGTAATTTAAAGTTAATTCATTAACTACATAAGTTTCACTCATTTTCCTTAGCAAGCACTAAATACTTTAGTATTTAATATTTTCTTAAAAGTGAATTTATTATACTCTTTGGGTTTTCTGTTTTACCATCTCTCATAAATATCTTAGCTGCC